>OZ035836.1:23043206-24243206 GCA_964034765.1 Knipowitschia caucasica | reverse complement strand
TTTTCCTGTTTCCCTCGTGTGCAAGATACTTTTGCAAGATACTTTTATACTTTTTCATATTTTTTATGAAAGTGTTTTCTTCAACAACCGAAAGAGCTCAGGATTCTAATTGTTCTTAACAAAGGTCTATGTTGACACTGGGCCAAAGTCACAAACCGTGAGTCTCTGAATTATTATAGTTGTATTGAAAAGAGAGCTTAATGCCCAAAAATAACAATTGTAAACCGCTTTGTGACTCTGGTCTGTGAAATGCGGTATGTAAATAAAGATTACTTACTTACTTACTTACTTAGTCTAGTGTTGGTGGTCGTTTGAAAGAAGAAGATTAACGTTGAAAAAAACTTGATGAAAACCAAACCAGGAACGCTTATGTGAACATTAAATAAATCAATGGAAAAATATTCAAAGAGGGGGTTATCATCCCAGTTTATGGTCGAACAGCTCTGTAATAACACAATAAACCCCACTTTAGCCTCACATTGCTCCATCAGACCTCAGCTTATATCTTACACACTTTTATGCACTGACCCATGGTTCCATCTGGCTCTATTAAACAGTGACCTTGGCTGCCACACACCGAGACACAGTGTGGAACCAGTCTCCCTTAAAGTACAGTATAACTCCTCCATCTCCACTATCCATTTGTAATATCTCTCTTTGCAACGTCAAGAGCGGCTTTCTTTCCGCTGCAGGTGAAGCCGTTGGGTTGAGTTTATCGGTAATGTCCCCATCGCTCACGTCTCCTAATCAGATCGATGCCAGGAGCTTGTTTTACACCACTCTCTTAAACAACAGCACAGCACAGAGCGCCTGACGTATTAGAGAAGTAAGTAAGTCATCTGGATTGAGTGATGCATGTGGTGATTTTTGTTGCCTTTTCCTAACCTGATCAACTTTTGATTCCTAAACTTTTAAACTGAACCTTCACGCTCAGTCAGGTGTGAGGCTTGCTATTACAGGAGACACTTCAAACGTCAAAGTTATTTTAATTCTGTAAATCAAAAGTGGTGATATATTGGCGTAAACGAGTCTGATATTGGGGACAGTCATTATTTATAATCACAAAGTCAGTGCATTTACAATAATACACAATGACAATGAATAACACAATCTGAAATATTTAGTATATTATTTGATTTAATTTCTAAATCCTTTGGAGAGCTACCTGGAAGGGGGTGGAGAGCTACTGGTGGCTCCCGAGCTGCAGGTTGGAGACCCGTGCAGTAAATCAACTTTTTTATATACTTTTTTGGAAAGCATGTACATAACTTTTTTTTTTGTTTTTTTTTTAACAAAGCAAATTCCTACTTTGTGACTTCCTGTTACTGGCAATAAAAATGTGCTTTGCCAAAGGACATAGTTGACAGTTGGGACTTTAGATCCGCAGTTGCCCCACGGTGGCACCTGGTGTTCCCAGAGGTCTCCCATCACAGCACTAACCAGTCACGACACTGCACAGCTTCAGGGCTCTGACAGAATCAAAGACCACAATGAACCAAACTTTGGCCTGTAACATCAATTTTAGTGGACCCTGAGCTTATTTTCAATGATTATGATTCACCACTGATGGCAATATGTGAGTATGGCTGCCGTGGTTTTTTTTATACCTCAGCAAATTCTCTCAAGATACGTCGTTTAATGTAATCTAACACTTGACCCCAACAGTAGATTTTACAACACAGCTGTGAGCCAAACATCAACATCATAACAAATAAAGGCTTAATATATATCTCACTTTGAATGTAATAAGTCTGTCATGTATTAGTTTCTCAATGTAAGTGAAGTACATGGACTTTTGAACGACTGATCTTCAGGTGGAAAAGACCAAAAGTTGTTAATAACCAAAAAGAACAATGACGACTGGAATGAACTCAAAAAAATGTGCTGTAATCATGGCGTATTAGGATTGTTGTGGATGAGAGCATATAATGACTACAAATGTAAAGATGGAAAAAGGGGATTGACAAAACAGAAATAGAGCTGATGATGAACAAATTGAATCCAATCCCACAATATTTTTTTTTTGTACTGAAAGGTTATTATAGACACCTCGCAGGGAGCTTTATCCTTGACCCATTCTGCAATACCACTGGGGTGTCTGTCAGGAGCACAGCAAGTACAGCACTTGGACCCACCTCCAGATAGTTGTAGTTTCCAAAGTGCTGCACAGAGATAAACTTAACACGTTTGCCAGATTTATATGTTTTGAAAAAATATTAGAAGTAAACTATTATGCACAAAGTTCTATCTGTTGTGAGTCTGGTCTTCTCACTGTAAAAAAAAACAATCCTCATTACCAAAATCATCCCTAATTGACAAATGTGCATGTTTTAAACAGACAGGCCTCCTCTCTGACAATGTTTAAAACCAGGTTAAAGACGGTTCTGTTTAGCTGTGCTACAACTGAGGGATTTTATATTTTTATCTTTTTTTTAATGTACTGTGATTATTTATGATTTTAATGCTTTCTTGTTTTGTTCAGCACTTTGAATTGCCTTGTGTATGAATTGTGCTATACAAATAAACTTGCCTTGCCTTGCCTTGCCTTGCCTAAACCAAACTGAGCAATATTTCAAGCAATGCAAAAACAAATCTATCAAAAGTTGCAGGTAACACAAAAATAATCACAAAAATCAGGACAGTTGAGGAATCTTTTAACCTTTTAACTACAGAACCAAGCTCCTGCAGTACTTGCTAACAACCACTTTTCAACATGCAAAAAAAAACTATAATTCTATCTACTCTGTTTTCCCCTGAGGGAGTTTGGTGTTGGACTCATACTCGTGGATCTCTATGTATTAGTATTTCTGTAAATCAAACAAAAACGTGAAAACCAATACATGATATAGATTCATGACACACGTTATTATGTTTTTAAAGTTTTTTCCAGCTGTGATCCAAATGTAGGTCTCTAATCTCATTGTTCCACATTGTAAGTTGAATTAGAAAAGTAAATGGACTTTTGAACAATATTGCGAGACATATACTTTTATAGTGTTGTCAAATATAAACATAGACAATACAATACAACCAATAAGACGGCTGGAGGGGCTGGTGTTCATAATGTGTTATGCTTTTGTTTTTAGAGTTCAGTAGTTTAATAGATGTTAAGATTTGAGGTGATTTGAGGCAGACCTGGCAACATCTAAATGCAAATGTAAACGTGCACTTTATCGTCCCCGTAATAGGGAAATTTGTCGTCTGCATTTGACCCATCCATTTGACCCATTTGATTCCACTAAGGCTTCCATCAGGAGCAGCGGTTGCCGTAGTCCAGCACCCGGGAACCCATCTCTGGATGTTGATGCTCGGCTCGGTCAGGACCACCGCAGCTGGAGGATTTTAACTATTGTGCATGATTTTAGTGACAGGGGGAAACCGGAGCACCCAAAGAAAACCTACGCAGACACAGGGAGAACATGCAAACTCCTCTCAGAAAGACCCTGTTCCGACTGGGATTCGAAACCCAGGATCTTCTTGCTGAGAAGCGAGAGTTCTAACCACTCCACCACCGTGCTGTGTTTGAACTAGTATTTCTTTATTATTATTATCATTTTCTGATGGTATTTTCACTGTTGAAATCAAATGACACTTCACAAGTAGCAGGTAACACAGAAAATCACAAAAAGCAGTTGAGGAATGCACCTTCTAACTACAGAACCAAGCCCATGCAGTAATACTGGCTATAAGAACCACTTTTCAACATATACACAGACATCAAATTCTTACCTTTTTAATCACATAGCTGGACTGCACTCTCTGCCAGTGTCCCAGCCCACAGCAATACAT
This sequence comes from Knipowitschia caucasica, assembly GCA_964034765.1. Classification (NCBI taxonomy): domain Eukaryota; kingdom Metazoa; phylum Chordata; class Actinopteri; order Gobiiformes; family Gobiidae; genus Knipowitschia; species Knipowitschia caucasica. Next base: position 24,239,417 of record OZ035836.1, on the reverse strand, counting down.
CAAGACATCCAGTCCCGGTGTAAGGGGAGGGTTCGGCCGCTCGTAGCCTCTGGTGGTGGGGGTCGAATCAGGCCAGCGTCTCCATCACTGCCCCTATCCCGTGGTGCACTCTGCTCCGTGGTAGAAGCGGTGGATCCATATCAATGCCCAAAGCTGTGGTTGAGTTTGCATAAGTTTCCAAGCAGCACCGGTTGATTATAACGCATCCATCAGTTCCAAAACGCGAGCTGGAAATACTAATTCTCATCATTCATAACTCTGTTTCGCAACACACTTAACATCTTGCTCGCATCCGTTCAGATAACATTACATTGAATTTTTCTGTGTGCAATGCTCTGAGCTGGATTCAAAAATCTGGCAAATCCTAAACGGGTGTTCTCTCCTCCTCTCCCTGGGGGGTCCTCCTTCGCGCCGCTTCCTTTTGCTGTTTTTTTTTGGTTTTGATGAATGGGCCAAAAGGCGCCGAGTCCGAGGCTTGTTATTGCTGTCTATACTGTCTCTCTGTTGCCATGCTAGAGCAGGTAACAGCAGCTAGCGCACTAGACACACTGGCTGAATTCAAATGCGCCTCCAGCCACCTCCCCTTTTGCTCCCTCACCCTCCCCTCCATACACCCCTTATACTCTACGTCCTCTCCCCCTCGACTCGAATCCGCCGTCATCTCCCCGAAGCCCTTCTGTCCGCTATCCGGCTTGTCTGACTATCTCCTCCAGCAGCTCATCTCTGCCTCTCTCTGCATCCGTTATTGTTGGAGACGGTGCTGGCTGCTGTACTGTCCCATTCGAATACAGTGGAGACCCAGTGACGAGGCGAGAAGAGTCCCCCCAAGATTTTTTTTGAATGAAATCAAGTTCTGAATTATGTGAAGTGGAACAGTGTGTGTGGTTTTGTTTTGTTTTTTATTTTACCTCTGGTGATATCATTGGTTAAGAGCAAAGCTAATGACAAAACAATGATAAATGAATGAATGATGACAGTACATTAGGGATGAGGGATTTTACAGAAATATCAGTTTGGGTTGTTTCATATATATTGGATTTGCAATTTCTGTAAACTGTGTACTAAATGTCATTCATCTGTAAATACTAAAATCATGTGCCATGTGCAATACTGCAACTTCAGAATGTCCACTGAACAATGTCACTTTCCTTTATCTACTCATAATCCTGCCCTATATGTACAGTATATAACTCCACACTACACATATACATGTTTTTGAAAGACTGGTATTGAAGCATTTACAGCATTTACAGTTAGTTAGTTAAGAAACATAGCCACTATACTTATTTTGTACATTTTGTGTGCTCCCTGTGTGCTCTTACTACTGTCCTGTGTGTGCGCTGCAACATTGACATTTCCCCACAGTAGGATGAATAAAGGATGTCCTATCTTATCTGCAGGAGATTCCAAATTTAGAATGGAATAAACTTTATTTTTCCCTTGAGGGAGTTTGGAGTTGGACTCATACAGGTGAGTTCTAAAATCCATGTATTTCTGTAATTCCTCCTAAATGTGAAGATCAACACAGGATGTTGTTGTGAGAATTATGGCTCCCTGTCCATTTTCAAAATGTTCTAATTTTCTTTATTTAGGGTTATTACAAATATCAACATCAGAATATATAACATATAACATCATATAATAGTGGCACATTGTAAGTTGAATAACAAAAGTAAATGGAATGGTGAACAATATTGCGAGTCATAAACTCATAAAAGATAAATATATAAAGTTAAAAAATCATAATGAATACATGGTGCTACAAACGTTAAAATACAATACAACAAATCAGACGACTAGAGGTTCTGGTGTTTTACCCATAACTATAACCACAACCTCTAACTCTGACCCTTTAGCCCTAACCCAATGGAACAGTGATCCTGGACGGCTGATTTTTTGGTGATGTCAGATCATTTGTAGCAAGATAATGTTCTAAAAATGTGCTCATTGTGGACACTAAAACTGCAATCTTGGTTTGTTTGGAATGAAGTTATGGTTTACCCAAACATTGTGAAATGAATATCTTGTTTCATGTACTTTTCATCATGTTTTATTTATGTACTTGTCTTCCAATGTGGTTTTACTGCCAATGGCAAACAAAACAACACAGACAGTAGCTCAGTTGGTAGAGCATTGGCCTTTGGGCCTGAAGGTCGTGGGTTCGAGCCCACCATAAGACCTACATCACGACTCCCACTGATGACTACTGTCGTTGTGTCCTTGGGCAAGACACTTAACCCCGCTTTGCCTGAAGCTCCCACTGAAAGATCTCAGCTCCTGTGGACTCACCACCTGCAGGAGGATCAGTGAGGGGCTGGTGCTCTGTGTACTGGGTGCAGCTCTGACTGCCACCCCCCCAACCCAGAAATGGATTAAGGGGAAGAAAATGGATGGATGGATGGATGGATGGGCAAACAAAAATTAATCTGAATCAAGTGCTCATTCCATTTTTGGATTTTTTACATTTTTTTTTTTTCATCATAAGCCTTTACCAAATGGTTGTGATGCAGTTTGATGGTAAAAGTGCCTAAAACCAAGTGAGATGCGCCAAAGAAATATTTCCGTTCCAAGCAGATACAGTGACTCAAAAGGTGATCTACCAAATGGTCGAGGAAACCATTAAAGGGTTTAAACGATGAAGACGGCCTGTTGTGGTCAGATTTATTCACGACATTGTATCGTTTGGGCTTCAGCATATTCAATGTCTACAATCTATAGTGGAATCGCTGATCCCGCTTTTACAATTGTGGAAAAAGAAATACCTCCCTTATATTCAAACCAGTAATTGTCTAATTTAGAATGTGTACTGGGTCTTTGAGCTGTTTAAGAGGAGGTGAATATGTGAATTGAACAGTAGCTTGTGCTGAATCAACACTGTGCACGGTCCCTCACCTCAGACAATGGTTCCATAGTGTGGTCGGCAATCCTCATTATTTTCTCTGTGTCTGTGCAGAAGTGATTTATACTTTACCACCCCAAAGTGTTACAAAGAAAAAATCATATTTTGGCGTATATTTCAGCTGGCCTGGGAATCCCAAGACGTTCCCAGGCCAGCTGAAAGACATAGTCCCTCCAGCGAGTCCTGGGTCTTCCCCGGGGCCTCCTCCCGGTGGGACGTACCCGGAACAGATGCCCGAGCCACCTCAACTGGTTCCTCTCGACGTGGAGAAGCAGCGGCTCTACTCCGAGCTCCTCCCGTGTGACCGAGCTCCTCAACCTATCTCTAAGGGAGCGCCCAGCCACCTGAAGAGGGCAAGGCACCTTTTTCCGGTCGAGCACCATGGCGTTGGATTTGGAGGTGCTCCCATTCAAACCAGTGGAATTCTGGGGAATCCACCAAAAATATTTACCTTTTCTAAGTAATAACTGATACAACTTTATACAACTGAAAATACAGAAAAAATGGGTTTGAGGCTTTAACTGCATAGAATGTTGTAAATGTTAGTAAATATGTGGTGAAGTACACAGTGAGAGTCATGTACAGGCCATAATAATGAGAGAGAGAGTTAGAAAGAGCAGAAAGAGGAGAAAAGAGAGATTTTGACTGTGGGCTGACATTGACTTAGTGATGAGGTGCTATAATACATTTTTTGTTTTGTTTTAAGTTTCTTTCTTTAAAATCTATTTAAAAACAAACAATAACATTTGACTTGTCCTGTCTCTCCTGTCTGCCGGGCATATCAGCTGTCACATAATGTATGAAGAACGACCCTTTTGATGTTTTCTACAGTAATCCCTTCTGCCTTAAGCTTCTGTCAGCTAAGAGCACGACCAACAGTGAGTGGTAATGTTCCGGATACGGCGCACACTCTGCCGTTGGATCATTAGAGCAATCACACTGCAACGTTTACTGGTTATAGTCGGTCAAATGAGAGCTGTAAAATGGCCACGGAAACTCAAGCTTGTTTTATTATAATGAGTCATTAAGAGTGGGAGTATGGGAGCGGAGAGGAGATGAAAAAGGCTGTATTTAGGGAGCGCTCGGCGGCTTGTTTCATATGTAACCACTGAAGATGTTTTGTTTTTTGAGTTCTATTCATATCATTTAAAGGGGCAGTATTTCAAATCTATCATCTTGTACATGTGCGGGAGCGGATCACTCTCTCTGTGTGGGACTCCCCGAGGTTTTCTTACTTTTTCACACTGGGTTTTTGAGCTGTTCCTTGCAGATGCAGAAGGGTCTGAGGAACATGTTTGGACATTGGTCATCCGCTCCCAATGGACCAATGGGTGTTGAGTTCTCGTGTGTTTCGCTCTGCCTCCCCCCTCCCTTGTTTGACAGGGGGCGTGGCTTGTGTGTGACTGGGGGCGTGGCTGGTTCATCTACTGCTGAGAGCCATCCCTGTAATTAAAACTCTGGTTCAGTCTCTTCTTCTTCTCTGCCAGATTATTACAATTACAAGTTAGTAAACTCTGTCGGCTCGTGAGTTTTTGTCCTACTTTTTCTTTTGGATTTCTTCCCTTGTGTTTAGGTCCAAACATCCTGCTTGCCAGCCGGCTCCCTGTCTCCACTGCTCGCTTGGTTTTTTTTTTTTTCATACATATTTTTTATAGTGAATTTCATCAGGTCTCTGTCTCTGCTTTGGGATCTAACCAAGCCTCGGCGATCCAAGATGGCGCCCTATTCAAATGAATGGTTGTGCTCAGTGGCGCTTTGTGACGGCATGGGGTGTCACTCCCGTATTCGTCCCGGAAACCGGATTCGTCCGGAAGTTCAGTTTGATCCAATGAGCATACGCAGCAGTAGATTACGTCACGGAATCTGGACGGAAGCGGAAGTAAATATTAAAAACTACCTATTCATGCCTAAACTTAACCAGCCATTCCCATAAAATAACCCCAACCCAGCCTTAACCCTAAACTTAACCATCTTAATCAGACGCCTAAACTTAACCAGTCTCCACTTAAGGACATATTAAACTTTTTGACATGCGCAAACTGAACTTCCGGACGAATCCGGTTTCCGGGACGAATACGGGAGTGACATGGGGGCTGAAAGATTAGCGGAAGTCGCCTAGAACTCGCAAAGATCTATGGGAAACTCGCCTGTATTTGGGCATCGTCTGGTCCTCCCGGTTCTGTGCAGTGGATGATCTCCCATAATGCGTTGGGCCAAACACGCGTGTGTGGGTCTCACACCGGGTCTCACGCACGTGCACAGATGGGCTCGGCCGCGCTCTGACCAATCAGAGCAGTTCATCAGAGCGGGAGTTAGAGCGAGAGCCAGACGAGCAGAGTTTGTGGCACTAAAGTGTGGATTTAAACAAAACCGAAGGATTTAAGAAGAAACAAAGTTCAGGATGACAAGGGACACTAAAATCCCTACAAAATCCGACCTTTATGAAAGCTGTAGGTTCTCTGTCAGCTGAGGTGGAGCTGTTTTAATATGCATTGAGTTCTATGGGGAAAATTTATGGGTAGCCCACGTGAATTTAGTCTGGTCTAGTCTGCAGTACCGCGAGAATCCCCCGAGCACATGAGTTATTCAGCTACAAGCTAGTAATACCCTATCCAGTTATTATAATAGATCCATGGATCCAACACACACCCGTAACACATCTGTTCTGAACAAATCTCATTATTGTGCGACGTCAACAAGAATCTTCATGTATTTACCTCCACCCAGGTTGTCCGTGTGCAACATAAATCAAAAGGTTATGGGAGGATTTGGGCGAAGTTTTCAACAAAACTTGCGCAATGGCTCAATAAACAACTGATTAAAGTTTTTGAGAGGATCCGAGGTACTGTCTGGAAGCACGATAATTCTAAAAGCAATGGAACTGCACGTACAGTGGGGAGCTCTGCCCTCTTTCCTAGTTCATTTATTGGTTAATCTTTCTTCTAAAACTGCTTCTTGATGAGTTCATACCACCGTTTATGCTCCCTGTATGTCCTGTAAACAAGTCACAAATATACAATCCTGAAGTAATACACGGTAAAAACAAAGCCATCCATCTAATCTATACGTTTCCTTGTCTCTTGCAGTTTGGCATTTACAGCCGCTCCCAGACACCGTGTTCATGTTTATTCCCCCGTCTCCACTTTGGGTCATAAACGGCCCCTAAAATCCATCAAATCAACAGACAAACTGCGAGTGCTCAGGGCCCTGCGGTGTCAGATGGGCCCATTAGAGAAACTGCATCTCTGCTGCTGTGTCACTGTAGTAATACACTTAAATGGACAAGGCCAGATCCCAATCCACCTAAAGCAAAGCTGAGCCAGAGACGAACGACTCAACAAGGACAAAACAACAAGGAATGAGCACAAGAATGTGGTGCTTTTCATGTTTTTATGGGAAGAAAATCAGAAGGACAACAATTATGGCAGTCATAGGAACCACTTTTGAAGGATTGCATATTCGCAGTGATAATAAAACTGTTTTTATGCCGATTACAATTATGAGGGAAATCCCAAGAAAAAATATTCTGACTTTTTTTGTGTGTGTGTGTAAAATCCGCACAAATTTGCACGAAAATACTACAGTAATAAAATTCCTCCATAAAATTCAGCAAAAAAATTTTTTGTTCTTGTATTTTAGCCCTAAATCACAACAGCAGTCGTCTTACAAAGTTGTTGGTTTGAGACGGATCAGAGAATCAAACCGTTCAAACACAGAAATGTCATTAACAAAACACACATAGGAGCCATAGGTCTGTACGGAGCGGAATGACCAATGTCCATAAATGTTTATAAATGTCCTTAAATGTGCCGAATCATCACTGTCCTTAGACTCTCCTGCATCTGCAAGGAATTACTCAGTGCAGTGTGGTTGAAGAAAACATGGGGGGCGCATAGTACTGCCGTGATCTTTATTTGGTATTACCAGAAAATTTACAGACAATAAAGATTGCACCATCTATCAAAAATATTCAATTTTGATCACTAGTAAAGAACATGACGCATTTAATCTTTTGAATACTGGTAAAAAAAAAAAAGCCCTGTGAGTCACTATTTGACCCTTTGGGCTGACAGTTGGGTTGGCTGAGTGAGGGTGGTCCTCTCTTTTTCATGTTTCTGTCTGAAAAAGCAGATCTAAAGCTCAGCAAGAGAGATTTGATTAAATACAGTAACACTTTTTGTTGATTTGGTGCCCCAGCTTTAACAATTTTAGAACATACTTTGTCTGTTAAATATCTTCTTTTTTAAAGGGCCAGTCGAACTTAAAATTCCCGACATAATGACAATAATGTTTGAAACCAAATTAAAGAAAGATTTTTTGTATTTATATAATGCATTTCATAATTTTGTCGTAATTTTCTTTCATTCCACACACCTGGCACATCTCTGACCCTCAATATTCATTCACTCACCCGTTATAAGTATTGTATCCCTATGCTACATGGTTTTTAGTGGTAGGGGAAACTGGATCACCCGAAGGAAAACCATAGCCACAGGGAGAACATGCAAACTCCATTCAGCAAGACCCAAGAAAATGATAAAGAAATAATGTATTGTATCCAAAGTTATATTGTATACCCTTTTCAATGACCAATTTCAATGACCTACGAGATACAGGCCAAAATAACTTGTCATTTTCTTTTAGTCATGAGCACAAAATCCAATCAGAAAAAAACAAATCTTTTACCTGACTGACCTCTGTTGGCTAGGGGAAAATACTGTATACAATAGATACCTCCATAAAACTGATTCGCAACTGCTGACAGCTCAAACTAAACAACTCTAAAGGAAAACAAAGACTTGACATGAGCCCTATTTCCACCGGCCCAATTCGGCTCTACTCTTCTTGGCTTTGTACTCTACTCGGCTCAGCTCTACTCGGCTCAGCTCTACTCGGCTCAGCTCTACTCGGCTCAGCTCTACTCGGCTCAGCTCTACTCGGCTCTGTTCTATAGGGTTTGCGTTTCTATTACACTGTCAGTTGAAGTTCCTTGTTAACCGCAACTTCCAGCAGCATTCTGGCCAAACTCTGTCAGTTAGACTACTTTAGTACCAGTTTGGCCTGGATTTTACCAAGGCACTAAAAACGTACCTGGTAACGACTGAACAGGGCAGGTGCAATCTCTACCAATTGGGGTAGGGTCGAGCAGAGGAGAGCAGAGTAGACTAGAGTAGAGCCAAGTAGGGCTGGTGGAAACAGGGCTTTATAATGTGTTTACTGTAAGTGCAATCTGTTATATTGATACAATCCCATGCACTATCTATTATTATTTCCTTTCAATCACCAATCAGGCTCAATGCAATAGAGTGAAAATAATAAAACAAAGAATATAAATATGCAATTGTTTATTTTTATACAGACCAAAAAATATAAGACAAAGATATGAATTATCTCTGATTATTTTTTCTTTGCATTTACATATAAAACTTAAACTAACACTTTATAAAACAAGCTGTGACTGTTACGATGGCTCTATTACTTTGAATTAGTGATGACCACTCATAAATCTCTTCTGTATTTTAGTTATAATAGATCTCAGGAAGGAAACGACAAAAGCCACTGATCTGAATCCTTAAAGCTGAGGTACCTAACATTAGTATTTTCCCATAAATAATACAAATATGTCCTAACAGAACAGAAATGTCTAAATAAGATTTTTGTGAAGAAATCAGACTACATGCTGTCTTTACCTTGATATAAAACTTCTTCTTTTGCAGACTTAAGACTGAATCTTCTTAGTCACTTTTTGGGCTGAGAGCTGATTGGCTGAGTGAAGGTGCTTCTCTCTTTTTCACATTTCTGTTTGAAAAAACTCTAAAGCTGCGACTGAGGCCAAAATACATACACCCTGAACATGTCACATGGACTTAATTACATATTTACACTTTTTTTGTGGTTTGAACGTTAGATACCCCACTTTAATCCCTTTTAGAACATGCTTTGTCGTTTGAAAATCTTCAACTTAGTCAGAATCGTGAAGTAAACATATGTGAGACAGACAGTCACATTTTTCACGAGATACAACACCGGAGTCACGTATCCAAATGCAACTAGAATCCCGATCCGGAGGACCAAGAAGGGGCCGTCCTGAAGAGCGACCCCTGCCCAAGAGTGTAGTGGGTTATTCGGGGTAATAGCCAACCTTAACAGTGACACAAAACTGAAAATATAAACTGGGAACACCCACGCTGAATAGAAGACATCTGGGATCCCTCCTATACGCACCATCTCAACTGTATCCAACCAAAACATGAAGCTATCCACAAATATCTCCGCCCTGGGATCCCTCCTCCAAAGGATCTTCAAAGGGCCAGAATAAGCGCGTGGTCTGGTAGAGTACAGGTAGGGGGCGCTGGGGGCAGTTCTCCGGGGGTAAGTTGGCCGAGTCGGGGTGATGTCTTGGTGTCTGCCAGAGCGGGCGCCATTTCTGATGTCGGGGGCAGTGCGGGTAACCCCGTTGGGAACGGGGTCTTCGGTTTGATTGGGCTTCGATGACATTTGTCCCGATACGCTGGTGATAGACTCCAGGTGCGTGAGAACAGGACTGGATATGATCGTCATGTCAGAGTCCAAATCCCCAGCTGGAGAGGAGAGAAAAACAGTTTAAAGTTCAAATGTATTTGAAGATTAACAGTATTCATACATTCGATCATATTTCAAACCATAAAACTATTGATTCATGCCATACAATCCATAGTTCCCATCTCTCAAAAGTTCCTGGTTTCTACCACTAATATTTTGTCTGCTGGACCAACCATGTGTTATTTATGAAACAAAAACAACATTGAGGTATCCCAGCTCTATGTGACTTAAAGCTGAGGTACTATGATGATGCAAAACACACCTCTCAGGTAAAGAAGTGTTTCAAGGTCTTGGAGAGTCAGAGTCCAGACTTCGACCCAAAAGTAACTGTTGAAAGTGGCTGTTGCCCAGCAACAGCCCCAGATCATCACAGCTGTGGGCAAACCCAGCGCACGTCCACAGGGAAGGTTTGCCCTCTGTCATTCCTACGGTTTTTTCTATACAACGTATTGAGTTTAACTTTTGTTAAACTTTTATTACAGTAATAAAAGTTCAAATTAGTAAAAAGTAATTTCTTTTTCACTTTCTGTCACTCACAGTTGAAAGGTATATATCATGAAAGTGAAGGAGCCCTCTTCCATTGGGAAAACTTTCACAATCGAAAGCTGCAAAATACTATTTTGCCCCCCTGTTTATTTACACCACCATGCACATCATTATTTTACATTACAGATGTATAATTAAACTTAATCCACATTAGGCCATGACAGCAGGACAGATGAGGGATACGAAGGTGGATATTAAACTGAACACTTACTTGGCCCCAAAAGACGGTGTGGTCTGAGTTTCTCCACAATGTCGACAAAAATCCCAGAAAACAGCACCAGAGAGACAGGCAGCTCTGTGAAGTGGTCCAGCCTGAACCCGTTCTTCATTTGCACCTTCAGATCGATCAGAACAAAGGGAAAGTCAATACAGAACTGCATCTGCCACAAAGGCATTAGCAACAACAATGAAATACTTAGTCCTGCTGCAGAAAGGAAACATTCCTGCAAAGACCGAGAGGAGAAGAATGATACATCAGTTTTTCATTGGGTTTGAACAGAATGTTACTGACTAAAATCACGACACGCATAGACACAGATGCCCAGGGGCCAATCTGAGCCATCAGCCCTAGCTCTGAACTCCAGCAACTCACAAACAATGGCCCTCATTTATGAAACTTGCGTACGGCCAAATCCGGGTGTAAATGAGGGATTTGGCAGGACACTTCTGTACGTGGAACTGGATTCCACAAGCTCATGTCCACATGCTCATGCCATCATGTGACCAGTGCGACCAAAGCGAGGTCATGTGACCACGTGACCAGCCCTCCTTCACCTGCTCCTCTCCCTCCTTGGCCTGCTCCTCTCCCTCCTTGGCCTGCTCCTCTCCCTCCTTCACCTGCTCCTCTCCCTCCTTGGCCTGCTCCTCTCCCTCCTTCACCTGCTCCTCTCCCTCCTTCACCTGCTCCTCTCCCTCCTTGGCCTGCTCCTCTCCCTCCTTCACCTGCTCCTCTCCCTCCTTCACCTCTCTGCTCCTCTCCTTCTCCCTGCTGTCCTCTCCTCCTGGCCTGCTCCTCTCCTCCTTCACCTGCTCCTCTCCCTCCTTGGCCTGCTCCTCTCCCTCCTTCACCTGCTCCTCTCCCTCCTCCTGCTCCTCTCCTCCTTCACCTGCTCCTCTCCCTCCTTGGCCTGCTCCTCTCCCTCCTTCACCTGCTCCTCTCCCTCCTTCACCTGCTCTCTCCCTCCTTGGCCTGCTCCTCTCCCTCCTTCACCTGCTCCTCTCCCTCCTTGGCCTGCTCCTCTCCCTCCTTCACCTGCTCCTCTCCTCCTTCACCTGCTCCTCTCCCTCCTTGCCTGCTCCTCTCCCTCCTTGGCCTGCTCCTCTCCCCTCCTTGGCCTGCTCCTCTCCCTCCTTGGCCTGCTCCTCTCCCTCCTTCACCTGCTCCTCTCCCTCCTTGGCCTGCTCCTCTCCCTCCTTGGCCTGCTCCTCTCCCTCCTTGGCCTGCTCCTCTCCCTCCTTGGCCTGCTCCTCTCCCTCCTTGGCCTGCTCCTCTCCCTCCTTGGCCTGCTCCTCTCCCTCCTCTGACACAAACTCCTCTTCTTCTGCCTTGATCATCCATTTTCGTTTGGAACCTGGCAAGGCAAGGCAAGTTTATTTGTATAGCACAATTCATACACAAGGTAATTCAAAGTGCTGAACAAAACAAGAAAGCATTAAAATCATAAATAATCACAGAACATTAAAAAGAAAGATAAAAATATAAAATCCCTCAGTTGTATGCACAGCTAAACAGAACTGTCTTTAACCTGGTTTTAAACATTGTCAGAGAGGAGGCCTGTCTGCACTGACTTTTAGCAAATGAAAAATGTGTTTAGAGTTTTGAGAAAAAGGGCATGTGTTTTGTGAACAGGAGAATTGTGTTTATGGTTGTGAGAAGTGGGGGAAGTTTTAATAAATGTGTTTAGGCAATTGGTTTAGAGTACTGGGTTTTGTGTTGTAGCAATAGAGAAAAACTGTATTAACAGCCGCAGTTGCGTACGCTCGAATCTGAGCGGATCTCACACGTTCATAAATCCCATTTCGGATTTTTCGTATTTGGAATCTACACCAAAAAAATACAGTTTTCTGCGCAAGTTTCATAAATGAGGCCCAATGTGTGTAAAGTGTCTTGCCTAAGAACAAAGCCCCAGCTGCTTCACTGTGCTGTTTCCAGAGGTCTCCCATCACAGTACTAACCAAGCCATGCCTTGCTTAGTAGCTGAGATCAGACAGAATCAGTTTTTGTAAATACCAGTATTGCCATAAACGTACATTAATGATACATGTGATGTGGATATGAAAATGTAGCCCCAACAGCTTCAAAACAAAATAAAAAGGAAGCATTTTGAGTTTATAGAGTAGGAATTTTAAATAACTAAATGACCAGAGCCTTTTGGACAAAATGAAACAAAGAGTGACAGGTGCGATTACATAATAGTCAGGTGTGAGTTAATGAGAAACCTAATGCGAGTTACTCGTTATCCCGGTCTCGTGACACGTTCTTCACCCAACCATAAACAAAGATCAAACCTAAAAATGTAAGACTTTTCAAACCCATTACTCTTCACACGCTCTGCCAATCTCAACATTTGAGGATGGCCCCTTCAAATGTTTATCTTTAAGGTGGTACCTCTGCGCTGGCGATGAGAATCCCAAAACACGGAGCCGTGGACAGGACCAGGAAAAGCAGGACTGTGGGTCTCCTGATGAAAACAAAGACAGGATTTGGTTTTGAAATGTACTCAATGAAGAACGAAACAATAATGCATTCTCAGTCACCAGACGGCTTCAGCTGCTTTCACGCAGACGATGTGTGCGGCATTTTGTTTCATTAAGTGTGTTAACTTAAAAGAAAGGGACAATTTAATGTTTTTATAAGGATTAATATTAGCTATAACATTTGTGGAACAGAAATAGCATGTATTATTATGAAAATATGGACAAGACTAACCTTTTCTCCAAATAGAACACTTAGTAAGTAATTATAATGTTGACATGGGTTAATCTTTAACTGAAAACCTTCCTGGACTAGACAGAGTATTTACCTGTAGTCAATAACAAAACTCTGTCTCAATACTTTGTAATATACTTTTTTGTTGGCACTAACAAAGGTCAAAGAAAATGTAAAAATCAATTCTTAAAAAATTTGATTGGATTTTTCCCACATATTTTGTTTCCCAGTCAAAAATAGACTCCAAACTGCAAAAAATTATCACATACGAGGTAATAAATGCTTGAATCAAGTGGGTTTAAAAAAAAAACAAAGAAATCTTAATTTGAGTACAACCCGTCTTAAAACAAGATTTGCCAATAGGACGAAGCCATTTAGTCTTATTTCAAGAACTGTTGCTTTATTTTCTCATTCCAAAGGAGACAATTCTTTTATATTTTTAGAGCAAAATAATCTAGTTTTAAAAATATACAAGAAATGTCTCTCGGAATGAGAAAATAAAGCAAAATGTCTTAATATGCTCAAATTATGATACATTTTTGCAGTGTATAGGTGAGACAGAGTGGCAGTGTTCACATAGTTACTCTGCTCATGTTGTTTCCTACCATTGTGTGATCTCCACAGTGACGCTTCTCTTCAGCTCCAAGTACTTGAGCGGCGCCCACACTAGCAGGGTCACTGTGGTCACATAAGCCATGGACACGGAGACGATGAGCCAGTACGTGGTCCAGTCCCGGTTGGCAATGTCCCGGAGCAGACTGGCAAACCTCTCAAACACCACGAACACCGGGGCAACGAGGGCCGTGAACTCCAGGACTTCATAAAGGATCAGTTTGACAGTTTTTCTGGATGGCATAGTGTCGAGGTGCTAAACGCTCTCCTCAAGCATGTCTCCAAAAGGCGTTGGACTCTGGACCGTCCGAGTGCTTACTGTGCACACTGAGCAGTATATGCTTTTAATGTTCAAGAGTTTACGAGGCTACAAAAGTTCACTCCCATCTCATAAACTCTCAGAGACACCAGCGGAACTAGTTAAAATATGTGGAACCTTTTTCTAACAGGTTTTAGGCAACTATGGAGTGGATGGACCAACAAAGTGGAACATCTTATTTAAGTTGGATCCTTTAGGCGACAAAATGTAGAACCTTGAAACTGACTACTAACTACTTAAATCAATAGCAGAAACAAATCCAAGAAAAAACTCTACTTGATTAAGAGATCCTTTATTCGTCCCACAGTGGGGAAATTGTAGTGTTGCATCACAAGTTTTAACAGTAAGGAGGATCACACAGCTCAAGAAAAATGTATTAATAACTATACCAAAATAAAATAACAAATTTCTAACTCTCGCATAAAAACAAGAAGTATAAAATCTATATAATAAGGAAAGTCTTACATTTCCAACTTTAGCATGATGAAGAAGCAAGATGTAAGTACAAAAACCCCTGACTTTAGAATAATAAGAAGTATAAAGTACTGTATTTAGGAGCTGAAGCATTCCTACTGTGACACCGATCGGTTAACTAGATTATTATGCCTTATTGAGAAGAGATTATGCACATTGTTGGTTCATGGGTTAGCATCGGAAAGAATATCCTAACTCTCTAGACCACCACCAGAGGGAGCGTGAGGAAATGGGTGGAGTCTGGTGTGCTCCTACTTAGTTCAAATTTAAACCCACGGCCACACCAGCCCTTTCTGAAACCAGTTTGAGACCCCTGCTCTTACCCCTTACCCGACTCTAACCCCATGACACATTTATCATGGGTGCTCATACTCTTTTTGAATCAAACGTTTTTACCGCACAAGGCCACTTCTACGTATTTTCTTTAACATTTCCGGAAATGTATGGACCAATGGCTCCATGTGTTTTTGTCACATGGAGCCATTGACATGTTTGAACCGTTGGATTCTCTGATCTGTGTCGGCGAATTCCATGGTTTTGTTAAGTCCTCCGAGGCTGTACAACGAGAATGTATAAGAACTGCTGAGTCTGTACAAGTGTCATTGATAATAATTAACTAGTAACTTTTTCATTAGTCACTTTACCGGTTATGTTACTGCATTATTACAAATCCATCTCATACTTTCCGTAGTATGAGACTATTCCGTAGTCACTTTGTGTTGTTAGTGTTGCTGAATTTTTACATATCCATCCATCTTATACCTCTGTCATTAACTAGTCACTTTTACCTGTTGATATTATTACCAATGTTTATTCTGCTCATATTCTCCGCTGCTTAAGAACAATATACACATCTGTAAATACTCCTGAAACAAGTGCAATTATAGCTCCAGAGTTTATTTTATTTTAATCTTGATCTTATTTTTAATTATGTTGTCTATTGTCTTATTAAATAATACTCTTTGATGTGTGCAATCTGAGCGCTCTTATTTCCTTCTTTCTCTGCTGTAATGTGCGCAACGATGACACTGAAATTTCTCCACTGTGAGACGAATAAAGGAATATCTTATTACTACTGTTGTGATTTAGGGCTATACAAGAATACATTTAAATGATTTCAATGTTTTGTTTTTTCCTTGATAAGGATAAAACATTACTTTCTATCTATATCCCAGCGTTTCATTGTATCAGTTTCATGATCCCACGTGGACTTTATGAATACAAAAGCAAAAAGTGTCCACACCAGTTTTTCTTTACGTTTGGCCTGTTTTATTGTCAATACCAATGAATGAGTATGGTTAAAAGAATACAGCGTTGGGGCACAACATGTGTAAAGTGATGTTCCTTTTCCACATTAGGCCCAGTGCATCTGTGTACTTACTGCCACAAAATGTTACACGTTAAAAAATGTGTGAAAGAGACTGGCTCCGAGTCCAAACAATGGTCCCACAAAACCTGAAAGTCAAACACATCTCACCCCCGACAGCTCATTTAGACACTTGTGAGATTCAAAAAAGGGCAGTGAACAAAAAAACTAAAAATCACGTCAATAATAAATCATCAATAACAGAGACAACAATGCAATTCAGTCATTCTTTTTTCAAGTTTTAATATCGTTTGTGAATAATTAAAAGTGCACTATGACTGTTTCTGAAGGAAAGTCTGTCTCTACTCGTGGTATTGTTTTAACTGTAATAAAGTTCCTTAGTATAGCATTAAAGTAGGGCTGCACAGTTAATCGAGGATTGCAAAATCTGTAATTATGCAAAAAATAATGATAATCTAAAATTGAGTTAAAGGTTAAAAAAATTAAAGTTAAAGGTGATGTCTGCAGTCTAAATTGTTTTCATTTTTTCAAAAGAATTACCATTTCTGACCATTGGACACTGGAAAAATGTTATGCACAGTAAGTATTAATCAAAGTTGTCCTCTTGGTTCGAAAAGGTACATTTTGTCGTGATTTAAGCCTCAAGGACTTTAATCTATTTTGTCCAATCAGGAAGAAGCGAAGGAGATGATGGGCGGGTCTAACCAGAGCTCGTCTATTCGCAGTTTGAAAAGTAACTGATCATTGCTTTGAGGGGAACTTCTGGATGTTTGTGTAATTTGACATAAATATTTGTCAATGAAAGATTTTTTTTTTTTTTTTCCAGTGTGAAAAGTGCTTATCTTGCATGAAAACGTACATTGCATTATTAAAGTTAGACTTTTCACACAATGAAGAGTGTGAAACCTTTTGAAGACGGGCACTGATTAGATCTGCCCATGTTCACTCCCACAGGTATTGAAAGTAACTTATTGTACATAATATTACAGCGCCCCATTGTCAGAAATTACCATTATGTTAAAACATATTTAGATTTATTGTTGCTGACGTCACCTTTAATTCAGAATTGCAGTTAGATATTTGCCAAAGTTGTCGCCCTACACCAAAGCTGTTCGTCTGAATGGAGACAGCCAAGGTAACGTTTGTTTTCTCTGACATCTGTAAGTGAATGTGTGTAATCTGAACCCATTTAATGCAACACTGAGGGATAATTTTCACTTCAAAAATGATAATCTTAAATTATGAGCATATTTGATACATTGTGTCGCTGTGTCACCGATCTACTGAAATACATTGACTTTCCATGTATATATTTGCAATGTTTTGACCAGTTGTTAAAATGGGGGGAGGGGACAGCATTATAATCTAATAATAATAATAATAATAATAATAATGATACTGAGAACAAACATGAAAAAGTCAAGTTTTCGTTCTTATCCTTTTTTCACTGTGCATTTGTACAATATTATGTATACAACATAGAGTTGAACTTATTTCAATCCCATCATTAACTTGCGGACAACTCGAGAAGCAGCATTTCCAAAACAGGAGAAAGAGTTTGTTTTTTTACATTTTGATCTTAAAGCTTCGACACTGTAACTGACCCAGAGAAGTTGGACTGTAAAATTTCGAGGGAGTTATTCACATTTGACAATATGGTACAACACAGACATAACCCAAGTCATTTAAATATACAACTGAATAATTCATCAGACGCTTGCTCTTTGAATACATACATCCTGCGATACTTCTCCTTTTAAAAATAGCATAACAATCAAATCCATAAATTAAAATGCACTACGAAAAATAACACAATGTCCAATACTTGGGGTTCAGCCAGTTTTTTCCGCTCCTCTGACGCAGGCGTGAGCAAGCAAGTCCAATAGCTCAATTCACAAAAAGTATTTTACATTTTTCTATATGAATATTATTGCGATAGAGCGGAAATCCTTTATGTTACTGGCCAGATACGCAGCACTTCCACATGAGGAGTTAAAACAAGGCAAAGAGCTATTGAACGACCAGAGGAGCAGCTGTATCACTACGAAAATAATAGTAGAACACTAATATTAGAAGAGCAAATGTAGCAATAATCGCCGCAAATCTGTCGGACTGAAACGTTCTACATATTCCATAGGTTTGATTCCAACCTGAAGCAATCGTTAAGCACCAGGGAATTATTAGGAGTGGGCATTTATAACAATTAAAATAGATATTATTTTAGAGGATCTTGAGAACACATGTCGCTATATATTGTAAAAATGAAGCTGGCATGTGTTAATATTTATAATTAAAGTGTATTATTGTCTTATCTAAATTTTAACCATAGACCAGAGGTGTCCAAACTGGTCCAGAAAGGGCCGCTGTGGCTGCAGGGTTTCTATCAGACCCAGCAGCAGCGCAGACTCCGCCCGTTTCCTCAAGTGAGTTCAGTCTTAACCTGAAGATTTGATGAAATGGGTGGAGTCTGCTCTGCTCCTGCTGGGTCTGATAGAAAACCTGCAGCCACAGCAGCCCTTTCTGGACCGGTTTGGACACCTCTGCCACAGAGCAAAGGCGAGGAATGGACTGACCAAGAGCTGACGTCACCCATCGTTTACCATTAGCGCTAACTCGAACAGGATATTTGAGCGGAAATGTGCGGCCAAATGTTGCTATGGCCAAGATACTGCGACGAACAGCTCCTGATTGGTCAGTTGTGAAGGCAAAGACAATATCACAAGATAAAACACCAGTGTCCAGGGCTAAACCATGGATTTTTAAAGCCGAAAATAAAGGGAAAATGAGACACAAAAAAGGATACTGAGCTCGGAGTTTACTTCTCAAATTCGATTGGAGCTAGAGCGAATTGAAGCAAAAAATTTGTCCATAAGAATTTCCCTAAAGGGCTTCATTGAGCTAGCGAGTTAGCGTCGTCAATCTATCATACAATCTAAGGTCTATGCCATAAAATAAAATGATCATACATACAGTTGTGGCTATAAGTTCACATTCCAGGGAGAAGTGGATGTTTTGATCGTTAAAGATTATGATTAAGAATAAAGAAAACATGAATATATAAGTCATGATTAGTGGTAGATTAAAGCCATGTATATCAGCAGAATAGTGACCTTAACTGCCATTCAATCATCAGTTTTTAGATCCCAAAATCCTCAAAGTATTAAGAGTAAATAGCTTAATAAACATAGCTTCATCCAATAACCACCATCTATGAAAAATAGGTTCAAAAACATACATTAATCTGGCGGATGTAAACTCAAGACCACAACAAGTATTGCCATATTCACCATTTTTCAAGATATCGCCCACCCCTAATAATTCTAATATTTAAGATTAGTTTGAGTAACTTTATTGTATAATTTGTTACGTAACAATGTCCAGTTAGTTCCAGGATTATGTGAATTTTAGTTTCAAAAGTATTGTATCACTGTATCATCCTAAACCTCTGATAATACTCGTTTCATACAAAGGACAAAAGCACTTGCATCCTTTTCAGTCGCTAATCTAAAATAATCTACCTTTAAGGCTGGGAATCAAACACGGTTGATTTCTGCTCACGTACAAGTCATATTTACAAAAAAGGTGTTGTGCATGCTGCTTCTTGATAGTTTTCCCTCCAAAAAAACAAAAAAAAGTGGCGTCAGTTTCAGTACTTCTAAAAGTGAACAACATATACAGAGAAGTCATCCGTTTCTTTCCAGAATCAGTTCTTTTTTTGTGTGTGTTAAGCCTTTGAGATCCATGGAAGCAAGAAGACTGCCCCCTGGTGGCTGTTAGTGTATGAGCAGTTTTTACACACCATGGAAGATGCATTTTCCCCATAGTGTGTCTAATTGTAGTGTTTATGCATCCAGTGTTGGACAGGACTGATCAAAAAGAGGCCGCGAAACAGAAAAAAACGTCATTGTGGCCTAAAAGTGCAGCAGTAGAAGAGTTGAATACTTCAAAATAGCAACTTTCTCGTGGATCGACAAACACGTTTCTACATGGGTGGATTTTAAACAGCTTTAAAAATTCTAGTTACTCCAGTTGGATTGATATTAAAAAAAGATAGGGTACCCAACTTTCAAACTAGAAAAAATATTGAACTTTGTAATCAAATCTGAACAGTTCTCTCTCAAAACGTCAACTTTTCCGCATTTTTTTTACATGCATCTGTTTTTAGGTGTCATCTTCACATCCGCTTTTCACACAGAAAAGGGAAACATCAAGGACCAGTTTTACTAATCAGCCAATCAGCTCAGCCCAAAGCTTCAAATCTAGACTCATAGGGCTCGTTCTTAAGTAGACAAAATATTAAATGCTTTGTAATAAGGTGAAGGCAGCGTTTTGTGGTCTGATTTGTTCACAATATTTTACTTCTACCAGACTCTTTTCATTGAGACAAACACCATGTAATATTTAGGAAACAAAAGATGGGTACCCAAGCTTTAATAATCACCGAGTAGAGACCAGTCACACCATCACTAGACCGGGACAATTTAGACCAATCCCACTTGTTTCAGGCAATCTGAGAAAGATCCAATTCAAACAGTGAGAAAGAGAGAGATGGACGTCGCCTGTCTGAGATTTAAATCCTCAGGTAACTTTTTAACCTAAAACAACCTCCTCCATACGAAGTGAAACAAAAGCCCCAGCAAACCTCTTTTTGACCAGGCCTGGAGTGTGTAGAGTGTGAACAAACAAAAAGCATAGACCTATAGCAAGGCTTTCTCCATGTACGGGGCTTGTGCTGGATCTGAAGGTGCTATGCTCTGACCAGAGGGGGCGCTGTAGTGGGGAGTTTGTGAGTGAGGGTTGGGGCCTGGAGCTGGTCCCAGGGCAGTGGCTTGGGTCTGGTACGACTGGACGTCAGAGGGGGGCATGCTGCCGGGGGGAGCCGAGTAGACCGGAGGCTGTCCCATGTACATGTGAACATCGCTGGAAGAGAGAGGATCATAATTCGAATAAAAAAGTAGGAACTGGTCGGGGGCCGAAAGAACAGCAGGGATTTTCTTTTCTTATAATTGCATTTACGTTATGATGGTATTTTGACATTACTTTTATGTGATTTTTCCTGAAAACCAAAACTGGACTAAATATTTAAGTTAGACACATTGTTTTATATTCAACTTCTAATAATGTGTTGGGTTAACATTTTAGAATCAATAACATTTGTATAACATACCTTGGTAGTGCATTACCAACAAATATGCAAGTTGTTAAGAATAATAATTGCGGGCCAAGCTTGACATGCTGTTTTTAGAGGAAACACAGAATGTATCCTAGTTTGGTTCAGTTCAGCTCACTATAGTGTCAGGACTTAAGTGAGTTCTAAACAGCCAATTCTAACTGGTGTACCTGAATGTTGTTGATCACTTGGCAATGTTGTTTTTGTATTTAGAGCCAATTCTAACTATCAAAATGTTGGACCAGGTCAGAGCCACATTCGTACTCTGTCAACATGAATGCAAACTTGAAATATTTCATTCACTGGGCTTACACCAGGCACTGACCCGGAGAAAAATACACTGCAGGAGTCACGGCTTTAGGAACACAATACTTCCTAGGGCCACGGCACTGGTACCTATGATCAATTACTGAAGTGAACATTTAAAAATAAAAATAAAATGGTGAGGTCTAAACAACAAACATTTTCCCATCTGACCCAAAATGATATTGAAATATTCCATGAGCATGAGTCTCATTAATAACAACAAAAGAACAACATTGGAATGTACCTAGGGGCTGGTTGACCAGGAATCTGAGCTCCGGCTGGGAGTTGCTCCATAGGAACAGTGTAACCCTGGACTGCGGGACCGCTCATGGCATAAGACCCTGAGGCTGGGGGGCCGGGGTACGCCTGAGCAGAAGGAAACGGTTGAGATTCAATTAGAAACTATTCAGAAGGCTGAAAAGCAGAAAGTAGTAGGCCAGCAAAACAGTACAATTACAGCTTTAAACTATATATACTTTATATACGCAAAAGACACAGATGCAGATTTATTATTTTATTTTTCTCATTCTATTTACACTTTTACAACTTCTTTGCATCGAGAGCCAAAGCAATTTCTTAGTTAGTGACTTCCTGTTACTCACAATGGCAAAATATCATATCGTATCAATCTTGTTCCTACTAATTTTCATATCTGTGTTATGGTAAACAGCCATGTAAAAAAATCCAGCCCTGTTATTTTAAACGCTGCCTTTGGAATGTCATAAAGAGCTCGCTGCAATAAGTATATCTTTGTGACCTCACCTGTTGTGGGGGGTTGCCCGGCTGCTGCATGTAATACTGTTGGCTCTGCAGCTTGGCGTACATGGCATAAACTGGATCTTCGTTCATTAACTTGGCGTACAAAGACAGACCCTCCATCACCTTTACATTAAGCTCCGACAACTCAGAGTGTTTCCTGTCGACATTGGACGACAGTGTAATGCATTAGGACGCTCCCCATAGTGTCCAACGGAGAAGTAACACAACAAACACAGCAAGGTTATTACCGGTCCGTATCCTCTAACTTCTGGTCAATCATCGGCCCCATTTGGTTACAAGCACCTGGAAAAGCAGAAAACATTCAAATCATACATTATCTATTTTTTGTTGCTTTTCTGTTTTTTTTATTTTTTTTTTTTATATATTTCCTTTTTACTTTATATATATTATCTATTTTTGTTTATTTTGTCCTTTTTGCTTACTTTTTGTTCAAATAACTGCTTGTTGTTTATTGATTAATGTATGACTGGAAAGAAAAACTAATGAAATATATTTTACAAATCTAGTACTCTGGGCGGTGCAAGAAATTCAACAATCACAACATCGCAACCTCAAATAAAAAAATAAAAAAATAAAATTAATACATATTTTTCTATAAATTAGTTTGATGTTTTTGCCTAAATTCTTTTTACCTTCTAACTGTAGGAGTTCTACGCTGTCTGATTGGTTGTCGGTGGGATCTGCACTTTGGATCATCTGCAGAAGCTGGTCCATTTTATCCTAAAGCAACAAAAAAAAGGATTGTATTTGACGCTAATTTCCACTAATTTTACCAGTTAAGTTATAAAAAATAGATAGTTCTGGACTTACCTCGTCAATGTACACAGGCTCTTGTTCTGGCTCTATAGTCTCCACCTGGACTTCTTCATTGAACTGGACTGACTTCTTCTCTGTCTTTACTAAATAGTGATAAAATGACATTAATATGAATCATCTACACACCAAAATGAAAAGGAAAAGAAGAATGTGATGCATAATTGTTCCATTCTATAATCAGCCATTTACAGCTCAACCTATAACAGCTCATCTGATCATTTTAGGATGGTTAAAAGTGATTGGATAATTCAAGAAGTAATCTGCTTGCTGTCTTGAGTTGCTGTTATATATATATATATATATAAAAAAGCTGGGCTACCTAAATCAGAACACAGAAATCGACATTTGGTTCTATCACTAGTTTTTACATGCACATACGTTAGACCTCCGTCACATCTTCAGATAAGCCTTTTCAGACAGGGAATTGAAAAAGAGAGAACCACCCTGACTCAGCCAATCAGCTCTCAGCACAAAGCGTCAAATAGTGACTCTTCAAGACTCTTTGTATGTATTATTTATGAAACAAAAAGTTAAGTACCCCAGCTTTAACAGTAACATTGTAACAAATAATTTTTTTCAACATTTCATTGTCCTACAGCCTGAGTCCTGGATCTACAGCCTGTCTGTTCGTGGGAGCGGGTCTTTCTCCCAATGTGGGTATTCCTGAGGTTTCTCATTGTCTCCCGCTGAGTTGTTCCTTGCCAACGCAGGAAGGATTTATTTCAAGTTTTTTTTTTTTAAGTTGTCGCCCTCGTTTCCAATGGACCAATGGCTCCTATATTGTTTTCTATTATCGTATTTGTGTTGGATCAGTTTGATTTTCAGATCTGTTGAATATTGCTGTTGTGATTGAGGGCTATAGAAAATCATCTGGAATGAATTGAAGTCATAGAGCAACACGAAGAACATATTCATCCGTTGTACTCACTCATCTCGGGCTCGGCCGTCAGATCAGCCGTTACAAAGTTTGATGGAAACAGCCCTACTCCCTGATACGTTTCCCCTTTCCACCAGTTTGGATCACTGAAACCAAAAACGAACAAATTAAAATAAATAAATCCATGTTGGCGAGTGAGAGTTGTGTTTTGAGAACT
This sequence comes from Knipowitschia caucasica, assembly GCA_964034765.1. Taxonomy (NCBI): domain Eukaryota; kingdom Metazoa; phylum Chordata; class Actinopteri; order Gobiiformes; family Gobiidae; genus Knipowitschia; species Knipowitschia caucasica. Next base: position 24,215,563 of record OZ035836.1, on the reverse strand, counting down.
GTATTTAAGTGTATTACAGATGTATACATACCATATATATGTATATTTACTTTGTTCAGCTAAAAATAGAGGTTGTAGTTTATGTTTTGTTGTGCAATTCTTCATACTCGCTTATCTAGTACTGTTTGCTGCTCATTCCTACTGTTCCGTAACATATGGTGCAACACTGAAATGTCCCGACTGTGGGACATGCAAAAGACCTCCAGATGTTAATCTACCTGTCGTCTAGAATAGTGATGATTTCTCCGGACTTGAACGTGAGCTCGTTGTCCTCGGCGGCCTCAAAGTCGTAGATGGCGCGGACCTTTCTCCCGTCAGATTTGTTTGAGAGGAGCGAGGTGCTGGGGTACAGAGTGGACAGGGAGCTCTGAGGCTGATGACGCTGCTCCTTCAGGGACAGTTCGATAGCTACAAACAAAAACAATAACACTCAACTTTTGAAGTGGTGCACGTTTGAAAAGTTGTAGATGTAGCCTGTTTAAGCACACTGGGTTGCTTCTGATTGAATGCCATCCATCCTTCCATTTTCTACCCTTTAATCTGGGGGGTGGCAGTCAGAGATGCCACCCAAGTCTCATAGCACCAGCCCCTCACTGACCCTCTGCAGGTGGTGAGTCCACAGGAGGACGGCTGCTCTCTGAGTGTGAGCATAGCCTTGATCTTTCAGTGGGGGCTTTGGGCAAAGTGGGGTTAAGTGTCTTGCCCAAGGACACAACGACAGCAGACATCAGTGGGAGTCGGTGGAGAAGGTGCAGAGGTGGGAATTGAACCCACGACCTTCTGGGCTTAAGGCCAACGCTCTACCAACTGAGCTACTGTCGCCCCTGATTGAATGGTGCTTTATAAACACATTTGCCTTTCCGACCTAATTTTCTGTCATTTTCCTGACCTTTCTTCCCTTTCAAAACCTGCATAACACAATTATTTACATAACAAAAGAACTTTAAACACATATTTAAAATTTACACCTTTAAAAATCACTAGTTTTGATAACTTAAAAACAGGTTTGAAGTGATTAACCATGCTTCTAAGTGAATTCATTAATTGCAGTTAGCCACGCTTCTAAATTCAGATAACCTTAAGTTTTACACGTTTTGTTCCATGTAATATTCTCTGTCATGATGTAACATACACAATCAGATGTTACAGTAGATGTTACAGTTACAAGGTAAACATGTAGGTAAAGGGCAAGGTAAAATTCTGTAGTAGAATAGTAGAATTTTACCTTGTGACTCACGTACATAAGTCACAAGCTTGTAGTTTTGTGTACTCCCATAGCAATACCTCTACTTTCATGGTTGATTTAAGTCTACTAGAATAGGTACAAGTTACTACGCAATACTAGGACTTTTCTATGACAAAATCCTTGCACAATTTGAAAACATGCACAAAGAAAAACACATCAGCTGTGGTACCTTTGGCCAGGTCTTCCTCCTCTTTTTTGGTTGTTGCGGTGGCAGGATCTTTTGCCACTAAGGCGGGACTTGCTTTCGCTTGTTCTGCAGCCTATGGAAACATTGAAGCTTGTAAATAAGTTGTTGGTGTTAAACACCCAGTCATAGATTTAACCATTTTGGCCATATTGTGGAGATCAAGAATGATAATGCAAACGCATATTTTCCACATATCCGTGTATTATTTTATAAATCAAATAAATGTGTATTCCATCTTCAAATGAAAGCCTTATTGAGCCGATCTGTGGAGATCTCAAATGTGCAGTTCATGCGAGGCGGCTCACAAATGTGGAAGAACAGAACTTTTTGCCACAAAGAATGCATTTGTTGTTATTGTATTTCTTGTGTTCAAACTGATTGATTCTCTGATCTGTTGTTGAGTAATCAACAACTTAGTGAAGTCCTCCGAGACGACTGCTGTTGTGATTAAGGGGTATACACAAATACATTGAATAGAATAGAATGAAGAACCTCATACACAACAACCCCAAACGCACTGGGGGATGGAAACTTCTAATCAGAGTCTGAAGAGTAGTATTTGCTTTATCATTTCCGTAATAACCTCTGTAATGAGGCCAAAACAACGGCAACATTGCTGCCTGGGTGTGCAACCTGGCAAATGTTCACTGACCTGAGAGCCCACAGCGGGGAAAGTGACGCCTTGCTCTCGAAGGTTTTTAATCATGGCCGAGATCAGACTCAACTGTGGGTCACTGCGGAAATCTTCTGCCCATTCCACCATGAGAGCCTTCAGCTTCTCACACACTTTAGGATGACCCTGAAGATTTGAGATCACATATTTATACTACTGTTTGGTCTCATAGTAATTACATGAATGACATAAGAATTTATACCTTGTTCAAAACACTACTGACTTCACTGGCAAACTCCCGAGAGCACACCTCCAAATGAAAGATCTTACCGCAGTTCGAGACACAAGCACCGAGAAGCTGAGGGAAGAGAAATGTTTGTTATTTTTTAAATCAGCAAATGTGTAGATAAAAAGTGCCTACAGTGAGAGCTTGCATGGCCACATGGGGATCCTTATGGTTGACCCGTCTCATAACAGAGCGAAGGCATTCCTTTGGCCTAAAAAACACGTGTTTTTGTCATGTTACCTGCGTCAAATCTTATCTATACAGTACACTCTTAGTTACATTGTACTATATAGTTGACTAACCCAGTGCGTGACTGTCCAATCTTATCACAAATATCGAGGATGAGGCCCCAGTCCTCAGCCGTGTTCATCTCACTTGTTGCCTTCTCTGTAGAAAAACACAAACATTAGTGAAAAGGTGAAAAATGTGGACACAAGCCGATAACCGTATGGGTCAGTACTTGTTGTCCCTATTAGGACTCACCCACAATCATTTACTGTTAAATTGTCATCAATGTATGTGAGAATACTATGTCATTTTTTGCAACAATAGCTGCATATTCTGGTGGAGGGTCCATCTTTTGCTTGTCACACTTAACATGCCGTACTGGACTAAATATGGACTAAATAGCAAAATAATCTTCTGCAATGTCAACTAGAGGCGATACTTTCTCCCGCGATTCGATTATCGATATGCATTTGACAAGTATCAATATCAATCTAAAAAAATAAAATGACAATTTTTTATTTTTTTTAATTGGTATCAATATCTAATATATGGCTACATTACACATCTCCATTCCATTTATTTATGCCATAAATTGGTATATTGTATATTTCTGACCAATATATCGATAATTGTCATATCATATCATCATATTGATAAAATTGTTATCGTGATAATATCGTTATCATGAGCTTTGTATTGTATCGTATCGTGAGGTACCCTTAGGTTCCCACCCCTAATGTCAACCTATAATTAATACATTAATGTATTAATTTATTCAAAAATATGCAAGTCACTGTATGTCAATGTCCTTTTGGCTACGATAAGAATTCACAATCAATATATGCTAAATTGTTGCTAAATTTAATTGTAGATAAATGTATCACTCATGACTTTGAAACATTATTTGAAATTTCGAAAAGGGGTGAATATTGTGTCAGTGAAATAAAGTAGTTTCAAATCATTTATTGGGATATTTTTCCCAAGCAAAATTGTTTGTTAATTGAGGGAGATTTGCAGGGTCCTGTGTGCAACATGAAGGCTTTACGTTCCTGCAGTTTGGGTTATAGGTGCCAATTACTTAGACTTCTAATTAATCTTCCCCACTGTTTTAGAGTTGGGCAGATAAACCACATTAGAAATGATATTATGAACTTCTAGACTTCTGTATTTATGCACTTTTTTAACAGGAACATGTAAAGCCATCTATCACATTTTACGGATCAAATGTTAAAGAGGAGATTTAGCACTGTTGGGTTGACAACATCCATCCATTTTCTTCCGCTTTACCTGTTGGTGGGTCGTGAGGGCAGCAGTCCAAGAAGTAATAACATGTACTACAATACACATTATCTGTGTATTTTTATATTCTGGTCCCACTGGATGATCATCCCAGGGAAGGGACTACTTCTATTAGCTGGCCTGGGAACGCCTTGGGATTTCCCCCTGGTGAGCTGGAGGAAGTGTGTTTGGAGAAGTCTGAGCGTCTCTGCTTGGACTGCTGCCCTCACGACCCACCAACAGGTAAAGCGGAAGAAAATGGATGGATGTTGTCAACCCAACAGTGCTAAATCTCCTCTTTAACATTTGATCCGTAAAATGTGATAGATGGCTTTACATGTTCCTGTTAAAAAAGTGCATAAATACAGAAGTCTAGAAGTTCATAATATCATTTCTAATGTGGTTTATCTGCCCAACTCTAAAACAGTGGGGAATTCCTTATAACATGCTAATGTGTGTAACACCATTTACCGTAAATGTATCAAAAACATAGCAGAACAAGGTACAGTAAACAAACAACTAGTTATGTATGTACTATATGAACTGGAAGTATACAGTTCATACAGTAGACCAGCACAGTACTGTACTAGTTATACAGCTTAGCACAGTGCTGTTTAGAAGCCTTTGTTTGTAGACTTTTGATCATGTCGGGAAGACATCGTTTCTAGGATCTACTGACTGGATAACCAACGTAATAAATATAAGGTTATATAACAATAGTGGGCCAGTATGGGGACAAACACATGCATAATATCTCGTTAGCATCACAGACTGTTAGCATCCCACAGCTAGCCACTCAGTCTGGGCGTTTTATTTAGAACTGAATCAATCCATGATCATTGCAGTCACTTGTCTCATCAAACACACTTCTTCAGTCTTTTCTAAACACATGTATAGTGCTGTGAATGTTATGCAAAGTGCTGTAGACTGATGAAGACTCAGACAAAGCGTTGTGAGTGGAGTCAGCAGCAGCCTCCGCAGTCCTCACTCACCCACATCTTGATCAAAAGGGTTCGTCGTGAACAGAGGCATTGTGTTTGTCTGAGCGACTTCTTTGTTGTGTATTTCCCGTAGTTCTTTACTTGATACGGTAATAAATCATATAAATCATAGTAACTTCACAAAAGCAGCTCGCAGTTTGCTCTGCTCCGTCAGACACACGGCAACAAGCTAAGCATTCTGGGTAATCAAAACAATCCACCCTAAATCCACAATACTCCCGTGTGGACTAGTCTTTCATCCGATAGAAGCCCTGGTGAAGTACGGGAACGGGGTAAAGCCAAAGGAGCACGTAACACGGAAATACTGTATAATATAGACGCCAAATCAACCTTTGATGTAAATATAATATGTCATCGTCAGGTGACTGTGCTCACGTGACTGAATGACGCACGATAGCATTATGGGAAAAGTAGTTTTTATCGCTTATGTGTCTGTCGCATGGATGGTCTTTGGTCATTTACGAGCATTATTTGTTACACTTAAACAAAAGTGTAACAAATATTGCTACACCATGTCACTTTAAGTAAAAATATATAATAGAGATTTCTATTTTACTTTATTGATTTATAGAGTCAATTTGTTTTGTTTAGACCAGGGGTGCCCAAAGCAGGGCCCGCGGGCCAAAGTAGGCTCCCGTACCCCTTCAATTGGCCCACCGAACATCATCAACCCGTGTTGCAAGTTTCTGACTGGGGCCCTTAGAGGCTGTATTCTTACATATACATATCTGAACTTCCTTGGACACAGCAGACTCTTCATAGATATACTGTCCAGTGCTTTACTGATGTATCCAGATACACGCCTCACTCATGGTTCACATGAACTTGCACTAAAATATTTTTAAATCAAACACACTTATCAAAACAATTTCAGTCTACCATTATTTATTTTCATGAGCAATTTTATGTTTTATCAATTTGAGAGAATCTCCCATGAGCCTTTTGGGCTTGAAAGAAAGTATAGGAAAGCCTAGTGTTGAAGTACCTTCGCATTTGAGCACGTAGCTGTTGTCAGAGCAACACGCAGCCTGAGCCTCCACATTCACGTTGCTCCCTGTGTGTCAGTGTGCGTTAATGGCCAGAAAGTAAGTACATATGATTTGTTGATAAATATGTGCAGCTTTAGCCATACGTCTGTGCACTTTACAGACTTTACTCGTGTTTCCTCATGTCACAAATTATCATTTGTGACGTGATGTACCTACTTTAAGTAGTATTCTAATGTGAAATGTTTGGTTTTGCAGCTAATTTATAGTTCAAAGTTCATAGTATTGCTAGTTTATTATTAGCTACATCTATAGTGCATATGACAATCTGCGCTGCGTCTTGTGTCAAAATTAAAGGGCATGTCTGTAACTTTTTAGGAGCAAATAAGAGCTGTATTTTTCTAATATTGCGTTATAGACCCAATTTATACCTGTTATATTATTATATATATTTGATTATAACCTGTAAATAAGCCACGACAGAAATATCCCTCCTCTGGACCCTGATTCTCTGAACGGAATCTTCCCGTACTGTAGTCTCCTCAAACCAGCATATTTCCCTGGAGCCTCCACTTCACTAAGAGGGTGTTGTTTTAATTCATTCATCTGTGATTTGCACTGATAGACAATAATTATTGCATTTAATTATTTAACAGTAATTAAAGGAACTTGATCAAATTTACATTTGATCAAGTTTTTACTTTGGCCCTTGGAAGCAAAAGGTTTGCGCACCCCTGGTTTAGACTCAGATAACAGCTTTTTTTGGCACCGTTTTGGATTCAATGTGTATCTAAAAAAGGTGTTATAGCAAACTTATACATGAATCAGAATCAGAATCAGAATCATTTTTATTGCCAACGTAAGTAACGGGAGGTCACAGACTTGGAAATTGCTTTGGCTCAGTGCAACAGTCAAAAAGAGATAATAAAAATAAGAATAAAAAACACTTCTAAAGAATAAATTTTAAATTTAAAATAGAGTTACAGTTACTATTTACAATATACAAGTGCACATGGTGCACACAATGTAAGGTGACAGCAGTACAGTGAAGTAAAGTGACGTATGATGGGCAGTAAAGTGACTTTATAAAGGGCGGGGGGACAGGTTAAGAAGTGTTCAAGAGTCCAACAGCAGAGGGGAAGAAACTGTTCTTGTGGCAGGAGGTTCTAGTCCTGATGGACCGCAGCCTCCTGCCTGAGGGGAGTGGTTGGAATAGTCCATGTGCAGGTGAGAGGGGAGTGGTTGGAATAGTCCATGTGCAGGGTGAGAGGGGTCGGCTGTGATACGACCAGCCCGGCCTCGAGCTCGGGCGACGTACAGGTCCTGCAGCGATGGAAGGCTGCGGCCAATCACCTTCTCTGCAGAGCGCACGATGCGCTGTAGTCTCTGTTTGTCCCTGACTGTGGCTCCAGCGAACCACACGGTGATGGAGGAGGTGAGGATGGACTCGATGATGGCCGTGTAGAACTGCACCAACATCTGTGCAGGCAGCTTGGCTTTCCTGAGCTGCCGCAGGAAGTACATCCTCTGCTGGGCCTTCTTGATGAGGGAGCTGATGGTCGGCTCCCACTTGAGGTCCTGGGTGATGGTGGTGCCCAGGAAACGGAAGGACTCCACAGAGGTGATGGGGGAGTCCATCACGGAGGGTGGGGGCGGGGGGACAGTGCTCTTCCTGAAGTCCACAATCATCTCCACTGTCTTCTGGGCGTTCAGCTCCAGGTTGTTACCACTGCACCAGGACACCAGCCGGTCCACCTCCCTCCTGTAGGCGGACTCATCGTTGTTGGAGATGAGTCCAATGAGGGTGGTGTCGTCCGTGATATGATATTTGAAACCTTCATCTTCATGTCATATGTGTTTGGGCCTGTGTGTGTGTGGGTGTGTGTGTGTGAATGTGCGTGTATGCGCATGGGTTGTTTTTTGTTGTTTTTTTTCTATATATATATATATATATATATATATATATATATATATATATATATATATATATATATTACTACCACCAATGGTATATATATATACCATTGGTGGTAGTATCGTATTGAAATTCTTGGCAAAATGTACAGTAGTATTCTTGTATAACATTGGTGGTAGTGTTGTATTGACAGTAGTACTTTGTAATGTGATTTTTGGATTATTTTGACGGGTGTTGTGTGGGTGAGAGGGTTGGGCTAAAATAAGCATAGTGCTTCATCCAACCCCTTTTCAAACCTTGAACATATGTGTCTGAACATTTGTCAAATGTGTCTTCTGTGCAGGTTTTGAAATAAAGAAATAAATTCAATATATTCAGGGCCTCTCCTAAGTACAGTATGTTTTGATTTATGGTGGCATGCGCTTATGACACCCAAACACATCACATGGAATTATTCATTCTGTGAAAACTAGATAAAGAACCAAAATGTTTTGAGCGAAAGGAACTTGCAACATATTATATTCTAGCTTCACCTTAATATTATAATAATATGACACATTGAATATTGAATCAGAACACAACCATAGGTGTATCAAAATCATATATTTATTTCTTAAATAAAGCAGAGCATCTTAATCATTATCTTTCAGTGGATTTCATTATTTTGAACTCATAATATGATTAAACAAAACGTATACCGTGTAACTACACTATATCAAAAGATATTCACAATTTGAAAATGTTCATAAAGGACTATGGCTCACTCAAAATACATACATATGTCTTAAAATGCACACATTTTTAAAACAAATTGAAAGGCAGTTAGTGTAACTAAAGAAACATTGCAGTCATTTCGCAATACATGGGCACTTTGTGGGAGCTTAGTTACAGTCACAGCTTCATCTGTGTGTGGTATAAAAATACTAAATAATAGTCGCTTTAGTAACAGCATAATCATCTGTGAGTAGAATTTGATTAACAAAATATGTCATTATTTACAAATCAAGCTGTACAACATTAAGACTTCATTTGGACACCGACCGACGTTCCATTATTTTTTCCCAGATGCTCCATTTCAAATCCAGGGCTGTGTTCTGTCCTCTGCACCACAATGTTGTAAAGTGCTTTTCATGGTCAGCGCTGCGCTCCGTGACGCTCGCTGACTTTATCAGAGTCTTGTAGGAAACACTACAGCTCCTGCTTCACCCATGGTCACCACTGAATGACTAAAACTGGAACATCTGTGTGAAAAAGAGAAAATATGACTTAATGCTGGCACTAAACACATGTAAATGACAAGAAATACAGATTGAAATGTTACGTAGGATCCTGTATGCTTTAACATAATAAGGAAGTAGTCTTGAACTTCCAACTTTAGTATAATGAAGAAGCCAGAATTAAGTATAACATTTCTGACTTATTTCTGAAGCAAAATAATGAATTCAATAAAAAATTGGGATACGGAGTGAATCTGAAATCTCCAACTTAAGAAAATGAAGAAGAAAGAACTAAGTATAACATTTCTGATTTTGGCATAATGAAGAAGAAAGTAGAACATCTCTAACGTAGCTTAACTAACTTGAATTATGAAAATGAATAATTAATTTTTCTTGTATAAGTGGTGGTTCTCAATTGGACCATCAACATTTAAAACCAAGCAGTTCCGTGAATAAAAACTGAATTTAGTTAATAAATAATGACGTGAAAGCATTGAATAAAACTGCAAAGCTGAAATTATGAAAAAAATAACAAATTCAAAGCAAATAGATAACCAGCAGTGCAATGGAGCGAGTATGGGACAGTATTTACAATACAGATAAATATATGTACATGTATAAATGTGAGACTGTATAAAGCTGCTATTGCTAGAATATACATTAATTACATTACAATAATTAAAAGTGCTCACTTCCTGTTGTCTGATGTGCCCATAACATTTGTCTGGGAAAAAAGAATGAAAAAACTGCTCCCTCTGGTGGTAGCATAGGGAGCTACAGACAGAAAGAATGTTTTACTTGTTTCACCAAATATTTTCTGTTACCTGTTTAGCTGTGCACATGTTGTACTATTTATCTATTTTTAAACCCCCCTCTTTAACAAGAGTTTTAGACGCTAAATACTTTGAAGCTGCAGTATTTTGATTCTAGTTCATTCATGTATCTGTATGGCCCTCTGCTGTCATGATTGGTATTTATACAATCCAACCTAATCCACTTTATTTATAGAGCACACTTTATAAAACAAGTTTACAAAGTGGTTCACAGAGATAAAATTAACACATTTAAATATGTCTGCCAACTATAAAAGTATGTAATAAAGGAAGATAACGCAAAAATATGATTTTTGTTGTTGTTGAAATTAATAAAAATAATGCATTGCGTTTTGATGTGTGTTTTGTGAAGCACTTAGAATTGCCTTGTACACAAAATGTGCTAAATAAATAAATGTTGACTGATTGATCACTGTATTTCACATTCAAACATAAGTAAATTGTCATTTTTGAAGGCCAAAAATAATGCATAATCTTCTTAGACTAATTTCAAGATCTGACTGCTGATTTGTCAACCTTTCAAGTAAATAAAGTTTATCCAATGTTCCCATCTCTAAATTACTTTTCAAAATCATAAGCAATAATTTGTTTGCAGTGTACTAGATACAGACTTGTGATGCACTGAAAATGATTTCGTGACCCCGACCCGCAAGTTGAGAACCACAGTAATAGAGTAAAGAGCGTCAGACCGTCAGCGGTGCGTTCACAGATGAAGCCGATGCGGTCTGTGCAGTAGAAGTCGTTCCACTTGGCCTGGTGAATGAGTCCAGCACAGTCCTCTCCTTTCTCGTGTCCGTGGGTCCAGTTATCAGGCTGCCCAGGCTTCCAGTTCCTGCAGGAGGCAACAAAGCACCACGATGTGATGCTGTATGTAGTTTTAATCACACTAACGAGAATTGTGGTTAACGTACGTGAACTCAGGGACAGTCCCATCCACCCATTTCCACTCATTCTCCTTCTCGATGTCCGTGAGGCCCAGCCAAAAGTACGTCTTCCCTGTTATAGATTTTTGAATGTATTGCTGCAGAAGACAGAACATGAACACATATAATTGTAAATACATTAAAGAAGTTTGGGAAAAAAGGTAAACAGTAACAATGTGAGAGGCACCTGCTCATCAATGTCATTGATTATCAGCAAATGTGTTGAAATGTTGCTGCAGAACGCGGTGGCCTCATCAAAGCTGAGTCTTTGAGCAGCGGTGGAAACATAGTAACAGCTTCCTCTCCACTTTTTAAAGTTTAGGGGGCAGCCTGGAATCAAATAATAAACATATTATAAATGTTTAGAAGGTCCAAATATAAATCTGAAAATTTAGAAGGTCACTCACCGGGAACTGGAGCAGGTGGCTCAGTCGGCTGAATCTGCCGGTCCACTGTACTTTCAGGCATCACTGTGGATGCAGGTTTGGGGGGTTTTGGGGGTTTGGGGAGCTGTGTGGGCCGAGGCTGTGGGATGAGAGGGGGCGGAGCTGGGAGTCCTGGTAAACCCGGGGGACCAGGAGGACCAATAGGGCCCACAGGACCACGTGGACCATCCTGACCCGCTGGCCCTGGGGCTCCTCGGACCCCTGGCTCTCCTGGAGGACCCTGTAGTCCAGTGAGGCCGTCCCGGCCTGGCTGCCCCTGAGGCCCAGGGTCGCCTTTCTCTCCTGATGCTCCAGGTCGGCCCCCAGCTCCTCTGGACCCTTTCACCCCTGTAAGGCCTGGAAATCCAGCAGAACCTTTAGGCCCCACACCACCTGTTGGACCAGGCGCTCCTCTTTCCCCTTTAGGTCCCACAAGCCCCAAAGGACCTTTGTCTCCTTTGTCGCCCTTGGGTCCAGTCTGACCGACAGGACCCTGTGCTCCCCTGTCTCCTTTAGCCCCTCTCGGCCCCGGAGGCCCTGCAGAGAGACACAGGTGACCATTTGTTCATATGAAAGTGTACATTTCGTGTGAGAGTGTCCGACCTTGCAGGATGGTGAAGTTGGTGATGAGCTGAGAGTGTTTGCTGTCCACCAGCTTCATCTCCTCCATGATGGTGGACAGACTGGTCACCTCTTTGTCCATACGTGCCATCAGTTCCTCCTGTTGGGCCTTTAGGTCTCTGCTGTCAGTGCTCGCCTCAGTCACGCTGCTGTTGAGAGCCGCAATCAGGTCCGTATGCTTCATCACGGTCTCCGCACATGCCCTCATCCCGTTCAGGTCGGAGCTGATAGCGCCCAGCAGCTGAGAGGAGAAGCTCACATTCCCCGTCACTCGGTCCATGTCGCTCTCATGCCGGTCTAAGCGTGTCTCCACCTCGTCGAAGCGGGCTGAGGTGCTGTTGTCGTGGTCCCGCTGGTGGTCCATCAAATCTCTGAGGCTCCGGTCGTGGACCTCGGTGAGGGCTGAGGCGTTCTGGATCTGACTGGCCAAAGTGTTGAGCTGTGCCCCCAGGTCCTCCAGCGCCTCCCCGTTTGAGCGTGTCAGAGCAGAGTTGTTCGCGGCCAAAACCTGCAGGTTCTGAACCTTCTCCTTCAGCCACTCTGTGTCCGAGCGAGCCTGGCGCGCAGTCTGCTGCAGCCCCTGCAAGAGTAGGGATCGCGGTAAGTGTTTTTTTTTTTTCTTTAACATTGTTGGACCAATGCATATGTGTTCTATATTTTTTGTGTCTTAACTGTTGATTTTCTGATTTGTGTTGACAATTTCAATGGTTTTGTGCATGTCCTTGTACCTGATAGTCGTTCTTGAGCCTCTGCACTGCTTGACCCGCGTCCTCCACAGTCCTCTGCAGACTGGTCATCAGGTTCCTCTGCTGGGTCTGGCTGATGTTTAGAGCACTGATGGTGACCTGGCTCTCTCCCTGCGCTTTCACCTGCGTCTGTATCTCTGACTGCAGATACGCTGTGTCTGTCTGCAGATTGTCCAACATGCTGCTGTAGGAGGTCAGGCTCTGGTTAACGGAGTGCAGAGAGGCGGCGTTGGAGTCCAGGATGTCCCGTAGAGACGCGTGGCTGCTCTGCATGTCGCCCCCCGTGAGGCGCAGCTCATCCAGGACGTCCCGGTTCTTTGTGGCTTTGAGTGCGATCTCATCCAGCTGCCTCCTCAACGTCTCCAGGTCCGATTTAAACGTGCGGATTTCACTGGTGGCGTTCACAGACTTCTGACCTGAACGATTTCCTACGACGGAGCAGAGCAGGTGACAGTTAGAGGGATGACTAATGTCCATAAACGTCAATAAATGCCCAAACATGTTCATACAGTAAATGTCCTTAAAGGAACACTGTGTAGTTTTAGCGTTGAGATCTTTATGACAGAGCTCCTCAACTCTCAGTCATTCACCAGACTGCCAAGGAAAGAATCCTTTAGTTTGATAAATGACCGGATCGGGCACTTGACACAATCATTGCTCTCATGGACATTTATAAGTTAAATTCTAAGACAATTACAAAAACATGGTAGAGGTAAATATTCTTAAAAAGGTCACATTTGTTTTTGTTAACATGTTTTTTCATATGGAGCAACTGTAAAATTTAAATTTCCCAGATTATCACTGTCCTTAGATCCTCTTTCTTCTTCATATTAAAAACTATAATTGTAATTCAAATAATAATTACAAAGTTTGCTGTTTCATTGGTCCTAACAGATTATTATTTAACGTTTTGTGAATAAATCAAACCACAACATGCTGTCTTTATTCAATTTTATTCATTTTTGTACAGCCCTAAATCTCAGCAGAAGTCGTCTCGAAGGACTTTACTAAATATTAGATGCAATGTTATTTTATTAGAAAAGATTGCATTTTTTACATAAAATAAAATGTAAAAGATGCATACGTAAAAGAGGCCAAAGTTCATTTCAAACTAGTGGTAGAACCAATCTTTTTTTTTTTGAGCTTGGACACTAGTTTTACAACATTATACAGGTTTTGTGGTTTCGATGTTAGGTACTTCAGGTTTAAACAAAATAAACAGTGGACACTGAATGCTAGAATGCGGGAAGGGAACTCATCATTGAGTCTTCTTTTCTGGAATATTATGCCAGTAAATCAAAAATCCCATCAAAAATGATCAAAATGACACACATAATCTGGGATTTAGGATACAGGTACGACATCTTGAAAAAAAAAACATTTTAGAAACACATTTACAAATATTCAAATCTAAAAGAATGTTTTTGTCATAGAGGACTTATGTTTTAAATTTTCCCAATTTGAATCTTAAACTGTTGCCCTGAATGTACCCACAAGTCTTGGATGGAATAACGTATCAAAAAAGTAAAAAATAGTGAAAACTGTATAATCACAATTGGACTCACCAAATTTCTTTAGATCAGTCTCGACTTCGATGATCTTGCCTCCGTAGTTTTGCATACCTTCCGTCACATTATCCATTTTCTGAACCACTGTCAAACAATGAAAAAAAGTCAAGTTTTGTGGTTTTGTTTTGACACTTCTGCAGTGGCGTTTCCCCAACACTAGATGTCACACTGCAGACATAGACTGAACTATTCCTTTGCCAAACCGAATTGAAAAGATTAGGTCCTTTACGGTGCCAGGTAACCAGGCAACAGCAGACTGAGACCCACAAATACAGGCTTGATATTGGGGCAAACATAATAAAAATCACATGATGGATTTCTCTCCCTTTTTCTTCCTTAAATCTGGTTCGTGTCCGTGTGTGGATGTCCAAAAATTACAAGGAAAAATGTTCTGGAGAGAGCATCCTGATCTTTGCTAATATTCCAAGAAGTGACAAAACATGAAAGAAAAACACAGAACAGAGAGAATAAAACGTTTACGAGGTCCTGAGTGAGGTCATCTGCTAGAGAGAGAATAATGCATGAGAATGTTGATTTCATATTTAGTTTATTAAACAACCAGAGTGTTCTTTGAATAAACAGCTGGTTTCTTGGCACTTTAGAGGAGTATAAACAGTATAATTGTATATTTGAGAATTTAACATCTCCATGGTGACCAGATGTGCCTATGCAGATGAGGCATAAGTACTTTTAGTCATTTACAAGTTATTGCACACTTAATCCAAACTATACATTGGACCACAGACAAAATATGTGGCAACTGGTGTGTGTAACTTGTTGAATTTTGTGAGTGAACCTTACAAATTACTACTGAGCCATAAAACCGTGCCATAAGTGGTTTAAGTTGGTCATCTGCTAAACATTACAGGCCAAGCCACAGACATCATATGCTCTCCAAAACAACACCGGGAAGAGTGCAAGGCGCTATGACAGGGAGAAATACACACGTGATGTAGAATAAGGACAATAAGATCAGCCAATCCAAGTTTATTTGTATAGTTTATTCATACACAAGGCATCTTAAAGTGCTGAACAAAACAAGATAAAAACAGTCACACAAGGAATTAAAATCATAAATAATCACACTACATTAAAAAGAAAGAAAAAACTATAAAATCGCTCGGTTGTAAGCACAGCTAAACAGAAATGTTTTTAACCTGGATTTGAACATTGTCAGAGAAGAAAAGCAAATTCTATTCAAGTACATGTATTTTTGTATAGGTCTATATCACAACAACAGTCGGCTGAGAGAAGTTGTTGACTCACCAACAACAGATCAGAGAATCAAACAGTTCCCACACAGGAAAAATAACAAACGCACAGGAGCCATCGGTCCATAGGGAGCAGGCTGACCAATGTCCATAAACATCAATAAATGCCCTTAAATGTTCATAAATGTTCATAAATGTTATTAAATGTCCTTATATTTCCCAGATGATCACTGTCCGTAGAACCTCCTTTCTTCATATTAAAGACTATATATGTAATTTATCTAATTGCCACTGTTTCTTTAATTGCCACTTTTTATTGTACATAATATATCCTGAACTTAATATATTTTTTTCCTCTGACATGTTTGCACACTTCTGTCTTTTGCACAAATATGAGTGATTCTGGAGCCAGGCCTGGGGTCGGGGCTCGCAAGCGAGAACCTGGTGGCCGGGCCTTAGCCCACGGGGCCCGGCCGGACTCAGCCTGAAGGGATGACGTGGGCAGTCCCTCCTGTGGGCCCACCACCTGCAGAGGGGTCCGTGGTGGCGTGGTGCAGAGAAGACTGGGCGGCAGTCGAAGGCGGAGACCTCACCGACCCCGTCCACACACCCAATATCTGGCTCCTGGGACGTGGAATGTCACCTCACTGGGGGGGAAGGAGCCCGAGCTTGTGGGGGAGGTTGAGCGATACCGACTAGAGATAGTCGGCCTCACCTCCACACACAGCTTGGGCTCTGGAACCCAACTCCTCGAGAGGGGTTGGACGCTCCACTTCTCTGGTGTTTCCCGCGGGGAGAGGCGGTGAGTTGGGGTGGCCATACTCATGGCCCCCCATCTCAGCCGCCATGTGTTGGAGTTCTCCCCGGTGAATGAGAGGGTCGCGTCCCTCCTCCTCCGGGTGGGGGACAAGTCTCTCACTGTTGTGACGGCCTACGGGCCTAACGGCAGTGCAGAGTACTCGGCCTTCTTGGAGTCCTTGGGAGGTGTACTGGACAGTGCACCGCCCGGGGACTCCGTCATTCTCCTGGGGGACTTCAACGCCCATGTGGGAAATGCCAGTGACACTTGGAGGGGGGTGATCGGGAAGAATCGCTGATCTGAACCCGAGCGGTGTTCAGTTGATGGACTTCTGTGCTAGTCACAGTTTGTCCATCACGAACACCATGTTTGAGCACAAAGGTGTCCACCAGTGCACGTGGCACCAGGACACCCTAGGCCGGAGGTCGATGATCGACTTTGTTGTCGTATCATCTGACCTTTGGCCGCGTGTCTCGGACACTCGGGTGAAGAGAGGGGCGGAGCTGTCAACCGATCACCCCCTGGTTGTGAGTTGGATCCACTGGCAGGGGAGGAAGCCGCTCAGGCCTGGCAGACCCAAGCGTGTAGTGAGGGTCTGCTGGGAACGTCTCGCTGAGCCCCCTGTCAGACGAACTTTCAACTCACACCTCCGGGAGAGCTTCTCCCAGGTCCCGGCGGAGGAGGGGAATATCGAGTCTGAGCGGCGGTAACCCCCAAACCCGGTGGTGGACACCGGCAGTAAGGGAGGCCGTCAGGCTGAAGAAGGAGTCCTATCGAGCCATGATGGTTCGTGGGACTCCTGAGGCAGCTGTCCAGTACCGGCAGGCCAAGCGTGCCGTGGCCCGGGCTGTTGCAGAGGCAAAAACCCGGGACTGGGAGGAGTTCGGAGAGTCCATGGAGCATGACTATCGGTCGGCCTTGAAGAGATTCTGGCAAACCATCCGGCGCCTCAGGAGGGGGAAGCAGTTCTTTGCGTGTATGGTGCGGGTGGAGAGCTGCTGACCTCGACTGGGGATATTGTCGGGCGGTGGAAGGAATACTTCGAGGTTCTCCTCAATCCCCCCGTCAAGTCCTTCGTCCCGGAGGCAGAGGCTGAGGATGTTGGGGCGGATACTTCTATCTCCCTGGCAGAGGTCACCAAGGTGGTTGGCAGCCTCAATGGTGGCAAGGCGCCGGGAGTGGATGAGCTTCGTCCTGACTATCTAAGGTCTCTGGATGTTGTACGACTGTCTTGGCTGACACGTCTCTGCAACATCGCGCGGCGATTGGGGGCGGTGCCAATGGAGTGACAGACCGGGGTGGTGGTCCCTCTCTACAAGAAGGGGGATCGAAAGGTGTGTTCCAATTATCGTGGGATCACACTCCTCAGCCTCCCCGGTAAGGTCTACTCCAAGGTACTGGAGAAGAGGCTACAGCTGATGGTTAAATCTCGGATTCAGGAGGAGCAGTGTGGTTTTTGTCCCGGTAGCGGAACACTGGACCAGCTCTACACTCTCCATAGGATACTCGAGGGCTCATGGGAGTTCGCCCAACCTGTCCACATGTGCTTTGTGGATTTGGAGAAGGCATTCTACCGTGTTCCCCGGGCCGTCCGGTCCCTCTATGACCGGAGTCAGACCTGTGTTCACATTGCCGGCAGTAAGTCAGACCTGTTCCCGGTGCATGTTGGCCTCCGCCAGGGCTGCCCTTTGTCACCGGTTCTGTTCACTGTATTCATGGACAGAATTTCTAGGCGCAGCCAGGGCCCGGAGGGGGTCCGGTTCGGGGACCACAGGATTTCATCTCTGCTGTTTGCGGACGATGTTGTCCTGTTGGCTCCAACAAACCAGGACCTGCAGCATGCACTGGGACGGTTTGCAGCCGAGTGTGAAGCGGCTGGGATGAAAATCAGCACCTCCAAATCCGAGGCCATGGTGCTCGACCGGAAAAAGGTGCCTTGCCCTCTCCAGGTGGGTGGAGGGGTCCTTCCTTAAGTGGAGGAGTTCAAGTATCTCGGGGTCTTGGTCACGAGTGAGGGAAGGATGGAGCGTGAGATTGACAGGCGGATTGGTGCAGCGTGCGCAGTGATGCGGTCTCTGTATCGGACCGTCGTGGTGAAGAGGGAGCTGAGCCGAAAGGCAAAGCTCTCAATTTACCGGTCAATCTTCGTTCCCTCCCTCACCTATGGTCATGAGCTGTGGGTAATGACCGAAAGAACGAGATCGCGGATACAAGCGGTCGAAATGAGCTTCCTCCGCAGAGTGGTTGGGCGCTCCCTTAGAGATAGGGTGAGGAGCTCGGAGTAGAGCCGCTACTTCTCCACGTTGAGAGGAACCAGTTGAGGTGGCTCGGGCATCTGTTCCGGATGCCTCCTGGACGCCTCCTTGGGGAGGTGTTCCGGGCACGTCCCACCGGGAGGAGGCCCCAGGGAAGACCCAGGACACGCTGGAGGGACTATGTCTCTCAGCTGGCCTGGGAGCGCCTTGGGGTTTCCCCGGACGAGCTGGAGGAAGTGTGTGTGGATAGGGAAGTCTGGGCGTCTCTGCTTAGACTGCTGCCCCCGCGACCCGGCAACGGATGAAGCGGAAGAAAATGGATGGATGAGTGATTCTATCTATTCCAAACGTGTCATGTAAATTCCTCCTGTGTGAGATCAATAAAGTCTATCTAATCTCTGACCAAGAATAGCAGTAATTTAGACCACTTTTTCATAGCCCATTGCTTTCATGGCATTAATATTAAAGGGGACATATCATGAAAAATCCACTTTTTGTGCCTTAAATGCCTTATGTTGTGTAGTTGGAGCCTCTAGAAGTGCAAAAAAGTTGAAATCAGTCTCTTCATGGGTTGCAGAGAACACTTCATATTCTGTTTAGGTAAGATTTTTCAACCCGTTCTGATTTTGCCATTCTCTATTACGTGTTTAGAATTATTACGTCACAGTATTTGCAGCGAGACTGCCATATAAGGGCATGGGCGTCTAACAAAACACTTTGGCCCAGCCCTCCTCTACTGTGCATCACTTAATTTGTAGTCCAAGCTCAAGGATGCCAGCGAACAGGGCTGGACTGGCCATCGGGCGTACCGGGCAATGCCCAAAGGGCCGATGCCCATATTTGGGCCGGTCCGTCTGCCTCATACAAAACACATGTTTATGAGAAGTGTAAATCCGTTGAGAATTGTTGGAGCGGGGCGCGCGTATCCGCGGGGCACCTGCTGTATGTACTCGAACGGGATTCCGCCACCTCAGCGGCCGCAGTGTTCCGGGGCATCGGCGGCCGCTTTGTAATGAGCAGCTTCCGCGTCCAGCGGCTGCGAGAGGCTGTGAGCGTCCAGCCGCTCGCAGCCGCTCCACCGTGTTGTGGCTGAGCGCGCAGCCTCAACGTGGCCATGTACCCAACGTCCCAACCGCATAAACGCGCACAGGACCATGCGTGTCTTTGAGTAATCTGTGCACCCAATAAATACACTGCTGCAGGAAACAGTCCGCGTCTCTCCTCTCCTCTCGAAGCGCGAATAAACGCCCTAAATAAAGCTCTGATACCTACATTTTGCATAGCATTAAAAGTTCATGTTTGAGCCCAAAAGTAATATGTTGTGAACAAATTAAACAGATTTAGAGCCAGCAAATGGCTGACAATATGCATTTCAGTCTTTTTTGACCAATTCTCATCCCTGTAACAAACAATAGTGTTGTCTGTGCCCACCTCCCTCACTCTGAGACATGTTTTATTTTATGTGACTGCATATTGTAAAGTGTCCCAAGGGATCCCGGCCCCTGGGCGCGAGGTCTGCGGGGGGCATATAAAATAAATTATTATTATGTAAATTTAAGTTTGTTTATATAAAATTTGGTCATTTGACTGAATCACTGTATCATTTGTATCAGTTGTACAGGCTATTCCCTACCAGAGCTATCTATGTCTCTGTATATTTGGGGGGCCGCGACCCGATTTTAGGGGCTCGTGTTACGATTGGAAGGCTCTCAGTATTGCTCCAACGTATAAACTAGGAGTCGGCAACCTGCGGCTCCGGAGGCGCATGCGTCTTTTTCCTTCTGTAGAAGGAAAAACATTCTTAACGTTTTTAAATGCTGTAAAATTGTGCATAAGTAATATTCAATTTAAAAATTTCTGTCAACGTGTCTGTCAAACCGGCGTGTGAGCATCATAGACTGTGCGCATTGATCCCAAAGCTAAAAAGAGAAGAGTCGATAATAAGACTTGACTAAGAATGAAAATTAACATTTGCTTTCAGTCAGTGAGGAAGGACTGCTTCATGTTTGCGATGTAATGAGAAGTTTCTATGAGATAATTGTATCTGTGCTTAGAAACTACAAAAATGGCCGCTCGGGGTGGAGTTGAACCTGTGTCACCTGGATGGGGGGGTGGTCAAAAGCGCCTCATTTGCATTTAAAGAGACAGCACCAAAACAGGTTGCTCTCAGACGCACCTCAGAACAGGTGTAGAAGAAAGGCCCGTGGAGCTACAAATGATGAGACTCAGACCCAGGCATTGCAGTTACGCTTCATATAGGCCACAAATTAATGATTTAGATGTAAAAATCAATTATTTGAAAACACGATATGTCCACTTTAAAGAATTAGAATATTAAACTATACACAAGTCAAACAAGGGAGAATACTTTATGTAATGACAGACATTTAAACAAGGAGTGTCACAATTTTTTTTTTTTTTCTGGAGGCTGAAACTTCTTCTTATTTATATTTAACAAAGTATAATGTTTTTTCTGAATGAATTGTCAAGGCCTCTGGATAAACATACCTTTGAATCCGAGCACAGCCACGGCAATGGTGAGCAAGGCACAGAGCACGTAGAGCAGGCCGATGGCAGCACGTAAGGCCCAGTCATTTTTACATTTGGTGCACTCGGCCCCCTCTTGAATACCTGCAACAGAGAAGAGAGATAAACTGTGACATTTTCGAACTTAGAAATAACAGAAAACACATTTGTATTTTGATTACGTTTCAAGCAATAACTTTGAAAGCACCAAAACACAATGTCATACAATCGATCTTTCCTCGCTCTCGAAACAGTTCAGTTCTATCACTAGTTTTTGCATGCATGTACTTTGGACTGTCACCTCGTTCAGACATCAGCTTTTTTCAGACAGAAAATTTAAAAAGAGAAGGCGACCCTCACTCAGGCAATCAGCTTTCAGAATGTAAAAGTTAGAATGTTTACTAATCAGACAAAGCATGTAATGGTCTCATTTCTTCACAAAAACAAGTGTTTGGGAATAATTATCAAACAAGAAATAGTTTGATGCTTCACCTTTAATCTGTATATATTTTATAATAATAGTAGTCGTACAGTATAAACAGAATATTCTTTGTTTTGTTCTTTTTTTTTACTATATTTTGCCCAGCTCTCATTCCAATATCAGACAGGAGCATTAGGGTTTGATTGCATAACTGGGCTCAGTAAAGTCTAAAACGGGACACGCTGTGCTTCTCTGCATCCAAGGATCTATTGAAAACAGTTGCCTGGCCAGTAACACTCACTATAAAACTAGAAAAACATGTGTTGGCCATATGTCATTGGGGAAGACAGTGCATTTCAGAGTAATTATTCATCCCTCGTCCACACAACAAGATATTTTTAGTTCATTTGCGTCATGTGTTTAAGAAAAGTGTTGTCCTTGTAATTTGGTCAGGTGCTTTATAGGAAGTTTATGACAAATCTAACTGTACTGTTGCCAACAAAACAAAACAATTCAAACCGTTACCATGCAAAAAAGCTATTGCGTCCTTATTATATTATTATCGTATGATATCTTTTATAGTGATTAAAACAATATATGACACTGTATGTATCACACTCCTTATAGTGCACTCATAATACAATAATAAGATACTTTTGTCCCCTAGAACCTTCTTTAAATCCACACTTTACTGCCACAAACTCCGCTCTTTTCCTTCCCGCTCTGACTCCGCTCTACCGCTGCTCTGATCAGCAGCTCTGATTGGTCAAAGCGCAGCCGAGCCCCTCTGTGCACATGCATGAAAGCCACAAACACGTATTTGGCGCAAAGCATCATGGGAGCTCGTCCACTGCGCAGAACCGGGAGGACCAGACGATGCCCAAATATAGACGAGTTCTGCTAATCTCCCGGTCTCCTTGAAGTCCCATGCGCTACTGAGCACCATTTGAATAGGACGCCATTCATTTGAATAGGGCGCCATCTTGGATCACCGGGACTTGATAGCGAGAGGCTAATATGAGCTACTGTGGCATGTTACACACCAGTTTAAAGCTAATCTCCGCATTCAAACATCAATTTACTTTTTCTATACACTGAACCCAGAAAGCACGCAATAATAATAATTGTTGCAATCAGTAATTAGTATCAGGAAGTCGTCCTTAGTTTTGGTCCAGTTTTGATTTGGCCAATCAAGTGCTCATTCAATACAAATTAAAATTCAATACAATCCTTTGCTAAAAAAATCTACATAAGGCTACATAAAAATAAAAAAAACCAAAATAAGCAAAATCTAAAAATGATGAACCCCCCTTCCCCTCACACTCGTGCCCTGACTGTGCTAGCTGGGTGTACACAGGTCAAAACAGGTTGGGAACCACTGCTTTGTTTGTTTATTGTAAGTAGTAAGTAAGTAATGTTTATTTATATAGCACATTTTACAGACCAAGGTCACCCAAAGCGCTTTACAATGTTCAGAGTCAGATATTGTTCCAATCATTCCACACACGGTGATGACGGAAGCGAGTCGCAGAACACACTTGAGCATCAGCCCCAATTAACACCATCCATTCACTCGCTCATTTACATTCATAGCTATTGTGCATGTTTTTAGTGGTAGGGGAACCGGGAGGACCCAGAGAAAACCTACGCAGACACGGGGAGAACATTCAAACTCCACTCAGAAAGGCTCTGTTCCGAAAGAGATTTGAACCTAGGACCTTCTTGCTGAGAAGCGAGATTGCTATCCACTCAGCCACCGTGCCACCCAAATGTTAGTTTAGTTCTTTATAGTCTTCATGCACTGGAATGAACTTAGAAGAGGAATTGTAACATGTTAGACAAAGGCACTACAAAAACATTGACCGTAACTTTTTTCTTTTGTTCATAATTTACGAATAATTGAGCTCAATATTATTTCCTCATAATTATCATTATTCCAATTTTGAAATTGTGATACCCCCAATGTATTTCCTCTGCCACTTATGTTTACTCATTTGACGGGACGATGCGGTCATACATAGCAGCAAAAGCAAACAGCAAAATATGCAACTGTCCCCGCTTGAGCTTTACATAATGCATTGTATGTTTCGTTAGTTTCATAGTAAGTGATATATTTAAAACGTGATATAAAAAACTCACATTCTGACTGACTCTAGATAGTTTAACAGAACAGTGTCCTCATTGGAGAATAATGCAATGTCAAACATCCCAAAAACTTGTGTAGGACGCAGGATGTTTGCTTGACTTCATTAGGAGTGACCACATGCCTCTGGCGGTGCAGTGCAAGGGCAGCTGGGAAATATTCACAACGCTCAATAAAACACATGTTATCTGACAGACTGTGGCCAAATCAGGCGAAGGGTAGGACAAGAATCTAGACACCTGAAATGGATGAGCTTTGACTGGGAGAAATATATTTGACTAAATTAACCATATGTATTTTCGACTGTTTTTCGATTCCTAAAGGGCTGAATCCAAACTAACCGATGCCAAAACCCTGTTTGATATGAAAAGTCAATTGTAAACAGTTCTGGATCATCGGCAGCAGCGGCTGATACTCTACCCTTCCTTCCTTTTTACTGTGCAGAGTAGGGATGTTTCATTTATGTCTTAATAGAGAACCTGATATTTTGTGCTTGTAACATTAGAGTTCCTCCAGCTCCCGGCCAGCTGAAAGACATAGTCCCTCCATCATGTCCTTTATGTTCACCATGTCCAAAGAGGTGTACAGGAAGCATCTGAAACAGATGCCCAAGCCACCTCTACTGGCTCATCTCGACGTGGAGAAGCAGCGGCTCTATTCCGAGCTCCTCCCACGTGACTGTGCTCTTTCTGATGAAGGTCAGAATGAGGCTGCTTGTATCTGCGATTTTGTCCTCTCGGTCATGACCCAAAGCTTATGACAGTGAAATCTATTGATTTTATTGTAAAACCAAATAGATCTCTTCATTCTACAACAAACAGTGTCCCTCGTTGTACCTTGTTCCACATCATCTTTGCTCTCTGTGAAGGGTCTGGACGGCCCAGCGAAGGGGCACACATCTGTCCAAACACTGTGTTTGTCTGACCACAGTCTGAGGACTGTCAGTGACATGGCCCCACATCCAGAGCCTGCTGCTTCAAGGACAACCACAGTGAGTAAACACCACTCTGACCGGCCGAGGCTCAGGTCAAGAGTCAAGAACAGAGCAGATGTGATGGACAGAAAACACCAGCTGTAGTCAGGGTCAGTGGATAACAACAGCAGAGTCTCAGAATTAAAATGCATTGTTGTTTAACATCCATGATGCTGTTAGAGTCTGATCAAGTTGGTTACACTGTAACTTGCCTCTAAACCAGGTGGTCAAAGTCATTTTGATGAGGCCAAAATTTTAAAAACTGTAAGCTGGTTGGGGCCCAGTACTTTATTAAGCCCTTATGATCAATGTTGAAAGTTAAAAGGAGAACTGAAAATCAAACAAATTGTATTTCATGTGAACCCACAGAGCTACACAACGTATTACAGATTCATCTATAGCTGTATACATGCGATTGTTGATTCCTTTGCACATACATACAGGTTTATACCTACTGTATGTGTATATGATCCATACTTTGTTTCTTTATTAATCTAAAGATAGTTTTATTTTTCTATTCTGTTAATTTTATAGTTTAGTGGTGAGCCATACTTAATGGCCCTCATTTATGAAACTTGCGTACTGCCACCTCAGGGTGCGTATGCAAATAATTTACACATTTTGGCATTTATCAATCTGGACGTGGGCGTACGGTACACACAAAATATACACCGAGTCTGGAGTCATCTCAACCTTCATCACAACACGCCAAAACACGCATGGAATTCAAGATTTGGACAACAATAAACATAGTCCCACTCTGGCAAAATCATAAGCGGCGTTTTCAATGAGCGTTACATTTCGAAATTTGAATTTGCAAAAACTCAAATGAAACACACACATTTTGAATAAATCACAGATCATGATGAGGACCCTGTTCTGTTTCTTTGTTTTTAAATCTTACTTGTGTGTATTATTTTGATCGGTATGTTTTTAAAAATGTGAATTCTGTGGCAGACCCTCCGCTGCGTAATTACGCATGGCTATTTGTTTTGTCTCATTTACCTCTGGCAAAACAATGTATTTTTTCATCAGTTTTGTGCATAAAGCGCCATAAACGCAGGGATGGCAGAGACATGGCAAAGCGCTGATCCAGAGTTCCTCTGTGAAATCACGGACACTTCCCAAACTCATACCATACTCCATTAAATTTACAAGAAGATGCTGCTGACGCTTGACCCTGTTAGTGCGCAGAGTCAGAACTAAACACGGGGAGGCTGCTATTCAGATTCATGCTGCTAAAATCTGGAACAATCTTCCTGAAAATATGAGACAGGCCTCCTCTCTGACAATGTTTAAAACCAGGTTAAAAACTGTTCTGTTTAGCTGTGCATACAACTGAGGGATTTTATATTTTTATCTTTTTTTTTGATGTTCTGTGATTATTTATGATTTTAATGCTTTCTTGTTTCGTTCAGCACTTTGAGTTGCCTTGTGTATGAATTGTGCTATACAAATAAACTTGCCTTGCCTTGACCCGGTTGATGATTAGAGTCATTGCTGAGATATTAATATTCATTAATTCATTCATTTCTATAGTTCAAGAGAGATGAGTGCTGCAGTGGGTCTAGACACTAAACTATATATAATATAGCGCTTTTTTGTTGTTTTTTTTTAAACAAAATAATAACATAAAACTCAATATAAACTCAGTGCATGTCACATGTCTTTTGAGGTTTCCAACTAGTCTTGCTGGCCGGCTTCCACGCTGACCTGTCGTAAAAACTGGAGTGAAACAGGCGGTTTCTGAATATTTCTAGGCGTGACTTTCATAATTACGCTGGTTTTGAGTGCTGCATTTATCAACAGCCGCAGGTGCGTATGCTCAGATCTGGGCGGATCTCACACGTTCATAAATCCCACGTTCGATTATGCGTATTTGGAATCTACACCAAAAAAATACACCCTTTTCTGCGCAAGTTTCATAAATGAGGCCCAATGTGTCTATGCTTGTGTTGTGTGCTCCTCATTCCTACTGTTCTGTAACTTTCCTTCACTGTGAGACAAATAAAGGATCAGTTCACCTTAATATTTGACAAGCTTGGTTGAAACAGTAATTGTGAACTGGGTTGTTTTAGAGGTGGGCAACTTTCTTTTTTTTTTTTAATCATTGCCAATGATATGCAAGTGTCTGTTCCATCTTTTTAATGACTGAAACCAATCTTGATACTTAAATGGCCAGTGAAGGGACCACAAATTTCCCTGTTTCAGTTCAAATCACAGCGACTATTTTTGTAATGTTAATGAGACTTAATGAGACTGGAAAGTCTTATACAACATTAGAAAGGCCTAATTCATCAGCTTCAGGATATAATGAAACCAACACCCAAATCAACTACATTTCTAATATCGATGCCAGTGTTGTGATTTGAAATATGTAGAAATATTTGCAAGTTGTTTTATTATAAATGTAGAGGCCCTGCCCTCTAACAGAGCAAAGCATGAATTTTACAAAACATTGAATCTTTGTAAAAAGAAATGACAGAAGAGCTTTCAATTTAAAATAACATTATGCACACAGCACTTTCCCAGTGGCTTCCATTCACTTTGGCGTGGATATACGATGGCTTCTTCCAAGTTTGCAACATTTTCCTACGGCTGTCTCGAGACTTTTCACTCCCCCGCAGAGTTCTGTCTTATGCACTAAGACATGACCAAACCAATAAACTGTAATATGCTTAAGAACAAAATATTAGTCTAATTACAGATATAATCTTAATTTCAAAGTGAAAAAGTCAAAAATAAGATTATTGGTGATCAGTGTTGGGAGTAATGTATAAAAAAGTACTGTAATTACAGTAATGTATAATTTTTTTTTGTAACGTAGTAATGTAAGGCATTACAAATGAAAAACTGGGTAATATTTACTCGGTACAAAGGTCATTAACGTGACCCTAACCTAACTGAACTTGAGATGTTTAAATCCTAATCCATATTAAAAGAAAATAAAATGTTTTTTTTTTTATATATATACTGTATCTATATATATATATATATATATATATATATATATATATACAGTATATATATAAAAAAAAACATTTATTTATTATATATATATATATATATATATATATATATATATATATATATATAACTTAAAAGTAATGCAGTAGTAGTGTAATGCATTACAATTCAGAGACAGTAATATTTTAGTGTGATACATTTTGAAATAACAGTGATAAGTAATACACATTGTATTACATTTTTGAAGTAACTTGCCCAACACTGTTGGTGATACAGTTTCATTTTACATACAAATGAGATAATAATCCAAGATGCACATTTAAGGATACAGCAATTTTTAAGTTCAATGCATTTCCCCAAAAAGACTCAGTTTCAGAATGATCGGTGTGTAGCTTGAATCCCACAAATCGACAGAATAGCTCCCTTTGTGATAGATGTCATTTCACACTAATTACATTCTTTCTGAATAATCAAAGAAGACCTGTCTCATTAGTGCTGCGGCGTTTGATGTAATTGTAGTTGCCGATAGTCTGTTTCCTAAGTGCTGACAGCTGCAGAAGTGTCTTGTATCGTGAAAAACCACTGCTCAATGTGAACTTGTTGAGGATTTGGACGGCAGCCAGCAGGGGCCAATCAACAAGCTGGATGGAGGCCAGATACAGTCTCTAAAGCAAGTACCAAAGGAATGAAAGCGCGGGCAACAACACAAGCTTTTTGAAATAAGTGTGTTTTGCCCGATAATGGGATAGTTCCAATTAACAGGAGAAAAAGCCATTTTTCAGGCGTGTAATTTCAACTCAAAATACAACATACAACTATGATACAACCCTAACTTGATGTAATATCACATCTGCCCTGCCCAAAGGTGGTCTCAAAATAACAAAGGTTTAGAACTGTGATGGGAGACCTCTGGGAACACCAGGGGCCACAGTGGGGCGGCTGCGGCTATAAAGTACCAAACTGCCGTTGTGTGAATGGTTGGTGGTGGTTGGAGGGGCCGATGGCACATGGTTGCCTCGCTTCTGTCAGTGTGCCCCAGGGCAGCTGTGGCTACAGTAGTAGCTTATCACCACGGCTTTTCGCTTTTCTCGTTTCCTGACATATACGTTATTGGGTTGAATTCATATGATTGCTGCATACGTACAGATGCATATGATAGACATTTGTTGCAGCTCTTCTACGAGAAAAGTAACTGACAGTGGCATGCATTTCTAATATGTGATAAGGACTTCATATTATTTAAACATGCAGTTATTTTAAATTCAATCCAATTTTTGTATAACTCTAAATCCCAACAAATCCCAAAGAATTAAACAGTTTGAACACAAGAAATGCTATAACAACAAACATGTGCGAGGCATTGGTCCATAGATGACCGCTGTCAAAAAAATGATCATCATTGTCCTTGGACCCTGCTGCACCAACAAGAAACAACTCAAAAATCCAATGGGAAAAAAATAATGTTACAAGAACTCAAATGTTCCTACTAAGATAAAGGAAAAGTTTAGATTATATTACTGAGCTCTAAACTACACTCTTCCTGCTGTCATTTTCTGAACCGTGAGTCGATATGGTATTGCTGACAGGCCTCGATATCATCCAATTCCAAAGCAGGAGATTCACTTGTGGAAAAAAACACCAATGGTAAGTATTTTTAGCTGCATCGGTTAAGGCTGTTTTCACCTACAATGAGTTTGTTTGACTAAATAAGACCGACCCCACCACAGCTCTAAATTAGGATTCCACAGCATATTTCACTCAGTCATCTTTTTCAAATGAGAGAGAAGAGAAAAACAAACGTGATAGATCATTCTTTCTGGTGTCTGTCGAGCAGCTGTATTTAATTTGGACTCAGACTAAAAAGCAACAGTGATTTTCCTCCTGACTGCAGTCTGTACCTGCAATAAGCCCCGCCCCAATGGAAAAACCTCACAAAGACGTCCTCACAGAGCTGAGTCTGTCTGTGAGAAAAGACCTGGGAAAAGTGACTATTTTATATACATTTGCATTATATATTTCAGTCTCTGATGTATCTCTCTTTTCTGATTTTGATACTAAAGCCACATAATCTTGAACAATGAAATAAAACCCATGCATATAGTTTCTCACTCTCAAAGCAGTTTGGTTCTTTCATTTGTATGCATGTATGTACGTATTTTTTCCCATTTTTTGATCAACACATAAACTTAGGTACCCCAGATTTGAGTTTTTCTAAGTCCAACACAAGGCTGCTCCTGTTGAGAACTGGGTCTTTCTGTGCAGTCTATATTATATACAGTATTGGGCGGGGACCACAAGAATTCTTTCACTTCACAGATCCATCCATTCAGTGCAAATGGAAGTCAGATTTGGAGCCAAAAGCCAGAAGCCTGGTCTCAAACCCACAGCTGTAGACCTGGTGCCAGTGGCCTGGTTAGTTAGGTCCACAGGGAACAAACATCATATTTCTCTCTTTCAACGCTGCCTTAGATTGTCAGTGTCTCTCTGTGAACCTAGAAATTGTGGTTCAGCGACCAAAAACCATTCACACCAAGACAAAAATTACGTGGAGTGATGTGGAGTGACCAAATATTTGAAATAAATCTCATTCTTATTCGCTAAAGTCTGGAACTAACAGCACAATTGCACGGGAGCCTACAAATTACAGCTTATGTTAATCATTTCAATTTGACTTTGTTTTAAATCTCTGTTGGCATTAACTTTGGTCACACTCTGAAGCCTTAATTAAATGCACTTAACTTCTCAAGACTGAATATTATTTTTTGTGGTTCCACACCCAATTTCAATAAATGTAAGATTGAGAATTCTTGGTGCTGCTGAAGTTTTCATTTTAAAACGTGCCAAAAACTTGCACCTTGTTTTTGAGACTAGAGTTGGTGCAACCTGTGTCTGAAAGCCCGTGACGAAAGACCACAGAGAACACAGGTGCCACAGTGGGAGGCTGTGGTGTCCTTAGGCAAGACACTTCACCCACATTGCCTCGTATGGGTTTGGTGTGTGAGAATGGTCGGCGGTGGTGGCCGGAGGGGGGGCCGATACCACAGATGCCCTCGCTTCTGTCAGTCCTGCCAGGGCAGTTGTGGCTCTGCAGTAGTAGTTTACCACCACTGTCTCTATGGAGGGAATGAAGTGCTGTATAAGAAGTATGCATTATTATAATTAGATGGATGTGATACTAAGGATGAGGATTTTTTCTTCTCTCTTTTTAATGTATTGTAATTATTTAGGATTTTGTTAAGAGCTTTGCCTTTGAGTTTCGCCTTGTTTGTGAACATTTACGGACATAGATTTCATTGCAATTTTATTTTTGCTTTAAGGCAGCAGTGTTAAACTCATTTTGGTCGAAAAAATAAAAATAGGAACTGGTCAGGGGCCAAAATAATAGAAGGGATTTCCTTTTGTTGTTACATTATGAATGTATTTGGAGATTACTTTTATTTGATATGAGTTTCATTATCATTTGCTGGTTTGATTTTTCTGAAATCAAAATGTGTTTATTGTTTGGATTGAACAAAACTGGACCAAATATAAAGTTAAACTCATTCTTTTACATTGAACTATTTCACTTCTAATGATGTGTAGGGTTAACATTTTAGAATAAAATAACATGCCTTGGTAGCCCGGGTGCGTACCGATGTTCCCCGGGTCCGATGTTCCCCGGGTCCGATGTTCCCCCACTTCTATAGGCGGGGGAACATCGGACCCGGGGAACATCGGTACTTCGCGTATTAAAAAGTCCCGATGTTCCCCGGGTCCGCCAATAGAAGTGGGGGAACATCGGGACTTCAACAACAAGACTAGTCCCGCTGTTCCCCGCGTGCGCGCTTTGATGTTTGATGTTTCCTCCTCCACGAAAGATGGCATATGATCCGCGCCAACTTTTGTGAGAGAAAAAATACTAACTAGCCTAAGCCTATTTACTTTTCTTTTTCCCTCTCGCTCTTTGTGTGCTCATATTTCAGCTGATCGCAGCTTGAGTCTATGCAGGATATTTTTGGGCAGTTTATGGGCATGTTATCTCCCCTTGCTCTCCCATGGGCATCTATATTTGACAAGTCTGACTGAATAAAATGAGGACGATTGAAACTAGAGCTACTACATCTGTTAGCCTATAGTTTTTTGCTGAGGGCACTGTGCTTTTACGCATAATGGACACGCATATGACGTAGTTTTTGTTGTAAAACTTGAATATGCTCTTTTAGTTTTAGAGATATTAATACATATTATTCTATTCAGAATGCGTGCGTCATTGTGCATTGTTGTCCCGCCTTACGTGTCACTCACAGTTAAAATGTAAATAACCAATTCAAACATAGCATTTTTACAACTTGAACTTTAAGAAAAAAATGATCAAAGGAATCAGTGTAAAATAAGATCGGAAAAGCTCAATTCATGATTGTTTAATTAGGTTTCCCATTTTTAAATACAATTGGAAACGCTCAGAATTCAAAAATATTGAAAAGTGTATTGGCTCCTACAGTGGGGGGAATAATAATAATAATTATAATAATAATATAACCCCCTGAGCGTCATCACGTTCCTACGTTGCTTCAAATATAGTCCTGTTTATTGGCTGAACAATTTTGTCCAATATCATATCACACAGCGTGAAGCGAGAACAACCAGCTATTCCTCGTCTTAAAGATTGACAACGCTCTCAAAGCATTCACAACAGAGCAGCCTTTTTCATTTTAATTTTAAGAAAGTTCAGCGTGAACTTTGTGAGGTAGAGGAGCCAGAGGCCCGGGCCCGTAGGTCCCAGAGGAGGAGAGCGCGGTCAGGCCAGGCTCGCCTTGCACTGATGAGGTAAACTCTAGGCCTGTGTGAGACACACTGTGGGCCTCACTGTAGGCCTCACTGTGGGCCTCACTGTGGGCCTCACTGTGGGCCTCACTGTGGGCCTCACTGTAGGCCTCACTGTGGGCCTCACTGTGGGCCTCACTGTAGGCCTCACTGTGGGCCTCACTGTGGGCCTCACTGTGGGCCTCATGTATGAAACCTGCGTACGGCCAAATCAGGGTAAATGAGGCGTACGCAAAATACACTTTTCCGCATTTATCTATCTGGACGTGAGCGTACAATACGCAAAAAATAAACGCCAGGGTCTGGAGGTGGTGTAAATCTATACGCTGAACTCAACCTTCGGCACAACACGCATGAAATTCAAGATATGTACAACAATAAACATATTCCCTCTGGCAAAATTATATGCTGTGTTTTCATTGAGGATCATGTTTCAAAATTTGAATTTGCGCATCAGAAAAAGTCTAATGGAAACACGCAAACTTCGAATAAATCACAGCTCATGAGGACCCTCTATTAAATCTGACTTGTGTGTGTATTATTTTGATCTGTATGTTTTTAAAATGTGAAGCGCTTTGTGATCCTGGACAGTGAAAGGCTCTATATAAATACACTTTACGCAACATGTGTGACCCATCTATTGCTGTGGCAGGCTCTGCGCTGCGTAATTACGCACGGCTATTTGTATTCCTCATTCACATCTAAAGCAATGTGTTATTTCATTAGATTTGTGTAACCCTCACACAGACACACACCCCAATAACGCATCGATGGTATTGCTCACTCAAACGTCTCACTGCCCTGTCCAGAGTGCGCAGCGAGTGCCGTGAGAGGTCGCGCCACATGTGCAGAAGTTTTGGCTCCAGAGTTTCTTTGTGAAATCTGGACCGCAAACGCTCTCTGAAGTGTACAGCGCCTCAATGCGTCCAAGACGCTGCAGACGCTTCATTCAGAGCCACCGCTGCATAATATATATGAATTATTCATTCATTCAATCAATCTATATTTATTCACTTCTACAATTCAAGAAAGATTTTTCTAATGTATCAAAACATTTTGGCAAATTGCGTAAATGGAATATACACCCAAAATGTACACCTTTTTCAACGCAAGTTTCATAAATGAGCTTGTGTGTATGTGCGCGCGTGAGTGCGTGTGCGTGCGTGTGTGCGTTTGAACCATATTCTTTGAAACCCCAATTCCAGTTAGCCCTTGTAGTTTGCAAGCGAATTTGGCCTACTTACTAATCTGCAGGCCTACCCAAAATTGATTGCAAACCTGGCGCCGATACTGTTGCGAGGATGAACGGAGGGAGATATGTTTCCAAAAAGAAAAGGTGGTGGAGCTAATTATACTTTTCTTATCTGCAACACGTTCTTATTCTGAGGTGGTAGGTTGGAAAAATGTAGTTGGCTACTACAATGCGAGATCTACAAGGCTTATAATATAAAGTATTCAGTAGCCCTAGACTAGTTATGAGCGAAAGCCGCTTGTTGCTCCATTATCCGCGCGCAGCAATAACATGTCTATGAGCGAGGCCCGCAGTCGGGGAACACCGGGCCCTCCGGCGTTTGGAAGGTCCGATGGACCCGGGGAACACCGGACCCGGGGAACACCGGACCCGGGGAACATCGGGCCGACCCCGGTAGCCCATAACCATCAATGCTATCCTGGTCGTACCACACCTTAGTACAAATTACATTTCATACTAAGGTCTGGATTTGCTCCATTGAGCTCCGTTTACAGGTGGGAGGGGTTAACTCCTTTTGCAGATTGAAACGATTGGATCTGAGTTTACCGTGACGTATGTAATGCAGCCGAGTCAGTTGTTAGCATTTAGCATTTAGCCTAGCCATCTCCTTTGCCGCTAACGGAGCCCGTGGGGAGTAGCGCCACAATTTTTTCCAGCGATTACATTTGCTAAACATTACTCTTGCTCCGGCTTCAATTTCTTGAAAGAACCAGACCGGATTACTTTACTATCGCATTTTTCGCCATTGCCAAACTACAACCTGCCCTTTCGACGCAAACTCTTGACATCACCCACAACTAACACCTGCTTTCCGCGTTCGCTGATTTGTCGGTCAAAATTCAACCGATTGTAATCGCAAACACAGGGACCAGACCCAGACGTTACATGCAGTGAAATGATGATTGAGCGGAGTGTACGGATGGC
Source organism: Knipowitschia caucasica (assembly GCA_964034765.1). NCBI lineage: Eukaryota > Metazoa > Chordata > Actinopteri > Gobiiformes > Gobiidae > Knipowitschia > Knipowitschia caucasica. The sequence continues at coordinate 24,181,216 of OZ035836.1, read as the reverse complement.
TAAGGCCAGGCTACATCGATTCAGCAAGTTGATAATAATTTAGAATCGTTTTTGGGACCACTAAAAACTGTCTTGCGGGCCGAATTTGGCCCACGAGCCTGAGTTTGCCATGCCTGCTTCAAAGGTCAGGTTCAGATTCATTCCATCTCCTTCCGAGTTCAAAAAAGTTGAACCGTTGCCAAAATATTATCACCTCATAAATAAATGCAAGCACCTCCTGATCATGTGACTGTTGACCTAGGGGGCTGGGGCGCTCCCCTCCCCATCTCTCCTCTGTATCAACTGACATGAACGTTAACAAGTAAACACTACGAAGAGGAAAGGACCACTGAAACAGACGACCCCCAACATCAGATCCAAGGGAGCGCTGAGCTGGCCCCGCATACCTCTGTGTGCCGCCGCTAACAGGTTTACGGCACTTTGAGTGGGTCTGGGGGCCACTGGGGGCCGCGGCAACATCTGGATCCAGTTACATGTGATACGCCGCCCATTCAAGTCCACATCAAGTATGACCAACAAAGATCAGAACCCACTCAGCAACTTTTTGGAAAACGTCTGCGGGGCACCAGCTTCCTGCTTATCATAAAAACAACAGAAGTTTACAGGAATACTTACGAAAAATAGCGGTCGTTTAGTGCAAGACGATATGTCCTCATTAGACTTGATGCTGACCGAGCCAAAGACAATACAACTGGGATTTTTCTACGCTCAAGGTTGACTTTGTTGGACTCAGCAGCTGCGGCGCACTGAACTATGAGCTGTAAAAATAGAGAGGATGAAAGAGCAACGTCTTTATTTCTCAAAGTTGGAGCACCTAACTTTGAAACCAAAACAAAAGAGCCATGTAATAAAATCCAAGTATAAAGTTCCTTGATCTAAAAAAAAGATTGGTTCTGTCATCTAGTTTCCGCATGCTTATATATTTTGCCTTTGTCACAACTAGCTCTGTTATAATCTATTTCTGACAGAAAAGCTAAAAATAGAGGACCACTCTCATTCAGCCAATCATAATGAGAGTTATAGAAAATAATTAATACATTAATTGCAATTAAAACAAATGTTTGTTGCTATAAACTTACAGGCAGTAAGATTCTGGAAAAAGAAATGGGAAGTAGTTCTGAAGCACTGATTGCACCTAATATAGGGTTTAGCTAGAAACAGAACAAACTCTGTGTATTATTTGTGTACCTTTCTTTCATTTAAATGTGCGCTGCGCAATTTGATAAATATTAACGGCTTATTAACCGAGCAAGCGAGGTTAATACATGTTTTATTATATGACTATTTTTAATTTATGCAAATATCGATCTCCGACTTGGTTTTCCTAATCGTGTTTTTAGCTTTCTGGTCTCCAACGAAGTTGTCAATCTCATCTTGTCGTTATTTTCTGTAATTTCTTCCTCTGGCTCGTCAAACTCGTCCGGATAATAGAATTCACTGGGAGAATGCTCCCAGTTGTCGCCCATTATTTCTTTTTTACTGAGGAAACTGCAGGAAAGAAATCAATTGTGAGGCGCTGCGGCCTGATTGTCATGGTAACGGTCTGAGATGGGAAAATATCAGACCGGTAATCAGCCAATCAGAGCGCGCGTACGGTCCAAGTCATATAATAAATGTGTATATCACGTGCTTGAAAAACCTTAAAGATACATCTTATGGACAAACTTTTCTTCACCTGTTATGTTAACCTGTTATTTGTGGACACATGTAAAAGATATAGCAGTAACTTAATAATAAGTAACAAAAATTACATACTATTCTTTTTTATGTTTGTAATGTATGAATGAAACAAAAACAAAGTAAGGTTACTTTACGAGGACGCCTTTAAGGTCCTCGTTAAAGGCGAGGATGTCAAAGCTGGTCGGGCCATTGTTGTCTTTGTGGAAAGTTTGTGTACATCTCATTGTTAGCATCCGTGGCTATTTTTACAGTATGAAGGTATTTAAACCAAGTGACTACGTTTCTTTAACATTAGTGGATAAGATGGTGGATTGTATGCACTATATCATAGCTTACACAGTATACATGTTCTAACTCAAAGATGACAAAATGGGACTAGTATCAATTACAATTCTGATTTCCTCACAACTAAATAAAATACATCATGCATTTTGTCCGCAACGTCGTCCACATTCCACAACAATACTGCAAATTGCACCTTATGTTTCACTTTAAACAAGGAGCATGTTAGATTGAAAGAATGATGGGACGTTTAAACCTAGCTGTAATGGGCACTCTTTACATGTAGATGTAAAAGCACAGCGTAGTAAACTTTATTGAGACCTGCTGCTCCACACTGTTTACACGCTGGCATGCAGAATGAGGTCACTTCATGTACAGAAGTTAAACTAAAGCCACAGGATGATCGAGGCCATCGCTGTAAAACAAAACGCTCCAGAGGTTATAAAGTGAGCAGGCTAACAGCGCTATAGGAAACTCAAAAAAACGAAGCCATTTAAAGGGACAGTGTGTCATATTTTTCATTTTAAATTACATCTATATCTTGTACATATGTCCCCAGATAACAATCACAATTAACCTTTTCTGAGCAAAATTTATAAGTTTGAAGTCATCATGGGCATGACGTCCACAATATTTGTGTTTATTATTTGAAGCGGATTACCCAATCAAAGACCAAAACGAGGTTCTCATTTGGGTTGCCAGTTTGTAAGGTGAAATTTAGCTGGTCTAGGCTATATCTTGTTTTTATAATGAAATAATAATAAATGAACATTACCACACGTATGTTTGGTCACACTTTAGTCTAGCCCTCACTAGCTAGCCCTTAAAACAACGCAATTTAGTGTATAATTTAAGGGTAATTAGCTCTTAATTCGGGCGTTCTGCTCTCCCAAAATTCCATCCGATGGGCGGGGGAGCGACTGAATTTTGCGTTGCATTATGGGTAACACTTGCCTTCGCAACTTCCGGTTCTCTCTGCCCGGCGCATTTTATCTAAATGGTTCAGTGTTTTCGTCATTTTCTGTATGCAAATACATTCCCGTCTCTAACTAGTGGCATATCGCGCAAATCATCCGTCCAATTCACATTCTTCCCTCTTAGCTGAACTTAATTCTCATTGTTACCATCTGTCACTCGCACACACAGCCGTTTTCGTTCACTCTGCTCGCTGTCATCTTCTTCTAAATCTTCATAAACACCATCCGCTCGTTGAACTAGCAACAACAATTCCTCCTTTCGTTTTCCCACACTGCAAATACCCTTTCGCTTCAACCTTTCACGCAATTCAGGCACTGTCAATCGTTTGTTGTTTTCGTGAGCCATATTCGCCATTGTATGAAATCAACCGGAAGTGAACTGGGCAACAAACGGTGTCATTTTTTGATCACAGCGCCGCTCAGTGGATGAAATTTTGGGAGAGCAGAACGCCCCAATTAGTATTTATGGAAGACACTTTATTCTACATCTAACCGACTACTTATAACTGATACTTTCCCATGAGGGTTAGGGTGAGGATAAGGGTTAGGATGCACTAATTAGCTGTTAATTAGTGAGGACTAATCTAAAGTCTTACCATTCGTCAGGGTTAGGGTAAGGGTAGGCGTTTCAGAGATTTTATGGATTGAGTTTGTTATCCGTTTGGCGCATAGGCCTCGGCTGTGGGCGTTCCCTGGGGCCCAGGCACTGCTGGTGGCAACAGAACAAGGTGAATGTGAACGTGTGAAGAAATCCCGAGGCGGAGCCGGGGAGGAGTTGTTCTCTGCTTTTAAACGCGACTGAAACGGCTGGCAGGGAGTTGGTGAAGCTGATTATGACAGGCTGGGGAAGGCGTGGTCCAGATTGGTGCGATGACGTAGGTAGTTTACCATCCTGACTCTCCGCTTAAGTGTGATTGTAATTGTAGCCGTTTGGAACATAAGCTAGCTGGAGCCAATTTCCTTATATGGGCATATTGGAGCTATAAGCCGTATTAAGGGCAGACGCGTTACTGAGTTTCCCCCGTGGCTTAGTCAAACCACATGGCTCATATCTGGATTTACAAAGACAATATCAACATATAAATTCAAAAGGAATCGGATTGTAGAAATCGCTAAACCCATGGATTTTTAAGCCCGAAATGATAAGTGTGACAAAAGTGGTAACTGAGCTGGAGGAGTTTTCTTTTTAATGTACAGTAAGTCAATAGGAGCCAGAGCGAGATGGTGCAAAACTTTGTCTATGAGCACTTCCCTATAGAACTTCATTCAGCAAGCGGGTGAGCATTGTCCATCAGTCTATGTATGGAAACAGGGAGAGAACTGAAACCCATGAATTTCGCTAAGCAGTCAATATGCCATTACAAGTAAAAGGGTTAGACTAGTCCATTCGCATTTGACCCGTGCTTCCATTTGGCTCTGACATCTTTAGTCAGTATCAGTCAATGTCTTACCAAGTCAAAGTGATGTGCTCTTTGTGTATTTTTGGCTCGGGCAGGAGCCGGGAGGACCGCACACTTGTTCCACTCCCATATTTAAGGAATCACATTACACTTTTTTACAGTTTTGGAAGCAGCTTAAAAACACATTGAGATAACATGGCCATCAAATCCAATCAACGGCAATACATTCTGTTGGTACTCTCTGCTTCTGAATATAAACAGAATTGACAATAACTTACAGTGTTATACAAATACACAAACACAAATAAACAGGAGAGGTTTTGTCTGTCATGGGCCGTCTATTAAACACAATTCGAAGGATAAACATTGGTCTTGCGCAAACCCAAGGACTGAGGAGTTTTCATATAAGCATCTGTGTCAGAACAAATGGTTTTGGTGTGATCTTGAATCCTGGGTGGCCTTGTAACACACTTAAATCTGCAGCAGTCATCGCCCATTGCTCTGAAAACCACACACACAATCAATCTCACTCTCAAATGGACCCAACGCACTGACCACGACCATCCGCGGAGAAAAGAGTGGCCGCACACGAGAGGCAATTTTACGCACACTTTACTGACAGGAATAGATTTGACCATATTATTTCTACAAAGGAGCATTCAAAGGCTCTCTCGCCTAACGTAGAACTCACTTTTGATGGAATTAATTGACAATATTTAATAGGATATGGTTTTTCTGGACACTCAAAGATGCTTCAAATGTCATTATTCACACAGTGGTTAGGAATTACTAATGTAGCCACGGCTGCCCTGGAGCCCACACAAGCGAGAAAACCAGTCTGTGCCACACGCCAGACAACATGGGTGAAGGGTTTTGCCTGAAGACACAACAACAGTTTACAGACGCCCCACTTGGCACCTGGTGTTCTCAGCAGTCTCCCATCACAGTACAAACCAGACCCTACCCTGCTTAGCTTCAGAGGTCTGACAGGACTGTCTCTTGCGTGCAGGTGGAGCCACTAATACAGGAGGGTCCAAGTACAATGTTATTGGGATATCTCTGGACTCCCTAAACAATAACATTTTTTCATTCTAATTTTCTTGTGTTTGTTATAACATCTAACAGCACAGCACCCAGGCCTATATGGATATAATAGCAATAAAAACTATGGAAAATCACCAACAATATTGGTTTTATAAGATTTGAAAATGTCTATTCGATTTACTGTATGTATTAAAATTGTTATCAGCAATTTTTTTGTAACTTGTAAAAATATGTACTTTTAAGTGCATTGATCGTCCTCAATTTTAATAATAAAAACATCCTTGATTTTATATGGTCAAGCTTGGGAACCTACATTTTAATTGAATATAAAATGTGTGTCTTGTAAACAAATCAGAGCAATGAGAGCAATCCTATCTACAGATGTGACAAGTCCCAAAACTATAGAACTATGAAACTATGAAAAAAAATTGTTTTGAAAGCCAGGAAGACATTTTTATCATTTATTATTCTGCACAGATATTTCCTTTTTAATAAACGCTGTATTATAATCTCATAACGGGACCATATGAGCGGACATCTGTAACACTTACGACATCGTTCAGTTGTAAACTTCTTCATTGCACAACACAACTTCCCAAAATACAAGTTAGCGAGCCACAATAACTTTGAGTCGTCCTGGTTTCGGGCCAGAAAACTCACAGCCAAGTTCAACCATAATAGAAATTTTTCATTTCTGCAATTCTTTCACTGAGAGGAAACTCAGAGGTTGATCTTGGCCCCGGTCTGAACCGAGAAGACCTTTTTTTGTGTAAATTTAATGCAACACTGATGCGCAGCGGCCATATGCAAAACGTCTTGACTTATTCTGTCTGAGCCGCTGACATGAAATACTCCCTGTTCTTTGGAGTGTGTTATTTTTGAGGTCAAGCCAAAAGCCGCAGCTAAAGGGAGAGATTCATAAACAAGTCTATTATGGGACAGAAGACACACAGACACTGTCCCAATCATAGAATATTTCACTATAATGCAGTCAAAATGCAAGGTTTCTCCTATCAGTTTTGTGTAGTTCAGTCTTTCTTCACGAGTTAAGAAAGGATGGAGCATGAGACTGACTGGGAATCTTTCAGAGCCTGCCGATACGGAACAGGATGCCGATAGGATACAGGGGACTTTCAATTTCATCCGGTTCAATATCTATCCAAATGTTCCAATACGATTCTGTTAGATATCTGTGTTTCTGTTAACCCATTGACTGCCATATTTGTCTGAGACCCTATATTCGACTGGGAATTACAGGACAATAAAATTATAACAGGAAACAAACTTATTTTTGCTGATGAAAATAGACAATCCAGTCTTTCAGAATCTGGTTTCATTTTTCACATAGTCTTAGTAAAAATTATTCTGTGGGTCTTGAGAATCAATGAAATTATCAAAAACGGCTGGCAGTCAATGAGTTAATCAGGGCATGTGTGACAGGGGGCGTGGCTTGCTCTTCTGTTGCTGAGAGGGATTCACACGTGCATCAGTGGGACTGTCATGGTGTGGACTTTGTGTTGATCACTTTTACCTGGCATTTTTCCAAGTAATAAACAAAAAGTGGATCTATTGGTTCTTTTGAGTTTCACTTATTGTCTGTTCAGTAGATTGCATTTGAGTTCTCCCTTTGTTCTGCATTCATGACCAGATCAGAAAGATTATGTTAATGCACTACTTCGGCTTGGGAGTTTTTTGGTCAAACTATATCAAACGTGTTATCAAAGTTAAAATATCCAAACTATAACTATAACTACACTGTGTGCTTAAAAAAAATAATAACAATAATACACTCAGACATTGTTGATGCATCATTATTCACCCCATTATTCAACACACAGTGTTGAATAAACAGCCAAAGCTGCCCTGGGGCAGACTGACAGAACAGAGGCAACATTGCCAGGCCCCTCCAACCACCACCAACTATTCACGCACACACCACATTCTTTCTAGGCAATGTGAGTGAAGTGTCTTGCCTCGGGACAGAACTACAGTTTGGCACTTTACAGCTGCAGCCCCCTCACTGTGGCACTTGTTGCCAGAGGTCTCCCATCACAGTACTAACCCTGCCCTAGAATCTGCCCTGCTTAGCTTTAGCGGTATCTGACAGGATCTGGCTTTTACTTGCAGGTATGGTCATGAAATACAAACTATAATCAATATACAAATATATTGATTTTGCCAATTTTTAAATCATTTATAAATATCTAAACATTTCTAATTACAATTTAAGCCATATGATGACACCCTCTTCATTACTTGAGTTGGTGTTCATGTTGAATATTCCCAAATTAAGTGATTTACGCTGTTGGAGCTTTTTCAAAATCGCAGTACACTTTCCCATGTCATTATACAAAGCCGACGTGTTACATAATGTGTTATTTCAGTGACTAAATCTCCACTACACCTTCATAATGACATGTTTCATTAGCATTTAGCCGCACTGACTGGAAATGTAGAGCTTTCTGTAAACCACCAGACACTGCCACAGCTTCTGTCCAGATGGAGTTAAGAAAATCACAAACTCAACATCATTTACCACAGCTAGTAATTCAGCCAGGGTTTGTATAAGAACAAGGATTAACTACAAACCCTCTATAATGTGAAGAACTCAAACAGTGGTGGGAATTCTATATCTTTCTTTTATTTGGTAAAGTTCCAAAAGCTGTTGTAAAAGTTGAATAAACACACATTATGTTCACATGTTGGGGCCATTATTTTGTTTGTTGTTCACAGAAACGTTGCACTTTTTTGTTGCCAACGTGAGTACTGTTTTTTCTGTCAGTTTTTAGTCCCAGAATCAATTACATGTATATTGCATAATACATGTGAGCAAAAGTTTGGGTCTTTAAAGCGACTTTATGTAACTTTCTGAAGGTGGAAGATCACATGAATGAGTACTGGTGCATGGAAATAAAATGCTAAATTCACTAAAATGAATATTCACTGTTATATATCAACACACTCAGTATCATATCGTGGAAGATTAAAGCCAAAGGAACAAGATTTCTCTATAAACAAAAAGGATGTCTATCGTCCAGGACAAATATGAGTCAGGTTTGTGGAGATGCAAGTCAGAGGACTAATTCTTGTCTAAAAAGTGGCATCAGTATACAAGTCTAAAGTCATAAAGCAGAACACACAGAGCCCTATGGAATCACACTATAATGGACTATGGCAAGTTTATAATCCATGTGGAGCTATAAACAAATACAAATATATACAAATGACTCGAGATGGTAAAAGCTTCACTCTTGTTACATGGATTGCTACGGCGTCACTATGCAAAGTTGTAAAACCTTCACCTGCCCCTCAAATACGTAACAGGCTCTGAAACAGATGAGGTTTTATTGATGATTTGGTCGGATCGCGCCTCGGCTAAAAGACTACCTCATGAGGCGGGTTAAAAGGCGGGTCAAAACAAGCGTGTGAGGTAAGTGCCACAAAAGGCCCTATAACAGACACGTCCAAAATGCCTGGCTAACAAAATGTAGTCTTTGAGCATACTTTCACAGTGTCATCCAGCCAACTTCAGCACCGTCCATATAAACATGTTGTAAAGCTCACAACTTTCACGTGGTGTAAAAAAGGGAAGGATCCAATAGGCAGGAATTCAAAATAATATGATTTAATGATATTATAAATAAAGATCCAACAAAAAAACAAACCAAAAAATCCAATCGACTAAACAGACAGGAAGTAAAACTCAAAAGAACCAAAATAACAAAATAAAACCAGGTCAAAGAAATCAAAAGGTCCACACCGTGACAAGAACCTCTAGTCGTATTATTTGTATACACTGACAGTCACTTTTGAGGGTGTCACAAAATGTCCTCTGCAGTGTTAACGTAGCTGGTGAGAGAGTAAACGTACATCATTCAGCCAACTTCAGCTCTGTCAAATGCGAATCGAGCTACATGAAGTCATAGCTCATTTTAAAGCTCAGATTCTAACTTCAGTCAAAACCATTTTTACAATCCGTGATTTCAGCCCCTGGACAACTCTGGGGAACTAAGGTCGCACTCATGCTAAAAGGTTTGGTATTTTTCTAGACAATCTTGCATCCAGCTGTCCCAAAAATGCATCTTTCCACAGGACAGTACATAAGCAGTTCTGCCGTCTCTCTCCTGTGCATGTTTCAGTTCACTTTGGCAGTTTTAAGCGAGGGGTTAAACTGCTCTCTCTCATAGAGCGACCCGGAGCTGACCTGCGGCTGTTCCCCATCTGCCTCCCCCAGAAATCCCCAAACTCCTGCTATTGGTCAAACTATCTGCTCACCGCTCACAAAAAACCAACAAAACAATTTATGAATCCTGAAGTCTGTAATCTACTGCTCCCCTTTTATTAAAAAACATGGATGCAGTAATTTTTCATTATGGGGGCACTGTACTAAATGAAAGCATGCGCGGAGTCCTGGAGGGGGTTGTAAGTAAGTACCAGGCATTCAGAAAGCATTCTTCCCCACTAATAAAGGCGCCGTAAATTAAAACAACTTGCTGTTTTGCTCCCAAAAATAAGTCGAGTGAAAGAATTTGATTCCTCAGCTGAAAATAAAACTGTGGACAAATGTTTCTCATTTGTGACAAAGAAAACGTACAGTGTCGGATGCATCGGGAAACGTTTTAAGACCGGATTTGTTGTTATCTAGAAGCCATAGGAGTGGGAGAATAATGCAATGTACTGTATGTCTGGTTCACCAAAGAAGTAATATAGTATGAGGTTGTCTTGATTTTTGGAAATTCATTTAGAACAGAGGTCAGAGAACGTGGAGAGCATTGGCCTTTGAGCCAGAAGGTTGTGGGTTCGAGTCCACCACGAGAGCTACTTCACGACTCTCCCAATAACCAAGACACTTAACCAGAAATGGATGAAGAGGAAGATAATGGATGGATGAAGAGGAAGATAATGGATGGATGAATTTAGAACTATGATCAATGAAAATTCTATCACAAAATAACCTAAGCACTTCCACTATGTTTATTATTTGTTTCTTAGGTTTTAAACACAGTAATATTACAATATAGTGCTACCAAATATGGATTTTCACGCCACTTCACTTCCTGAGTTACTGCATGAGACACACCGGGCCAGCTCTTTCATCTCAATTGGAAAGAAATCATGACAACGGTTGCTAGGGGGCTTTTGCTTGCTTTTTTCTAAACAAGTACACCTTCCCTAAAAAACATGTTTTTGAAAGAGTAGAGCATTAATTTCATGAGCTTTCGCCAGATTTCCTTGCTCTTTTTTCCAGACGTTGCCATCGCTTGAAATTGCCTCATCCACCACGGCTTTCCTCTGCCCTTTGTCCACCACCATGATGTCTGGTTGGTTTGCCACCACCATCTTGTCAGTCTGTATCTGGAAGTCCCACAGGATCTTTGGTGCTCATTCTCCACCACCTTTGGAGGAGTTTCCCACTTAGACCTTGGGGTTTCCTGCCCATTCTCTGCACAGATGTTTCTGTACACTATGTAACTCTGGTGAGAGGAGGTAAAACGTACACTCCATTCAGCCAAACTTCAGCATGCTATTTTTACAACCGGTGATTTCAGCCCTCTGGAAAACTCGGAGGGAACTAAGGTCGTCATGCTTAAAGGTTTGGTTATTTTTCTAGACAATCCTTGAATCAGCTTGTCCCACAAAAATGCATCTTTCCACCAGGGACAGTACTAAGCAGTTTCTGCCCCGTCCTGCTCTTTCTGTGCCCTGTTTCAGTTCACTTTCGGCAGTTTTAAGCGAGGGGTTAAACTGCTCTCTCCTCATAGAGCGACCGGAAGCTGAACTGCCGGGCTGTTTACCCCATCCTGCCTGCCCCCCCAAGAAATCCACAAACTCCTGCTATTGGGTCAAACTATCTGCTCACCGCTCACAAAAAACCAACAAAACAATTTATGAATCCTGAAGTCTGTAATCTACTGCTCCCCTTTTATTAAAAAACATGGATGCAGTAATTTTTCATTATGGGGGCACTGTACTAAATGAAAGCATGCGCGGAGTCCTGGAGGGGGTTGTAAGTAAGTACCAGGCATTCAGAAAGCATTCTTCCCCACTAATAAAGGCGCCGTAAATTAAAACAACTTGCTGTTTTGCTCCCAAAAATAAGTCGAGTGAAAGAATTTGATTCCTCAGCTGAAAATAAAACTGTGGACAAATGTTTCTCATTTGTGACAAAGAAAACGTACAGTGTCGGATGCATCGGGAAACGTTTTAAGACCGGATTTGTTGTTATCTAGAAGCCATAGACAAAGAGTGGGAGAATAATGCAATGTACTGTATGTCTGGTTCACCAAAGAAGTAATATAGTATGAGGTAAAAGCAACCATTTGTTCATCAAGTCTTGATTTTGGAAATTCATTTAGAACAGAGGTCAGAGAACGTGGAGAGCATTGGCCTTTGAGCCAGAAGGTTGTGGGTTCGAGTCCACCACGAGAGCTACTTCACGACTCTCCCAATAACCAAGACACTTAACCAGAAATGGATGAAGAGGAAGATAATGGATGGATGAAGAGGAAGATAATGGATGGATGAATTTAGAACTATGATCAATGAAAATTCTATCACAAAATAACCTAAGCACTTCCACTATGTTTATTATTTGTTTCTTAGGTTTTAAACACAGTAATATTACAATATAGTGCTACCAAATATGGATTTTCACGCCACTTCACTTCCTGAGTTACTGCATGAGACACACCGGGCCAGCTCTTTCATCTCAATTGGAAAGAAATCATGACAACGGTTGCTAGGGGGCTTTTGCTTGCTTTTTTCTAAACAAGTACACCTTCCCTAAAAAACATGTTTTTGAAAGAGTAGAGCATTAATTTCATGAGCTTTCGCCAGATTTCCTTGCTCTTTTTTCCAGACGTTGCCATCGCTTGAAATTGCCTCATCCACCACGGCTTTCCTCTGCCCTTTGTCCACCACCATGATGTCTGGTTGGTTTGCCACCACCATCTTGTCAGTCTGTATCTGGAAGTCCCACAGGATCTTTGGTGCTCATTCTCCACCACCTTTGGAGGAGTTTCCCACTTAGACCTTGGGGTTTCCTGCCCATTCTCTGCACAGATGTTTCTGTACACTATGCCAGCCACTTGGTTATGGCGTTCCATGTAGGCCTTCCCTGCCAGCATCTTGCACCCTGAAGTTGTGAAGTTAGTGTGGTATATCTGGGCCTCTATCGCTCTAGTGCTCAGGGCCCGCTCTTGTGCAGCCATGATAAGTGCCTCTGTGCTGTCCTGTGGCCCAACCCTTTCGGCTTCCTGAGATCAGCCACTTCTGATCTGTTCTGGTACATGCTGGGTAGAGGCTTGATCTCCCATGATGGGCCCTGCTCCAGCAACTCCTCATCTCGCTACTGCCTGAGACATTTCAGTATTAAAGCACACATACAGGACAGTAGTAAGAGCACATAGGATGAGAAGCTGTTACTACTATTGAGGGCTACACAACTAGTCTCAAAGTTAAGTTTCAAGAACAATTTCAAAAGCATGGACAAAATTCTGACACATCTTCAATACGATTGTAATGTTGCTTAATATGTAACAATAGTGGGACAGTGGAAGTTTTCTTTGCAAATGCTTCTTTTAACAACACTCCAATGTCTACTTCTTTTCTGTTCAATGTGGAACTCACATTTCTAAATGCCTGGATTCCCATCACTGTCTGAACCTACTTTGAACTTTATCTCTTGCTTATGTAGATTTTGGTAATGATAAAAGTCTAAGCCTACTTTACTGTCCATTTTCAGGTTGCTTCTCCAGATGGACCCTTAAACTTCTCTTTTCATCTTATCTTTTATGCCTCTATCCCTCTTTCTGCTCAGGTTTTGACGTGTTTTTGTTCCAGCGCATGTTGTCTGACTTTCTTTATGCAGAGAAATGGGGTCTTGTGCCGCTTTTGACATCTGCTTTCCATAAGGGCTCCATTATACCTCTACGCGTCCCTCCGAACCGTACAAAACGCTGAGCCACTTCCTGTGCGTAGACGGAAAGTTTATTCAGTGCAAATCTATAATGTTTATATAAAGGGGCTGCAGTGACAGAAATAGTGTAGGTGGGAGGGACTATTTGAGTGAACCAGGGACAATAAACATATTAGGTTTCTTCATCTAATGTATATTTTTGAGGACAAGTATTAAAGCACTAGAAATTAAATGAAGGGAAAAAAAACAAAAAAAACAATGCTTGAATTGTAAAGGATGATTGTTATAAATGGCAATATATCGTTATACAGAATGATTATATAAGAGTTCTGCTTATACCATGGTCAAACACTCAAATTACAAATGCACGTAGATATATTTTAAAAATGTTTATTTGGTAGAAACCCTTATGATTTGGACTTTGAACTTTGATTTATTGCCCTTTTAAGTCCTCCTTCCAGTCCCATTGATTGTTTGTCCCGCCCTAATGCGATTGATCTGTGTCTCCCTTTATACATTTATACCCTGTGCTTTTCCCCACTGTTCGTCCGTCCATTGTCAATCCCACGTTTGTTCCTGGATTATTTTAAGATCTGTATTTCTGTGTTTTATGGTTACCCTGGATTTGGTTTTATTGGTATCATTGGGACCTGCTCCCATCTTTATGTGGAGTAAGAGAAAAAATGCCCAAAAATAACAATTGTAAAGCACTTTGTGACTCTGGTCTGTGAAAGATAAGGTCTGGAGGTGCTCCATTGAGCTCCGTTAACAAGTGGGAGGGGTTAACTCCTTTTGCAGATTGAAACGGTTGGATCTGAGTTTACCGTGACAATTGTAATGCGTCCAAGTGAGTTGTTAGCATTTGGCCTACCCATCTCCTTTGCCGCTAACGAAGCCCGTGGGGAGTAGCGCCACAATCTTTGCCAGAAATTACATTTGCTAAACATTCCTGTTGCGCTGCTTCAATTTCTTGATAGAACCAGACCGGAATACTTTACTATCTCATTCTTCGCCATTGCCAAACTACAACCTGCCCGTTCAACGCAAACTCTTGACGTCAACCACATCTACAGTAACTACAACACCCGCCTCCCGCGCTCGCTGATTGGTCGGATGGAATTCAACCGATTGTAATCACTAACACAGGGACCAGACCCAGACGTTACATGCAGGGAAATGATAATTGACCTTTTTACATTTCACCACATGACAGAAACCACTCCTCAAATGCTTTGAAAACCTTTATATTTGATATCCTTTACATATATTTTGATTAGAAACTTAAAATGATTCACTGTTGCTTAAGTAATGGTTTTATGGTTATCTAGAAGCCATAGACAAAGAGTGGGCGAATAATGCAATGTATGTCTGGTTCACCAAAGAAGTAATTATATAGTATGAGGTAAAAGCAACCATTTGTTCATCAAGTCTTGATGCCTCAGTCACACATCTGCGATCCGGAGTTCACTGAACAAGCACCACACACACTGTTTAAATCACAATGAGCTACAAGAAACTCTTCCAGTCAGCACATTAACCAAAAGGAAAATGACTTCCCTCACAATTCCAACATAAAAGGGAGTCTTCTCATGAATACGTCTGATTTCTCTGATGAAATTCAAAAGTGATTCCATGACAATAACCAAACGCAACCAGCACAACCTGTCAACATGATTTACAACATGTCCTCCTACATCCCTCCTCCGTTCCTAACTGTGACATTTTTGGACGTTACCTGCTCCATCACAGCCCATAAAGTAAGCAAGAGGCTGCTCTGAACAGAGAAACCTGAGCTGTGCGGTGGGCTCAAGGGGGAGAAAGTTCATCGTTCAAGACCACCATCAATACATCACCCGAACGGAGGCTGAGACTTAGGTTTAGAGAACAAGGCGACACAATGTTTGTTTAAAAAGTACATTTCTACACATCGACAGACATGGCAATAGACTTACAAGGTGATAAATGGGCCTTGTGTTTTAGCCAGACTCTCAGAAGTTGAAAAAAACCCTCAAATACGAGTCCTACGAGCATAATTGTCCTTATGTCCTTGTATAAAAAAATGTTTGGAAATGATTATATTGCTGCATGTGGATGTCAAGCATGCCAGCAACCAAGCAGGCACGTGGGCCAAAGTCGGCCGTCTGTGTCATTTTAAATGGCCATATTCCTTGCTAAGCATTTAGATTGTCTTTGAGATCATTAACACAAGTCATCCAACCAACTTCAGCTCCATCTCACGGTTAATCTCAGAATCTCTAGAATTCTTCTTTGTATATGTCTATATTATCTTTTGATTGTGTCACAAAATTCCCTTAATGTTGCTAGTGTAGATGATGAGATGGTCATTTGTCATTCAGCCAACGTCAGCTCCATCAGAGCCAATTATAAAGCTCAGAACAGCCTAAATCCAGTCAAAATAGTTTTTTTCAATCTGGGTAATGGGCCACTGAAAACGTCTGGTGAACTAAAGTGGCCCTGTTACTAGTTAGTTAGTTAGTTATACATTATTGTCCCCATACGAAATGTTATGTTCTGCATTTGACCCATCCTTCATTGCCGCAAGGTCCTCTATAAGGAGCAGTGGTCGCCGTAGTACAACGCACGGGGAACCTTTACCAAATGTTGATGCTCAGCTTGGTCAGGACTACCAGAGCTGGAGAATTTTTGCCTATTGTTCATGTTTTTAAGAGTAGGAGATACTGGAGCACCCGGAGAAAACCTACGCAAACACAGGGAGAACATGCAAACTCCACTCAGGAAGACTCTGTTCCAACCGGGATTCAAACACAGGACCTGGTATTGCTAAATGAAATTTCTTCAATATTATACATTTCAATATTGTTTTAGAAGTATAAAATACTCTAAAAGAAAGAGCAGCAGGTGTGTTCTGGAGAGAAAAGAGGATTGGTCAGAATGCAACAGAATGTCATCAACTCTTGAGTAACCTCACAATATTTTCGACAGATTATGTTTCCTTTATTATACAGCTCCTCACAGCAGCAGGAGAACGCTCCATTGATTTGAATGTCATTTCAAAACGTTCTACCGGTCATTATTTTCTATAACGGACCTCTCAAAACAATAATGACCGCTGCCCATGGCAACGCACTCTCTGCTTGTCTTTCAAATGCGTGGATAACTCCGCAAGTAGTTCCGGCCACTCCGGAGCTAGCCACGCTCAATCAACACACTTAAATGTTAATCGGAGAATACTTATACATATACATTCTTCACACACGTGCACGGAAATTTTCAGAATTTTCTGGTCTTGTCTTTATGACAAAAATACTATTTCTCTGCGTCAAAAAGCGATCGTGAAAAACCCGGAAGTAGTTCTGGCCGCTCAATAAACGCAAATGCCAATCAATCAACGCAATGAAATGTTAATCGGAGAGTAATTTATACATATCCAGTCTTAATACAAGTGCACGGAAGTTTTCAGAATTTTCCGTTTACGTTTTCATGACAAAAACACTGATGTAATGCGAGAAAAGGCGATCCCGGAAAACCCGGAAGTAGATACCGGCACATTTTCGGACACATTTGCAGAGGATCGATTTAGGTTAGGTTTATGTATGGGTCACTCACCGCTGATGTTCAGAATTCTTTGTTCAGTTTTCATGCAGTTCCAGAGAGTTCTAGTTTGGAAGTTGCCAGCCTAACTGTTGCCCGCGGTTGCCGAGCAACGGGAAAACTTTTTGGGACAACTTTATTTGTTGTCATTAAATAAACTTTTGGCATTCATAAAAGTGATCTGAAGTTTATTTTGTGTGTTAAGTTGGTACAAAGCAGTATAATAAGCGGGATAATGTATAGCATCCGCTTCGCCCTGTCGGTACTTATTTTCCGATAATGACCTGTATGCTATACATTATCCCTTACTTATTGTTTACACACTGCAACATTAATGTATATACAACTACTATGAAAATCCGCAGGGGAACTATTGGGGAAACTCAATAATAATGTCCCCCCTGGATGCTATGCAATGTCCCTCAGCCTCAAGCCTTCATTTCAATGACTGCGGTCCGATTAATGCAGTTTTTTTCTGTGCGGCCTGTCTGTTTCTGTGGAAATTGACATGTGGGAAAGACATGTGTCAAAATATTTATTACAATATATATCACTATATCCCTCATTTCTCCATTGCAAATTAATGGAGTATTATAACAGTAGTGATAATTGCAAGGGTTTTACATTCAACCCTCTACAGGCAACCCATGATCATGATTCAAAGAAAATAGCAAAAATCTAAAATATTGAACCCAAAAAATAGTTCCTTCCATCAATTATTGAACAAAGAGTCAGGGAAGGTCAGAATGCAACAGAATACTCAACTCTTAAGTAACCTCACAATATTTTCAACAGGTGATTAAGCAAATTATGTTTCCTTTACACACTGCAACATTAATGTATATACAACTACTATTAAAATCCTCAGGGAAACTATCGGGGAGACTCAATAATAATGTTCCGCCTTGATGCTATGCAATGTCCCTCAGCCTCAAGCCTTAATTTCAAAGACAAAAATGCAGACCCAGCGTTGTAAGTAAGTACACTAACAGTTGGTGTATTTTTTTTCTTCTTGCTGAAGTTAAAAACTTTCCGATGAATGCAGTTTTTTCTGTGTGGCCTGTCTGCTTCTGTGGAAATGACTGCGGTCTGGACATGTGGGAAAGAAATGTGTCAATATATTTATTATTTCACAGAACAGCTGGAAGGTTACAGCCCACTCCATGTCTGTGTGCATGTGTGAACATGTACCCTGCACGTTGCCATGTACAGTATTTCTGGTGATAAACAATTAAAAAGTTACATTGTTAATATATAGTGTTATTTCTGGTTATGGTCAAATGGTCAAGTTGTAAAGCAGCAAATATATTCTCAGTATATATGCTGCTTTACCTATATATTGAGAACGTACCAAACCACCATTCTTTACCACCTACACATACTACACTAAATGTCTTGCCCAAGGACACAACATTGCTCTTCTGTAGGAGCTGGACTAATGAGGTGTTTTTAGACATAATCTGAAACAGTGTGGTGACAGGAATGTGTCAAAATAAAAGAGTCAAAACAAACCTCTGAAGTCTTCTAAAGAGTACCCACGACTCGAATGACATTATGATGGACTCCGACAAGCTTAACATCTATGGAGCTATTATTGTTTCAATAATATTTGTGTGTGCGTAAAAAGATTTGTGCGTGCGTAACCAGATTTGTGCGTGCGTAACCAGATTTGTGTGTGCGTAACCAGATTTGTGTGTGCGTAACCAGATTTGTGCGTGCGTAACCAGATTTGTGTGTGTGTAAAAGAAATATTTGTGCGTGTGTAAATAGATTTGTATGTACGTATCAAGATTTGTGTGTGCGTAAAAAGATTTGTGTGTGCGTAGAAAGATTTGTGTGTGTGTAAAGAAAAAAAAAGTACGTTTTACAAACAAGTTTTTTTTTGACACACGAATCTTTTGACGCAGTCCTGCCTTCGCAGATTCGCAAGTGTAACTTGGACTGTGTGCGTGCGTAAACAGATTTGTGTGTGTGTAATTTGACATTTGTATCTGTAACAGAACAAGCTGTGTGTAAATAACCGCGTTGTACAAAGAGAAGAACGGAAAAAAGCCTAAGTGCTACGCACAGGCTCTGTTTTACACACGAATCTCTTTTTGACACACCTCTGCCGCCAAGCGTGTGTCAAAAAGATTTGTAAGTGTAATGTGGTTGTTCTAGCAGTACACCAGCAGATGGTGCTGTTGTAGCTGGTTATTACCTACACGCAAGCAAACCAACAAGTGTAGATAGAGAAAACCGAAGGATTTAAGAAGAAGAAAAGTTCAGGATGACAAGGAACACTAAAATTCCCACAAAATCCGACCTTTATGAAAGCTGTAGGTTATCTGTCAGCTGTTTTAGTTTACTTTGGAACATAATGGAACATAATCAAACTCATAACCCCCAATCATTTTGGAGTCTGGTGAATAAACTTGGCCCAAGAAAAGAGAAAGAAATACCACTAGAAGTGGTTTTGGAGGATGGATCCTTTTGTTTTGATGTTAAAATGGTATTAAAGAATTGGGAATCTGAATTTAAAGCCTTATTCTCCAGTGGTTTGGTGTCCCCTGAGTGGGACGATTTTTATTTTGAAATGATATTGGTGCTAAAAGTCCAAATGGAAATCTCTGCAAAGTTTTCATATAATCCATATTTAAATTTTGATATTACAGAAAGTGAAGTCAAAAGGGCAATAGATAAACTAAAAGTTAAGAAAGCGACTGGATTTGACAACTTGTCTAATGAATTGCTAAAACAGCCTGGTTTGTTCCCAGTGCTTTATAATTTACTGTTTACTTGCTTTGAGCAGGGCTTGATTCCTTCAGACTGGCACAAATCTGTTATCAAACCTATTCCAAAGTCACAGAGTTCAGACCCTCGAGTGCCTATGAATTATAGAGGAATAAGTCTCCTTAGTTGTGTGTACAAATTGTATAGCAGTATTCTTAATGAGAGATTGACCTGTTACCTGGAATCCCTTGACCTACTGGCTGACGAGCAAAACGGGTTTAGGACAAAGAGAGCCTGTATAGATCACATTTATTCTCTTATCTCAGTAACAAATGCTAGAATACAAGAGGGAAAGTCTACATTTGCCTGTTTCATAGACTTTCAGAAGGCTTTTGACTGTGTTAATCGAGATTTACTTGGCTATATGTTATTAAAAATGGGGATTGATGGTAAATTTTATGACGCAGTTAAAGCTATTTATAAAAATCCAATCTCTTGTGTTCAAGTAAATGACCACTTCACTGACTGGTTCCCAACACCATACGGCGTAAAACAGGGTGATGTTCTGTCTCCCACATTATTTGCTATATACATTAATGATTTAGTAAATGAAGTAAAAGAGGCAGATGTGGGCATTAATGTGGGAGACTTGAAATTTTGTATTCTGTTGTATGCGGACGACATTGTGCTATTCGCCGAAAAGGAATCAGACCTTCAGAAAATGTTGAATATTGTTCATGCTTGGTGCAACAAAATGAGACTGATGATAAATTCTGATAAAACTCAAGTTATGCACTTCAGAGGAAGTACCCAGGCATTATCAGACATTACATTTTGTTTTGGCAATACAGTTCTTTCTTTTACTAAAAAGTACAAATATCTGGGATTTATGGTAGATGAACATCTCACATTTGATGAAGGGATTAAATCACTCTCTGAATCTGCAGGTCGAGCTCTCGGTGCTGTTATAAATAAAGTGAAGGCGTGTCGTGATCTGGGTTATAAGACCTACACTGAGCTGTACAGAGCGTGTGTGTGCCCGGTGTTGGACTATGGTGCTGGGGTCTGGGGTTACTCTAAACAGACGCACAGTGAAAAAGTTCAATGCAGAGCTATGAGATACTTTCTAGCTGTTCATAAAAACACCCCTAAACTCGCTCTGTACGGGGACCTGGGTTGGGAACCATGTGAAGTAAGGCATGTGTGTGACATGGTACGGTTATGGAATAGGTTTATCAACATGTCTGACTCAAGACTGTCCAAACACATCTTTAAATGGGACCTGTCTCATAGAAATGCTTGGAGTGTGCAGATGGAGAACATTTTTGCTGATGCTGATCTCCAGTTTATTTTCAGAAACAAGTTGCGTTGTAGTGTTGGAGAATTTAAAAGAGTTTATTTTGAAAAGTATAAACATAAATGGTTAATCAATGTCTTGTGTAAGCCAAAACTGAGAACTTATGTTTTGATAAAGGATCATTTTGGTCCTGAGCCCTATGTGACCCTGAACCTGACCAGAGGTCAGAGGTCAGTCTGTGCTCAACTGAGGTCTGGGACCCTGCCCCTGGCTCTAGAGACAGGACGATTTCACTCGGTCCCAGAGGAGGAGCGGACATGTTGTTTGTGTCACTTAAATGATATTGAAAATGAATTGCATTTTGTTTTTTATTGTCCTTTGTACCATGATCTGAGAAGGCAATTATTTTGCAAACTGTCTGATGTTGCTGAACTTTTGTTTG
The DNA here is from genome assembly GCA_964034765.1 of Knipowitschia caucasica. Taxonomy (NCBI): domain Eukaryota; kingdom Metazoa; phylum Chordata; class Actinopteri; order Gobiiformes; family Gobiidae; genus Knipowitschia; species Knipowitschia caucasica. Next base: position 24,159,891 of record OZ035836.1, on the reverse strand, counting down.
AACTGTCCGATGAGGAAAAGCTTAAGTTTCTATTCAAGTTTAAGCCATTTCATTTGTCTAAGTTTTTGTTAAGTGCATGGCTCCAACGGAAGAGAACACTCTTTGTTTGATGTTTTTCTGATGTCTGCTACATTTTTGTGTCTTATAAGCCCATACGGGCTGGGCATCTTTAGGTGCAAGACACCAAATAAGAAATAAACTAAACTAAACTAAACTACTTTGAGTTCTATGGGGAAAATTTCTGTGTAGCCCACGTGAATTTAGTCTGCAGTACGTGAGAATCCTTCAGCTCCAAGCTAGTAACACCCTATCCAGTTATTATAATAGATCCATGTATCATACAGTGGTGTGAATGACAGGATTTTGAAAATAGGAAAAAAATATCATAAACAGCTGCGGTAGTGTGTCTTGTCAAGGCAGTAGGTTTTGGTTTGCTTGCGTGTAGGTAATAACCAGCTACAACAGCACCATCTGCTGGTGTACTGCTAGAACAACCACATTACACTTACAAATCTTTTTGACACACGCTTGGCGGCAGAGGTGTGTCAAAAAGAGATTCGTGTGTAAAACAGAGCCTGTGCGTAGCACTTAGGCTTTTTTCGTTCTTCTCTTTGTACAACGAGGTTATTTACACACAGATTGTTCTGCTACAGATACAAATGTCAAATTACACACACACAAATCTGTTTACGCACGCACACAGTCCAAGTTACACTTGCGAATCTGCGAAGGCAGGACTGCGTCAAAAGATTCGTGTGTAAAAAAAAAACTTGTGTGTAAAACGTACTTTTTTTTTCTTTACACACACACAAATCTTTCTACGCACACACAAATCTTTTTACGCACACACAAATCTTTTTACGCACACACAAATCTTGATACGTACATACAAATCTATTTACACATGCACAAATATTTCTTTTACACACACACAAATCTGGTTACGCACGCACAAATCTGGTTACGCACACACAAATCTGGGTACGCACACACAAATCTGGTTACGCACGCACAAATCTTTTTACGCACACACAAATATTATTGAAACAATAATAGCTCCATAAACATCCACATGGAGAAATGCCTTTAAACATTTTTTGGTTTCTTTTTGAAGGACAACTTTATATAGGGAAGAGCAGTGCATGCAAAAGCTCAAATTTTAATAGAAATAGCTTCACTCTTGTTACCCTGCTTGTTACGCTGTCATTATGTAAAGTATTGTCCTTGTGTGACTCGTGTGCAGTTTAAAAACCAATGAACGCAAGGTGGTGCTCAGTATATGAAACGGTCGCCCCCTGGCTGCTTTTTCAACAAAATTCCAGTTTTTGCGCAGTGGGAATGAGGCTAATGCTGCCTCCCTGTGAAGCCATGAATCTGAACAATGTCAGGGGCAGGACTCAAACTGCTAACCACTGACCTGAAACGGTCGAACACTCAAGGCCTGTCAAACATATGTTGATGGATTATATATTGCTTCCGAAAAAAAACATATCTGTATAACCATAATACTTAAATACTTTAATGCAACTGAAAAAAATCCAAAACAGCACTATATCCCTCATTTCTCCATTGCAAACTAATTAAAGACTTGTGCTAAGTATTAGAACAATAGTGATAATTAGCCATGCATGGGTTTTATATTCAACCCTCTACAGGCAACCCATGATCATGTTACAAAGAAAATAACAAAATCTAAAATATTAAACCCAAAAAATCGTTCCTTCCTTCAATTATTGAACGAAAAGTCGATATAGTACTTATTGTTACAGGCCCATGCTGCCTTCTTCAAATCACATGTGGGTCATTTTGGTTCCCCACTAGAGTCACGGGGTTGTAGCTTCATCAGTATAGCCACAGCTGCCCCAGGGCTGACTGGTGGCTGGTGGATACTATCATGGGATTAAGTTTTCCAAGTTTAAAATTTGCTATAATTATTGCAAGGACATGAACCCAAATTGCGATATATTCACACGTGGTATATATGTTGGATTACATGTAAAAAATCTCAGAAGCCACAAGAGCAGGCATGTTAAAACAAGAGATATCATCGAACTGTTTTGAGAGCTATGGACTAGTTAGATTGATTTTTTTTTGCATGGTTAATTTTGTGTGGTTTTAAACTTATATGCAGGACATCTGCAATGTTTATTTCACTAAGATAAGATAAGATAACCTTTATTTGTAATAAATTAACAAAGATAAGATCACGGGCTACAGATGGAAAGTAGTATGGTGCTAAATCTGGTGCAGCCATCCTTTTTAACTGTCCTCAATAAACTAAAATCTATAAAAAAAATCTTGAGCTAAAATTGCACATTTACAGTCAGAAAATATAACTAGAACTAAAACATATCCTCTGAGATGAAACTTGAAACGGAATGCTCCCCTGGTTTTAAGTTATTACGAACAAAGCAATTGTGTATACTGTGCCTTGATCTGATCTAGCCCACTCCCCATTGGCTTAAATATCAGTGGTCAAGAACTCACAGGATGCAGTGGTTTCTCCGTGCGGCTCTTTTACTGTTTTTACAAGCACATAACATTTAAAACAACAACCAGAAATGATGTGGCTTCTGCAGAACGAGGTGTGGCTTGACATTAACCTCACATTTTATCCGGCCAAAGACAATAAAGACTTTATAAAAACATCCTATTTAATCATGTCCTTGTAGTTCTTTGCGAGTGTCATAATTTTGAGCACTCCAAGCTGTGGGTGTTTATTCAGTGAAGCAGTGATTAAAAGACAATTTGAACTAATGTATACTGTATACTAATGTATGTGGATTTAATGATTTAAGTAAAATTAGGGGACGTCTAACAGCGTTACAGCATAAGTAATAGTAATATTGTCTTTTGTGATAAATGGCTTCTTCAAACCGCGGAAGAAGCCATTTTGAACATAAGCTAGCTAAGGCCCAGTTCCTTATATGGGCATTTGGTTCGACTATGACAGCTTAGCGTCGTAGCAGGGGTCGACGTGTTGCTAATGTGGTTGCTAAGGGAAGCTGGAGTTTACCACGCAAATGAAAGAATCTGATTGGTCAATCCTTAAAGAAGCAGTATGTAAAAATCTGGCCAAAAGTGGTACTGCAACCTCTCCCACTCTCCCTGACTCAGGTTGGCAGATATGCAGACAAATCCGCTGGGACCATAGTATTTGCATAGACAAGAGTTTTGTCAAAAACTAATTTATAACAAACACCTTTTTCACAAAGGCCCCGATAGAAATCATTGTTTAATTTATCGTTTTGTCATTAATGACTAATGATTAGTTCTGCTGCCACATGCTACTTTACCAGCGATTCGTTTGACGCAGTGAATTCTGGCAACCCGAATCACAGACTTTATGATTGGTAAAACAGTGGTGGACGAGACATCAAAAATAAAACAATAACAAGATTTAGGGGCTGTAAAACAAATTGGGAAATTCCAATATCTCGGCTGAACTACTGTTATCAGTTAAAGAAGTTTCCCAAAAGAGCATGGTTTATTTATGCCTTTTGACAGATTAGGGCCATTTAACTCATTGACTACTAGCCATTTTTGAAGATTTCACTGATTTTCAAGACCCACAAAATATTGTGTGCTATGTCTATGTGAAATACAAAACCAGATTCTGAAAGACTGGATTGTCTACTTTCATCAGAAAAAATAAGTATGTTTCTTGCTAGTTTTGTTCTTCTGTCATCCCCAGTCAAATAGAGGGAAGTTTGACAGAAATCACCGGTCTCAGACAAACACGTCAATGGCAGTCAATGAGTTAATGATGACTTAACATGAAAATCTTACATATTGCCTTTAAATGGCTCCTGTGTGGATCAAAGACAATATGAAATTTAAAACACCAGGATCGGAGCGAGTGCTTTTTAGTCCTCATGGCAGAGTGTAATTTTAAATTAATATCACTAATGAGTAATTGTGATTGTAAACAGAGGGTGGGAACTTACCAAACCTCTTATATCCAAAGGACTGCACCTCCTCTTCATCAGCAAAGTCGTCTAGAGAAAAATATGTTCACATCAATATCAATCAATATTACTATGTTTCCAATGTTTCCCAAATAAGCCATGAGAGCACGTGGAGGAATGAACACAAACAAAGGTCATAGAAATTGGCAACACTGAAACTCTCGCTAAAATTCTGCACATTCCTGAGAAAGAGAAAGGCTTTTACCGCAGAATGGAGGCCAGCTTCATGGGTACAGTTATGGTAGATTTTCAATAGAGCGTTTTAAACACGTGGCTATCATGATTTAAGAAGCACAAAACCTCTCAAACCAAACATAAATTATGAAACCAGACATGAGAGAAGGAAGGAGTTATATTCAGATTGGTCTATTTTAACACACATGTATCACCGATGCAGGTAAAGCTTTTGTGATGAGAAGATTAAAGCTGGGGTACCTAATTTTTCAACCACACGGAAACTGTTGTAAAATCCTTAGTTACTCACTCTCTTTGGTTCTATCACTATAGTTTCTGCATGAATGGTATTTGACATCGGTTACATCTTTATAAATCAGCTTTTTCAGAAAGCAAATATATAAGAGAGGACCACCCTCAATCAGCCAATCAGCTTTCAGCCTGAAGACTCGAATAGCGACACACAGGGCTCTTTCTTAAAGCAAAAGTGTTTTCTAGTAAAATGAAGACAGAATGTTGTGGTCTGAATTTTCACAACGTTTCACACTTTCGGTTGGGACAAACAATATATATTATTGATCATAAAATAAAGTTAGGTACCTCAGCTTTAAGTGGGCGTTAAACTTGGCAAGGGAGGTTTTGTAACTGTCATAACGCTGGACATTTAATATTGTCCTGGCCTTGTTTTATAGTTATAATATATCAAATTAGGGTTCAATTCAATTCAATTTACTTTTGTATAGCCCAAAATCACAAAGGCGGTTATCTCGGAGGACTTCGCAAAGTTGTCAATTTTCCTACACGGATCAGAGAATCAAACAGTTCAAACACAATGTGACCAAAGTCAATCATATCCTGGATTATTAAATGAAAAATATGAAAAGATAGTAGTAATTAGGCATAAGAAACAATTATCTATATAAATCTCTTTCTGCAATTGTCTATAAATTACCAGCTAATGGATTTTTTACGAATTAGGTATGCGGTTTGGACATGAGAATACCCTTCTTTAGAGGGCTGACAGCAAAGGAGAACATGTATAATGTCAAAAGTGGTCTCCGCAGTGATAAACAAAGCAGATGTGTGTCCCATGTTGCACAGAACAACCAAGACATATAGGCCAATGATGTCACACAACAAATGGGGAAAACAGAAGCTCATTTTTGGCTAGGTACCACTAGAGGGCGGGAGTGAAAAAGTCAGAGCAAATCAGGTATCAGATAAACACATGTACAGTATGTGAAGAAGAAGTGAGACTTTTTAACCAGGGCGTTTTGAGTGTTACATTACATTTACGTTTAAGACATAATGAAATCTGCTTGTCTCGATAGAATAAGTGGTGTAAAAGTAAAACGTTATCATGGTGTGGACTTTTTTTAATACTTTGATTTATTTTGTTACCTCATCAGTTGTCTTGCCTTTTAAAGTTCTCCTTCCTGTCCCATTGATGTCCCATTGTTCTGTGATTGGCCTGTGTCTTTACCAAGTTTGTTCCCCCCATTACAATACACTTTGATATTCTGTTTGATATTTTGCATTTTTGTATGAAAAAAGCTGATTGGTTGAGAGAGGGTGGTACACTGATCTGAAGATGGGGCAGAGGCCAAACATATACATACATGCATGTGAAAAGTATGAATACAACCAAACTCGTTTAGAGCGAGGAACTAGTGAGATTTTATTACACAGTTAGAAAGTTAAGTACCCCAGCTTTAAGTAGAACGCACGCGCCAGCAGATGCAGAACCGCACACACGTAAATCTAACTATTATAAGTGCGTATAGGTACTGTCCCTGAATGAACCAGTCGTGCAATAGTTCATAGGCTTTTAAATACTACTAAAAACTACTTCATATATAGCGGTGGTATAATATGTGCAGCAGCAGCGGTAACGAGATGCAAAACAATCCGAAGCAAAGCACCTAAGTGATTCCAGATGTCAGACGTGAGATTGCTGCCCACGCATTCCTTACGTCTCAAGTGGAGAAAGAAAGAAAGAAAGAAAGAAAGAAAGAAAGAAAGAAAGAAAGCGCAAGACAAAGTGAGACCGATTGTGCGTAAAACCATGCTTAAATGGAGAAATCTCGCGCTTCTTGTATTTGCATGTTTGCATTTGAATGAATTGTGTGATGTATTCTAATGACTGCTTACCTTTCATCGTGGGTGAATGCAGAGTACAGTATAAAAGAAGCAGCTGTCCGTCACATCCACACCATCGCACGGGTCAACATGCGCGCTCCGATTGCGTCCTTAAGCCCAAGGACTCACCAAAAGTAAAGAAAGTCAAGAAAATAGCAGAACACGCGTAGTGCTTTGCCTCACGCTTGCGGGGGTCTCCAATGCAGGTAGGTAACTGCAGAGAGAGTGATTGGAGGAAGTTTTCAAGAGTTTGGAATCGTGCGTAAAAGGAGTCGCTTGGAAAGAGGCAGAGGTGATGCTGTTTCCAGTTCAGCGCGTGCACCACGACAGCAGCAGCAGCAGCAGCAGTAGCAGTAGTTGTAGTTGTGGTAGCAGTAGTAGTAGTTGTAGTAGTAGTTTCTGTGTGGAAAGTTGAGAGGCTGACCGTGAGGAAGTGGCCTGTTGCTATGAGACACCACGTGCTGCCTCTCTACCTCCAGGCGCGCGAACCTCACCCCCAACTTAGAGAGAGGTGATGTCACGCCATTTTTTCCCCGAGTCAGATGAAAAATAAGATCTCTCAGGAAATGTGCAAAACAGTTACAAAGTTATATGAAAAAAAGGTATAAGACAATATGGACTATGTTAAAACTGGGGTACCTTGTTTGGCTTCATAAGTATAGTACATGTTGTGTGTCCCAACATACAACTTAATGGTATATTGGAGGATTTTCTACTATTTCCAATCATTCTGGTGAAACAAGACCAGATAGTTTAGTTCAAAAAGTGGAGAGGGCGGTTCTTTCCTAAAATTTGGGAATATCCTCCTATACCTATAATCTTTTCAGAGAACCAAAGAAATGTCCTAGTTTGTGACTTCTTTTTACTTACAATAGCAAAATAAAAAAACATTCTGATTCTAATTCATCCTTAAATATGTTGTCGCTATAATTCACGCTTTGGTCTAACTATTTAGTATGAAAAAGCTGATGATGAAGCTGAAAAATGTGACAGAGGCCAGATAAAAACTGTCTTGAGAGGGGGGAATTCTCTTTTTTAGTCCTAAAAGCTTGAGTTGCCATCCCCATTGATGGTAACCCAAGCATTGAAAGTGTATTTGTATAGCTCAGTTCATACATACACAATCCAACTCAAAGTGCAGAGCAAAATGACAAAATAAACATCAAAATCACACAAGCCACTAAAATCATAAAAAATCATTGTACATTAAAGAACGTGAAGATACAATCCTTAAGTGGTATGCACAGCTTAACAGACCTGTTTTAACCTGGATTTGAATATTGTCAGGGTAGGAGCCTGTCTCACATTTTATAAAAGACTGTTCCAGATTGTAGCTTAGAATCTCAAATGCTGCCTCTCCATGTTTAGTCCTGACTCTGAGCACAAGCAAGAGGCCAGTCCCTGTGCTCCTCAGAGTCAGAGTTTGACATTTAAAACAAGCTAAAATATACATGAAGCTGAATGCGCAGGTTCAGACTGAAAGACCGAGTGCCTGCCAGCCTCGAGCCTCAACCAATCACACAGCTCTGCCAGCCTCGAGCCTCAGCCAATCACACAGCCAGGCCAGCCTCCTGCCAACCCTCTCACAGCAAAACGGGCAGTTTAAAAGGCAGCCACTTCCTGACAAGCAACGCTGCCTGAGGCTCTTAAACACCCACCACCTCCCCAGCACACCCTCTGGCTCTTGGCTCCCGCTCTGGCTCCCGCTCTGGCTCCTGCTCTAGGCTCCGGCTCCTGCTCCGCCTACGCCCCATTCACACCATACTCTAGCCACCACCAGTGATTGACCCCGGGGGATCTGAGATCATCTTCAGCTGCAATCGATCTCATTGCTGCAAGTGTCACTGCCGGGGTCAATGCGCCAAACAAATAAATCATTTTGTGTCTTTGGTCTCTTCAGATTGAATTAATTGTACCCAATTTGTCCGATGCATTTGACCCATCCTGGAATGCTGCGTATATGCCACTTGTCAGGAGAAATGGTCGCTGCTGTTCAGCACCCAGGGGTCCAGATGTTGATGCTTGGCTTGGTCAGGATCGGAACGCCTGGAGGAACCTCACCCAGACAAAGACACATGAAAATTCCACACAGAAAATCCTGGGTCAACAGGATTGAACCATAGACTGTAAGTATTAACGGACGTAGTCATGTATATCTCCATGCACCATTGAAACTAATGTGCCACCACTTTTGCCTTCTGTGGGCTTTCTGGGCAGGAAAACGTGAAAAAACGCATTTGCGAATTTGTCACTAGCCCCTTTCATTTGACAAGTGCCTTCTGAAGTCCACAGCTGCTAAACTAGACTGGTCCAAAAAAATTATACTCCTCTGAGCATTAACACACATCTGGAACAATGTGTTAGTCCAAGTGCCAACTTTTAGACCATCCTGTAAAGCTGTTTCTGAGAAGAAAGAAAACACTATACAAAAGCATTGGGTAATTCTCTTTCCGGGTACACCCCCACCGTTCCGGAGTGAGATTGCAAGCATGCCGGCGCACATGCTTGTGGACCTTAACGCAAGATCTCACAGCGAGGTCAAGATAAACGTGGTTATTCAGGTTTGGTAAATTTTTCCAAGTGCAATTTACAACAGTCAGAACATATGGACGGTTAATTTGCAGATATGTCCATTTGGAAGATGTGTTAAAAAGTTGTATTCCACTATTTTCCCAAGAAGTGGTAAAATGAACCTGGCTTGTCAAAGAACTACTCGGTAAAGGTCGAGTTTGTTATTCATATTGGGTCAAACATGTCAAATTAAGTTTAAAAGCAAAATAAATGCGTCTTCTGCCTTTGACCCATCCTTAAATGTCAATGTCTAAGTCTACTTTATCTGTATAGCACATTTACAACAACACCAGCTGCCCAAAGTACTTTACATGCACACAAGAATAAAAAAAAGCATTGAAAGAAAGAAAGGGTCACATTTCACTCTTGTCATTTAGAGTTAAAAGACAAATCTACAAATACACAAATTTACTGATGTATGTAACCAACGCACATGAAAAATATCAACACACTTCGATTTCAAAACACATCACACAGTATTGAGCCAATTTAGATATGTGTTTTCATGTTATTATTATTATTATTTTTATTTTTTGAATTCCAGACCCAAACAGTCATGATGGAGGAGAACACAATCCAATGGAAAAGAATGACTTCCACGAAATTGATGTGAACCCCAGATTTTTGACCTGGATTTGTGCGTTTGTGGTTTTGTCGTTAAGGAACCGAGTCAACCGTAAACTGCAGTCGTTGTTAAAGGTCCAGTATCAAAGATAATCGTTTACATCGGGTCTAACTTTTGTACACGTCCAGTTTAGCTGCTGGTGTTAAAGCGACACCCCCCGCCGCTGGCCTGAGGTTGGAACGCCACACTGAAACCATTACCACCGAGTCTCGTAAAGCCGTTAAAGCCAGGCACCTGTTTTTCTCTTCAGCCTCACTTTGATCACACCTCACTGTACTCATATCCACTTGTGCAACATGAACGTAGACCTCACGGCTTACTCCAAACCTGGGGATTAGAGATTATATTCTTCATCTGTGATTAGTAAATGCTTATTCTTATCTCGATATCCTGCTGTGACTCGCAGGGTTGCAGTTTTTGTGTAAAATGTGCTATACAATTCAATTTTCTTGTTCGCCAAAGCCTCAAAATACCATTCGCTATTTGAGATTATATTTAAATCCAGTTTTGTGAGAATATATTTTTATACAGTTTGCCTGTAAAGTCCTGCTTTCGTCCCAAAATTTAGACTATTAAAGCTATAGTACCTAACTTTCAAGCCACAACCATGGACCTGCCATAAAATTAATTTTTATATTTCCTCACTATCAAAACAGTTTGGTTCTATCACTGGTTCTATCACTAGTTAGGGTTAGGGTTAGCTACTTTTCTGACCGATATTACATTACTTCAAATGATTTTAGACAGAAATGTGAAAAAACAGTGGACCGCTCTCACTCAGCCAATCAGCTCCCAGCTCCCAAAGCGTCAAATAGCGCCTCACAGAGCTCTTTCTGTTTTCTTACAAGATGAAGAAGATCATGTTGGGAAAAAAGATACTGTTTATATTTTTTGAATCAACAATGGAACAAAAATATGATTCATTTAATTATTTCAAACACATAGATTTTTTTTAAATGTCAAATAACACTGTTTATTTTCCTTCTTCCTTATCTAGAAGTTGTTTTTCAAAATGTTTGAAAACCTCTATCAAAACAATGTGTGGACTATAACCCTGAGTTTTAGAGTTGATGTTTTCTGTAGTTGTAGTCTGTAGTTTTAGCCCAGATTGCTCTGCGTTGGGGGTTATTTTCATATGAGCCGGAGATGTCAGTGGGGCAGAGGACGCTGGGTGTTTTTCATTATTACCCGGAGAGAGCTCTATTTTCGGGGTCAAAGCGTGCAAAGAGGGCACATATTTGACCGTGTGGAGTTTGGAGAAGAAAAACTCTGGACACTTCTGCAGGAGAATGGCAGGACATTACTTTAATACTGTATTGTTACATTAAAACAGCAGCAAAAATAACAGTAAATCACCATAGAATTCCACACTCTAAAACTTATACACACATCAGTTTATCTTGTTGTGTGTTGGAGCTGCACCATTTTGGTCTATTTACCATATTTTCAACATTTTAAATTCGCCTAATTTTGTCCAAAATGATAGCGTAAAGAGTGTTCCAGTTGAAAAAGCCTGCATATGAAGCGACCATACACAATTTCTACACATTTTAGATTTTTTTTATAAAGTTCTAAACTATAGAACAATCTTTTTTCTTGTAGAAATACAGTATTCACAGCAAAAAATGTGTATAGAGAAACACTTGATTTAAGTAGTTTTTACCTCCTCAAAAAAGTCTTACAAACCGTGTGTCTGGTAGTGTGTGTGTGTGTGTGTGTATGTTACTTTTCAGGTGTCTGTCTCCATGGAGATGTATCACTTTGCTCCAAATGTTCCCCTATTTAGTTAGATTTGTAGTCACTGCAAAAAATGTTAAAATATTTGGTAAAAATTGCCATAATCAAGTGGTTTTTAATCTTGATTTGAGCACATTCTGACTGTATCTTTCTTTCTTTATATACCGCAGATCAGAGTCTCAAACCAGTTTACAATTGTTATTTTTGGGCATTTGTCCTCTGACACAGAGATGGGAGCAGGGTCGCCAGTATAGGAGGTGCATGCAGACCTATTGTACATATTATTAGTGGTAGAGGAAACCAGAGTACCTGGAGAAAACCTACACAGACACAGGGAGAACATGCAAACTCCACTCACAAAGGCCCTGGTCCGAGCAGGATTAGAACCCAGGACCTTCTTGCTGAGAGGCGAGAGTGCTATCCACTCAGCCACCGTGCCGCCCAAGAAAACCTTGAAAATCCGTGAAATCATCAAAAACGGCAGTCAACGAGTTAAGGCAGTCAAAATGTGCTCAAAATGATTTTGCCAAAATTGGGACGTTTTTGAATTATTTTTCATCACTTTTTTAAGCCTATTAGTGGTGCCCCCATTGCACGTCTTTCATAAGAGAAGTTCAATGCCATAATCTGGAACATTCTTAGAGAAGCCAGTCCTCACCTGGGCGGCACGGTGGCTGAGTGGATAGCACTCTCGCTTCTCAGCAAGAAGACCTGGGTTCGAATCCTGGTCGGTATAGAGCCTTTCTGAGCTGAGGTTGCATGTTCTCCCAGTGTCTGCGTAGGTTTCCTCTGTGTGCTCCGGTTTCCCCTACCACTAAAAACATGCACAATAGGTATGAATGTAAATGAGAGAGTGAATGGATGGTGTTGATTGGGGGCTGTGTGTTCAGTGTGTTCGGCGACTTGCTTCTGTCATCACCGTGTGTAGAATGATTGGAATGGAACAATATCTGAACATGGTAAAGTGCTTTGGGTGACCTTGGTCTGTAAAATGCACTTACTCACCTCAACTGGGTTCATTTAACTGCTGTTTCTTGAATAAATCTACAGTTTTATTATATTTTATTGTACTATAATGTGTCCATGCTCCTGTGACTAAGCAGTGTTCTCTTGCATTTGTGTGTTTGTGTGTGTGTGTATAAACGCTGGATTAACGGCCGTGAGAAGCAAAGTCACTAATAGGATGAAGGTGGAGCACAAATAGCTCAAGCTGGGTCATTACGAGTCAGGTCCAGAACAACACCTCTCAGGGAGCTCCTACAGTCGCACAGGTAAGCTCCCCACTTTCATAATAACTCTATATGGACAATTAGGCAAGACAAGACAAGTTTATTTGTGTAGCACATAAACTTCATTTCATATACACAAGGCAACTCAAAAGTGGATTAAAATCATAAATAATCACAGTACATTGTAAAGAGTGAAGATACAATCCTTCAGTGGTATGTACAGCACAACTGAACAATTTTTAACCTGGATTTAGACAATGTCAGGGTAGAGGCCTGTCTCACGTTTTCTGGATGACTGTGGAAGATTTGTGAGAACTGTGATCAGTGAAAAACAGCATATGTGAAAGTCTGAGAGTAGTTAAATAAGTAAAGCAAGTTTTAAGGAAAAAAAGCTAAAAGATGAAAATCCTACACGTTTTCACAAGTGCTAAAACAGTATCGTAATGGATATAATGGATACAATAATCTATAGTTCTAGTTTTCCTTTTAATATATATGTTTTTAATGCTGCCTTTTCATAGAATGATATAAATATTTGTGACAGAGCAGACGCAGTAGACAGTCTCAGACCTGCCAAAAACAAATCATGAAAATTGTTCTTCACCATATTTGAAGATAAAATTAGCAATAATCAAAATCAATATGGGAATGTTTTGACTGTATTGTGCAGAAAATATATTGTCTTTGCTTATACCATGGTTATAAGTGATTGTAAAGCAGCACAGTTGTATGTCCTGAGGATACTGCCACTGTGTGAAGTGCAGAGTTGAGGCTCGGGCTGGTGTGTGGCTCCCCCCAGTGGTAGATATGTGACCACTACACGACCCAAAATTGTATATGGTCTGATTCATAGCCGAGAATCAAACTTTTTTTCTTCTTAAAAGAATTATGTTTGTAACAGCCATGGATCTATAATTAGGTATAAGGCAGCCAAGAGTCGTGTTGAAGAAACATGTTCAGACCATGACATTTTAACATCCCAGACAACATGTTATTCTTTCCACAGTAAGAGTGAGGGCTGGTTCTCTCATATTCACTGACAGAGATCAGTTAAATTTGTGACAGAGGACAAAAATACTTGTGAAGAAATATAGAACCACACATTGTTTAGTGCTTTGATTTTGTTACATGGATTTTAATTACAAAGGTATTTGTTGTGGTTTTTAAGTTAGGAACTGTCAGGCAATTTGACTGCTCTGGGAGTTCTAGTAACACTAGAACTCCCAGAGCAGTCAAATTGACGGCAATTAGTTTTGGAGTACGTAGTTCTACCTTCAACTCCCCGAGCAGTCATTTCAGTCGCTTGACATACAACAATCTATGCCAGTTAAAGCCTTGTTTTCATGGTGCTGGTTCTGGACTGGTCCTGGTTCAGCTTGGTTTGGATCCATGGGTTTTCTACCAAAGCAGAGCAAGTCCTAGCAGCAATTAGCATTTGGTAGACTTTCAACCAATTATTTTTGGTATATTTGAAGTTGTAGTAACCACATTTAGCATTTACTGAAGGGTTTAAAAAAGGTGAATTTTTTTTTTAATTTGTAAAACACATTCACTTTTTTCAGAATTCCACTGATTAGAATGTGGGAGCTGTCAAAATGACTGCTCTGGGAGTTCTCGCGGTTTTAGAATTCTGGGAATTCTAATATTAACTGTTGTGATTTTGCTTTTTAGTGAGAACTTCTTCTGAGCAGGAACATGAAGCTCCTGTTGAGCCTGGCCGTGGCGCTGACCACACTCGGAGTCCTGCGCTCGGCAACGGACGTCAACATCATATCAGAGGAAACTTTGAAGCGTGAGTCGATTTAGGGACATTAATATAAATAATGATTAATGATAAAGATAAGCGCCCACAAGTATTGCATAAATAAATGACATGTTCTATGTCAGAGAAATACATGAATAAGTTTGAGAATTAAATATGATTTAAATATAATACATTAAGAGGATAATAAAACTCTGGAGCTATCATTGTGGTGGTGTCTGGTGTGACTGTGGCGTGTGTCCGCAGAGCTGTCCCAGGCCGGAGAGAAGGTGGTGGAAGAGGAGATGAAGAAGGCCATGATGGGAGTGATGCAGATGAGAGACGTGATGATGATGAACCAACAGAAACATGAACAGCTGATGAAGTCTCTGCAGAGGAGCACCGACAAGAAGAAGGTCAGAGCCATCCACCCTTTGTTTGGGGGGTTATTATTATCAACTAATTATACCAACATGTGTGAAGGGGAGTAACTGGGGGAAATGGAATGGACACTATTTATTTATGTATTGCTTTTTACAAATAGCACTTATTTAATGAAGAGATCCTTTATTTGTCCCACAGTGAGAACATTTTATTGTTGCATTACCAGACACAGAACTGTAGGAGCAGGCACGAAAAACAAGATAAGTGAATCTTATATAAGTTATCTGTAGTTACATCTGTAACTACAGATGTAACTAAGAATTTTGAGGTAATAAGTAGTTATCTCTGAGTGTCCAAATGTTCACAGTGATGTGTTCACAGATGTGGCCCCATGTTGTACACTCTGCATATTATTAATGTAACATTACTGCATTATGTTGCACGGATGCATGACATGTGAGGTCAGGTCGGTGTTCATCAGTCTTCATTGTTCATTGTACTGTCTGACAGCCCCTGGAAGGAAAGACTTGTGGAACCTCTCCTTCACACATGGTGGATCAGTCTGTCACTGAGGCTGCGCTCCAGAGACAGCTAATGTTGATGAATGACCTGACGATTGTTTTTGATGGCTGAAAAATGGATTTTCCTGCTGTATTAATAAAGTGCTTCTGTCCGTCCGTCCGTCTGTCCGTGATAGACATACAATAGTACAAGTTGAAAGCACATTTCTCAGTACATGCTCAGTACGTACTCAGTACATGTATTATACCGTGAGTGTGTGTTTTCTGCAGGATGCGGAGCAGTTGTCGAAGGAGGTGACGGAGAAACTGACGGAGGCGGAGCAGCAGTGTAAGGACTCTCTACAGTCTGAGTGGGACGAGTGCAGGCCCTGTTTGGAGAACGCCTGCAAAGACTTCTACACCTCCACCTGCCGTAGGGGCTACGCCGCCTTCCACAACAAGGTACAACTACTGCGGCTGCTGCTGCTGGTGCTGCTGCTGCTGCTATTACTATTACTATTTTTACTATTATGGTTGCTGCTACTTTTATAATAATGCATCTGTTTTATACAACTTTTCTGGACACTCATAGACGCTTCACATGTCATAATTCATTCACTCCATACATAGTGGTGATAAACTACTACTGTAGCCATAGTTGCCCTGGGGCACACTGACAGAAGCGAGGCAATCAATGTGTGCTATTGGCCCTTCCGACCATCACCACTATTCTCGCACACACTAAAGTCCTTCTAGGCAATGTGGGTGAAGTGTCTTGCCTAAGGACACAACAACAGTTTGGCACTTTACAGCCGGCCTATTCTGGCACCTACTGCTACTGCTACTACTACTACTACTACTACTACCCTAGGTGTGTTTGTATTTGCAGGTACAAAACTTCTTCAGCACAGTGTCCAAGCGCTTTGGCCCCCAGCAGAGCGGTCTGGAGGCTGGGGACATCCTGGTGAACCAGGAAGGCCCTGAACCCACCGTGAGGCGCATGGAGGAGTCCTTCTCACTGCTCATGACCCGAGTGTCTGCTGTGGTAAACCGCAGCCTGGCGCTGGTCTCACAGATGAAAGGACGATGGGACCAGAACCTGCTCAACAGATTCCTTAACCACACCGAGGACAAGAGGTTAAAGCTCACATATGACACGCCCCAACTTGGAATTATTACAGAGGGGGAAGTAATAACAAAGATATACCAACAGAATGCATTCATATGACATCACAATATTTTAAAGAACCGGGTTAGAGAATTGTGGTCTAAAATTGTCTAGAATTGTGGTGGAAGGCAGCTGAAGAATCTTTCCTGGTTTCCCATAAGTAGTAAGTAGTAAGTAATCTTTATTACTGGGGCAGCATGGTGGCGCAGTGGTTAGCACTTGTGATTCAGAAGGTCCTGGGTCCAGACAGGGCCTCTCTGTGTGGAGTTTTCATGTTCTCCCCGTGTCTGCGTAGTTTTCTTCCTGGTGCCTCTGTTTCCCAAACCTCTAAAAACATGTACAGTAGTTCTGGCATGCGCCTCCTGTTTGGCTCCATCACTGTGTGGAGTGAGGGAACAAATGCCCTCAACAATTGTAAAGCACTTTGTGACTCTGGGAAAGATGCTATATGAATAACTTCATTATGATACAGTGCATTTCGCAGACCAAGGTCACCAAAAGTGCTTTACAATGTTTTTGAGTCCAAACATCTTTCCATTCCCCCTACACACAGTGATTCACTCACTCAATCACATCAATACCTATTGTACATGGTTTCAGCAATAGGGGAAACCGGAGTACCTGGAGGAAACCTACGCCGACACATCCAAACCATAGAAAAACCATGGTAATTTCCCTGTTTATTCCTGGACCAAACCACACTGAAACAAAAACACATATTCAGTATGGTCTAGTTATTCCCTCATAGGTTCAGGTAGCGATGAGTTGGTCGGTACAAATAACATAGGAGTTTGTGAATCTAATCTCTATTAAATAAAATTCTGGGAAAACACTTTCGTTTTCAACATCTAAAGATGGCTTCTTTCCTATAGACCCGTATTGGCACCTGCCGCCCACTGAAACAGAACTCTTCAACAATCATTTTTTTCTTTCATCTCAGGAGCTAAGAGCAGGACTGGATTACACAGAGAGATGGGAGAATGCAGTGCTGTGTTGAGGATTGTGCTTAGTTTTGAGAGATTTCCTGTTCAGACTAAAAAATAAAAGCCTTGTGTTGTTGTGGCAAAAACACTTCGTTGCCTTCAGTGTTTTCAAGTGCATGCATGAAACTGGAGAGTGGAAGTGGAACAAAAAAGGGTAATTACCCAATTCCAGAGTGTTTACGGCTTCTAATCCTCACCCAAAAAGAACTGTGTAGAGGGTAAAGTCTGATTTAACGTTTAAAGTTGAAGCAGCAACTTATAGCGATCTAAAGAAGATTTCATTGCACCTAACTCAATAAAAACAGGGAGTATAGAGTGAGAGGACCTGAGAAGAAATGGATTTGTTGTTCTAGTCTACAGTATACCATGAAAAAAAAAAAAAACGATACATTTTTGTTTATATCAACATTTGCCACTAAATATAAGCTTCTCTCATTTTATTTTTATGGATTTAAATCATGCACAGACTATTGTAAATGTAATTACACACATGCACACAACTACACAGACACACTCACACACACACACACACATATGCGCACACTCACACAAAGACAGACAGACACACATATACGCACGCACACGCACACTCACACAAAGACAGACAGACACACATATACGCACGCACACGCACCAGGGGAGAGCGAGGAATCAGGCATGACTTTACATCGCAGACCTCACAAAGAGTGTGTGTGTGTGTGTGTGTGTGTTGGTGGAACAGAGCGCTGGAGAGGGACATGGCCGACCCCTTCTCCTCGGGCCGGGACTCAGGGTTCCTGCGGGGCGTGGGGCTGGACCAGGTGCTGGACTCCTTCTATGACTTTGGCCGCAGCGTGGCGCAGGAGTTTGGCTCGGTGGTGACTCAGGTGTTCGGAGATGTGAACGAGGCTGTGGAGCAGGCAAAGAAGACAGGTCAGTCTGTCAATGTGCCGGTGTGGCTGCAGGTTTTCATTCCAACCAAGCAGGAGCACACTGTACTTCACCCATCTCCTCAAGTGTCCAGGTTAACCTCTTAAGGATCACCCTCCCTGTACAGGGAGGATTCAGTTATTTTTCATTTAACAGCATCAGTATTAGAATTCACTTGTGTCAATATAGTCAAGCTATATCTCTTTTGAAAGCTTATTCCCACCTCTAAACGCGTATTATGTTCAAATAAACATTAAATATAACCAAAATTAAGAATAAGTAGTCTAACTGTATATATATTTAAAATATATATTGTCCTTTCTTACCTTGTCATGCTAATATTCTGGGGCAAATCACGTCTAATCCACACATGTGTGCATTCGTTTTGTTCTTTAGGGTCTAGAGAATAATTATATCCAGTTGTTTTTTCTTCAAAGTCATCCTTATAGTAGATATCCACTTGCAACAACATATTTGAGCATTGAAAGTTGCACAAACAAAAACAAAACCTGTTCTTTGCGCACTGTATGAAGAGGACATTTTACTGTTTAGCTAGCGTCACTGGGTATGTTCGTCTTCCCCTAAGCCTCCCCTTCAAAACAAGCCCATTCCCGGACTTTTCAGTACTATGGTTTGGAAGGTAGAGTAAGTTGAGTAAAACAAGCGCACCTAGCTTTAGCGCTCCATTCACATAGATATCTGTGCGTCACGACAGCATTGTCTTGACTACCATTGGCCGATTTGGATGTCAATCAAATCATCTTGTAGCCAATAATCTCAGGTTTCAGGCGATGTGTCGGACTTCAAGGTTCCTCCCACTGTTCCCGTCATATTTGAATGCGTAAAGAGGAAGACGGAGCCTTTTTCACGGAGAACACGCGCTATAACTATATAAATAATAGCTTTTCTGCAAACCTTTCAATAACTGGAAAAAATTCTATTTATAGCAAGAGTAATAGCCAAAAAATTATATAAATGGATTTTTGATGTAAAAACATTGATAATTTGCATGTAAAACACTTTGGCACAGTTGGCACAAAAATGGACCACTTGTGCCGAATGTGCCCATTAGTTACAAAAAAGCCCCCAGCATCAAAATAGTTCCACCTAAAGGTCTAAAATTTCATATAGGTGTTTCCAACACCACAAACATCTGATCTGGTGAGTTTGAACATCATACCATAAAGTATGTCTTCAAGAGAACCTTTTGAAATTGCCTTTTATTTTTTTTGACAAAAAAAACTAACTTTGACTCATGTTTGAGAAGCTGTAGTGCAGACTGTGTCCTTCCTAACAAACTGTAACATACATTTTCAGAAACTAGAAGGTTTTACCTTTCAAAGGAGGCCTCATAACACAAAATCAGACACAAGATGTCCACACAATAAGCATTTCCATTTGGGTATCATAATTCGAGAAGGAGCAGGCGAAATTAGGTGATCCTTAAAGGGTTAAGGCTGGCCCACTCCTGGTTTAAACCAAATTGAGCAAGATTTCAAGCAAAGTAATTGGCTTTTAACTAGAACCATATACAGTCAATGATCTGTAAGTTTCAGAATAAATAAGGTCCATTTTAGTGTGTATTCCGTTTGTGATTCAACAGGTTTGTAACTCATTAAATGTTGCCGTTTACATTTCTGTGTGTGTTTTGTGTTTTTTTTCGCAGGGAGAGAAAGAATTCCTCGTTTCTTCCAAAACAGGAGACTGTGCAGGGACCTCCGCAGACAGACGTCAGAGTGCTGGAGGCTGCACACTCAGTGTGAGGCCTGCCAGGGGGCGCTGCTCTCAGGTATATGTCTGTGGTGCTGTAGCAGGAATACAACAAAACATACAAACATTTTACTTTTGAAAAATAATTTAACATGATTCTGTTGAAAAATAAAAATAAAATTGTCCATGGAGAGTTTAGGCCATAATATACAAGATTCAATTCTTTCACTTCCAAGTATCAGGTGAAACTCGAAAAATTAGACGTTTAAAAGTCTACTTACTTCCCTTATTCAACTCAAATTGGCTCACAGCTTTTAAAACCCCCAAATAAATAAAACCTCTAAAATGATTGAAAATTACAGACCAGACCATAACCGACTGGACCAAAACCTGGACCATAATCTAGACTGGAATCTGGACCAAAACCTAGATCGTATTATTATAGACCCAAACATGGACCATAACCTGGGCCGTAATCTGGGTCATAATCTGGATTTTTAACCTGGACCATAATGTAAACCATATCCCCTGGTCTATATTACAGTCCAGACCATAACCTGGGCCGTAATTTAGACCGTAACATGGACGAAAACCTGGACCCGTAATCTGGATTATAATCTGAACCCTGGGGTAATCCTCCTGTTCCCTGCGCAGAGTGCCCCAGTGTGCGCGAGCTGCACGTGGAGCTGGGGGAAGTGTCTCAGCTGCTGGACACCTCCTCGCTCCAGTACGAGGAGGTTCTGTCCATTGTCCGCAGACACGTGGACGAGACCCTGGATTGGCTCTCCAACATGGCGTCCGAGTTCAGCTGGGTCTCCTGGTCGCAGCGCTCCAGCAACTTGAGCCTGCCGCAGAACATCTTCAGAGTCACCCTGGTAAGAAGAAAATATGGTACAAATAAAGGTCATGTTTGTATTTGTTATGTGGAGAAAGGTAGCAGATGCACGGTCAGAGACACAGAGTGGGCAGGTGTCATTGATTACAGCAGTGGAGGAACCGATTTATCTATTTAGGGGATCTGATATCGTTATGAGATCATCAGGTCAGGACCGGCAATCAGGATTCATTGATTCATGATTCGTACTGTACATGTGAAAATAGTTGTAAGAAAGAACCTTTGTGTGTCCATAAATACTATGTAAAGACACGGTGGTTGAGTGGATAGCACTCTCGCTGCTCTCCCCGTGTCTGGGTAGGTTTCCTCCAGGTGCTTCGGTTTTCCCCACCACTAAAAACATGCACAAAGTATGAACAGGTATGAATGTGAGTGAGTGAATGGATGGTGTTGAATGGATGGTGTTGGTTGGGGCTTTGGTGTGTTTTGCGTCTCGCTTCCGTCATCACCATGTGTGGAGAGAAATAAAAGATATCTCTAAATGCACTATATAAATAAGATGACTTACTTACTAAACTGATGCATTAATATAATAGTTTAAAGTGATACAAAGATTCCTATAATAACTACTCCCTAACCCTTTAATTATGTTTCCATTTTGTCAAGTCAGAACCCTAACCCTGACAATAGTAAGGAACATGGCCGTAGTCATAGTGACAAAATGCAATTCATATTAATAGAAATACATAACTACAATTAAAATAGTTATGCTAAAAATAAGGGAGAATAAATACATGTATAAAGATTTATATAAAATATACTAATACAAAATTAGAAAACAAATTACCAATAATTATACTAATAATACTGCTAATATTAATTTAAAAAAAATTTATACAAAAAATACAATTTAGATCAAATTCATACTACTAACACTAGTATTAATAATAACACTACAAATAATAATGAAAAATACAATTCAAAAAAATATTAAAATCATAAACCTTTAAAAAGTATAACATTGTCATAACACGTGTCCTCCTGCAGGTGACACCAGAGAGCCATGAGGAGAACCTCCCAGTGCAGGACATCAAAGTGCAGGTGAGCGTCCTGAACTCTGCCCCACTGCTGCTGTCTGTTCCCGGGGAGCTGCAGCTGCATGAGCCCGCCTTCATCCAGTACGTGACCCAAGAGGCACTGGACCACTACAAGGACAGCGTCAGGTACGGCTGCCACGCTGGGACAAAAAAGACGGATCTCATTGTCATAACTAATGCTCACTTCTTTGTCCTCAGATTTGAAGACGCGTAAAAACTTGCACCTCTGTATGAAGCATCTGGAGCACTTTACCGACAGATTCTGAATGTATTCTTTGCATCAGTGTGTAAAAGGCTGTAGAATATTAGATGTGTATTTATCAGAAGAGGAAACGAGCATGGGTAGGAAAGTCTGTGTCCCTTCGAACCGGCAACGGATAAAGCAGAAGAATGTGCAATGGAAAGATAGAAAACTTTTATTAGAAATTATGTTCAAAACTTGTTATCTAGAATGTGTTTTTTCCTGATGAGCAACGAGACGTTTATTGTTGATTTTGACGTTATAGTGTAACTTTTCAGCTAAAATGTAATATGTTCTCTACAACTGGTTCTCAACTGAGACAATGTCGGGACCCATATTAAACTGAATTTATAATATAATTAATCCAAACTACTGCATATTTTCACACATTGGATAAGAAGTTATGATGAAGAACACAGCAACTCTCTACAGATTCTGAAAAGAAGAAACCAGATCATTACAATCTTGTAAATTTGAGTTTGAGTCAATAAATCTGCCGCTGGCACAAAGTTTTAGATCTCATTTTGTTATTTTCCATGGATCTGTTAATTTATGTATACAAACTTGCACTGTGTACTTTCTAGATGACTCAATTTACAGTGTGGTAGATAAAAAAATAGGCCTCATGACCCACGAAATATTGACCCATCAGTAAAGAACCAACTGGTTTACATCAGATTCATTTGGCTGCTGGGTTGTATCTGAGCCTAATAATGAAATTGAACAGACATATTCCCAGTTTCATTATTTATACGTTGCATGTTCTTGTATAAATAGCGTAAACCAAATCATCTTCAAGTAAAACTTTTATTTTTTCTGTACAAAACTCATATTAGTTACGATTCTCAATATTTCCAACACCTATAGTTCCGAGTCCCCATTTTCTTTCAATCACATCTCACAATAAAATCAGAAAAATATAAAATAAAATATGTTCACATCGTTCTCCATTCTTTCAAAATCAACAAGTTAAGAAATCTCGTCACCTTCACTCATTCCCAGCTGGGCGCCTCCTATGGTCGTTTCTGAACTTGATTTTAAATGTAAAAAAATAGACCAGAGTTTGGTCACAGGATGCGAAATACAGAAAAGATCCCTCAGAAAAATCATCCATCATCTCAAAGGGGAGCGCCACAAAGCAAATGACTTTTTCCATAAAACTTGTCCCAGTAGCTTTGCAAAATGACATTAATATTTCCCGGCTTCAAATCTAACATGTTTCAGAGAAAAAGTTTGCAACACGTTTTGACTGTCTTTTGCACCGTTACATTACAGCTGTGTGCGTTAAAGGAGACATACTATGCACAATAAAGTGAGCTTTTAGCCAAGTTACAACATTCTTCCCTCATTAAAAACAGACCTGTAATGGTTTTAGATCCATCCATGCTGATATCGGGAACTTCTGTGTAAAAATTACGGCCTGTTTCGTAATAGTATGACGTCATTGTACCACTATGACATCACACTCAGAGCCGTTTTCTGCATTTTAAAAACAAAAAGTATTTCTCATGAATTAGTTTAGGTAGAATCTCGAGTGAATATCTCTATATCTATTTTTTTGGTTCTTTTGAAAAACAAGTTAGATGTGTTATTGTTGAAGACATCTAACTTGTCTTTCAAAAGAACCACAAAAAACAAAGTCAACCACTCCCTCTGGTGGTGGCAGAGAGAATTACAGGCAGATTTTTGTTAACCTTCATACTTGTTTCACCATGTATATTTTCTACCGATGAAACTATTTCTGATTCTAAAACATAAAATGGCAAAATGGATAGTCTTGTTATCTTTTTTTTAAAGCCCAATAATAATGCATAATATGTCTTCAGAGTTTCACAGTTGTTACATCAAAACATTGTCATAATAGTTTCTGCAGCTGTAAATTGTAGAGCTGAATGATTTTTTTTTTTTTTTTTATCCACTCATGAGATTTCACCTACAGCTGCAAATTCATTCATTTTTGAACAGTTGCATCCGTACGCTTTCTTTCGGTCATACATTTGACTCCATCTGTCACTTCACGTACTTGTACCGTTACGATTGGCTCCTTAAAATACTTTCTGACCAACCAAAGCGTCATATAAAAAATGTCATCCCCACGCTATAGCAATATAAAAACGCATCAGGGATTTTTTGTGTGTGTTAAAAATTGCAAAAAAAAATAAAAAAAATGCATTTGTTACTGCATGTTTGATTGTAAAATGGAATCACAGTGCCATGGCCAGGCTTTATAGCTTTTACGTATTCCCAGAGATTTGCAGAATGTACCGAGCACCGATCTGGATGTTTTGGATCCTCTCCCAAAAACGCCTGGTCCCTCGGTGCAGCAACGGGACAAGTCTGCGTTCCATTTTGTGATAAGTCTGAGCTTTTACCAGTGTCAACCCCAGACATTGGACTCGTCTGGAAGCCTGCGTTCTCGCTCGGGTCCTCCCCAGGCGCCGATCCTCTCGCCGGCTTGTTAGAGGTTGTCTCCGGGCTGGTATTGAGGTTCGGTGGCGGTGAAGTAGTCTTCCAAAAAGGACTGGATGTACTCGAACGTGGGCCTCTCGTCTGGCTCCTTCTTCCAGCACAGGTGCATCATCTCGTGCAGGGACTCGGGGCAGCCCTGGGGACACGGCATGCGGTACCCCCTCTCCACCTGCTCCAGCACCTCGCGGTTCACCATCCCTACAGAACACACACAAGTTTAGACTGTTGGCATCTTCTCTCAGACGATGTGGTTATTACGCTGGTGTTCCAACTCAAGAAAACTGGGATGGAAGTAAATGAGATTGAGATACCTTGCTAAAGCGCACAATGGAAGAATTTTTGTGATGGCCTTTTTAGATCCACCAGGGCACAATATCCACTTCTATTGTTGCAACGGCGACAAAAAAATATGCACTCAGACAGACCAATCAATATCGAGCGAGCATACATAGAAAAAACAAAACAAAACGTTTTTTGTTTTTTAAAGAATTAATCAAATCCCGATTTGATCTCAAACCTTTTTCTAAACATTGAAATCCAATCTACATATATAAATAGGTACTTTATTGGTCTATCCTTAAAGCTCATATCTGGATTTACAAAAATATCCAGATTTAATAGGCTCATATATTGATTTAAATGAACTAGAGATGTTTACTCTTCAATGCATGTCATAGTGGAACCAGAGAAAGTTGATGCAAAACTTCCCTTTCGGCTCGGGGGGTTAGTAATGTCTATTTATATACAGTCTTTGGCAATTAGTCAAGATCTAAAACACACAACAAAACAGTTTCAAATCCAACATGTGATGATTACACAGACCGACTTCCTCTCACTACATGTAATCTTTGAGGACAGCCCCAGCCAAAGCTCTACATGTGCAGGACCCTCGCACGCCATCTCAGGCCGCAACCCAGTCACGGTTTAACCCTTCGAAGCGGTCTGGCTCTGGCCCCAGGGACAGCTCTAAAGAGGTCGTCTGCCACTCTGCACGAGTCCCTGCATCTCGCGCTCGCTGACACTCGAGCAGAAATAGGCACATCGCCGTTCACGTTGGCAAGTGGCGGATGCTATGGTGTGATTTGAGACGTGCAAGTGTCAAACTAATGGAGGCACTGTCATATGCATCTGCCGTGGATAGACTTCTATGTATATGCTTTTTAAAATAGAACCAAATGACGTATTATTTCACTGCTTCTTATAGCACAGGCTTAAAATAGTGACACACAGCAGACTTGACTGTATATAGTGTCAATGCAAACTTTTGGTGTGATGCATATGCAGCGGTAAGAGCACTACGGAGAAGTTTCCAAGTGTATTTTGGAACAATTCTGTGGTTTTGAGCTAAATTAACTGGTTTCTATTTTGAAGCCGCTTTAATCGGTGTCGTGACATAGTATGAACGCAAAGCAGAACGATGATTCAGCAGCAACATTCTAAAAATTTGGAGAGAATTTGGACAAATATTTCTTGGTAATATTTTTTTAATATGTTGTTTGTTTGTCCCTCTGTTTCAGTGGAGGCCACGTCCTTTCGAGAAAACATCGTATAATTGATTCTATCATAAATATTAAACCCAAAAAACACAATAAAAAACGATAATTGGCGTATCAGTATGCAATAAAAAGCCTTTTGTATTTGAATATTTTGGTTTAATTCAAGGATGGACTTATTTTGTTCAGAAAAATTGAAAAACAAAAATACCCAAGGGATAGAGAACTACAAAAAAGGAAGCCTGCTGTATAAAGATTGCTGTATCGAAGGCAAGTTTTTTTGAATAGCACAAATCATATACACATGGCAACTCAAAATCCTGAACAAAACACAAGGGACAGTCACCCTTAAAATCACAAATAATCACAGTAAATTAAAAAGAGTGAAGATAAAAATCCCTCAGTTGTAAGCACAGCTAAGCAGAACTGTTTTTAACCTGGTTTTTAACATTGTCAGAGAAGACTGTTCCAGATTTGAGCTCCTATCCTGATTAGGGATGTAAATCGGCGACCGGTTAACCGGTGGTTGACCGTCACAGCGTTAACCGGTCAAAGCTGTCGGTTAAAAAAGAGAAAACGGGGAGAGGGGAGGTCTCTTAATAACGCTATTTTAAGCCCTATTTGCACGGTGTGACGAGCGGGTCTGTATCTAGCTGTATGCGCCCATGTATTATAAACTCCGGGACGACTCTCACGCCGCACGAGCCACATATGCACACACGCACGCGCGCACACACACACACACACACACACACACACACTTTCCCCCTCTCCATACGTAACATCCACACGCATCATCTCTCCCCTCTGTTACCGTCAAAGTTGCACACTGGCGCGGGTCAGAACTACATTGGAGCTTACATTTACACACACACACATATACATACACACATACATACACACACACATACATACACACACACATACACACACACATACCGGTCTGTCGCGCTCCTCTGTGTCACGGAGCCCAAAGAATTCGCGCAAATACGCGGCTTCAGTCAAACCACATGGAACATGTTTGTGTTTATGGTCCTCGGGATCAGCTCCACAACACATCACTTGTATTTAAACTTTTGTGAAGACCTGTGAGACGCGGCTCGTCACTCGCTGCTCTGACCATGTGAACGAGCCGTCGTTTGCTGCTAGAAAGTTTTGGTATTAACCCGCAGCACAGCAGAATGGGAAGATTAAAACAGCAGTTCTCTGTGCGCAAAGGTGCCGGAGCTGTTGCGGGTTTGGGCGCCGCTGTCTCAACTCTGATCCAGTAGAACGCAGAGCTGCACTTATGAAAAGTACGCGGCTCGAAATGGTTGTTATTTCAAAGAACATGGACTATTTTAAACTACGCGGTGAACCGGTTTCAACCGGTTAATGAGGCTCGGTGGTCGGTCATGAAAATTCATAGTTTTTTACATCCCTAATCCTGATGTAAAACTTCTGCTATACTTTGGCGCCTAAAGGGTGAAATTAAAATCCCCCCTAAAAAAACCCCCATGGTATCTCCCAATGACAAATTCAACTTCTTGGGGAGATACTTTCTTTTAGGACTAGCTATAAAAAGTCATGCAAATTCTCTGAGTCAGAGGATCCCAAGAAAAAAAACAGGGCCAGCCCACACAATTTGGGGCATTGGGGTGAATTAATTATACCGAAAGGAGGAGCACTAAAAACCAGGGGGGTCCGCAGCCAGATGGCCCACTGCTAGACGCTCTGGTTTAGAATGCCATATGGTGCGCTCTGTAATCAGTGCCACCATCAACGTCAGATGTGCTGCAGTGCCGTGTGCAGCCAGAGGGGGCAGCGGTGGGCGACTTGAGAAGGATGAAGTTGTTCCCACGGGTCGGGAAGTTGGGCAGCTGCTTTGACTCATATTGGCTATTTTAAACTGCACGTGTGAGAAGGAAATATATTTGGAGCAGGCTGAAAGAGCAGAGAGTTATTACGTTTGTTGGATCTCAGCCGGTTTCTTAAAGTAGTTTGCTCCAACTTTTGTCTAGTTCCATTTTTTTTTTAACACCATTTTCACACACTATATGGATTGAACTATCTATACATTTACTACCAAACATATTTAAGCAAATACCACTGTTTGGTAATGGAAGAATTTAAATAAAGCACGTCAATATGCAGTCTTAATAGAAATATATTTGTGTTACTTGTAAGAAAGAGCCTCACTTTTTTATATGTTGGGCTGAGAGCTGATTGGCTGAGTGAGAGTGGTCCTCTCTTCACAATTATATCTTATAAAGCGATCAAAAGATGTGACAGATGCCAAAAATACATGCACATGGAAACTAGTGATAGAACCGAACTGTTTCAAGATTTTGGAACGTGCATTTTTATTTTATTTTGGAAAGTTAGATATGTCAGCTTAAGCCCATGTGTAAAACCATTGGGTATTATGTTGGAAGGAAACCAAAACATCAAGGCCCAACAGTATTCCAAGCTTCCAGACAGGGTGAATAAATACACACACATACATATATATATATATATATATATATATATACATATATATATATATATATATATATATATATATATATACATATATATATATATATATATATATATATATATATATATATATATATATATATATATATATATATATATATATAATACATATATATATATATATATATATATATATATATATATATATATATATATATATATATATATATATATATATATATATATATATATTTTATCTCAAGAAGATCTCAAGAAGTCCTACCAATGGCTAGAAAGGGCTGGCCTACAGGACAGCACAGAGGCACTCATCATGGCTGCACAGGAACAGGCACTGAGCACCAGAGCGATAGAGGCCCAGATATACCACACCAGACAAGACCCAAGGTGTCGGTTGTGCAAAGAGGCACCTGAGACGATCCAACACATAACTGCAGGGTGCAAGATGCTGGCAGGGAAGGCCTACATGGAACGCCATAACCAAGTGGCTGGCATAGTGTACAGAAACATCTGTGGAGAGTATGGGCTGGAAACCCCAAGGTCTAAGTGGGAAACTCCTCCAAAGGTGGTGGAAAATGAGCGTGCGAAGATCCTGTGGGACTTCCAGATACAGACCGACCGAATGGTAATGGCAAACCAACCTGACATCGTGGTGGTAGACAAAGGGCAGAGGACAGCCGTGGTGGTGGACGTGGCAATTCCAAGCGATGGTAACATACGGAAAAAAGAACATGAAAAGCTTGAGAAATACCAAGGTCTCAGAGAGGAGCTGGAGAGGGCCTGGAGGGTAAAGGTGACAGTAGTGCCCGTGGTGATCGGTGCACTCGGGGCAGTGACCCCGAAGCTAGATGAGTGGTTACAGCGGATCCCCGGAACAACCTCGGACATCTCGGTCCAGAAATGTGCAGTGCTAGGAACAGCAAAGATACTGCGCAGAACCCTCAAGCTCCCTGGCCTCTGGTAGAGGACCCGAGCTTAGAGAGGGATAACCGCCCGCGGAGGGCCAAAGGTGAGTGGACAATTTTTTTATATATATATATATACAGTATATAAATAAAAACATTCTTTTCACATAGTTTTGTATAGTCCTAAATCACAAGAGCAGTCATCGCAGAGGACTTTATGAAGTAATTCATGTTATTAAAGTCAAAAATTTAAAGCGGTTTGGTCTTTGGGACAATTCTTCTAAATTGTAACCCCATTCATAACGAAATTAAATGGTTTATCTGTAAACAAAGCCACGATGCAATACAAATGTTTTTGTCCCCGTGTCATACTTGACCTCAAATTTGAAGAGAAACAAAATAATCAGATAAAACATTAACAATTTACTCACGGGTAAAAAGTCAATAATTGCAACAACAAACATTTGACCAGTTGTAACATTCAATTTAAATGTTGAGCTTACTAAGTTGTTTATAATCTAAATAACTACCAACATGTTTCAGTTGTAAACAAAAGTAATTTGAGCTCTGTGTGTGTGACACAGGGTGCACCAGAACAAGACTGTTAAAATCAAAGCCTTGTGTGTGCATGAGTGTGAGTAGTTACCTGGATACGGTACTCTGCCCTTGGTAACCAGCTCCGTCAGTAGAATCCCGAACGACCACACGTCTGATTTGATGGTGAAGCGTCCGTACAGAGCCGCTTCAGGAGCTGTCCACTTAATGGGGAATTTTGCCCCTGGAAAAAACGCATGGAACAAGAGACAAGTCACTCAGACGTTATATTTACCGTTATCAATCAAACTTGTGTCATGTATTAAACAACACATACAAGCCTGGATAATTTAAGGAATTTTTGAACTAGTTTACAGAATGTCATAAGAAAAACAAAACAATTTAGGTCACATTAAAGGACAGGCATATTATGATTCTTTGCTGGTAAATACAAACATTAGCTGATTTTGCGAACCACGCGCATGCATATCCCTGTGTCCATTTCCTGTAATTACTTGAATCTGCTGTTAAAAAAGGCCCCTCCTTTTGACGCATATTTTCTGTCATATTAATGAGAAGTTATGTAACCAAAAGCTAATGGCTGGTTATGGTAATAAATCATAGAGAGAGAGCGAGAGAGAGAGATAGAGAGAGAGAGAGGCCAAGACAGAGAGAGACAGAGAGAGAGGCAGAGAAGGGTCAAGACAAAGAAGGAGAGAGAGGCCGAAAGAGCAAGGCCGAGAGACAGAGACAGAGACTCAGAGACCGAGAGAGAGAGAGGCCAAGACAAAGACTGAGAGAGACCGAGACGGAGAAACCGAGACGGAGAGACCGAGACAGAGAGAGAGATACAGGTCAAGACAAAGAGAGAGAGACAGAGAGAGAAACCGTAAGCGAGGCCGAGAGACAGAGACTGAGAGACCGAGAGCCAGACATATTCAGTACACACTGTACACACACACACTTATTGTAGTTTATTGTTCTCACCTTGGCGGGCCGTGTACTCGTTGTCCTCGATGAGGCGTGCGAGGCCGAAGTCTGCAATCTTACACACCAGGTTATCAGCCACCAGGATGTTGGCCGCTCTCAGGTCCCTGTGGATGTAGTTCATCCTCTCGATGAACGCCATGCCGTCTGCGATCTGTGCGCAGGGACCAGACGGGTCGATTAGCACATGCAAATACAGCGCGTTTAACCGCTCCACAGCATTTAGTTTAATTCCCACAAATGAGTTGTAAAATATTGGCAATAATACCACTTATTCAATATTCTTATAGCGTTGTCAAATTTCCTTACACTTTACAGGCAAAACCTTCTTCGTCTTCAAACTGTTTGCCTTTTGTATGTGTTTTAATTTGTTGACTGTTGGTTTTATAAGTTGTCAATGTGAAGCACTTTGGGTTACATTCTGTATGAACCGTGCTCTAGGAATACATTTTGATGAATTTAAATGAATGAACGATGCATTTTTTAACACAAACGGCCGAGGCTGCCAAACCAGTCCCTTTATTATAGCAGGGAAATTGTTTGAAGAACTCTTACAATATTACCATAGCATTATAGCAGAGCATTCAATATCACAATATTTTGTAAACCAACAAAAAGTGTAGAAGACGTTATCAAAGTTAGCTTATGTTCAAAAGCTGCATATTGTTAGTAACAGACATACATTATTTACTCTTAAAGTCTTTCCCCACTTTTTAGCCTTTCCCGCAAAAGTCAGATCTCAGAAGCTTATCACTGTATGAAGGGCGACCTCTGTAATATCAGCTGCTACCGTTACTGTGTCCCTTAGCCAGACACTTCACCCATAAGTATGAATCTGCACGTGAGTGTGTCTGAATAGTTCAATAGTTGACAGCCTACCAAACAAATTATGGAAAGAAAAATGCCTTTTAAAGTACTTTTTATACTTGCTCCTTATGATGCTAAAGTCAGAGGTTTTTGTACGTAAGTCTTGCTTCTTCATCATGCTAAAGTTGGAGATTTTTACGACTTCTTTCCTCATAATGCTAAAGATATAGACTTCATACTGCTTCTTTTTATACTAGAGTTAAAGATTTCAACTTAAGTATAGAGTTATTATTTATTATTCTTGTGCTGTGTGCACCTCATTCCTACTGTTCTGTGACATGTGATGTAACACTGAATTTTCCCCACAGTGATCACAGTTTTGCAGGACAGAACACTTCTTGTATAAATAACCGGGTTTCGTTCCTTGCGAGTGGGACCTTCCAGCGCTTACGGCGAGAACAAAGCTGCGTATATCTTTAGCAGCAGCTCGAACGGCTCCCTCTGAGGCGTGTGTCATTTTCACAACTGTCTAAAGTCTGAACACGTCTCCGCTCGACCGGTTAAGTCTAGCAGAGATCCAGGGGCTGTGAGCAGGCAAATTATCAAGTGCAAAGTGCAGAGTTAACCTGTGATTTTAAAGAGAGACGAGAGGCTGGTAAGTGCTACGGGCTGTTAAGTGGTGGACTAGAGAGCGCACGCAAGGAAGGGGACGGACTAAATCAAAGCTGAAGGTTGCGTGTTGGCGAATATATAATATGACAACTAGACGGAGCAGAACTCTAAAGGATTTCTACCGAGGGGTGCGAAGCGTTTGACTCATTCCCTCCCACACAGGAAGCCGAGACGGGAGGCGGCGGTGTTTTGCTCGTGTTGGTTTGAAAAGAGGCCAGACAGGTGAAGGGCAGAGGGAGCAGTTTGTTTAGACAGAGATAAAAGTTTGGATGTGTGAACTTACCTGAGCGGCCATATCCACCAACTGGGGCAGCTTAAGATATTTGCCATCTCCCTCCTTCAGAAAGTCCAATAAACTGCCTGAGAAAGTGAAAAAGAAAGGCAATAAGGCAATGTCCGTATAGTTTTAGTATGGCCTGGAGTAGAAGGCGATGAAAAAACGGACTGAAAAAACAAGTATTGTGCGTTCTCGGCCTTGATCTAAAAGGGATGCAATGTTTTCTTCTATGTGAAAGTTTTAAGCTTAGTTACATGGGATTTCCTTCAAATGTTGGGCAATTGCATGTAGCTGCTCATATGAGAGATGATTATCAGACTATATACAATATAAATCCATGTTTTAAAATAAAATATCTTAAAAAAAAATGGAAAATGTTGTATACTGTGAAACAAGTATAAAAGGGTAAATCTATTGACCTGCCCTATCCCTATTCTACCACCAGAAGGAGGAGTTGTTTATTTGTCTCCACAGCTTCACTTTACACTTGAGAAATTGCAAATGCATGGGCAATACAGTTGTTTTAAAAGGCAGAAAAAAGGTCATCGTGATACAATGACATCATACTATGACAGGAGGCAGAAGGTTTTAGCCAGAAGAGGCGGAGCTACAGATTTGAGCCAGATCTAAAAACAGCTCTGATGAAGGAACATTAATGTAAAAGGCTAAAAAGTACATTTTTGCGTTCAACAAGTGACATATATAAACATACAGGTTACTTCTTGCAATCAAAAAAGGAGACTGCTTTAAATGTAATGTATTGTTATCTGAAATCAGCAGCTTCCATGTTAAGTAATCATGCAATGAAGTGGAAGGGGATTATAAATGTGTTTTACTTCTGCCTACTCCTTTTGAGCAGCACTTGCACAAACATTGATATATTTTTTCTGTATGCGTTGCTCTGAGGTCCAATAAAAAATCTCAACTGAACTTCTGAATAGAGACTTCTTTTATGAGCTCTAAAATAGACTTTCTATAATATAATAAGAGCTTATTCAAACATTTCTTTCTTATTGGGAGAAACAGTTGGGTCCAGAGTGAGACTGTACTGACGCAGCTGTGACACATAGCTCTCTGACAGACTGGCTGAACTTGTTAAGAGTGGTATTGCAAGCTATCATTCAATTCGGAGTGGAAAAGCATAATTAAAATGGGATACCAGATGAGATGATTCATACGATTGAAGCCGTCAGTTAGACACGATGAGAGGTATTACACAGTGTTGCAACATTAACTTATCATGAGCAACGTTTTAAATAATTGGCTTTTTGTGTAGTGCGATACCTCTTGCTGTCACAACATGCCAGCGGGGCGTGTATTTAAAGTCGAGTTTCAACACTGATTGCTTCTCCTAACTGCGGAGGGTTCAAGTAAATGTGTTTTTTTGGTTCACTTTACCTTTGCCCATGAACTCTGTGACGATGTAGATAGGTTCTTCTGACACCACAGCGTAGAGAGGCACCAGTTTGTCGTGGCGAAGCTTTTTCATGATCTGAGCCTCCTGCAGAAAGGCCTCAGGAGACATGGTGCCTGGCTTCAGCGTTTTGATGGCTACTTTGGTCGTGCCGTTCCAGGTGCCTAAACGAACACGACACAACATCAATTGGGAGCTGCATACAAAACACTCGATAGCTAAACGCACAGAAGGGCAAGTGCAGTTAAGAGAGATTGGGTTTTAACACAGAGCTGGACAAAGCGTGCCCTGGGTGCCAGATCCGGCCCAATTCACATTTCATTGCGCACCCTGGACCCTTTTCAGCAGTTAACCTCAAACCGGTCTGTCACTTACATTTATCAGGAGTCAATACCCAATGAAGGCTTGGGACTTTAAATGTATTGCACGTGGTAGCACATACTTTCTGCTCTAATAAATGAGCCCAACATTATATATGTAATAATCTGCTCAAAACAAGATCTCCAAAAACACAAAAGAAAACGCTGGATATCTAACAAGTTTGTTTTCCATAAAAATAAAATTAAAAATGAACTACCGGTTCATGAAAACGAATCCAGCCCTTCAAAGAAGTTATCCCAATGTGGGTCCCAAAGGAAAATAATTGCTAACATCTGCCAAACTTACTCTAACCCATCACTAGCTTCCAAACTGATGTATTTTTGGCCTTTGTCACATCTTTAGATCAGCCTTGTTCAGATAGAAAAGTGAAAGATGCTGATCCAAAGAAGCGACAGACAGAAATGTGAAAAAGAGAGCACAACCTTCCAGCATCATCAAAATGGTGACTCACAGGGCAAAAGTTATTTAAAAGAGAACGGGGATGAAGAGGGCATGCCGTGATCGGATTTGTTCACAATTTCTCGGTCAAAAGTTCAAGTATTTCTGCAATTCAAATGTGAAATCAATATATGGTATAGACGTATAACCTGTAAAGTGCATATGTGAAGCCTCTGTTTGTTATAATGTGACGATTATGGCTCTGTTATGTTTTATTTCGTTTTTTTCACAAACTGAGTCATTTATGAACATTACAATAGAAAAGGCTTCTATTTTGAATTACGGTGGACTTTTGAACAATGTTATACATTTTCAGAGTTTTGACGGTATGTTTAAGAAAATAGAGGTACCCCAGCTTTATGTGTATATTTAGAATCAAGCAAAGCTATAGATGGGGCAGGGGCAGCAGTCCGAGCAGAGATGCCAAGACTTTTAAATACACATTAAACATTCTTAAATGATTCCACTCATTCTGCTGTGGTTGTGTTTCTTACAACTTAAGTGAATGCTCGTTTTAAAACTGTGATGAGAGAGTGAAACTTTTTGAAACACACCCAGGCTCTCCTGTTTTCTGAATGGTCAAAAATTGTAATCCTTGAGTCTCCTCGTCATTGGTTTTAAATATATTATTGCTGAAAAATAGTACAGTACAAGAACACAGTGCCCCATTGTGAGAAATATGCATTGTTTACAAAAAAATGTATTTAAGTAGCTGGGAGCATATTCAAATAACTTGGTGTTGAGTTTTCTCATTAGAATTGAAATTGAGTTGGAAATGATAGTATCCTGCAAACACTAACTTGAATGTTTACTGCTGCTTAGTTTCAAACAACATTTCCTTTGTCTGATCAGGTTAACAGGACAATTAGCGTCACACTGACCGCACACGAGCGTGAGGAGGTGCAGTACAAAACAAATGGAGTCGTTTGCAGCATGTGAAGAAGCGGAGCACTTGACTGTTGGGATAATGGGTGACTTCCTGGTTCAAAGCCTCTTACTCACGCCCTGCTTACATACAGAGCGCTGAGGCAGGAGGTCGACCACCACTGTCAAAGAGATCTCTGTCTGCGCATCGGCCCCGAACAAACTGCCTTAGACAAACAGGAAGAACCACTGCACTGCCGCTGTGCTCTGCGGGGCCCAACGTGAGGACATGAGACAACATAGGGACGAACGCTACAGGGACGTACGCTACAGCAGGGGTGTCGATCTCATTTTCGTTGAGGGCCAAATACAAAATTTAAGTGCTGGTTGGGGGCCAAACATACCTTTGATTCTAAATATTTGTTTATATTTTGAAAGTATTTTGATAAATTACACATTTGTTACATTGGATTTTCTTTTTTGATAGTTCAGTTTTAGTGAATTGAACCAAAACTGGATCAAATATTAAGAAGAGATGTAATAGAAGACCCATAGGCGATAAAAAAGAAAATGTACATTACAACTTCTAATAACATTAACATTTCAGAATAAATTAAATAATTTGATTGTTTTCCGGTAAAAAACAAAAAAACAAATGGATTTAAAAAGACTTACAACATGCCATTGTAGCCCTATTGTCACGGTGTGGATTTTGTTATTTTGTACTTTGGTTTTATTTTGACATTTTTTCTCTGTGGTTTGGTTTTGAGTTTGACTTCTGTGCTGTT
Organism: Knipowitschia caucasica; assembly: GCA_964034765.1. Taxonomy (NCBI): domain Eukaryota; kingdom Metazoa; phylum Chordata; class Actinopteri; order Gobiiformes; family Gobiidae; genus Knipowitschia; species Knipowitschia caucasica. Next base: position 24,123,373 of record OZ035836.1, on the reverse strand, counting down.
TCCCCTGTCTTGATTGTCTGCCCCGCCCTGATGTGTTTCACCTGTGTCCCTGTCTATAATTACCCTGTGCCCCTCTCCACATGTTGCTGGTCCATTGTTATGTCAATGTCCTGTTTCGTCATGTCAAGTTCTGTCTTTGTTCCTGGTTCTGTATTCTTGGATTTTGAGTTTAGTTTTCACCTGGACTTTTATTTTATTAAATCATTATTTTTTGCATTCCTGCATTTGAGTCCTCCATCATCCCACCCCGTGACAGAATGGACCAGCCACAAAAGGACTCAGCGGAATGCCCTTTTTCCACACCTGCTCCCAGTTTGTCATCCCATTCATCAGGTTTTTATTTTATTTTCGCCTCATCACCGCTGACCTCTCAACCTGTTTCTGGAACCACCGCCAGACATCAACCTTCGTCTGGGGTGGTCTTGTCCCTTTGTACCACCGCCGGGTATTCGTCTCCGTCCGGGGTGGTCTTCTGTCCCCCCCCCCTGACATGTTGAGAGGTCTACAGTGACGCTCTGGCCTGGATGGTGCTGTCTGTCTGGATTTTCTACCCATTTTGGCTGCTACCCAATGATGACCTCTCCTTCCCTTCACCCGTTGCCACCGCCAGACATGGATCTCCGTCTGGGGTGGTTCTGATCCTGTTGCTGCGTCACCGCCGGACATTCGTCTTCGTTCGGGGTGAGCCAGACCTTTTGTGGAAGGTCATCACTGGGTTCTAGTTCCTGCCCTCGATTCTGTCCATCGAACATTGCCTCTGGTCTGTGGTTGTTCCTACCTCTGGACTGCCCCCTCCACCCTCCCTGGCTCGTGTTTATTTTCTGGGGACATCTGGGAGCTGTCCCTTGGAGGGGGGGTACTGTCATGGTGTGGATTTTGTTATTTTGTACTTTGGTTTTATTTTGACATTTTTTCTCTGTGGTTTGGTTTTGAGTTTGACTTCTGTGCTGTTTCCCCTGTCTTGATTGTCTGCCCCGCCCTGATGTGTTTCACCTGTGTCCCTGTCTATAATTACCCTGTGCCCCTCTCCACATGTTGCTGGTCCATTGTTATGTCAATGTCCTGTTTCGTCATGTCAAGTTCTGTCTTTGTTCCTGGTTCTGTATTCTTGGATTTTGAGTTTAGTTTTCACCTGGACTTTTATTTTATTAAATCATTATTTTTTGCATTCCTGCATTTGAGTCCTCCATCATCCCACCCCGTGACACCTATACCATCAATGCTCCAACACAATATAATCTTTTAAAATAATTTCAGGGGCCACTGAAAATGGTCTTGAGGGCCGAATTTGCCTGCTGAAGGCACTGTACACGGTTCTGTTCTTCATCAGTTGTTTTGACATGTTTTGACACAGTTTCTAAAAACATTCAAGTTGGTCACATTATTGCTAATTTCACATCAGAGAACCAGTCTTGGTTCTCTGATGTGGTTACAGAAAACAAAAAGACTTCCTGTGACCCATTTAACGAAACATGAAGCTGGTGTAACCAACCTTCAATTTATAAAAAAAGTGATGATGTAAAACCCATCTAACTCACTTAATCTGAGTACAGATGCAACCCACATGCTGGGGTTTAGTTAGAGACAGTACAAACTTTGCATTAGGTGTGATTACTTATTTCTGTTTATAGTTTAATTTTTTTTAAAGCTATTTGTTGTAAATTTGTTCAAAGCCTCATTCTCCAGATTGTCCAATCATAAATATTATGTACAAGCAGAGTTTGTGGCAGTAAAGTGTGGATTTAAAGAAAACTGAAGGATTTAAGAAGAAAAAAAGTTCAGGATGACAAGGGACACTAAAATCCCCACAAAATCCGATCTTTATGAAAGCTGTAGGTTCTCTGAGGTCGAGCTGTTTTAGTTTACATGGAGTTCTATGAGACTTTTTTCTGGGTAGCCCTCGTGAATTTAGGCCCCGTCTACACGTAGCAGGGTATCTCACAAACCGAAGATATTTTCCTACGATCTGGCCTATCATCCACACAAACCCGGAGTTTTCTGTCGATAAAAACGAAGGTTTCTGAAAACTCCGGCCAAAGTGAAGATTTGGGAATTCTCCGGTTATGCGTTTGAGTGTGGACATAAATAACCGGAGTATTCGGCTGTACGTCACTACCAGCGTGCTGCTCTGACGTCACACGCGCGACCTGTGTTTACATCAGAAACAACATGGAGGCCATCAAAACCGCTTTTGTTTTAACGATTGTTCAGGCACTTTTTGCTTGCTTGTTTTTACAAGCTCAAATACTGCTTCATGTTGAAGAGCACAGACGAAGGAGCACTTTAAGGTCGGCTATTTTCCGCCAAATAACCATCCCTCGTCCAAGACATGTTCCTCGTCAAAGACGGCAACGGCAATTTTGGGTCAGACCGGGACGCACTGCCAGCTGGTGGGAGAACTTTGAGATGGAAGTCGTCCTCCCGGAGGAAGGTAGGTTTGTAGGTTTGAAATGTAATTGACAACGCATGTATGCGGTTAGGTGTGGATGCCGTTTTTTAAAAAACCGAGGCTGTGTGGACAGAAGTTTTTTTTTAGGCGGAGGGCGGATTTATAAATGCCCTGCTACGTGTAGACAGGGCCTTAGTCTGCAGTACCACGGGCCTCCTGTGCCCATGGGTGGGACAGCTGTAAGCTAGTAATACCTTATCCAGTTTTTATTATATAGATCCATGATTACATACTGTTCCTTTTCTTGTAAAAAAAACAAAAAAACAGTAAATTATTCTAGATCACAAAACAAAGCACATCTGTCCTTGAGAATTATATAGTGAACTAAAGTTATTTTAGGTCAGACACTTATAAAAGGAAGCTCACTTTCGAGGAGAAGATGTAATTACTAATGTCCAAATGCTTATCCAACTACAATCTATAGTATGAGATAAAACTAGAGCCCTGTGCTAAAGTACGCGGTGAAATTTCAAAAGCAGCAACAACGCATCAACTTTTTTTTTCTTCCACGCTCAACTTTCACAAACTCTGCATGCAATCTTTGACATTTTACCGTCACATTCAAAACCATGCTACTCCTGACAGCACCGGCCTCAAAAGCATTACAGCCGGCGTGGAAGGAGAGTCACTGATAGAGACCAGAGAGAGAGAGACAAGACTACGACGAACAAACGGTTTTGGGGAGAGGCAGAGAGAGGATTCCTGGGATTGCATGGTTCAGCCTGGCAGGTCTGAGCTCGCTACCGGCTTAATGAAAAGGCAGCGGTTTCAAGGCCCCTCCCCTCTCCCCTAACTCCCCCACCCCTTCCCCTCACTCGCAGAGGAAGCGGGTGCGTGGGCGGTGACCTGTCATTACAACGCTCGGGTCGGTGCGCACTGATCTGCGCTATGTGGGCCGGCGTGATTTAAAGATGGAGCTTGAGTGAGGTCATCTATGCTTGTTAAATGCTGTTGAAAGGGGGAGGCATGGACTTTTACCCTGACTCCGTGGGTAAAAGTCAGTGCCCCCACATTTAACAGCATTGTGCATGTATTTTTAATAAGGGCTATTGTTGTCATACATTACATACACACTTGTACTGCTGTTTTGACTGTTTCAGAAGTGATGACTGGTTAAATATTCTATGGAGTGCTTTATGGAGACCAAAGCCCCTTGTTGCTAATGTCAAACAACTACCACTAAAGAGAATTCAGGCTATAATTGTACAGTATATTCTTTGAAATGGATGAATGGCTAAATCTGGCGAATCTGACGAATCTGACTTTCAAATCCACAAAATAGGAACAAGGCAATGCAAAAATAACAAAACTCGTGCCTCACTCTCAAAACTGTTTGGTTCAACCTCAGCTTTTCACACATCTTTAAAATCAGGTTTTTCAGGACAGAAAAGAGAACGAGAGCGGACCACCCTCACTCGGCCAATCAGCGCACCGCCCAATGTGTCAAATAGTGACTTACAAGGCTCATTCTTACACAAAGCTAAACGTTACAATGTTCTCTAATGAGATTAAAACAGAAAACAGTGGTCTGACTTGTTTATAACACATGAACAAAAGTTAGGGACCCCAGCTTTAAATCACGCTAAGATAGTGGTATAACTTACATAGTTTTTTGATGTACTTCTAAACTATTGTAATTTCCTCTCTGTTGGACTAATGAATGTTTCTCCAACTGTGGTACTGCAGAAAACGTTTGTGATGTTTAAATGTTTAGTTGGAATAGAAACAGTAACAATAACAATGCAAAACTTATAACATCAAACTTCTGTATTTAGACAATGCACTCCACACTGCTTACCGTGTGTGGCAAACCACGAAAGCAAACATCATTTTGGTCACAATTGCAATCTCCAATGTGGCCGGCGTGCGGTTTCATAAATAGACATTTAAAAACCCAAATAAGAAATAGAATACGCTAGATTTACCGATGATGAAAGCATTCGCAGAGAGCGTTTGGCCGTTCTGTGGTTCATGAATAGGTCTTTTAGGAGAAACGCTGAATCGATTGTTTGTAGGTGATATAAATGCAAGCCACGTACCCATCCAGACTTCCCCGAAACAGCCCTGTCCCAGTTTGACCTCCAGGCGCAGGGACTCGCGGGGGATCTCCCAGGCGTCTTTAGCCAAACCCTGAGTCTGGGGCTTCACTGTGGGGCACACGGTGGTCAGGCGGTAACACAGGCCGTCGGCGTGCTCTGTGGAGGAAGAGAGAGAGTGAGGAAGACTGGACATCACTGGAGTCAGATTTGGATTTGTTTGGATCACATGTATTCTGTTTGGATCACATTTATTCGTCTACAACTGTGCCAAAGTTGTAGATTTTATACTTGCTTCTTCATTATTCTAAAGTTAGTGAGTAAGCATCTGTATCCTTATAGTGTCACAGGCCAGTCACAAAGTGCAGATCTGATTTTATTACAAGGTTATTGTTCATTTCTCTGGTGTTGTGTGCTCCTCAATCCTACGTTTCAATGTTGTTATGCAATACTGAAATTTCCCCACTGTGGGATGAATAAAGGATCTCTGAATCTAAACATTCAGAGCGCAGCAGGAATGATCATTTGTGTGGTAACAATAACATCACAAGGATTAAAGCTGGTGGACATGACTTTTAAACCCCAGTAAAGATAACTGTATAATACATTCCATAACTAGTTCCTCGCCTTCAACTCAGTTTGATTTTATATATATATACACATTATATATCATTTTTACATGCATGTTATTTTTTGGCCTTTGACACAGCTTTAGATCAGCTATTTCAGGTAGAAAGTGAAAAAGAGAGGACGACCCCTACTCAAAGTGTCAAATAGTGACTCACAAGAGCCAGGACTCTTTTTCTCATTTTTTCTAATACATTAAACATTTAAAAGACTTTTTGTTGGAACAAAGAGTATGTAGTATTTATGATAACACAAAGTTAAGTATGCCAGCTTTAAATACATTTTTGAGACCTAAGAACTATACGACAAAATCACAACATCAAAATGTCACAAGATTACCAGGTCGTGTTTATTTGTATAGTGCAGCCTCGAGTCACATATTTCTACAATAATTTGGTTAAACATATGTTTCAAAACAATCATGAATCTGTTTATGAGAAGATGTCTGGTGCAGGTCTCACTCAGGGGCCAAGATTCCAGCAGGAAAAGGCCCAGGTACGTAAACTAATGTTCATCGTTCGTTGCCTTGAAATCTATACGGACAAGAATGTGCTGCTGGGCCTACTGCATATGCAATATTCTGTGTTCTATGGTCATGTCATGAATATTCAAGGTCAGGCTAAAGTTCACCATGAATAATCAGCTCTGGAATATGGACGTCTTCAAGAACAACAAACTGTGCGTCTTTGATATCAATCTTTAGGATTATATTGTTGTACTGTGTATACATTTAGCCGGCTCAAATAACATCCATTGTTGATCCTACAAGCTCCCACATGCATTGGGTATGGGCTATTTATAACTCAAGGTCACCTCACATCACAAAAGTACATTTAGTATAGTAAAATAAAAGTAAAAATACTGTGGAAGATAAGAGATCCTTTTTGTGTGTGTATACTTTTACTTTTCTTCTTTCTCACTTTTCTTTTTACTGAAAAAAGGTGAACTTTGGCTGAAGATAAGACATAAACCGAAAGCCATGCATGTGAAAACTAGTGACAGAGGCACGATGTTTTGAGAGCGAGGAAGTAGATGGATTTGATTTCATTGTTGTTTTTAGTGGTTGCAAAGTAGGGAACTCCAGATTTAACAACTCAAGAGGATTACAATGTCCCAAAACATCCCCCGTAAAACCATGAGGAGTTTCAGACGCTTTTACAATGTGCCATCTTCATTAAATGAGTAACGACAAACTCACTAATACATTTTACTTAACAATAAACCATATGGATAAACACAGGACACCAGTGACATTTTGATGCTATAATCCAGATTAACTAAACCCTCAGGGCATGTGTTCTACTCATTTCACTTATAAACTGTGGGCTGAATACTTCGACACGTCCCCCTGCTCCACATCACAGTACAGTTATAGCAGATCAGAATTTTGGCCGTAATACGAGCTATTTAAAAAAATTATAATTCTGTTCATGGGGCTATATTAAATATGAGGGTTGGGCATTTAAAAAAATAAAATAAACTCAACTCAAACACTTTTAAGATATCCGTTATTCGCCCCACAGTGGAGAAAACATCAGGTGAGACAGTGACAGTTTGATGTGATAATCCAGATTAACTAAAACGCACCCGAGTCCCATTCATTCAATAAAATCCCAAACTGTGAGTTAAATATTCTGAACCCCTCCCCCCGCGCTCCACATCCCAGTACAGTTAGAGCAGATCAAACTTTTTGGCTCAGCGTCACATGGTTTGTATTTGGGGATTTCTGCCATGTCCGCTGATCCCTGACTGCGCACTGCTTGAACGGCCATCACAAAAATCCTCTGTTAAACATATTCAATGCATTCCCCGCCGCAGGAGCACAGCTGAATAATGCATTTCCTTTGCGAGCAGCGAGCACGTTGGCTGAAATACCAAGTAGCCGTCCACAGTGGCTGATGTACGAATGTGTGGGAAAGCAAAGGATTAACGGATTATTGCAATATAGAAAACTAAGTACATTGAGAAACTTTTGGAATCATATACAAAGCAGATTGGATCATACATGTGCTTGCTGTTTATAGGTTTACAAATTATGTTACAATATTTGGATTGCCTGAAGACTGTGTTGGTAGAGGATCATTGCCGTAACTGAAAAAGACAGCATAAAATAACTATTTTCTCACAATTCACTTTTGTTGGTCAATACAATAAAGTCTTATTAAAGTTGGGGTACCTCAATTTGTTTTTCCTTCCCAAAAAAATACATGTTCTTGTACCAACTACAAACTGAAAGAGTCTTTAAAGCCACCCTGTGTAATTTTTGAAAAAACATGTTTTTTAAGAATATTTACCTCCACCAGGTTTTTTGAATATTATTCATAGGCTTAGAATTTAACTTATAAGTGTCCATGAGAGAGGAGTGCTCTCCGTGTAAATGCGCCATCTTGAAAAACGGTGGTGGATAAGGGACAAAAAGGATGCGAGAATCGCGTTTTCGTTTCACATGAGCTACTGATATTGTTGCTTTTACTGTGCCTACACAAGTTGGAAGAAGGAACCATGGAGGACCACAGTTATGTAAAAGAACCATGGAGGACCACAGTTATGTAAAAGAACCATGGAGGACCACAGTTATGTAAAAGAACAATCCGAACAACAATTTTTTTATGCAGAAGTCCAGTGTCATAGCAGAAAAGTGTCAACATCGCAAACCACACGCACAAAGACAGCATGAGGCACATTGTGTAGTTTGTACACAACAGACACACGTGAACAATACGTAACATTTTACACACTGACAATAATGAGAACGAGGCAGAATCTGCAACACAGTCTCAGGATGTTCTGACCCGATCCGAGCGCAACCAACTACTGCCACAAGTTTCAACTAAACTTATTCAGGGACAAAGCCTCAAATAAAACACACAGAATCCCCACAAAACAATCGCCAGAATACTTTATCAGCAGCGTGAGTGAATGTTCTGTTTTTCTTACCTGGTGATGCAGATAGGGCGCTGTGGCTAACGCTAATGCTAACATGAGCTTTGCCATGTCCTGCCGCGGCTGTGTATATCTCCTGCTTCTTTGATCACCACAGTTTTAACCTCACACAGACTTTATTCCTCCATGTGTCTCTTCTCTTCACACCGCGTTTGTAACACTATTATATTATGATATCATATATATTATGAAAATTACACAGTGTCCCTTTAAGATGTTGTCTTTTGCCTACTTGGGCTGAGAGCTGATTGGCCGTGTGAGTGAGTTCATTTTTCCTGAAAAACATTGAAATTCTAAAAAAAAAAAAAAAAAAGTCAAATAATCTAAAAATCTAAAAACTTAGTGAAAGTGAGGAACAAATGAGTTGGCTTATATTGTATGTGGATTGAAAGTTACGTACCCCAGCTTTAAATATTTTAGTCATAAAGTAAATGATTTAGTGTAAGTAAATAAAAACCATTTCACATAAAAAGCTTAAAGCATAAAGTGATAAAGTGTGATTTGAATGCCTTGTTTGATCGTTTCCATCTTGTTTCATTAAGCACTTTGACTTGCCTTGCGTTTGAACTGTGCTATACAAAAACACTTGCCTGGTCTAAATAAAAAAAAATAAAATAAATAATGAACTGAAAAAAGTTTTGAACAAGACACCAACACAGATGTACAAATAACATGACGTTTGACCCATCGCACCTATTGTTGTAATTGCTATTCAAATGTGGTTAATGTGCCCTTTCTGTGGTGACGTCGAAATAACACGTCTTCAACGCAGACGCCATGTTCGGTCTGTAAACATTCATTTTCTCCGGCTCCTCCTGTGGCCTCTGTGCACCATGGTGTGTTTGCAGCTGTTGTGGAGCTGAATACCTGTGTAGTGTTTCACCAGCTTCTGTAAGGCCTCGAACTGCGCCCGCGTGGTGATGTAGTAGCCTCCGCTGTCCAGCTTTCGGATCTTGTAATGTTTGACGTTGTCGCCTTTTATCTCGTCCCAGTCGCGAATTGACAAAGAGTAGGCACCTGTGAGAGAAAGAACGGTCACTCGAGGTGTATAACAAAATGTAGTTGATTGTCCAATAATAACAAGAAACTATGGAATTCTCAAGTATCACTAAATAACGCACTCACAAGGGGTGTCCAAAATATTAAGATTTTATATATTGCAAGGTATTGAAAATCACACATTACCCATACCAAAACTACAGTATTATTGGAACGAGATACTCATTTGAGAAATAAATGTATAGTTAAAGTCACAAACAGAACAAAATGTGAGGTTTTCTGAGCAGTACATTTTTTTTTTTTTGTGATTAGCCACGTTTCCAAGTTATGATAACCCTTTGCCTTAAGTTCTGCATCAGGCATGTCAAACTAAAATGATTTAAATTTCCATTTCTAACTTGTAGCATTGATGATAATAGGCTACTACGGCATGTTATACTTCATTTTAAAGCTACTTTTCTCTGGAAAACAACCATAGCATTTTGAACCCAACACACAATCGGAAGTGAAATAGTTTATTGTAAAAAAAATAATAATATATATATTGGCCTATCACTCTTCAATTATATCTCTACTGTTTGGAAATAAATACTGGTATAGCAAAGTTATTTGGTATGAAAACTCTACCAGAAAAGAATATCCAAAATCATATATCCCGAAAAGTGTGTCATATTACTTTCAAATAGTATTATTGTTAAAAAGTACAGTGATCATATATTTATATAATATGAATAGATATATACATACATATACAATATCACATGTATAGCAAATATCATAATACCACTGGATAGTTGCTAACCCCAGAACTACAAAGTCCTACTTACGACAACTCATTTTTAGAAAGCTTTCATAAATACATTCTTTGAAGAAAGATTTCATTAGCTAAAGCTTACACACATACAGTTTATATTGAGAAGAGGCTCGCCGTCTTATGCAGAAATTACATTATAAAAGCTTTTGTTTCTTTTGCTGTACGTATCTTCATCTGCGTTAAAAATAAACGTTAATGATTAGTTACCTTTGGTGGTTTCACTCTCCCGTGCCAAGAAAGTGCCCCGCTGGTTTCCTGGAAGCAACAGAAGCCGCTCTGCATCTTTTCTGCCCATTTTACCAAAGTACCATCTGCCAAGACACACGAGAGGAGATCAAAGCGTGTCGCCGTTTCTAATACAATACACGCCATTCATTAGACATTTGCCACAGAATTACCACACACGCAACATGACAGCGCCCTGTATTAGGATGAACTTGATAAGTGTATTTTTGCATTTTCAACAAAGACGACTAACTCATATGTCTGAATACAAGCTGCTGTTCAGACCTTTGGAAATACAGCTCCAGGCTATAGGTACTCTACTCTACTCTACTCTACTCTACTCTACTCTACTCTACTCTACTCTACTCTACTCTACTCTACTCTACTACTCTACTCTACTCTACTCTACTCTACTCTACTCTACTCTACTCTACTCTACTACTCTACTCTACTCTACTCTACTCTACTCTACTCTACTCTACTCTACTCTACTCTACTCTACTCTACTCTACTCTACTCTACTCTACTCTACTCTACTCATATCCAGGCCAAGCTTGTACTAAATTGAATACTGGTTAGTTGTTGGTAGGTTGCTAGGATACAATAGAACAGGCATGTCAAAGTCAAATACATCAGAGGGCCAAAAAAACAAATTTGCGTTGTTGACACTTTGCTGGTTCAATGTTTATTAACTCATTGCCTGCCAGCCTATTTCAGAACAGGTACTCCCATATTGCCAGCAGTTTCTGATGATTTTTATAGATTTTTCAAGACCCACAGAATATTGTGTACAATGACTATCTGAAATCCGCTTTTGTTTCTCGCTTGTAATCCCCAGTTGAGTAGAGGGAAGTTTTACTGAAATCACCAAAAAGCTGAGAAAAAAGAGGCACAACAAGTGCATCTAGCTGTTTTCAAACCATTCAGAGAGCGCTGCTGCCACCTGCTGGCTAGATTCAATATGCTCTCAAGCTTATCCCCAAACATATTAGATATAATAGACAACTGGGAACATGAAAATTGCGTAAATGGCAGGCAATGGGCCATGTAAAATTAATTGACTTTGACACATGTGCAATAGAAAAATACTTAATGCTCATTACTAAGTGTGAACAATAAACTGCCATTTTAATTATCAAAAATAATAGTACTATTCAAGGGGCCACAAGGGCGTCTGATATACGTTCATTTGTTTATTAAAAAGGCACCTGATTTGCAATTTAATTTAAGATTAAGCATTCCTTTATTCGTCCCACACTGGGGAAATTTAAGTGAATATTATGTATAGCACAACTCTATACATACTAAAAAGTGAATATAAATTGTTCTTGTTTTTGCTCATCCATTCACAATATTTACTTTACAATACTATCATACACAGCCACGCTCTGTCAATGGAGAAACCTGCTCATAATCACCAGTAGCAGATATTTATGTTTGTCAATATTTCTCAGCAAACACTCCAGGCTAATCATCTTTACACAGGAGTGGAATTGATATTATGACTCAGCAGCCTTCCTCCTGCTTTGGTTCTCGGTAAGTGTTCTATTATGTATCGAATAACCTGGACTCGAGCCAATTACAGCTAAATCCAAAGTGAAAGCTGCTAAGAGTCCCATGAGGCTCAAGTTGGACGCAGCAACAGTCGGCGACAATGAAGCTGCATTGTGTTGGGGTGTTTACACAAGACGCACAGGAGAAAGGCCTGTGTTCTTAATTGCATGAGACAATGACATACTGTGAAAGTGAACGTGTGTAGTGCTACGGATTAGGGCAGGTGTATTCAGACAGTAAAGAGAAAAATGTGACTGAAAAAGGACTTTAAAGATTGTTTTATAGGCGTTTTCTTACTGCAGACCTAGGTTTTTTGACACATATTGAAATGCTATGACGAGCCCCATACAACGGTGGGAAAGTTTGGCGTCAAGTTTAGACCAATGTCGGCTTTCTATCACAGGAAGGACAGGAGCGTCTCAAAATAAAGGGTAAACGAAAAAGTACAGGATGAAGTAACAGGATTATAAAGAACTAACTTGGATGGAAAGCATTTCACTCTTGTTACGGCTATGCTCCGAGCGTTCAAGTTGAACAGGGCTAAAAGAGTAGGTTGCAAGGCGGGTTAAATGCCAAGTTGTTTTTACCTGTGTCGCTCTGTGTGTAAGGGTTTTTAGCTTTTAGTTGAAATTCCAGTGTTGTTGTCAGTGTCAGTACTGTCAGTGGGGGCACCCCCACTGTGGCACATACATTTCAACAGAGGAAATAGGCATCACTACGTCCGTTAATATTTACAGTGTATGGTTTTTGCTCAGTGGGAATGTGACTAATGAGGTTGCTTCATATATAAATCGGAACTCACCTATCCCCTATTCTTTCCCATTTCTCCTCTTCTTAGAGGTTCAGTAATAATTTGACACATTAATAGCATATATCATGGTAAAATCCAAGTCAAAAACCAGACTATTTTTAGAAATGAGTGTTTTTCCTTTCACAGAATATTTCCATTTGTCATTATGTATAACTTATATAATTACACAGTGGTCTCTTCATGGTTTAAAGGTAATGGTCCTTACTCTTCAGCCTGTATGGAGTCTGCTGGGGCCACGTAGTTACTGGGGATGTAGCCTTTCTGTCCTGAGTTGATGGACCGTGCCTCCCACCAGTCGCCCTCCCTGGAAATAACATTAGAAAAATGTTACACATGGAAGTAAATATAAAAATACAAGTGAAAGTCGTACAGTCAAAAGTGCTATTGCTGAAGAGGCCGAAAATGAATCATAATGAATGTACAGTATAGGAGTAACAACTGAAGCGGAAACAGCTTAGATTTTTTTTTGTCATACATTTTACTTCCTGATTATAATTGTCCAGAGAGTGGTTACCTACCAAACTGGGTCAAAACTCCAATGCACTGAGAGGATGTATTTTTAGTAACATAGGAAAATAATATATTTTGATTTAGTGATGGGGTTGAAGTAAATAAAAAAAAACTTTATGATAAACTGTTTTTATCATTATTAGGTTTGTTAGTGACAGTGCATAATGAAAACACCCATTTGCATCTGCTGTCACACTCGCACACACTCATTCACCATGTACTATTGTACATGTTGTAGTTGTTGGGAAACTGAAGTGAGGAGAACATACAAATTCCACACAGAAAGGCTTTATCTGAAGGTGGAATCAAACTCAGGACCTTCTTGCTGTGAAGCACAAGAACAAACCGCTACACCACCGTGAATCTCCCACTTAATCATAATTTTAAAAAGTTTGACACAGCACTTTTCTGGACACTCCGAGACCCTTCAAACGTCATTATTCTTTCACTCCATACACCGTGGTGATAAACAACTACTGTAGCCGCAGCCGCCCTGGAGTAAACTGACAAAAGCCCCTCCATTCCCTAACCATTCACACACACAGACATACAAACACACACCAGACTCTTTCTAGACATGTGGGTGAACTGGCTTGCCCAAGGACACAGCAACAGATAACACTTTACAGCTGCCCCACTGTGGCATCTTCCGTTCCCCGAGGTCTCCCATCACAGTACTAACCAGGCCCTGCTGTGCTTAGCTTCAGATGTCTATCTCGCACATGCAGGTGGCAAAAACACTGCTTCAAAATTATGTTTTATTATGGAAATATTTTTCACCAGAAAAAAGGCAAAACTAGAATAATGAAAACTCTAATATGCAGTTTAAGTCTGGCAGGGTCAGGGTGAGTGCTCCTATGCTCCAACATGCATGACAGCATTACATTGGTTTTGCTGTGACATAAATTGTATGCAACGTTCTTCAGGAGTTCAGAGATTCATTTTGTAAAAAGTGTGTATGGTGTATTTTGAACACATATCAAATGATAGATAACAGATATGAGCAGTCATACATTTTGAGAAATAACCCGTCTTGTTTATATCCCAGATCAAATAATATCAACGAGTAATTGAAAACATGGGTGACTGAGTACTGCACTTTTCCAAAGCCTAGCAAAGTTTGAATGATGAGAGGCAGCTGTCCTCTTGCCACCATCTCTTCCTCAAAAGCAGATGGCAGATTTATTACCGGTTTGTGCCATAAAAACCACTCATCCAATACGAGCCAACTGCGGCTGTGACACCTGGGCCCAGAGCATATGCTGCAGCTTCACCAGAATGTACACTTAAAACACTTCTGAACTCCGGCTCTGATTGACTTTATGTATTCACCAGTGAATTTGTTATGATGTAGGAATATACAATCTCCTTGTTCAACAGCCTGAGTCCTGGATCTATAGCCTGAACGTTCGTGAGAATTTTGTCAACAGCAAATCTACAGCCAACACCTTTTTCACAAAGGCCAAATAGAAATCCTTGTTTTATTCCTTGTTTTGTCATTAATGATTCGAGAATCATAACGAGACCTTTTTTAGTTCTGCGGCCACATGTTACTTTACCAGTGAGATTAGCTTGACGCAGTGAGTTCTGGCAACCCGGATCACCGTCTTTCTGTTTCGTTAGATATCTCAACCGTGCTCAGGCCCACTTGCAGCCCAAGCCCAGTTGCCGCGGTCACATAGCACCTAAAGCCCGGATCTAATCCTAGAGTGGGCTCAGGCCTACTTTAACTGGGCTTCAGGGTGCGCATGTGACCACAGCCTCAGCTCAAAACCAGAACCAGTCTAGGACCAGTACCTATATAAAAATAATGACAGAGAAATAAACTACAGATATAAACAAAAACCAATATTTTGCCTAAACAGAGTAATTACACTTCCAAAACAAAAAATCCAGGCTCTATATTATTGTTATTGTTGACAAGGATCTGTGTATTTGTGTGATCTCCACAGACTGTGTTGGTGGTTTGACGGACGGCACGGTGAGAGAAGCCATTACACTGAATGAGATGTAATAATATAGTAGAACAATGGAGGATTAACCTTCACACACGAGCACACGGCGCACAAACACAGATGTACTCACGTGTTGTTGATAATCTGAAAGCGGTCGCCTTTTTTGAACGAAAGATCATCCGACGTCCTGGCCTCATAGTCGTAAAGGGCCACGAAAAACGTCACACCACCTGAGGAAAAGTAGAAAAATCAGATTCAATCAAACGGTATGTGCGACTTCTCTTTCACTATTGAGTAATAAACAATTTTTTTTAGCAGGCAGTGAATTTACCCTGTACAAGTATGCAGCTTCACAGAAACAGTGAAAAAACAACATTGAATTCTTGATGAGGACATTGGTGAAAAGGGGCTGTTTTTTTATTTGAGATTATCCTCCAACTAAAGCTTTACACTCCACTCTTTTAGCAATGTCTTCTGTAGAGCATTCTATCAGCACTGAGCTAAAAGTGAATGCATTTATGTGTCCAGCGGCATGGGGAGAGCCGAGGTCCGTGTTTTCGCACTAGCACCACTTTGGCAAATCTAATCTTTGGCCTAATGAAGAGTAGATTTGGCTGAAGTGACGAGAGCTCGCAGAGGGTCTGATGGTTTTATCCCAGGGAGGAAATTGCTCAGACAGGATTAGATCTGCAGCAGCCCCTCAGGCCAGATTACGCAGTGACAGCAGAGCGCACAAGAGCCACCGAAACTGCAGTTTATCCACGGACTGTGCACTAGACACCCCTTTCAGTCCTCAGCTCTCCAGGTACAATACCGTGTCAGGTCTGCCGTCATTCTCTCACTCAGTCGGGGCAAAAAAAGTCTCAGTCAGGATTTGTTTTGGAGCACAGCAGAAGCAGATGCCACGTGAGAAGGAACGGATTGCTTGTTTTACTTATGTTTATATCATTATTGTGTGGCCTTCTGAAAATGTTTGATAAAGTTAATGCCAGAAGCTTTATGAATTCAGAAGTTGATAAAAAGGTCCAATAGATCATTATAAGGGGTGCACCTCAGGGTACCTCACGATAAGATATGATACGATACAAAGCTCACGAAAACGATTATATCACCATATGACAATTATCGATATATTGGTCAGAAAAATACTGTTATAGAAATCTTTTAGTAAAGAAATCTGAATAAACACGAAATAGTTATACGTTTAAGTTATAAACTAATTCTCAACTCTGGATTCAAATACAGCACATATTGGCATAAATAAAAGAAAAATATTAAGTGAAAAAAATACACTTTATTTCATGATAAATGGAATGGAGATGCGTAATGTAGCCATATATTAAGTATTGATACTAATTATTTATTTTTTTTATTATAAAAAAAATAAAAATCGATACTTGGCAAAAGCATATTGATAATCCATCGCGTGAGAAAGTATCACGATACATCACGATATCGATATATCGTCACACTCCTAATCTTATTGGTTATTGTTGTCTCCTGTAGCACTAGTTAGGCTGAGGACAAAAAGCTGTAACATGTTTCTTGGAGATTACTAAATTAGCTGTGACGTTAACAGTCTGGGATCCATTACCTTTTAAGGATTTAATCATTAACAAGATGGAGCTAAACAGGCTGCACAAGAGCTGGTTATTGGAATTTTTAGGGTTAGGCATGTAAAGCTGATAGACAACTGCTGTGCGTATGAGAAAAGTAACTCATAATGACCATTGCGGCAGTATTTGACTTGCCCATTTTCTCATTATCCCATTAATACAAGAGTGAGCCACACACTAGAAAAGGAAACCTAGTCTAAATAGAATATATACAGACATGGAAGCCAAAGCTCAAAGAAAAACCCTGAGTCAATCTAGTCTTTCCACGTCTGAAAGAGCTGCCGTTTGGTTAACCAGCTGATAATTATTAACATGACTCTTGAATAACAATCTAGTCCACATATGTTTCTTATTGTCTGGCTGGACTCCTGACTCCTGCCTTTATTACAGGCTATTTTGGTTTTCTATTGAGCCCCCATGTCTTGGCCGAGTCGTTTTAAATGTCTAATTTGCATAACATCTGCTGCTCATATCGTTGTGCGCATAATAAACCACTGCCAGGGTTTACTTTAGAATATAGGCTTAATAAAATGAATACGTCTTCATCAAGTCTGTATGAAGTGTAGTTTAAAATAATCTTTTTAAACATGACCAGGATTTGCATTGAATTTGGGTGACATTTTCCAAGTTAGAAACCCATTTTCTTTACGTTTTAGAGTTTACAAATGCAGACTCACAGGCGGCAAGCACTGAGCTTTGAGTTGCGGCAATATTAATCTAAAACTTCCCTGTAATGAAAAATTTTAAATCGCTTCATGTTCAAAACTGACAATCTCAAAAGCTCCCCCTTCTCATAGTTCAATTTCATCAAACCACCTAAAAACAACTTGTATGTTTTGGATAAAGGAACAATAATGTGTACATAGCAAGCTCAAAAAAGGTGAGTTTGCATATGTGGTATCCGTTAAAATATACTGAAACTAGAGCTGCACAATTCTAAATAATTATCCTTTGCATCCATGATTCCATGTTATAGTCCAGCAAGGTTCATTTGGTCGTCTGATATTCAATAAGTGCACAATAGAATTCAAGTTTGAGGGGAAACTGAAACTGGAGGTTGTATTAAAGTTCTTGAAATTAAATGACAAACAAGTCCCACTGTGTTTTAAACTAAGACAAAACTGGACTGGACTTTTCCATTTGAAGATGAAACGTCCTTATTTATTGATAGCCGTCGACAATCACAATGGTCCTTGATTTTCTAAGCCTATTTCAGAGCTTTAAACACAGGGACAGCCAGATTTAGAATAACATAATAAGATATATCATATGGAACAAGATGAAATTCTGTTTGTAAAGAAGCCCATGTAAAATTTTTGCGCTCGGCTAATTGCAGGCGATTTAAATTAGATTCCAATCCCTCTTCAAATGTTGTACTTCATGTCTGTTTTTGTGTTGTATTGATTTTTTGCATGTACAAATATTTTGTGCACATATCATCGGATACATAAATAAATCCTATAAAAATAGTTTCTTGTAGAAATGCAACTTACTTCAAAAGCGCCTCTTTACACCAACTACCAACGACAAACCAACCCCATCGCTTGTGAATTGAAAGTGCACAATACCACTAATCCTCTGCCATAGAACTTTTAATCCTCAAATCTATAAAAATAACATTCCGATTCAAAGACTCACCGGTGATGACTCCGGGAAAGGGGCTGCTGACGGCCACCGAGGTGAAAGAGGTGGACGCTCCTCCAAACGGGGCCATGACGGAGGATGCACCCCCGAACGGCGTGAGCGAGGCCCCTGCGTTGTAGCTGTTGTTCAGAGACTTCATGGCGGGGGAGTGTCCCATGAGGGTGGGGTCCGGTCCGTAGTGTCCCAGGTGGGCGCTGATTGGCGTGGCATTGCTGTTGGCGGGCTGGTACTTCAACGCAGCGTTTTTATCCTCTTTACTCCGAACACAACCCATCTTCAAGCCTGTGAAGAGACGAAGACTTTAAATTAACAAGAAACATCCTGCTGCTTGGACTTAGCTTGGCCCCAGCTGAACTTTAACATTCGATGTGCCCACTGAAATGTTATGTGGGCGGGGCTAAAGTTCGGCCGGAGTTGTTGGACCACTAAGCGTACCTGAATAAAATATTGTCTCATAGTCTGGCAATTACTGTAATTATGCTCATTTTGTTGGGTGTACTTATTTTTCAAACAGAATCCATCCAACTACAGTATACACACCCAGTACTACATGCCACATACCCGCAGGAAAATCATTAGTATTCACAAGCATGAATGTTTAACTGTAAAGCAGCTTTTCACACACAAATGTGAATCAGAGTAGATTACCCTGCTGCAACCAATCAGCTCTCAGTCCAAAGAACGACTTGCATGAAACAAAATTGAAATGTTTTCTATTTAGTAGTGTAGCCAATTAATTTTGTTACAAAAGTCAATTTACAGAAGAATTATTTTCCCAAGCTTTGCATAACTTGCTAATGCAATACAATAAAAAATAACTTCAAGCTAAGTCCAGCTGGTCTCGGAGTTCCTTCTCAGAGTGCATTCACGTGTGTCATTTGCTGAAAAGAAGTTTATGAACCGTTATTACGCTCACAAACCAAAAACAAAAACAAGGCGTAACACATATTTGTCAAGTTAGTCAACTGTTAAAAGATGCTGAAGCCAGTGACACCCAAAAGCATTTCTTCGCAACCAACAAATCCCGGCTCAAAACAATGTGTGTCATTGTGCAACATCATATTAATATCATATTTAAAAAAAATATTAACAATTTTGCATTCAAGGTTTGTTTTGTTTTCTCAAACAAAACATGATCAATAATTAGACAAGCCGACGCCACCTAGTGCCTCTTCAAATTGAGCATTTAAAGCCAGAAAAAGGACAATGTTTAAACAGTTGTCTTCTGCTTCATACATACTCCAACAAAACAGCAGCAATTGGTTAAAGGCAAAGAATTGAATTGAATCACAAACAGATTCAATTTAATTCAAATCAATTACATTTATTTTTTGCATAGCCCCAAAATCACAGCAGCAGTTGTCTCGGGCGACTTGACTAAGTTGTTGATTTGAACACAGGAAATGCAATAATAACAAACACATTAGGAACCATTGGTCCAAAAGGGGGTCCACGAGGGTTCTGCTCAGACGAACGGACAGGCCATTAGATCCAGGGCTCAGAGTGTCGAACAAGGACGGAGGTTGTGTGGTGCAGAACAGACAAGGCTCCAGGGAGGGGGGGGGGGGGGGGGTACAGCCCACAAGTGCAGACCAGATCATAATGTGCCATGTCAGACAATGAAATTAAACTGGCCGATACATCAAGCTAATCAATTAAGCTAACAACCGACAATGAGAGAAAAATCAATTGAATGACGTTTTTGATTTATTCTAAGCAAACATTAGTTGACTCTTTCTGTGTAGACAAAGGCAGGAGTGACTCTTTTTGAGGACAGAGGCCTGGAGGCGATTCCTGGGTGGGTCCCGGGATCCTGTTGATGACCTCAGATGACTTCAAGTTTCACCACAAAAGTCTCAAAATTCACCCAAACTCCAGGCCTGATCATATTACAGCCTGCAGCTCTTTCCCGTCTATGACAAAGATGAGAAAGGCTCTTGAAACGTAGTAGATTTTTTTTCCATCACAAAATATGACTAACATTTCCGCAAAACTGTGGTCACCGTGCTTTCAATTCTACTTCTGTGTCCTGGGTCTCTTTGTAAAAAGTCAATGAAATACTGGTGTAAATGAGTCATATCCTGGAATTTGTAAAATGCATAGTTTTAAATATAAGTCATCGGCAGGTCACACAACCGTATTTTGGAAAAGGCGTGCTGCTACTGCCAATCAAAAAGATCTGAGACAGGAAAAAACATGCGCAAAGCTAAAAGAGGCACAATTCAACTAAGTTACAGCAGGGGAGAAAAATGTACTGCTGGGAGTACCGTGAAATGGTTGAATGTATTGCGGGGTTATTCGAGTTTTTGTGTGTGGTTAGTAGAAGACTAAATAGACATACAAACGATATGATCATGTTACCATTCACAATGAGAACACACAATTATAGCCATCCCCATTTTTCATTCATTACAGCCTCATTAGTGAGTATAGGATGGTATATGGAGCTTTCTGGTTCAGTGGACAATGGCCCAGTGACCCAAATGCTTTATTATGCAGAGGCAATCGTCATATTGATTTTATGAAGCTTGTTTCTGCACTCGGGAGTTGTCGATTACGACAGGCAAATGAGAACTATTGCGACTGAAGTCGTGAACTGGTCTACGACTTCAGTCGCAATAGTTCTCATTTGCCTGTCGTAATCGACAACTCCCGAGTGCAGATCGTAGAGGAGTGCAAGTTTCTGGGTCTAACTCTGTCTAACGACCTGAAATGGGTTAAAAACACTGACCGAGTCGTTAAGAAAGCTCGTCAGCGTCTCTACTTTCTGCGTAAACTTAGAGAATTTACCACTTGTGTCTGTGTGGTTTGGAAACATCACAGATAAAGAAAAGAGAGCTTTAAACAAGGTGCTCCGCTCTGCAAAGAGGACCGTGGGCTGTGAGCTTCCTGTTCTGGAGGTTCTTTATAAATCCAGACTTTTAAACAAAGCTCTTAGGATTGTCAATGACTCTTCTGGCCACCCTGGGAAAGCCATGTTCCAGCTTCTTCCCTCTGGCAGAAGATATCCCTCTCTGAGATGCAGGACATCTCGTTACGCTAACAGTTTTTATCCACAAGCTGTTATCAGTGTGAACAGAGCACTTTAATGATTTGCACTTGTTTTGAACTGTTTTAGTCGATCGATTTCACAGTGACATTTGTTTACTGTTTTATTTGTTTTATTTGTTTTATTTTTGTCTTTTAATGTTGTTTTCTGTCTGTATTTGTCTGTGCACACTGGAGACTTTTGCTAATGTATTCCAATGTGGTTTTTTTACTGCAAATGGCAAATAAACTGAATCTGAATCTGATCAATATTTCCACAAAATGTCAACTCATTAATATCAGTTTAGTGCAAAAAAAAAACACTACGGTAACTACGATTATATGATTATTGAAAGCCCAGTATGAACCAAATCGGTCTCTGATGAGCACAGGGACTGGCCTCATGCTGGTGCACAGAGTCAGGACTAAATAGGGACACAGCGTTTCATATTTTTAGGAAGACGATTTCAACATTTTTGGCTGCTTAAATATGAAACAGGCTTCCGCTCTGACAATGTTCAAATCCAGGTGAAAAAAAATAACTGTTAAGCTGCAGAAACAACCAAAGAATTGTATTTTCACCCTTTAATCTACTGCGATCATGTATGATTTGAATGCCTTGTTTTGTATAGCACATTTCAATGGCTGGTACCTGAACTGTGCTATACAAATAAACTTGCCTTGACTTGCCTAAAGCCTTTCAGACTAAACTATGAACCATAACCTTGCTCCCAACGATGGTGTGTGGCCTTGGCTTGAAAGCAACAGAGGTCCAACAATCAATGTATGCATCTCTGCCTTTGCGATGGACGGCTCACTGCCTGCTGAACAAACGCCTCTGACCATAAAGCACGTATAACCGGAGCAGATTAAAGGCAGGGGAGCAGGGAGCAGAAGGGAATAGAAATAAAAAGGGTTAAAAGATGACAAAACCTCTAAAACCGAATTGCAGCATGAGAGAAAATGTGCCAGGAAAAAAACTAATCTTTATTGAATTTGACGAAGTGATAAAGTTTTGATTTGGTTCAAAAGTCAATGACTCAAATGCTGCTGCTGTTACGTGATGGGTTGTGTGATGACTTTTTTTGATGATATTTCAAGAATGGATTGGGATTCATCTGTATATAGTGAGTAAGACTGCTACAACACGAGTGCTGTTGTGCAGTACATTAACACTTCATTGTGTTTTGCTTTTAACATGATATACATTCTTTTGCGAACATGAAGTTACTGCTCAAAAACCTGCATTGTATAGAGTGGGCTCTCTTTTCACTTGATCTGATGTTTATTCGGGATCGGCGATCTGAAAAATTGGACAATATGATTTTTTTTTGCTTCATCATTTTAAATTGAACAAAGATATTTAAGTCATGCCAAGAAATATCCCTTGTTCTTAATGCACATGGCGGTAAGAGATGGAGAAAGGTTGAATTGCTTGTCTGAGTTTATTGCCACGTGTGGGACATTCCAGCCATAAATGACAGATTTTATGTACACATGTCTGTGTATAGTTTTAAGGTGGTTTTATCTTGTTTAATTGTGCACTTTGGGTTAGCTTGTATATAAAGTGCTATACAAATTGGATTGACCAGGATAACAACCTTAAATTTTCTTCTACAGAAAAGTTGCATAATACATAGTGAAAGGCACAATATTTTCATCAAAATGTCAACTGCTTTTCCATGTGTTGGTTTAAGATGTAAGGCAAGGGAAGGCAAGTTTATTTATATAGCACAATTCATACACAAGGCAATTCAAAGTGATGAACAAAATAAGAAAGCATTAAAATCATAAATAATCACAGAACATTCAAAAGAAAGATAAAAATATAAAATCCCTCAGTTGTATGCACAGCTAAACAGAACTGTCTTTAACCTGGTTTTAAACATTGTCAGAGAGGAAGCCTGTCTCACATCTTCAGGAAGACCGTTCCAGATTTTAGCAGCATGAATCTGAAAAGCTGCCTCCCCATGTTTAGTTGTAATACCCTAACCCTAATATTTTCAGTGTTAACCCACATATTATTAAATTATAAATTTGTCTAAATGAAAACATAACGCATCGACTCCTGAACGTTGAACCTGTAGCGATCTGAAGCGTGAATAGAAGCCGTGTCGGTGAAGCGTGTGAAGCTTTGCATGTTTCCATGTCCCACATGTAACAGGTGCGGCGTTCTGTACGATCAAAACGCTTCCACAGACGGCACGCCACAAAGTGAAGAGCAGTGAGCAGGAAAAATGACTGATGGATAACCACAGCACAAGTAGTTATGAGGAATTAACAGATTTTTCACACCATTAGGCACCGGATTATAAATCGCATTAACAATGATTGTGTTTACTTTTCATATAGAAGGCGATTATAGACAGATTATAAAAGGAGCAATCATTAAAAGTGGTTAGTTAAACAAAAGAGATAATAAGGTGAATCCAACATTACTCAATTTAAATCACCAGTATAAACTTAATAATTGCAATAACTTTCTCAAAACCATTGCGAAAACCATTTCTAAGGAAAATAAGACGCACTCTTCTAATTAAAAAGCCATTTATGTGCGCCTAATAGCATATCTTACATTATTAACCCTAGTCTCGGCTTTATTCTTAAACCTGGATCCATGTTGATGCCAGCAGTATTTATAATTATTTTCAGCTGAACATTTGAGACAGAAAACACAAACTCTGCTCTGTGTGGTCGCCTCTGCTGAGCCCGTCAGAATGTGAAGATGGCGACCGACGACATCAAAGCAAAGGTCAGCGCAAACATAACGTCACCTTCGACCCCATTTTGAGACGCGTGTAAAACAACCCACAGTTCTAAATGCAAAACACTTAGCAGTGACAATACTGCTAATGCTACAGCTGCTGCTAAAGACACACGGAGAAAACTGGTCTTTGAGATGGCTCATAGACCAGTTTAGAAGTACAACGGACTCAACGTATTTGATAGGCGTCAACAATAAAATGGATTCTAGTCTCTGAACAAGAACGTGCTGCTCCCTACGTGTGTTTTCCATGTGTGGCGTGTACAATCGATCACTTTTCATGCTTTACAAAATGAAAAGCATGCGTTAGTACTAACCAGGCCCTTACCTGCTTAGCTTCTGAGATCAGAGACTAACAGGTGTAGCCACATGTCAGGAAATGTGTGTATAGTCAAAGTTCATTCATTTGACAGTTTTAAAACGCTAATTCTGCAAAATGTAGGCTATAGAAAAAACATAAAGCCAAAAACATTCACTCTAGAAAAAGATTATCCTATACATTTTGCACTTCCATAAGGACTAACATTGCCACAAAATGTAAACTAAAGTCTACTACTTGACTTAAACTAGTACTTCACTTAAACTGAATGAACGTAGAAACCGTGCCGGACAAAACTGGTCAGATCACGGATACAACCAATAAACCACCTTGACAAATATATGACAAAACAAACTGTATCTGACACACATCTTTTATGCATATTGTATTCGTCATTTAAAGTTCCATATCTTTGCACACAGCTTCTGTCACGTTTGCTACCGTTCATGTCGCTGTCAGACGCATGGATTGCATTTGAACCCCTGGAACTCAAATTCACTCTGGACGTCCACAGCAAGTAAAAGCCTCGGTTTGAACGTTTCTGCCGTCTCTGGCTGTCTGATTTACCACAAATTACAAAAGTTGACAGCCAAAAAATGGTCAGGGGTTTCTCAACTGAATTAGACTAATTTTGGTGTTCTGAGTCCGAATATCACATGCATTTTGCTCTATCAGGTCAATCTTTTGAGATACAGCCATAGTGTTACGGATTATGTACGGCTACTTTATTATGAATTCTGCTTATCAAATTTGATGGAGTAAATAAAAACTGAATGACTTTGGATACGTTGACTTTTATTTCTTGAGGAAAACGGAAAAAACGTCAAGGGTTTCTCAGCTGATGATCCGCAGAAATGAGTTTTTTACGCAAAATCGATTTAAAAAAAATATTTCTGTAGCAAAAAAATTGAGCAAAACCAAGGTCATTTTTGGACTCAGAGCATCAAAATTCAGCTGAAAAAACCCTGGACTATTTTCAAAAAATATTTTTTTGTTACCCAGTGTTATCAAGGGAGCTTCTGCATTTTGCCTTGGTATAAAACCATGTGAACGCTGCAAATCTTTTGTCATTTTCTTCACCATTATCACTAGTATTGGACGTTGAGACCGTTTTAGATACATACTTTTACAGATACTACTTGGCTTGTTTGCCTCAAGCTGTATTCAAATTCTTTCCTTAACATTTATCATTTTCTTCCCCGACACTTGCTCCCAAAATGGCCATGAATAACACACTGGCCGAGAGCAAGCCCAGAGGGAAGCCACATGATTTGGTGAGTGAAGAGCGTAAATGCCCCGAGCGAGCTGTCAGCATGGAGCTCAAATCAAAACAACATGGAAAGTTTTATGTCCCACTTACGTCAGTAAACAGACCAAACTATTTGTTTTCTGGGATTTGACTTCTGATGACATAAGATGGACTACATAGTACATTTTTGTATTAGTGATGAATCAACATGCTAAAATGTGTCCACGGGGGGGAAAGACGAGGCTAGATTGTTAAGATATGCCTCGTTTCAAGTGAATTTTATCAAGTTTGTATCTCAGTGAAACCCATTGTGTTAGAAACGGCAAAGTGAACACATGGCTCTGCTTGAATTGTGCAAAGAAAGGCTGGAGTTGGCCCTTTTGTCAGCCCCATGAGTTCTTTGTTATGGAAAGCAAGGCAGCCCACAGAGCCTGAGCGCACACACACACAATCCAAGCTCACCTAAAGCCACGTACACACATGCTAACAAAGCTAGCAGGCTGGGTGACAGTTATCACACATGCTAAGAGCTGATGACACACATAATGCTGAGAGAAAGTCGTTCTATGTGGTACAAACCAAGGCCACCACACAAGACGAATAGACTAGAGCAGTGTTCTTCAACCCCCGTGCAGTAAGTGTGCCTTGAGGGGTTGTTTGGTGTGCCTTTGGAAATGATCAGATATCACCTCATTGGTCAAAATAATGTTAAAAGAAAGTGAGAAGAATAGCTAGACTTTTCGTGCTTGTTTGATCTAAACACTTTAATGACTATCTATGCAGTCGAAGGCGGAGACCTCGGCGACCCAGTCCGCACACACAACATCTGGCTCTTGGGACGTGGAACGTCACCTCACTGGGGGGGAAGGAGCCCGAGCTCGTGGGGGAGGTTGAGCGATACCGACTAGAGATAGTCGGCCTCACCTCCACACACAGCTTGGGCTCTGGAACCCAACTCCTTGAGAGGGGTTGGACGCTCCACTTTTCTGGAGTTTCCCGCGGGGAGAGGCGGCGAGCTGGGGTGGCCATTCTCATTGCCCCCCATCTCAGCCGCCACGTGTTGGAGTTCTCCCCGGTGAATGAGAGGGTCGCGTCCCTCCGCCTCCGGGTGGGGGACAAGTCTCTCATTGTTGTGACGGCCTACGGGCCTAACAGCAGTGTAGAGTACCCGGCCTTCTTGGAGTCCTTGGGAGGGGTACTGGACGGTGCACCGCCCGGGGACTCCGTTATTCTCCTGGGGGACTTCAACGCCCATGTGGGAAACGCCAGTGACACTTGGAGAGGGGTGATCGGGAAGAACGGCCCCCCTGATCTGAACCCGAGCGGTGCTCAGTTGTTGGACTTCTGTGCCAGTCACGGTTTGTCCATCACGAACACCATGTTCGAGCACAAGGGTGTCCACCAGTGCACGTGGCACCAGGACACCCTAGGCCGGAGGTCGATGATCGACTTTGTTGTCGTATCATCTGACCTTCGACCGCGTGTCTCGGACACTCGGGTAAAGAGAGGGGCGGAGCTGTCAACCGATCATCACCTGGTCGTGAGTTGGATCCGCTGGCAGGGGAAGAAGCCGGTCAGACCTGGCAGACCCAAGCGTATAGTGAGGGTCTGCTGGGAACGTCTCGCTGAGCCCCCTGTCAGACGGACTTTCAACTCACACCTCCGGGAGAGTTTCTCCCAGGTCCCGGCGGAGGAGGGGGACATGGAGTCCGAGTGGACCATGTTCTCTGCCTCAATCGCCGATGCGGCGGCTCGTAGCTGTGGTCGCAAGGTCTCTGGTGCTGGTCCCGGCGGCAACCCCCGAACCCGGTGGTGGACACCGGCAGTAAGGGATGCTGTCAGGCTGAAGAAGGAGTCCTATCGAGCCATGATGGTTCGGGGGACTCCTGAGGCAGCTGTCCAGTACCGGCAGGCCAAGCGTGCCGCGGCCCGGGCTGTTGCAGAGGCAAAAACCCGGGACTGGGAGGAGTTCGGAGAGTCCATGGAGCATGACTATCGGTCGGCCTCGAAGAGATTTGGCAAACCATCCGGCGCCTCAGGAGGGGGAAGCAGTTCTTTGCCAACATCATGTACGGTGCGGGTGGAGAGCTGCTGACCTCGACTGGGGATATTGTCGGGCGGTGGAAGGAATACTTTGAGGTTCTCCTCAATCCCCCCGTCACGTCCTCTGTTACAGAGGCAGAGGCTGAGGACGTTGGGGCGGGTACATCCATCTCCCTGGCTGAGGTCACCAAGGTGGTTGGTAGCCTCCATGGTGGCAAGGCTCCGGGTGTGGATGAGATCCGCCCTGATTATCTAAAGTCTCTGGATGTTGTAGGACTGTCTTGGCTGACACGTCTCTGCAACATCGCGTGGCGATTGGGGGCAGTGCCAATGGAGTGGCAGACCGGGGTGGTGATCCCTCTCTACAAGAAGGGGGACCGGAGGGTGTGTTCCAATTATCGTGGGATCACACTCCTCAGCCTCCCCGGTAAGGTCTACTCCAAGGTACTGGAGAGGAGGCTACGGCCGATGGTCGAATCTCGGATCCAGGAGGAGCAGTGTGGTTTTTGTCCCGGTCGCGAACACTGGACCAGCTCTATACTCTCCATCGGATACTCGAGGGTTCATGGGAGTTCGCCCAACCTGTCCACATGTGCTTTGTGGATTTGGAGAAGGCGTTCGACTGTGTTCCCCGGGGTGTCCTTTGGGGGGTTCTCCGGGAGTACGGGGTCGGAGGTCCTCTGCTGAGGGCCATCCGATCCCTGTATGACCGGAGCCAGAGCTGTGTTCGCATTGCCGGCAGTAAGTCAGACCTGTTCCCGGTGAATGTTGGCCTCCGACAGGGCTGCCCTTTGTCACCGGTTCTGTTCACTGTATTTATGGACAGAATATCTAGGCGCAGCCAGGGGTCGGAGGGGGTCCGGTTCGGAGACCACAGGATTTCATCTCTGCTGTTTGCGGACGATGTTGTCCTGTTGGCTCCAACGAACCAGGACCTGCAGCATGCACTGGGACGGTTTGCAGCCGAGTGTGAAGCGGCTGGGATGAGAATCAGCACCTCCAAATCCGAGGCCATGGTGCTCGACCGGAAAAAGGTGCCTTGCCCTCTGCAGGTGGGTGGAGAGGTCCTTCCTCAAGTGGAGGAGTTCAAGTATCTCGGGGTCTTGTTCACGAGTGAGGGAAGAATGGAGCGTGAGATTGACAGGCGGATCGGTGCAGCATGCGCAGTTATGCGGTCGCTGTATCGGACCGTTGTGGTGAAGAGGGAGCTGAGCCGAAAGGCAAAGCTCTCGATTTACCGGGCAATCTTCGTTCCCTCCCTCACCTATGGTCATGAGCTTTGGGTAATGACCGAAAGAACGAGATTGCGGATACAAGCGGTCGAAATGAGCTTCCTCCGCAGAGTGGCTGGGCGCTCCCTTAGAGATAGGGTGAGGAGCTCAGTCACACGGGAGGAGCTCGGAGTAGAACCGCTGCTTCTCCACGTCGAGAGGAACCAGTTGAGGTGGCTCGGGCATCTGTTCCGGATGCCTCCTGGACGCCTCCCTGGGGAGGTGTTCCGGGCACGTCCCACCGGGAGGAGGCCCCGCGGAAGACCCAGGACACGCTGGAGGGACTATGTCTCTCAGCTGGCCTGGGAACGCCTTGGGGTCCCCCCGGACGAGCTGGAGGAAGTGTGTGTGGATAGGGAAGTCTGGGCGTCTCTGCTTAGACTGCTGCCCCCGCGACCCGGCAACGGATAAAGCGGAAGAAAATGGATGGATGGATGGATGGCACTTTACATTGTTAATAAAGGCTACGTAGCAGGCCCAAAATGCATACATATTAGCAGGGTAATACGAAGTTAGTCTGGTGTGAAACTGTTTTGTCTGTATGGTCCAAAATTAATCTAAAAAAAAATTGATCATTTAGGCCTCGTAAAGGACCACAACTGGCCCCCAGGCCCCACTTTGGGTGTCCCTATACTCCCTAGACTGTATATTGTTACTTTTACCTCTAAACTGATATTTACTATGGAGTTCAACCAACATGTTTTGGAAGACTTTTGATCTGCTTCTACTGTGAACTATAACGGGAGCGTCACCACTTATTGGTCTAGTAGAAAATGCAACATCCTAATCATAATTAGATTAGTGAACCGGAGTGTGTGAATGAATCCTAAAGAGGTGGACACACTCAAGACTACAAATCTGTTTTTATTTCTCTAAGACTAGACTTAAAATGCACATTATCCTCCTGAAAAAGTAAGAAAAAAAAGGTTAGAGGTATATCCACTTTATTCCAAAATGAATGGTGTTTTCCTTCACTGCGCCACACTGCTGTCTGATCCCTGGAGTGAAATCTAGAACTGCATCAACAATACGATCCAAACCAGAAGCCTTCAGCTGGTCTCACAGTGTATAATGTTTGGTGTACAGGATTACATTTTAATCATTCCCTTTTATTATATTTGTATGGCCGCTACACACAAAATACGAGCGTAATCCCCTTTAGAGCTCTTATTCACTTTGATAACGTATCGTAACTAATGAGCCCACTTAGCTTTAGTTTGAATCAAATTACAGGAAGATTATTGTACCCCTCTCCAATGAGATTAGCTGGAGACTCTAAGGAACTAAATGCAATGGGTCACTGACTGCACTCTGTATGCTGTGAATGGCTTGCTAACATAAGACACACTGGTCACATCAATCAAAAGAAAGTAATCTTTATTTATATACCGCCTTTCACAGAGTCTCAAAGCGGTTTACAATTGTTGTTTTTGGGCATTTGTCCTCTCACTCCACACAGAGATGGGAGCGGGGTCGCCAGTACAGGAGGCGCATGCCAGAACTATTAGACATGTTTTTAGTGGTAGGGGAAACCGGAGTACCCGGAGGAAACCTACGCAGACACGGGGAGAACATGCAAACTCCACTCAGAAAGGCCCTGGTCCGACCGGGATTCGAACCCAGGACCTTCTTGCTGAGAGGCGAGAGTGCTACCCACTCAGCCACTCTGCGCCCTATTTATCGTGTATTGAATCGTAGACTTAAAAGATCACTCAATAATGTGTTTTTTAATTCATTTTGAGAGCTAAGCCAGTGGTTCCCAATCTTTTTTGGCCTGTGTACCCCCTCGCCAGTGTAGACAGGGCTGTCGGGTGTGAGGAGTGGTTCAAACTCATTTTGGTTGGGGCCTGAACCAATATAGACCAAATAGCTTGTTACTGCACATGATAAACTTATTACTATTGATATGGTTGTTTTATTGGAGAAAATTAGAATATAATAATGCCATAGAAGCCCATATTAACATATTAATTCCTTTAAAGTACTTCCTGTGATACCCCTGCGTTCCCCTGGTGGTCGACAAACCCCGATTGGGAAATACTGATTAAAACGAATCAAAAGAAAAAGTCTGCCAGCTCATCAATTATCAAAATAATCCTTAATTTCAGCCCTAAATACAACAACATGATTTTTTTGCGTACAGAATGCAATAGAGGGAATATGCATGAAGTAAGCTACAAAGCTATTAGCTATAATTTGGGTATAATGGACAGTTTTTGCTCTGAAGTTAACAGCATGAAGATCAGATTGGTATCAGATTTGCGTAGCCGTATTTGACAAAAATGTGGTTGTAAATAATATTAAAAAGCCACGAACAGACTGGTGGAGTGACGTTAAGATATGTAAAACCCATTGAAAGATCGTGTGCTATGTGACAGATTTCCACTGAGACTGTGTCAAATTTGAAGAGTAGACAAACTGCTGTGACTGCTTCCCACCGTCTTCAGAGACAGAGCAAGAGCTGCAGGAGGGACCGGGTTTGGCATCAGCAGCATCAGGATCTAAACTTTGACACTAGTGAACAATGACTCACACAGAGAAGACTTACGAGAGACACAACTTTTCCACTTGCAATGGTTAAAGAGTTTGTCAAAACGAAACACCTTCGTAATGCCAAAAGTACCAGGTCGTCTTCTTTATGAAAGTTTTACAGCGCACGATCTTAGATATAAATATTCTTGAGTTTTATAACAGTTTAGAATTGGTATTATTACTGTGGTATTAAACATATGTTACAGGTCCTGGTTTGAAAACGTATCCGGTTTTCTGCCACACGTCCCTCCTTGTTTTCTTTCATCGCACTAAACCAACTATGACGCCACTTTTCTGGGAGAGGCTCTTTCGACCTTTGAGCTTGCCCTCACGTGACCACTGCTGTCACTCGGGAGAAGATTATGACACACAAAATAAAACAATGAAACTGAACGAATGACGGAACAAGAAAAATAACTGGTTTATATAATGAGACTAAATACATCGAATTGAAGTTATAATTGATTGGAAAAAGAAAGATAAAAGACCATTTCACCAGTAGTTCATGTTAATTTTTCTTTTGTACAGCCCTAAATCACAACTGCAGCCGTCTGAGAAGACTTGTTTACAAGGTTATTGACTCGCCAACAACAGATCAGAGAATCAAACATAATTATTTGTCAGCGGGAGGGCAGGTACCAGTACTATGGGGAAGAAGCAATTTTAAAACATTGCCAAAATGATTATTTGGTTTGGATTAAATTCACAAACCAGACACTAAGTTCTCTCTGTTGGCCAACATCATGCATGGATGAAATTTAGGGGATCCTTTATTCGTCCCATTGGGGAAATTTCAGTGTTGCATTACCAGTTACAGAACAGCATAGAAATGAGAAACAGATAAAACTCCATACTACAATAAAATAAAAAGAAAGTGATATTTAGTACGAGACTGATTTGAAACAACAAGGCAGCTGCTCCAACCAGAATCAAATGTGTTGCTGAGCCCTTAAATTTGATTGCTGGCAAAAGTTGCAAATACATTTTCTCTTTGCAAAATAGAGTAACGATCAAACATAAACCAAATGAAATACACATGCATAAACACTTGACAGCCCTGCATGGCGCACGCCTACATCCATCATGACAACACGAGGGGAACAGGGGCTGTGAACTCCTCCAAAAGCAGTAACTGGGTAATTGCCCTGGCACGCTCCCATAGGCCCAGCACAGTCTTATCTTCAGGGCAGTCTGCCATCTCTGCCAGTCACACACACACACACACACACACACACGTAGACGAGAGGGGAGCGATCGCGGGGACTTCCTTCCGACACTATTCATGTCAGTGGGGCCACCTGCTGAGCCTGTCAAAGCGTGGAACCACACAGGGACAGAGACACAGCCATCTCCACCAGAGAGAAGAGAGCTCTTCTTCAAACTCTTGACTTTTAAAAAGACACTAGTGAAAGTATAGCAGTGATGTGCATTTAAAACCTTTGCTACCTGCTGAGAGTGTAAGAAACAGCCTCGATACAATTATCCAGGCTGCCAAGTATTCGCACATCCTCCCTGAACATACTCTCAAACGTATACTTCTAATCGGGATATGTCGTCATTGTATCAATTTAACTTAATACACCCGATTAGGCCCAATGATTCAAAAAACAGCATAGGGTAACTGCTGCTTCTAAGGGACAGTTCACTTTTCTGCTTGCTTAAAGTGATTGTCTGGAGTTTGTCTGAAAAAAGAGAGAGAGGTACATGATTTGAAAAAAACGACCCAAGCTCCCTCCCCCTTCCTTTCTGATTGGTCTACGACTACGTTTCCATAAGAATCAATCAACACATTTAAATGTTAATCAGAGAACACATTATACATACACATTATTAATACACATGCACGGAGGTTTTCAGAATTATTTGTTAACGTTTTTATGACAAAAATAATGTTTTAATGCAAGAAAAAAGCGATTGCGGTAAACCCGGAAGTAGCTATTATCATTAATTGAACATTTTAACACACATTTGAAGAGGATCTGATTATAGATATAGGTTCACTATTAATGATTATGGATATAGGTTCAGTATATAAATGATTATGGATATAGGTTCAGTATATAAATGATTATGGATATAGGTTCAGTATATAAATGAGTAACTCAGCGCGGATGTTCAGAATTCTTTGTTCAGTTTTCATTTAGTTCCAGAGCCTAATAGAGGCTTGATTCGGAGGTTCCGCAAAAACAAACAACTGAGCATGTGCGCAGCTACGAGCATGAGCGTCGATGATTGACAGCCCTTGGCATCACTTGATTGGTTAAAGTGGACGGCATCATGGATTCTGAGCTAAGAGAAGGGAAGGGGGGACTTACCCGTATCATTAGAAATCATAAAATGACTTATTTCATATCAACATTTAAGGCCAGGAGGTCAATTTACTACAATTCTTAACATTTGTAATTCATTTCGAGTTCCAGACTATCACTTTAAATCCATCCGTCTCTCAGGTACATGGGTCTGACCAATAGCAGTGTTGAAGAATCTATGAATGTAAAAAAAAAATAACAATTGCCTGGAGTTGTACTTGTTACAAAGTTACCATATCATCTCTCACAGTTGGTGTCAAGTTAGTATATTCTAAATTAATGGAGTCATAACGTGACAGAGAACACATGTGTCTTCAAAATGAGTCCACAGAAACTTTATCTGGGTTCTGTATGTTTGAGTCTACAGGTTTGTATCACATATTTTTTATACTTTATCATTTTTAGAGTTCTGACTGCCCCTTATTCCTACTGTTCTGTACCTTGGGATGCAACATAGAAATATCCCCACTGTCCGACGAATAAAGTAATTGCTTTGTATTCTGAAAGAATTCTGTCAAAAGAGCTTGTTTGGGACTTATAAAACTTGAATAGATAAATGTTACGTGTTCTCTCTCTACTTTGTGTGCCATGTTCAGTGATGTCTCTTGGCAACAAAAAGTACAACATCCTTTCTTTAAGTGCATTATCTAGTTATAAACAGTAATACATTGTAATCCGGTGTGTGTGAGTGACCCGTGTAGTCAGAGGTGCAGATGGCAGCTACTTCTTAAAAGCAGCAGCTGATTCTGTGGTACAGTAGTAAAACATGAATAATGAAAGATTTAAAAAAAAAAAAAAAAGTCTTTGAAATAGAACGGACAGAATCTGATGTGTGCATACTTCATGAGTCTGTCATTCCTTGATCACAGGAATGAACCAAATGAGACCACTGCATGATTTCTGGTCCATCCTGGTCTCATGCAGGACTCCGTTTTTTTCCCACCGGGTTTAGAGTTGTTTCTTGCCAATGCAGGAGGGTTGTTGACTAAAAGAACAGTGGTAATGATCTAGCATACCAATTCCAATGTGTTTTCTGTTTTATTTTCGTGTATGTGCTGGCGAATTCAAAGTAAATTCCTTCGAGACAACTACTGTTGTGATTTAGGGCAATACAAGAAAAAATGTGATTGAATTGAATACTTCAGATCTGGGTCTAATGCAGGACTTTACTATGAGGTGATGATGGGACCCCACATTGTCCCCCACTGAGTTCTTAAGAGTTGCTCCTTGCCAATCCAGGAGGGTCTAAGGACACATTTATGGACATTGGTCATCTGCCCCTTATGGACCAATGTCTCTATGTGTTATTTTATCATTGTGTTTCTTGTGTTTGATTCTCTGATCTGTGGATGGTTTTGTAAAGCCCTGTGATGATTTAGGGCAATACAGAATGAAATGTAATTGACTCTCAGAGAAGACTTCATGTCCAGGTCCAGGTCTTAGCCCAGCACCACCTGTTCTCTGCTCGCCTCCACACTGTGCCAACTGCCCTCCTTTCTTCCAGCTGTGAGTGCGTAACCACGGGACCGCTCAGCCAACCCCGGGATTACCGTGGAGTACCGGGAGATTATCGAGGCTCCAGAGTGCAGCTCTTGGATCTATTGATTCCCAGCTACCAGTCCACCCACCACATTTTACGCATTCCCTGGAATAGGCTGAAAATCATTGATGTTGGCTACAAAAATAACAACACTGTATTGGAATATCCGTGGGAATTGCATTTCCAGGGTTGCATTACAAACGTGTGGTTCTTCTGGGAAGCCTGGTAATAGTATACGGTGTGTCTAGCAATAAAAGGCTTTAACAGCTGGGGCCTGAGCAGCAGCTGACTGGAGAGGGGCACAGTGGGAGCTCTGAGGCAGGAATAGGTTAAGTGCTCCAAAGCTAATGGATAGTTAGGGAATAATTCTCCAAGATAGCAGAACAGTACAGTGTAGCCGATTAAGCAAAGAGTCTACCCTACTGAACCACATCGGTATGGTTTGATTAGCGACGGCCCATGTTAAATCTGTGACTAGACTAAAAGTAGGAGAGGTAGAATACACAATAGGGAAGGAGCTGCGGGCATGCTATACACTTTAAAAGGCACGGGGAAACTTTTACGCACACTTTTACGCACAACTCTCTTGGTGTGGCTCCACGCTAGGCCTTAACTTTACTTCCAAGACAAACGTGGCTTACCTCAGAAGCGACTTTGCTCATGCGTCCTGCAGTCCCCTCTTCACGTTATTGGATTTCAGGACTCCAGCCGCAGCATTAATCTCCTCTTTTTACCCCCAAAAAATCTCAGTCTTGGTCGGCGTGTCCCATTCCGATAAACTCCTTCCAACAAGCGCAAGTCAGAGGGACGGCTTCTCGAATAGTTTTGCTCCAGCGAAGACAATGCCCAGGAAGCTGACAAAGGGCTGTTAATATGGCGGGGTAAAGGCTAGGAAAAGCAATTAAAATATCCCCAAATGAGCGCCCGCTGATAGGTCAGGGCTG
Source organism: Knipowitschia caucasica (assembly GCA_964034765.1). Lineage (NCBI taxonomy): Eukaryota > Metazoa > Chordata > Actinopteri > Gobiiformes > Gobiidae > Knipowitschia > Knipowitschia caucasica. Next base: position 24,087,192 of record OZ035836.1, on the reverse strand, counting down.
CGCTCAAAAGAGGCACAACAATAGCCCGGGACAGGGGCAGGAGAGACCAGGCCAAAGAAGGAACCGCGAGGCGTTCAAAGACACGGATTAGGCTCGTTTGTTTCAGGCGGGGAGATAAGTGATTGATAAAAAAAAAAACGATATTGTTCGAAATGTGGAGATGTGACGATGCAGAAGTGGCTGCAAGTACAGCAACTTTATATTAAAGGTATTATTGTGATTTTTAAAGCTCTATATTGTATTGAATGAGAAGATATATTTGCACAGCACATTTCATGCAAAGTCCGAAAAGCTTTGTCTCGTTTCAATTGAGTGGTTAATCGTGAGTATTTAAATTACGCAACCATGATACTGTTCTCCATTCTAAAAGACATTTATGTTTGGGTGTATTTGTTTTGTGTGATTTTTTTATCCTATATCATAATTTATACAGGATGATAGCATTCCTTGTTTCGACGGTCTTTGAAAGCTCCTTCTTTTCTCATTGAACAGTTTCCCCGTGTACTCAATATGGCCGACACTTAGATTGATCAAAAACCGGCATCAATTTGATAAAATGTGCTTCTCCTCCTGCCGTGTGCATAGTAACACTGCTGTTCTTTTGTGCCTGGCTTCAGTACGCACTTGTTTGGCATGATACTGAAAACACAAACTGATTTGAACCTTGAGATCAAGTCTTGAATTATGCAGAGCTTGGGCGCCCCCTGGGTGTTGTGCAAAGAACATGTCATTTCTTATCATCGGGGATTGTTCTGTCAAAGGCCTGAGGGAAATCCATGGACTATCAGGTGAACATCGCTTTTTAGTAATCGCAAAAGTAAAGTTCCAGTTAGAATTACAATTGATGACACACCGATTCACAAAGTTCCACAAAACGTTTTCTTGGGAGTGATAATAGATGAAGATCTGAGCTGGAAACTTCACATAGGTTACTTGAGGACAAAAGTTGCTAAGTGTGTGGGAATAATGAGGAGAGCAAGTCACCTGATCAATACCAATGCTCTTATGTTACTGTATCATTCATGTATAATGTCATATTTAAATTACTGTGTGGAAGTGTGGGGTAATTGCTACAAATCTCACTTACAGCCTCTGATTATCTTGCAAAAGAAGGCTATAAGGATTGTGTCCAACGTCCACTACAGACATCCTTCCAATCCTCTGTTCATTCAAAACCAGCAACTGAAACTGCAGGACTTGATCGTCCTAAAAACTGCTCAGATAATGTTCATGGCATCTGAAAACTATACCGTCCAATATAAGTCATCTTTTCAACGATAGAGATGCTCATCATAATTACAGATTAAGAGGAAACAAACTTTTATATGTACCTAAATTTAGGACTACATTAAAATCTATGTGTATCTCGGTCCGAGGCGTCCACATTTGGAATGGATTAAAAGAAGAATTAAAAACATGCTCAACTACGACTGCTTTTAAAAAGAAATTTAAAAGAGACATATTGAAGAAATACACAGAGGACAGAGAGTGATGCCCTGGGCCTGGACAGAGCGGTGGGAGAGAGGTGTGTGGTCAGGGAGTGTTTGGGCCAGTGTCTGTGTGAGTGAGAGAATGAGTGTGCGTCTTGTCACTGTGTGTCTTGTTTTTTTTTTTATTATTATTATTTTGCATTTTGTATTTGATGCAATGATATAACTGTACAGTGTTAGTGTAATTTGTATTTGCTGTTTTGCTGAAAGTGTGAGGGGGTTGGAAATGTATAAGCGTCTGCTTCACCCAACCCCCTTTTCAAAACTTGTGACTCTTTTTATTTGATAATTGATATTTGTACTTGTTTTTGTGCAGGTTTTGAAATAAATAAATAAATAAAAAATAAATAAACATTACCTTCGTAAAGATAACACTGTATCTCGGGTCTATCAGAAAAAAGCATGATAGGCAATGTTTTTATTTTCCACAAAGACTTTTGTTACTACAACATTAGTAAAGGTCATATATGAAACAATGGAATGGCCCACTATAATCTAATTACATTATTGAATTACATTGTTGTCCATTCTTTCTAATATTCTGAATAATTTCAGCAGTTTGCCTTAAAGCTGTATGGCAGACATCTTGTACAGTTTCAGGGGTCTTGTTTGAAAGCATACATTGCAGTATTCCAATACTTATATCTCTCAATTACAACTGGTGGTGGTTAGCACACTCACTTCTCGACAAGAAGGTCATGGGTTCAATTCCACCTCTTGATATGACCTTACTGAGCTGTATTTGCCTGTTCTCCTCATGCCCACCGTTAAAGCATGAACGCTAAGTGAAATTCTCCAGCTCTGGTCCTGATGAAGTCAAGGATCGGCATCTGGAGGCAGGCTTTTCTGGCATTTCAGAATGGGTCAAATACAGGGAACACATTTCAAAAATACAGGATGACACTTATTTGAAAATACATTTTTAATTTCAGGTATAGATTCTAAATATTGACCTTCTGCAAACCCTTTCCAAATCCAAATTTTAATACTTTTGAGTTGAATGTCCCATTGCAAAGTCACAATTTCTCTATACACACAAGAAGAATCCTCTGTTATACAAACACAGACGCTACAGGTGAATGCATTTACTGTATATGAGGAAGTTGTCATTGCAGAGATAGTTTCTTCCCTATGGCTATGAATAGAACCACATTCTGATGTGACAGGATGTGAAATGTCAAGTTGTTGCAAAGATTTCATTACTTGTGAAAGTCATGAATGGCCCAAGTACAGGTCTCAAAGTTATCCCAACCTTTATATTTTGATTGGGGGCATTATCCATAATCGCATGGCTTTTGAGCAATTAGATTTCCAGACTCACTAATGACCAAAGGGAGGCTGCGTGTGACTCATACTGGCTCCATCCTCGTGCGCACTGCTGACTGGACAGTGCGCCTGCAGTGTCCCCCGCTCTCCGCTTGGGGGAGCCGTGTGCCCATCCTTCTGCGCTCTTCTCTGTATACCTGCTGCCCACCATGAGCGGTCCTCTTCAGCACATATGGGCTTTAAGTTGTGTTCCAAGCTGGATTCACGCCCCGTAAAACTGCTGTTATGGATAGGTCCTGAGGTAGTGACTGGCTCCCTTCGTCATATTGCGTCAGAGGAAAACAAAATGCTGACGTGAATTTAAATAAATAATATAAAAAAGGGTTGGCGAGCTATATGTCTGATTCAGCTGTGGCATAGCACACAATGTTCTGCCCCTTTTAATTACCAGACAAAATTCTTGGACATCTTTATTCATGCAAATTTAAAGTCTCCAAAAACTTCCACTCATTTGGGCTCACTTTCTCTCTCTCCTCTCCAGTTCTGTTCTCACTCAGCTTCCACACGTTTGTAGCCAAGTTCACGCAGTGTTGCTGCAGTTAATTTGTCTTATTAATACCTAATAATGAGTCCCCCGATGCGCAAAAGCATCCAGGAGAAATCATTTTGGTGCCTGAATATTCTAAGGCAGCCATTCCCAAACTCAGTAACACCGAGGCCCCCTTAAAAATCTGACGGGTCTGCGTGGCCCCCCAAAATAATAACCAAGAAGACAACATTAAGAATAGGCTCTTCTGGTTATTTTATTTTGGGGAAATAGCCTCTGCTACAAACATTGTAATACAAAAATGATTACAGTGGATTATTCAAGTCAAATAATAATATGTATTCAACACAAATATTTTAATATTACAAACAAAACATTATAAATTTAACATTAAATAATTATATATATATATATATATATATATATATATATATATATATATATATATATATTTTTTTTTAATGACCTCCCGCGGCCCCCCTGCAGTACCCTCGCGGCCCACCAGGGGGCCGCGGACCCCACTTTGGGAGACACTGTTCTAAGGCTTTCTATGGCCTTGCTGTTCCACCCTCAAACCTTATTCACAAAACGAAAAAACAAAACATATTCATATATATTTCGTTTAAAATCTTCTTATGTATCATTTTTAGTTCGTCGTTAAAGATGAATTCACACACGAGTGGAAATGTGGCCTGCGTTATTGCACCAAATGACGCTGCAAAGAAACACGCACGGCCATTAACGATAAACGTGCGTCGCTGGTGATTGTAAAGGGATAGAAAAGATTGAGACGCGCTGCCGTGTAACCGGAGACGAGTCACTGGAGCAGCGGACAGCGACGGTCCCTGGAGGCCTTGAACTTCTGAAGCCTGATCCCTGTTATGACAAACCCCAACCAATCGTTTCCCAGCCTTGCCATAATCATGCGAGCCTAATTGGACTCGTTGATGACGCGGTGAGTGCTCAAATTGATTGCTAATGGCCGTCACATAGCAGCGGTGTGCGTCTCTGTGGTTCAAAAGAGTAAAGTTTGGGTTGAAAAAAACTTGAAAGAGACAAAAGAAAAGAGGGGGATGGATGGGTGCATGCACAGAGGCAGGTGGGATAGGGTCTGACGAAGGAGGAACTGTACTATTATATTCCGGGAGGGAGGCTTGATGACGTCTGCAGCATCCTTAATGTGACATATGGGGGGCGGGCGGAGGGGAGATAAAAATCCAAGGCAATCACAGCACAGGACAAAAGTTTCCAGAGAAGCGCGATATGAAGACGCACACGACGAGCGCTCGTTGTGTTTTGTGACTTTTTACAGGAGGCGGTTTTTTCCCCCTTCTTCCTTCTCCCAGTGCGCGCACTTCTCTCGTCTTCTTTTTTTTCTTTCTTTCATTTCTTTCACCGACTCCCAAGTCCAAAGTGAGAGAGAGAGAGACGTGGAGCTGAGGGCGACATAAAGCTTTGAGAGTCTTCGCGGAGAAGGCGCTTCAGCCAAAAGGGGTGATATAGGAGCGCTCTCTCCACTCGCACGCAGACACGCCCGGACCCTGCCTCCCCTCTTCCTCCCACATCCTCTGTCTCCTTTCCAGTAACAGCGGCATCAGCAGCAGCATCAGCCAGTAGAAGCAACGAGCGCCTCCAGTTCTCCCTTTCTTCTTGATATAGGTATGCATGGACACTGCTGAACGCTGCGTAAAAGTCTCAGGAATTAGTCAGTTATGTGGATACCCTGCATGTAAAGGATTGACTGTAACTTCCATGTGCACGTTTAACATATTTACGTAGTTTTTTGGTTAGAACTCCAGCTTGTCTTATATGTAGAAATTGATTGCTTTGATTGTTTTATGTAGTGTAACGAAGATTCTTTTTGCGTTTCTCCGCAGCATGGCCAGTTCGAGTAAAGCCACACTAATCTTACTCATCTACGGAATCTTAGTGCACTACAGCGTCTTCTGCACTCCCCTAGGACTAAGTTACCCTAAAATCAGGTAGGTGTCTCGTTGGGAACACTTATGGGTGGCGCGTAATGGCAAGGACAATGGTGGTTTCTTGGCACGGCGCTTTGATTCGAGCGTATAGTTTTATTCATGTGTCCAACTTAATTACGCACAGAAGCGGCTGCGCTCTTGCACTTTGAGGTCTTCGCAGGTTTGATTGATGAAAGCCATAGTTGTCAAAGCGCGCGTATGTGTGTGTGCGTGTGCATGTGTGTGTGTGTGTGTGTGTGTGTGTGTGTATGAGCCATGGGTCCGCTGGGACGCTCTACACAAGTCTTTCTTATTAATCTGAATTCGGGATGACGGGGGCTGTCGTCACGCGTATTAAGAGCCAAGAAGAAATCTGAGCCACTTTGCATCTTGTTTTCCTCCTCTCTTGTTATCATGGCAAAAGTCTGAGATTTTGGGCGTGGTTAGAGTGCACGTCTTAATAGCCGCATTATTGTATTTCATTTCCCATCACCAGCATGTAACATTTTAGTGTGCACACCAACTCGGTACGGGGGAGTTTTCACACCCATTGTTCGCATTATTTAATTATTAATGCGCAAAAAGGGAACGAGTCCAAATTCCATTTCTAACAGCCGGGTTTAAAACATTTTTGTGCACATTTAACACATTAATAACACACAAATCACAAGAGTTATTTCATCATTTCAGTTTGTATAATCGTTTTTGTAGACTATGCTTGTTCTGACTTTCAAAAGCAACATTATGACGCATTTCTAATTACTTTTCGTTCGTTTTTTACATTTTACATCCTGCAAAAGAACTGCGTTTCTTGCCTGTTTTTATTTGTTATTTTTATTTTATTTATTTATTTTTGCGCATTCTTCCACTGTATATTCCACCCACACTCGCTCGCTCGCCGCGCAGCCATCCTGATTTGTCCTTTTTTTTTTCTCCCTCCCCATTCAGACTAGACAACGACGCCTTCGATGAGGACGGGAACACAATATCGGACATGGGTTTTGACACGGACCAAATAGCGATACGCAGCCCGGACGACTCCTACAGCCTGTTCTACCCCACGGACAAAAGGTAACTCCATATGTGCTATTAATACATTGTCTTCTGATGCTGCCGTGTGCTTGTCTGGTACCCCCCACGTAGCCTGAAATGCACACGCCTTAATACTCGTATAAAGGGGCTATTTATTAAGGCTGTATATTTATATATTTTTAAAATCATTGTCTGCGCTTTCCCCTTTTTTGGAGTCTTCCTTGGATTGATATGTGTGTTTTGGCGTTTTATCATCTCAGATCAGAAAGGCATGCAGAGGAGGAATTAGATAGAGCCTTGAGGGACATCCTGCGTCAGTTAACAGCGAGACATTATCTGCATTCGCTGGTGACAATACGCGCAGGGTAAGGGCATCCTCTTATTCGCGTTACATAGACAATCATTTGCTTCCATCTCATGTATTATTTCGCTTGTCCTGCTTTGTCTTGTTCCTGTTTTTTTATTTTATTTTTATGTGTTGCATGCATGGCGTATGTTTTGTAAGCAATGCAAGCCAGGGATATTACAACAACACAGCCCATACATTGATTATTATTATTTATTTTTATTGCACTAAAATAAAACCCGCGTCAGAATGCACAATGGGAGACAAATGTTGAATAATTGACGCACACGGATCCAAAGGCCTATTTTTGTATATGTTTTTTTTTCAAGCAGGAGGCAGGCTGACGTGACTGCACTTGTATACGTTTGGGATTCAATCAAAATGGGAAAGGGGGGGGGGGGGGGGGGGGGGGGGGGGGGAGTTGTATTATCAAACACAGCACGCTTTCACTGTTTTTTTTGTCTTTTTTCTCTCTGTGTTTATTTTCCAGCGAGGACAACAGCGTGGAAGAAGAGTCGGAGCCCTTATCCAAGAGACACTCGGATGGGATCTTCACTGACAGCTACAGCCGCTATAGGAAGCAAATGGCCGTGCAGAAATACCTGGCAGCCGTTCTGGGCAGAAGGTACAGACAGAGAGTTAGAAACAAAGGACGCCGCGGCCTGGCCTACTTGTAGCGTCTTTTTTTGCGAGATTGCCCCAAACTGCCCAACTGTGTAAATACATCGAGTCGTTATCAAATCCATCCACCTATATCTGCCAACCAGTGGATTGCGCCTGTGTTCTTTCAACATGTATTTATGTATGAAGTAAAGCCATTAAAATGAATATTTTATTAATAATATCGCTTTTTTTTCTTTTTGTACTGAAGCACCTCTTCTCGAGACATAACCTCACGCACAGTTGTGGACCAATCTTTTATTTCCATGTCAAGATGTTAAAGAAAATGAGAAAAAAAATGAAAACTGCTTAAAAAGAAAAGAGATATACATGTGCACCTTCAACATTATGCGCTTGAAGTCTTTAAAAGTCATCTACATATGCAGAAAATAAATAGATTTTAAAAGACAATCAAAGTATTGAATGTTATACTTATTTTTGTAACCTATTTTTTTAGTGTTGTTTTTTTTTCATTATTATTATTTTTTTGGAACAGGCCCAAAGAAGCAGTGAGCATGCTCTGTGAACCAAGGCTTACTCTATATCAACCATCAATGTTTTTCTCCTGACTGGTGAGCAACGTGGCTTTGGTGTTTGGCCTTTAATTCGAAGGTCTGAGTGAAAAAAAAAAAAAAAAAAAGTAATAACAAGGCCTAAATCTTATCTTTAAAAATAAAAAATCCTCTTTGCGGGGGCATATGTTACACAGATTTGCTCACTCGCCTCAAAACAAGTGTACAAAAATGCATCCATATATTGTGTAAGGAGAGAGAACATGACAAAGCCCAGTGCATGCCCGCTCAGTCACGGTTTCATTCAGAAAAATGAGGACAAACTCTTGAGGCAGGCTGCTATTGAACCAGAGAGAAATCCATGTCAGCGTACCCATCCTCAATGGTGCATGTAGAGGCTGATTTTTGGCTTTAGAAATTGCATGCGATATAGAGATTTGTTTTTTTGTTTGTTCTTTTTGGCTTCGGCCTTTATGCTTTAAGACTAATTTTGCACCACACCTCCTCCTGTGGGAGATTAGCTGTGGTGATGACTGGTATTGCACTGACTTGTTGACACTGGACGCCCTCATCCTCTATTTTTTTAACCCGATTGCCTTCGTCTCCTGTAGTCTATAGTAGTCTAGTAATAGCAGTAGTAGTATACAAGTAGTATAGCATAGTTCTTAGATTATTTCGCTTCTAAATGGCTGTGCTGAAGTAGATATTTAGTCCCTTTTGCCTTGACGGTGCTGTAGACGGTTTCATGTTGGATGTGTGCTGAGAGCGTGAAGGTGAGGATGAGATGAATTAAGAAGGGAGAGAGAGATATATATACGAATGTGAGGTGAGATATGATTGAGGAGAAGATGGAACGTTTCTGATCGTCTCTGTGTGGTGTTTCATGTAGACAGACTTAGACTGGACAAACGAGAGGGTCAATGAGCCTGACCTTATACAGGTCAGGTGTTGAATTCCCCCATTGTTGTCAAAAAAATGATAGAAAACTGGAGGCCTTCTACTCGAATGCAGCTTTGGTTCAAACATTTTAATCCCCCCTCTTTCTCCTTCTCTGCGTCTGGCCATTGTTCATTGGGCAACTTTGGCATTATTAACTATGGAAGTTAATAATGAACTCGCCTGCCATTGCATGTTATAAATCTACTTCTATTCAACATCTTTTTGGTATAAAATTCTCATTCTTGATTGCATGCTATTTTAAGACAACGCATTACATCATTGTCGTTCTTTTTGCTACTACATTTAAAAATAACCATTGCAATTTCTGTTTTAAACTTGCCACATATAGACTATAGTTTTGACAGCTCATGCTATTACCTCCACTAGCCCCCAAATTCCTGCTGGCATCAAATCTGCAAATCTCTTCAAGGATTTGCGTCCCCATTTGGCATTCGTCTTATGCCAAAAGGCCTTTTTTGATGCACCATTTTTCTTTCTCCATTTGCTTTGGACTTGCACAAATGGTCCCAACGCTCTCTCTTCCGTCCTCTATCGGATAAACATGTTTAAACGCAAAGCTGCACTGGTGTTGAGAAAAGCCTTTGCGATTGAGCCTTAATGCAGATGTAGCCTCATTTCTTTTTCATTTTCCAAACGCTGATTCAAAGTAGAAAAGTGTGTAGACGTTGCTGACTGTAAGAAGAGACTAAAGGGATTTCCACGTTTCTCCAGCCCAGAGAGAGAGATAGAGAGAGAGAGAGACACCCAATGACTTTTATTAGACTGGTATATCTTATGAATTTATTCAACATTATGCAAATGCTTGTTCATGCATCCATTGCAATCCAATCTCTGGCCTGCATCCCTCTTTTCCATTCAAAACTATAAATACTCTATAAAAATTGGGCTTTTCTTCTTACAAAGCGATATTAATGTAGGTGTTTAGCAAAATATCAGCGTCTGTATATCCGTGTGTTTGTTTGTGTGAATGGGAATCAAACGTGGAGGTGGTGGAAACAGCTTTTGGCTTCGGTGCCTTGCTTTCGACGTGAGAATTACAACAAAAAAAAACTAAAAAACTAAAAAAAAGACAAAAAAATATCCGAAAATTCGCCACAAGTGACAGATGGCAATTTTAGTGGCCCTACGATGCTGCAGTCCATGAGCTTACATTCAAACTTCCTTTTTCGATGTTTTAATCGCTTGGCTTGATCCGCCCCAACAGTAGTAGTAATTAGGCTTTATTTTTTAAAGCATGGCCAATACTTTATAGTGAGTAAAATATTATTCAAATGGCTAGAATGTATATGTTGAAGGAGCAGGCAATGTATGTGTGTGCATGGGGTGTTCAGTGTCTGTGGGAGTTGTGAAAAAACACCAGTGGTATTATAAATGTTGACTATGAGGTGTTGTTTCTTTGATATTGGTCAGTACATTATAATCAAGAAAATAGCCCCTTATATAAACTTATACTTTCTCATGTACATCACTATCCAAAAGTACGAGGATTGCCGAAACCATGACGGAGATGTTTTTCCGGTCATAGATAATGCCTCTGGTTGATCTTTTTCTGAAAGCGCCAAACGCCTTACTTTAAATGTTGAATCTTCTCTTCTATATCTGAAAAACTATGTGTTTTCAAAGTGAACCTTAATACAAGTGGCATCGTTCTACACACAGGAATCCTTTATGGGGTTTTACGTTTCTCAATGTCATGAAAGTGTTGTAAGATTTGTATGAATAAATTTTTGTAAACAACATTTTTCTAATCAATGTCTAATCATTTTCAAGATAAGTCACATATAAGCTGTTTCAAATATGAAATATATAGATCTGCAACGCTGGCACATGTGGGTCTGACAGAAGTAAAGAATTAGGTGGGTCCCACTTGCTCCAGACGAGATCATTTTCTAAAACACACAGGAGCCAAAAGCTTTGATTGAAAATAAAGTTAAACATCTTTCACATCCATCCAGCTGCTCTCATGAGACAGAGTCTGCCAGGTTGAATTTACATTTCCAGAGAAATCTCATCTCAAATGAAAAGCAAATATGCCAGGACTGCTCCAACCTGTAAGCAGCCATGTGTGAGCCAAGGCACACTGGTGTACTGTGCTAGACCAACATCCACCTCACAACCACATCCACACACTCCAAGCCAATGAAATTTATTCTTGTGTAGCCCTAAATCACAACAGCTATCTCGGAGAATTTAACAAAACCGCTGAAATCGCCATCACGGATAAGAGAATCAACAGAAATGCAATAATAAAAAAACACATATAACCATTATACCAATGTCCATTAATGATGATAAATATCCTTAAATCTTGTTGAATGTTGAGTGTCCTGGATCATCACCACTGTCCTTCTTGCACAATGAAGCGCACAAGGCTAACACATCAGACAAGTGGATCGATAAGTGTGAGCGTAAACGTGGTTGGCGCCTGCTCCAGACTGAGGTCCTCTTTGTGGATCTCTCTTGGCTCCAGTCTTGGCCTTGGAAGTGCAGCTGGGTCCTGCGGGAGCGAGGGTGTGGTGGAGAGGCTCACTGCGCTAACCCAATCAGAGACATGTTGCATGGCAACGGGCCACAAAGGGACGCGCTATGTATACGCATGTGTCAGGAGTGTGTACGTCGAGATGCTCAGAGCCCCGTGTACATGTTTATGAGGCTCTTTCATTATTCATAGCCCACAGCTCCACACCGACCTGGCTTTGAGTATGTTTGACTCAGATCCTCACCTGAACACGAGCAGAGTTTGGACTGGACTCACACTTCTCATACTGTAGCTCAGCACAATAGTGGAGCAGGTGGTAAATATGATTCATGAAAGCAGCTAAATGAATTAGCCATGAGAACCTGCTCACACATCCATCCCAGAGGAGGAGGGGAGCCGCTGTTACTAAGAAGCAGATTGGCGTTTGTCAGCTCTGTGTGGAGAAGAAGATGTCTCTATCCTTTATTCATCCCTCTGTGTTTTGGAGCTGTCTGCTGAAACTGAAGCTTTGTCCCGTTGACGAGATAAAATTCCCTGATTTCCTTTGACGTGTTGGGATTTCTCAAAAGATTCTTTGAAATAAACACATTTTATTCATGCATTCATACATTTGAAATCCAGCCAAATGCATTCTCCCGCCTAACAGTGGGAATACCCTTTACATAACGCTCACAAAAGCTACAAATGAAGCCGTAAAATGGAACATTACAAAGCACCATTTCCAGGTATTGCTTTTATACTGCTCCTCTGCGACGTGCTTCTTTGCACCTCGATATATTTGGCTTTCTAAGTTTGTTCCTTTGGTAATTGGAGGAGACTCTTTAATCAAAGGGGTAGACTGTAGAATCCTATCTTTTAATAATGTCTGTGTGTCCTTCAGAGCCTCCAGACATGTCTTAATCAGTGTGTACGGGGCAGCAGCAGGGCAGGGGGGGGAGGAGGGGTGATGGATTTGGGATATTCCACAGGGGATACCCACAGTGCCCCCCCAGTCCACACGCAGCCAGCCCTTTGTTATCGAGAGCACCAATCTACAATCAGCAATATCACTGTGTATTATGTGTATTAGACCAACATTATCAGCGTGTAAGCTTGGAGAGATTGTGCTGCGTGCCACTTAAGGCTGCTTTTGTGAAAATCATGAATATTGTACCATTATTTGCAATACATTTTGGAAGCACGAGTGAACCTCTCAAATGACAACAATCGTGCCATGATTGAAAGATACGCCAAATACTTTTAGAAAATGGGCCAGATGACCGTAAAACCAGTAATTGTTTTTGAAAGATAAATATTTTTGTGTTTTTTGTGTTGTCCCCGTGAATGCAGACGTGTTTCCCTCAATGCCCGGTCATAAATAATATGTTTGATTCTCCTTTTCCACTTCACACATTGGGCTTCAGATGAGACATGGAAATTAATTGACTAATCAAAACACATATTTTAGTTTCGAGTCTTAAAATCTTGTCTGTTCAATGTTTTCCGTTGTCTTTTGTGTGAAACTTTTGGAGAATCAGTTAGAAAATAAGCATTTAAATGGTTATTCTCTATATAAAACTAGTGTATTACTTTTAAGGGGTCTGTAAGGGTATTTGAAGCTTGTGCCAAATGTCACTACCGATGTTTTGTTTTTTGTTTTCTGCAGATAAGATATCAGAAATTTGATTTGAAACTTACAAAATGTGGAGCACTGAAACATTAGAGGCGACAAAGGACTAATAAAGACAATGACAGAAGTAAATGAAAGAAAGAGTTCTGGACTAAATTTTTTCTCCAGATTGGGCTTTTCCTATGTGGATTTTTCATGTTCTTTCCGTGTTTGCGCAAGTTTCCTCCAGGTGCTCCGCTTTCCTCTACCACTAAAAGCGGCTGTGGGAAGCCTTTACAAAACTACTGTTCATTATTACACACAGTTCCATCCAAATAGACATGATGGGATACACTATTTTTGCCATACATAATCAAATCAAAACATGATCTCCATGGACTGGGGACGTCAAACTGGTTCCAGAAAGGCCCTGTGTGGTGGAATAGATATCCTTTATTTGTCCCACAGTGGGGAAAGTTCAGTGTTGCATCACCGGTTACAGAACAGTAGGAATGAGGAGCGCACAACACAAGATAAATGAACAATAACTCTCTAACTTCAGCATAATAAAGAAGCAATTTATTTCCAACTAAGCAGGAGCACACCAGACTCAGCCCTTTCCTCAAGCCTTGAGCTTAAGACTGAACTTACTTGACGAATTAAGTGGAGTCTGGTGAGCTCTTGTGCTAGGTTGGAATAAGGAAACCTACGCCGACACGGGGAGAACATGCAAACTCCACACAGAAAGGCCTGGAGGCGCGATCGAACCCAGGACCTTCTTGCTGTGAAGTGACATCATTTGAAAAACCTACCTAATAACCACAATAATAAATGTGTATTTGTTGGTGCATGGTCACGTATATGTGTTTGCTCCCTGACTCCACACCGGAGAAGCCCAGACAGAAATGATGCAACAGCCCCCTCCCCACCTCCCTCCCCTCTCATAAATCATTCAGGGCTTGGCGTCTTTGTGGGACATGTACACAAGAGGGGTGTGCCTGTGCCTGCCCTCTCCGCTGGCCCGACCTGCCATCCAGCCCTAAAGCCCCAGCAATAACCCACTATTCTGGGCTTATACATCTCATCTGTGGCCTGCTGCCTGTCACTGCTCTCATTAAACAGGGGCCACGTTACCCCCATGGGACGGACGACAACAGACAAGCGGCACGGAAACCAAGGCGCTGTGGGAGGACTCGGGCCACTGATCAAGACCAGTGTTGCCTGTGGCGTTTTTTTTTCTTCTTCTTCATTTTTTAGAAGGGGAGCGTTTTAGTCCTAACGCTTGGGTGCCCATGTGTAACCACGGCGATCCATCATGTGTTATAAGACCGGTAAGAGTGGATATGAGCAAAGCAGATGTCGTTTTCTCACCTTAAAATAGCAATAAAGGAGAGGAGAAGTCAGGCAGCATCAAGGGGACGATTGGGAATATGTCTTAGTGGTATTACAGGCAGGTACTGAAATGGTTTGGTGCGCCACAAAGAACCAGTCACCCTGTTAGGATGTCATAACTCTATACCCTTGAGGTGGAATTGTGTTGTGGTGTCATATGTTTGTGGCTCAAGGCTGCAAATATAGGAAATGCAATAATATATGAGTGTTTTTCTCTCCTATTTATTGGCTTTTAGACCAGAAAGGCGCCTTGATGCGTTGGGGACAATCAATTCAACTGCTGATTAAAGCTGGGGTACTGAACTTTCAAACCACAACATATTTAAATGAATGTGATCAAATAAAAAGTGAGTTCCTTGGCGTCAAAACAGACTGGTTCACTAGTTTTCACATGCATGTATGTTTGGCCTGATCTGATTTGTTCACATTTTATTTCTTCACAACTCTTTTTCTGTTGGGTCAAACAAGAGGTATTAATGAATAGATAACATCCCTGTCACTTATCACAATAAAGCAATAAAACAAACTCTTTATTAAGATAAGATTTTTTAATTATGTATCACTTCATGCTACATATCTGTTTTTCACTAACAGAAAAAATATATATCTGCAGTGGGAAGAAACTTATTTTTTGGAATACATAGAGGGGAATTGCCCACACTGTAAACCCTGACAAGAAAAGTATACTTGAAAAAACCTTGGAAATAAATTGCACGTTAATGTCACTTGAATTCCTCGAGTACATCCTTAACTTGATGTTACCAAGTGAACTTAAGTGATTGCAATAAAGTGTAGCTGTGAATTCAACTTATGCATGTATCAGAGAGTTCCTGCTCCAACCGGGATTCATACTCAGAATCTTTCAATCGAGAGGCGAAGGTGCTACCGAGTCAGCCCCTGCCTTGATCATACCTGCCCTATTCAATACTCTACACCAGTGTCTCCCAAAGTGGGGTCCGCGGCCCCCTGGTGGGCCGCGAGGGTACTGCAGGGGGGCCGCGGGAGGTCATTAAAAAAAAAAATATATAGATATATATATATATATATAATTATTTAATGTTAAATTTATAATGTTTTGTTTGTAATATTAAAATATTTGTGTTGAATACATATTATTATTTGACTTGAATAATCCACTGTAATCATTTTTGTATTACAATGTTTGTAGCAGAGGCTATTTCCCCAAAATAAAATAACCAGAAGAGCCTATTCTTAATGTTGTCTTCTTGGTTATTATTTTGGGGGGCCACGCAGACCCGTCAGATTTTTAAGGGGGCCTCGGTGTTACTGAGTTTGGGAATGGCTGCTCTACACGTTCAAAATACCAAAAGTGTGGCTTACTTTAACAGAGACAGCTCAATTCAAAGAAGGCCCTGAGTGATATAGCCAAGCTTTAAATAAACTAAAAATAAATGAGTAATATTTACTTACTGGGAAAAATCAATGTGAAATTAAAGCCGCAAGCGGCGTCGAACGGCCCTCGCCGCACCGCGCAACTCCCTGCACCGCGCGCACTCCCCGCACCACGCCGCCCCGCACCAAGCCGCAACGCGCCGCTCCACAACGCCCCGCACTACGCCGCACCACACCGTACCACGCAGCACCGCTAAAAGGAGGTAGCACCGCCGTGTGATGATTTGTTTCCGTAGCCATAGAAGAATGTTAGTCAAATTGTAATGAATATGATAAGTAGAGCTGGTTTGGCTCCCCATGTAAACTTTGACACAGTCTGTAGGGGGCGCTAAGGGGCCGATTTCCAATATTTCACTTTAACCTGACCTAAACCCTGGAATTGAACAATGGATGAAAGTTTTGTGCAAATCAGACTTTGTTTGTGCAAACAGGAGCAAAATTAATGTTGTCAAAAAGAGCCAAAAAAACCCTTACATTTTGCCGCTCCGCTGCTCAAACAGCGTTTCACGGATCAAAATTCCCTGAAGTCATTTTGAAGGTACATGTGTTGAGATGATGTGGAGCGATTTTGAGGCGAATCGGTGAAACAGCCGAGGCTGGTTTGATGTTTGTGTGAGGTGTACATTTGCAATGAATGGGGAGCGTTTCTCGTCGCCACGGCAACAGGGTAAAAAATAAACCTTGGACCCAATTGACTTTTTGAATCAAGAGGGCAAAACAGATTTATGTGCAAAATTTCAAACATTTTGAAAAAACTAAATTTGAAAATGCCCATCTAAAACTTTGAAATAGTCTGTAGGGGGCGCTAATGTGTCAATTTGAATTAATTCACTTTAAAACGACCTAGACCCTAGAGTTGAACAATGTATTAATGTTTTTTGCAAATCAGACTTTGTTTGTGCAAACGGGAGCAAATTTAATGTTGTCAAAAACGGCCAAAAAAGGTCACATTTTGCCGCTCCGCTGCTCAAACAATGTTTCACTGATCAAAAATCCCTGAGGTCATTTTGAAGGTACATGTGTTGAGATGATGTGGAGCGATTTTGAGGCGAATCGGTGAAACGGCCGAGGAGGAGTCGCTTTCCAACCGACATGTATGAATACTTTTGCTGTTCATTTTTCCATTTTGCAGTGAAATTTATGGGCTTCCTGTTTGTCAGAGGGCGGAGCCATAATAATATTTTTTTCTTGTCTTGACTTGCGGAACATGTGTACCGAATTTCATGACTCTACAACAAACTTGATCCTCAGAACTCCCATAGGGGTATTATTTTGGCTGTTGTAGGTGGCGCTGTTCTGGCATTTTTTGAGTCCCATAAAAATAAACACCAAAATATCAAATTTTTCGCCAGGTCTGATTTTTGGGCAAAATTTAACAACTTTTCATGCATGTTCAGGGGGTCAAATTAAGGCTCAAAGTGCAGAAGAAAAAAGAAAGAAAGAAAGAAAGAAAGAAAGAAAGAAATAATTAAAGCCGCAAGCGGCGTCGAACGGCCCTCGCCGCACCACGCGACTCCCTGCACCGCGCGCGCTCCCCGCACCATGCCGCCCCGCACCAAGCCGCCCTGCACCATGCCGTCCCGCAGCACGCCGCCCCGCACCAAGCCGCAACGCGCCGCTCCACAACGCCCCGCACTACGCCGCAGCACCGCTAAAAGGAGGTGGCACCGCCGTGTGATGATTTGTTTCCGTAGTCATAGAAGAATGTTAGTCAAATTGTAATGAATATGATAAGTAGAGCTGGTTTGGCTCCCCATGTAAACTTTGACACAGTCTGTAGGGGGCGCTAATGGGCCAATTTCCAATATTTCACTTTAACCTGACCTAAACCCTGGAATTGAACAATTGGAATCATTTAACTTTCAAATGACCTAGACCCAAGAACCATGGATTCAAGTTTTGTTTAAATCAGACTTTGCTTGTGCAAACGAAAGCAATTTTTCTATTGTCAAAAACTGAAAAAAATACGCCGCTTTTTGGTGCTGCGCTGCTCAAACAACGTTTTACTGATCAAAAGTCGGTGAAATCAAAATCACGGTACATGTGTTTAGACGATGTGGAGCGATTTTGAGGCAAATCGGTGAAACGGCCGAGGGGGAGTCGCTTTCCAACCAACATGTATGAAAACTTTTGCTGTTCATTTTTCCATTTTGCAGTAAAATTCATGGGCTTCCTGTTTGTCAGGGGGCGGAGCCATAATAATATTTTTTTCTTGTCTTGACTTGAGGAACATGTGTACCAAATTTCATGCCTGTACGACAAACTTGACCATGAAACGCTCCAATACTAAAAACTTTGACCCCATCTCTAGGGGGCGCTAAAGAGCCAAGTTAATTTATTTCACTTTCAAATGACCTAGACCCTAGAGTTGAACAATGTATTAAAGTTTTGTGCTAATCGGACTTTGTATGTGCAAACGGGAGCAAATTTAATGTTGTCAAAAACGGCCAAAAAAAGGTCACATTTTGCCGCTCCGCTGCTCGAACAATGTTTCACTGATCAAAAATCCCTGAGGTCATTTTGAAGGTACATGTGTTGAGATGATGTGGAGCGATTTTGAGGCGAATCGGTGAAACGGCCGAGGAGGAGTCGCTTTCCAACCGACATGTATGAAAACTTTTGCTGTTCATTTTTCCATTTTGCAGTGAAATTCATGGGCTTCCTGTTTGTCGGGGGGCGGAGCCATAATAATATTTTTTTCTTGTCTTGACTTGAGGAATATGTGTACTAAATTTGATGGCTCTACGACAAACTTGACCTCCGAAAAGTCCCATAGGGGTATTATTTTGGCTGTTGTAGGTGGCGCTGTTCTGGCATTTTTTTAGTCCCATTAAAATAAACACCAAAATATCAAATTTTTCGCCAGGTCTGATTTTTGGGCAAAATTTAACAACTTTTCATGCATGTTCAGGGGGTCCAATTAAGGCTCAAAGTGCAGAAGAAAAAAGAAAGAAAGAAATAAAAAAGGAATTTTTTTTTTAACGTCTCGAGCAAAAACAATATAGGTTTCAATGGCACGTGATACATCATTTTAAAGCGTTTGAGTTTACGCACGCAACCGTCACGTTTTGGTGAGTGACGGGCGCTGACGCGTCCGTCACGCACCGCCACCATTTGTTTTCACCATTGTGAAAGCAATAGGCCCTTACCCCGTTCGGGGCTCGGGCCTAATAACCTTGATATCTGAAGTAAGATTGAAATAGGGCAGTGGAGCCCTGAAACATTATGGCAGATAGAGGACTACTAAAAGCAATAACATAAATAAATAAAAGAAAAATATGTAAGAAAAATGTAGGGAATTGATTATGGGAAGCCAATTTGTGCTGCATTCAGTGGTTCATGTTTGAAAGCAGCTACTTTGGCGCCTAAAGGGTTAAGAAAAGGACATTTGTTTTTTTTATTGACAACATGCAATCTTTCTTTCCGTTCAATCATCCTCCTCATCCTCCTTTCAAACGTCCTCGAACCGTTCCCATGACTCTTCCAATACCATCGACCCCGTTTATCATGATTGGTCTCTTCACCTCCACAGCACTTGCCACGTCCAGGGGTCCCTCAAGCCCTCGCCATGGAAATCCCCTTCCCCATCCCTCGCCGCTCGCACCACTGAACACCCATCGTTTTAGCCGTGTTTTGCTCCTCTGCTAACTCCTGGGGGAAACATCAGGCTCGTTAGCTTCTAAAAATAATCCATCAGCTTTACCAGCGCGCGCCGCCGGGTTGGTGTGTTGTTTGATGTTGGCAGGTAACGCTCGTGCACCCACGTCTTTGTCTGGAGATGCAACCCCCAACCACCTGCTGATGCAATCCATGTTCAGCCGAGAGGAGTCTTCGGATCAGAACACACCTAAGTGGGCACTATTGAAGGCGGGGAAAAGAGGAGAGAGAGCCAAACGTCTGCTTGTGTTTGTTGTGTTTGGAAATTTGACAAGTGGCAAGGCTATCCTAAACTGTTCACATGGAGATTGATCCAGAACTACTTTTAATGTTGACTAATGCAAAAATGATTTCCCACGACGGCTTGCACTCAAAATTAATACGTAATTTTCTTTGCAGTATTTGCAGTAAAACCACATTGGAAAAACTGTGCAAGACTACCCCAGTGTGCACCAGACGACACACACCAGAGCTCTTGGCAAACAAAAGAGAGATTAGATATATAAAGACAAAAACTCACTTGATTCCTTTGTGATTTCTCAATGGAACTGGTATATTATATATCGAGAGCTTCGGCTTTCGACTCATCTCTCTGTACCTCAACGGTTTGATACAGCTCTGACTGCAGATGCTGCTCCCTCTTCATAACAACAATCCAATCCAACGGCCGCATCACTGCGCACGCTGCACCGATCCGCCTGTCAATCTTACGCTCCATCTTTCCCTCACTCGTGAACAAGACCCCGAGATACTTGAACCCCACCTGGAGAAGGCAAGGCACCTTTTTCTGGTAGAGCGCCATGGCTACAACATTTTGAGCTAATTTAACTATAGATGTTTTTACTATGTTCACTGATACAATGTTATACAGTAATTTTACTGTATAAAATGCTTGCAATTTTATGCAGTTATTACGCAGACTACAGTCTTAATACGACGGCAAAAAAAGAGTAGCTTTCCGCCATTTTTGTTGTGCAAAAGTAGCTCTCCAATCAAAACATGTACCATGTCTTTTGGGTCATTCCCAGAGGACATGGTACAGGCAGAGAAATCGTACACAAAATGCTCATGTTGTGGAATTTTTGTATAGACCTGGAGCAAAAACCATAAAAAACAACCAAGAGCTGAATGTAATTCAAGTGTGAGTTTATTCAAGAGTAAATGTGCACGTACACAATGACGGCTTTGAAACCGTCTGCCCTGAATGAGGAAACTAGATCAGACAAAACAAACACACTGTATCTAGATAGTAAAATGAACTCAGTATTGATTTGCTTTCTTACACTGATACAATTCTGATACATATAATAATCTGCTCTGACCTGGAGAGTGCTGTCGTTTGACACAGATATGGCAGAAAAGGAGGAGTAAATAACTTACTCTAAATCATCTAATGTTATTTCAAATTTCTATACAGCTCAGATTATAACACTTTATGTTTTACCAAAAAACTCTATTTTGTTTGTTGAAATCAGATCGGGATGTGTGGTTTCCTGCTCGATATGCTTTTGCAGTTTCACCTTTTATTTTTCGCTCTGAGTATCATTGCTCATGTCTTGCTCACAGGGCAGTAAATTCAATCAGAAGCATTTGAGTGCAGACGATGACAGTGCTGACTCCTAACCCAACGTCCCGCAGCAGCAAATCTGATTGATCTGAGTGCAAGAATTATTCATGGTTTGCAAATACAATCGGCGAGGATGTATTTACCTTGCAACGCCAGCTTGGAAATCTATAACAAATCTCAGGCCTGGATTATGACCAAAAAATAAAAACGATTATTAGTTATTAGTAATGATGTACGGGCATTGTTTTTGTTGAATAAGTCACTGTCACGTCATGCTAAGATGATAATGCTTTCGGGTTTGTTTTGGTTAGGCCCTTCAGACGATTCAGTTCCAGCTTCCACCAGAGACATTGGAAATTGTGTGATTTTGTAATCAGTGAGAGTCAGAAGATGAAAGATATGAAGAGTGTATTTTACTGAATATATTGATGGAATAAAACTTTTACTTTGTCGTCTTGTAGTATTTGTATTTGAGCTTTTGGAACTACGTACACAGCCACAATTATGACATTTTGGTGGTACTTGTTTGATCCTGTACTAACTAACTAACAGATCGCTGTGTTCAAATCTATCCTGGTAATTGAATTGATTATGAAAATTACTACAGCATTTCTTTTGTTACTGAATTTACAAAGAAAAACACAAAAACACACAGACACACGCACACACATACACAGAGAGAGGTTATGTCTATGTCTTTAAATGTCACCCCATGTGTAGCAAATTTGCGCCGATACATTCGAGGTGGGAGAAGTCATTCAACAGAAGGATCAGAGAGAGTAAGGAACAGGCTCGAGCAGAAGACGCACTCCCAGACCATACGGAAATAAGTCCCAGCCAGACTCAAAGTGCAGGTTGGATCTGGCTTACTCCTCATGGACAATAGTCTGCCTGGTGTCAAGTAAATCCTGTGCACAAAGTTCAAATTTCTCTGTCTGTGCTTGGTCTGGGTCTTCAGAGGAACGGTATCCCAAACATTGTGCCAGTCAAAGACCACAGGAACTAGTTTGAATAGTTTAATGCTATTTCTTTAGTAAAATCATAAATAAGGTTGACCAAAATAAACCAATCAATGGATGGTGCAGGAGGGCAGCAGGAGGGCAGCAGAGGAACAGCAGGAGGGCAGCAGAGGAACAGCAGGAGGGCAGCAGAGGAACAGCAGGAGAGCAGCAGGAAGGCCCCTGTCGTCCCGTGGAGTCCAAGCTTCTTGATGCTGATGTGAGTTCAACACAGTCAGAATCTGAATCAACTCATCAGGATAATACACTGCAGTTAGAGGAACTTGCTTTAACTGAAACAGAGGGTCATATAATATATTCTAAATCAACCTTTTTCACCCAAAGATTTACTTTCCCGGGACGATAAAGGCAGAGAGCTACCCCTTTGAGTGGCCCTGGGAAAAAAATTGTGATATAATGATGTGAACAAGATTGATTTTGGGTACAGTCATTACTTATCATTGCATAATTGTTGCAATTGCACAAAGTAAGTGCATTTACAATAATAAATCATGATTATGAATTATACAATCTGCATGTATAATCTGTATAAAAGTATATTCTTTGATTTCTACATTTCTAGATCCTTTGTCGAGCAACCTGGAAGGGGGTGGCGAGCTACTGGTGGCTCCTGGGCTACAGGCTACCCTTGTTTTAAACCATGGGTGTGAAAATCAAGGCCCGCCACCATAATATTTAACAAAGGAGTTGGTGCACTGAGGATGGACCTCAAAGGCCATCTCAAAATAAAAATATCCTTACTCCACTCAGAAAGGCCCTGTTCCGAATGAGATTTGAACCCAAGACATTCTTTCTGAGAAGCGAGAGTGCTCCACTCAGCCACCGTGCCGTAGTTCAATTTTTAACTTCAATTTCAATGTATTCTTGTACAGCCCTTAATCACAACAGGAGTTTTCTGGTAGGACTTAACAAAACTATCACATTCGTCAACACAGATCTGGTGGTTGAGGCATAGCTCCATCCCTCTACCTGTCCTAGAACAGCAGTTGTCCAGTGACCAATCAGACTCTCCTCGTCAGGTCCAACAATAACAAAGCCTGACCTTCGCAGTTCAATGGCAGGTTTATTGAGCAAAAAAAGTAGTGTTTTTCGAGACTCTAACAGGCTTCCTTGTGATTTGGGGCGAGGTTGTGCAAACACTGAATAATGCATTAATGTGTGTGAAAACGCGGCGTGGGATCAGCGCAAAAAACTAAGCTCCTTTTTGACACTCTTCGCTCCCACCTGCCTCCGAGCTAACTGCACAACACAATAGAAGAAACTCCCTCGGATATATCTTCATTTTCGGATAGTCCCCCAGCTGTGCAAGATTTCCTGAATGAAACCAAAGATAAAGGAAGGGAGAATAGATGCTGGTGAAACAGTGGGTATGTTTCCTTTTTTATTATTATTTATGAACAAGGTGTGATTTCCAGGGATATATAAAGACAACTTTAAAGATGCAGTCAGTGATTTTTTCCTGACGCATTTTTTTAAATATTGTGGGAAAACGTCCCTAAATCCTAAAAGTAGTAAAGTTATCATGTGTTTTCTAAAAGTTATCATGTGTTTTCAAATAGTAATGGAATTAACCAGATGCCTGTAGTCTCCAAAAGTTAACAAATAATATTTTGGGGCATGCCGCTGAAAATAAACCAATGGGATTCGTTCATCTCCAATGAACCAATGGGATGCGTTTACTCCCTTCACCCTCTTCCTGTTTCTCGCGAGTGCGCACACCTGAGTTAAGGGATTATTTTCTAAAACCTAAAAGTGCTGAACAGAAAATGTTAATTTCACGTTTGCCACCCACTCTCTCTGTTGTGACAAAGAAAAGAAAATGCTGGATGTTTGGTTTGGTGGAGAGGCGAGGGGAAGGGGGAGTGGTTTCCAGTTGGTGCTACGGCTAAGCTAACAAAATTGCCTACTGCACCTTTAATGACAATGTATGTTGAGGTTATATTGAGCAAATTGAATACTGAATAACATGTGGTCCAAATCATAGACTGCAAACAAAAGGACAGTGACCATTAGCTCCATAAGGCCTCTAAAATTTCTACAGCCTGAGTCCTGGATCTATAGTTTCTCACTTTTTTCCACTGATGCAGGAGGGTCAGAGATGAACTGAGACATTTAAGGACATTTATTAACATTATGGACATTGGTCATTCAGCTCCCTATGGACCAATGGCTTCTATGTTTTTGTCATTATTGCAGTTCCTGTGTTTGAACAATTTGATTCCTTGATCTGTTGTTGGTAAATCAACTTTGTATAGTTGCGAATTCTATTATTTATTTATCTATTTACCTTTTCAAGAGGGTCCTCAAAAGATTTACAAGAAGCAAAAACACAACACAGAAAACAGCAGTACAGGCTCAGAACAAAAAAAATAAAAAAAATAAAATTAAATTAAAAATACAAGATGAAACAAAAAAACAAAAAACAAACAAGCGACAACAGACACTCACACAGCTCTACAGTAGACAAAAACAGTTAGAGTAGGACATTGTAGGACACACATTTCAAAAACAATTACAAGGCGTCTGTAGATAAGACCGAAGGGCATTTTTATACATATTATAGGAGGTTATATGCAGCAAAAGGTGGTTAGCAAACAGGGCATTACTGTGTGGAGTTTGCATGTTCTCCCCGTGTTCGTGTGGTTGCCTCTTGGTGCTCTGGTTTCCCCCCTTGTGTCCCTTCTGTAATCACCGTGAGTGGGGTGAATATGAAAAATGGTGCTCCAAAAGAAAAAAAGTAATTTCAGTGTGGTTTACATTTACAATTCCACTCACTGTGACCATCCCAATAATTGTATCATTTGTACATAATCGTCAGTCCTGCTAAAACCGAACATTTGAGCGGTATACCCCAGACCATCAAGAGGTTCATATTTCACTGTTGTTGGATCTATGTTATTTTTTGTGATATTGTCTTTGCCCGTCTTTGCCTATGGTTTCAAAGTAAATGTCTCATATAGGGTTAAGGTCTCCTGTAGACACCATAGACCACACAGTTTTGTCATTGAAATATCTACAAAAAATCCTGCTTACTTATGATGCCGTTCATTCCATTGACTATAATTACAAAAGTTCACAGTGTTCCAGCATATTTCCCAGCTGCACTGGATAGCAGCGACACTCACTGTTTATCATACAAAGCCTGGAGGAAAAGTGTGAAGTTTCATCTCACATTCACAAGTTCTTTGCTCCTAATCACAGGCGCATAAAACACCGCCGACAACCGCAGCTGCCTTCTTCTCTCTCTCCAAACAGGAATCCTCTTTCTCACAGAGATCTCAACACTTTCCTGGCATCATCTTTAGGCTGCCACGTTTTGAAAGGAGAACAGAAAAGCATTGAACATCCATGAGCAAATATACAAGATTGTGAGGCATTTACGGTGAAATTTCCCCCAGACATTCTCTAATGCACATTAGTCAATAAGGTTTAGAGCTATAGAGGAAATTGTTAGTATGCAAAAATATGATATACCCGTTTCTGCAAAGGTTTCTTTCAGTTTGAGTGTTTAGCACGGCCCCCCAACTCGCTCCTACTCTCCCCTACGCTCTACTCCCACGGAGCCATCTAGTTTTAGTAGCTATCTGATACGTATGCAAACATTAGCATTAACGAAACTTCTTGTAAGCTGTAGAACAATCACTGATGAAATGGTACAAAAGCAACGCACTGCTGACAAAATAAACAGTACAATAACTGAAAGATCGCCGGCAGTCCCGTTTCCGCAGGTCTCTCCAGCGAGGACACGATGTAAACTAGTTGTGTTCACCCAGGCTTGAATTCTTCTTTGATCAATTTTTTGCTTTTCCTCTTCTCCTCCTCACTTTTGCATCCTTTGGGCTGTTTTGCTGAGTCTGCAGTTACAGCCAGACGAGGTATAGCTTAACTTTCAGCTGCCATGCTGCTGTGTTTACCTGCGCTGGATACGCTAGAGGAGGTGTGGCCTGTTCTTAACAGCACTGCACCTCGATCTGTGATTGGAGGAGAACTAGCGTCACACAAAGTTTCTACTCAGCACTTTTTACGGCCTGGATTCATACACAAGCTGAATCAATGAGCTCAAGTTTTCAATTAAATTATGGATTTGACTACAACTTGTATGTATTAATACACATCTTTATGAACTCATTACAAAATAAACCAGGTATAGTTCCTTTAAATCAAACTTCTATCACTATCTACTACTAAACAAAATAACATATAACATCACTGGAGGTGACTTTAAAGGTCCTATATTACGCTTTTCTTCATGTTTCACAGTCAATCCTTATCACGTGTGATAATAATGTGTGGGATACACCACACAACACTCAAAACTTGTGAGCTTAGCCATCTCTTGTCTAGAGGTGACGTTACCCCATCACGCTCTGAGTTGTTTATCACCGGTACACTTATTTCTGCATCGATGTATATGTATATTTTTATTTTTGTAAATTAAAAAATAAAGAAAGATATTATAAAATACACCGGTACATAGTCATTTCAGACATAAGAATACACTTTACAGAAGTATACGGCGAGTGACTGCTAATTTACACATCACGCGTAACAGCACGTACGCGTTATACGCGCAGCAAACGCGCGTAACTTTTTTCCATGGCAACGTATGATGATATTTACACTTGTACCGTTGTACGCGCGTATGACGGACGTATGACGCGAGGCTGCGCTCTAATTTAGGATGGATTTCTAATTTTGTTCGCGCACCAACGCGTCTCCCATTGAAATCTCATGTAAAACATGATTTTTCCAGCGGCCCTTGGCTCTAGATCACAGTATACGCACACACAGCACTTGTATCTAAACATCAGCAGGAGGAGCAGCAGGTTTTACAGTGATTCTGGACATCGGTTTTTTTCTTTCATAAAGTCTCACGTCTGGCCAAACCAGCGCACAGAGACCATGGAGCAAACACATGCATGTGATTTGTGTTGCTCTACATCAGTCCTCTGGCCCGTACTGTCCTCTACACTGCTCCATAGACTACACAGGGACAGCATCAGAAGACGCGGACCTGCGCGCACGGCCTGTGTAGATACTCCAAAAAAAAATTACGCGCAGAGAGCGCGCAGTAAACGCTGTTTACGCCTACTGTGTAAATTCCCTGTTAGCGTCACTACTCACAGATCGGGGGGTCCGTGTTAGCATCACTGTACTGACAGATCGGGGGGTCCCTGTTACGTCTTTTTTCGTGGAAAAAACACATGTTTCCAGATCCTCTTTTGAGTAAGTCCAGTTCTATTGTCCCTGTAGTTCTGGAACAGTCTCAGTGAAGTGTCACAGATGAAACGTTATTATAATAGATCCATGAGATGAACAGATGAAAATAAGTTGAGCCGCTTTCTTCCTCTTAGGGCCAAATAGTGCGTCACATATTTACACCCAAAACAGATTTTATCCAAGTTGACGTGATCCTAACACTTTTAGTCGCTGACAAAAACAGAAAATCAGCAGCTTGTGGTGTCCACGGGACCGAACCACGGACTCTGGAGCCGGACTGCGCTCTGATTCGCTGTTTAGATCTGTCAAACATCTCCCGCTTGTACTATTATTTCTATTTGTATTATTTTTGACAACAAACAGCATACAAATTGTGTATTGTTTACCCCGTTTTGACAAAAGCATTTAAAAACCATTTTAAATACAAAGCAAACGGGCGTATGTGCGTCATATTCGTCATCAGAGTGGTAATCGTCACTGAAGTGGACCCGAGCGTTTCACTGCCTCTCGAGAGTGAAGGAGAAAGATCGCTCTCTTACTAAAGATTGACAGAATCAATGAATAAACTACTCTGGGCATGTGTATGAAGGCCAAATAGCACTGTAATCATGTATAAAGCAGAAAAAAGTCAAAAATCGTGATATGGGCCCTTTAACAAAATGACAAACTGACGAAGACCTGTTTGATATAATACCAGTCTACAGCTTGGGAAGATGCAACAAGTGTGAATTCAATCAGGAAATACTTGAGACAAAGATTGCATTAGAGTGTTTATTGTCAAGATTGCATCGATAGACAATAAAACCAGATGATTCATCGATTGGGTACTAACATTTGAACATGAATGTTTGTTAATCTTCTGTGATTAGACCCTGGCACGAATACTGTATGATGTATGCAGGGGGGAGTTTGATAGAAATTATGAGCTTGCAAACCCCCCGGGGCCTAGACCCTGGTGGCGAAGAAACCTGAGCCAAAGACATACTCCACTGAAGAGGCGGCGATGGGGAGGAGGTGGGTTGCTGCTCAAACAGCAGTTTGAAGCTGCAGAGAATTGAGAGGCTCTGTTTAAATGCAGCCATGAAGTGATGAGCACAGGTGTGTTACAGAGCAGCTGATGTTGAGCTCAGGAGCATGTGTGCAGAGGGGGAGGAGTCAGTGTGACAGGCATGACGTCTCTTTTGGTTTCATGATTCATGTAAAACAAAAAAACAGTGGAGGAATGAAGTAATGTTTCGTATAGCTTTGGCTAAGATCTGATATCACCAAGGAACTAACAGTCCAGGATCTTTTTTACAAATTGATCCTGGACTCAAAAACCTAACCCTAATCTTAACCATAGTGAGCTCTAACCTTATCCGCTAACCCTAACCTTGCTATCGCCCTAACCCAGGGGTCAGCAACTCAAAAGATTCAAAGAGCAATATTTGACAAAAAACTAAAAATAACAACCTTGTATACGGCTTATATGAAGACAACACAGGCTGTGCCCTGTATGAGCTGTATTAGCTACTGTCAAAATGACTAAGTATAGGCTCCAAATACATAATATACATTCATGATTATGAAATGTTTATTTTCACTGCAGTGTACGGAGAGAATGACTATAAGGAGTCTACTTAAAGTACATCTTCTATTTTGTTGCGTTCATGCAATTGTGGAAATACAGTAAAAACAGTAAAGTCTGCTTTTTGGCTCAGAGTTCACATACCTGCTGTACAGCACTGTCTGTTCGACATCGATCACGTCACAGGCTGGAGTTTGCTTGAGCTGAATTATTGTCTTTTTAATGGTCCTTATATTGTCTTTTCAGAAAAAGACATGTCTTCAATTTTCTGGATCATCTCGGTTCTTTCTTGAATTCTGGGTTCTTATCGACTTTTTCTCTGTTGAGCTTGGGGATCCATGTGGACCCATGTGGCAAAATGGGGTAACATATATATTTTTGTATGACCACACACAACTGGAATTTATTGTTTGTGACTGCTTCAAACTGCAAAAAATTGAAATTACTGTTGAGCAAAGTTGCTAATCTATAAACTATTTACAGAACAAGTATCGCTGTCGACTCAAGGCTGTTGGTCCAAGATCAAGGCCACTAACACACACGGGACATGAGTGTTAGTGGCCTGAATTACATTGTTTCTTGTCATGTTATTGAGTGTATTTAAACAAAGACTGTGTAGACACGTTAGCTAATGTCTTTGGATCACATATATCTGCATCCAAGTTATAAAGGTCCATAACAACAAACCTTCGGAAGAAAAAAATCATGTGTATATTTTTTGCTCTATTACAGCAGTTAAAACATGTTACAGTTGTATTTATCTACTCTTGCTGTTATTACCACCGCCAGGGGAAATGTATCACCGAGGGTTGTTTGTCTGTCTGTCTTTCGAAAAGCTAACTCAATATGTAGGTAGATGTTCAGGAAATGGGGCAAGGAACAAATGATTACATCATCTGGATCCAGGAATTGCCTTACAGAATGGAACTCTTGGTGGAGGTCTGCACTCCACAATTGCTTTTGGAGATGCCACTTTATTAGCATGCACTGTGTTGGCTCTGCTTATTCCAGCATATGGGCTTCAGTAGCAGTGACTTCACTCATTGGCATCAGTTCCTCTCTGTGACAGAGGACAACACAAACATACTGCAGTGATCATGACCAGCTAATGTGTGCTTGTGTCGCCTGACCACGTTACTGACCAGATCTGCGGAGAGTCACGTTTGAGAATGAATGTGAAGAATGTGAGAGTACAGTAAATACCAGTCTTCAGGAATGATGAGAATGAAAACAAAATAATTATTGAACACATTCACAAGTAATGTGCCTCTCGATACTGTGGATTTCATTATCTGCTGATACCTGATGTGAAACAATACAGAGAAGGGCCTGAAAGGATCTCATCAATCTCAGAAAAATAGTTAGAATATCCCTACAACTGTATTAAAACCAATTTCCATACCAAATAGTTGTCGTATTAGCGGCTCGAGAGCTTGGGATAGGTGGATTATTGGTGTGAGTCATGGCAAGCCCGTCGGGGATATAGGGTCAGGGTATGTTTTATTATTTAGATATAAAAGTGTTTGCGTGGTTAGATCTGCAATTCTTTTTTATGTCCCATTGTGTCTAATGTTGTCTTTCGGCTCGTGGATGTTGGATTTGCACCGCGCCGCGCAGCAAGGTTGGGCCGGGGTGCGTTGCCCGCTGGCCCAGGCCTGTGCGGGGGAGGTGGAGTTTTGCTGGTTCTGCCCATGCGCGCGTTAGGTTTGCCTCCGGACTCCGGGGTGGCCCCTACCAAGTAAAATAGTTCCATAGAGGGATGGGCAGAGCCTCCTGTACTGGCGACCCCTGCGCCCATCTCTGTGTGTGAGAGACAAAGGCCCTAAATTATCAATTTAAACCCTGTGGTGTCTCGGATCTGCTAGTGATTTAGGAGTAAATTTATTTCAATACTTATCGTATGGACGTACTGACGTTCCCGGTGAGGATCTAACGCCTGGTATACTCTGTGAGACCATGCACTATTGTTCTCGGGCTGTGTTGATAATAGCACATTACATGCATAGACTGGCTGTGGGGGTACTTTAGCAAAGGGGCCTAATATGCCAATCGTGGTTGCACGGTGTAAAACAGGAGTCTGGACGCTGGGATGATTTAACTCTTTGGTTGATATAGAGTTAATAAGTTTAAGCTCGCGCTACAATCAAAACGGTGAGATGTTAAGTATGTAGAGATCTTTACTGGGATTAAGTTCAAATGGAAGTGGATAAGCTTCCTGACCCGTATTCGGTGTTCTCCGTCTACATATGGCGTGGTGGGGCTCTTGGCGAATATGGGTCATACTGCTCTTGTTGTAATGGATTTTCATCTCCACCAGAGGGCAGAGGGGGGGCGTGGCGATTGGTGGCTAACAGCGAGGTTGATGTACCAGAATGTATATGATGTGAAGGTTCTTAAGGGGTTATTGATATACCGGACGGGTTCTACGGGCTGATATCACTAGTCCTCAATAGCGTGACATATGGGTTTGTGTGGGGGGCTTGGGGTGATGCTCACTCATATATGGATGATGGGGTCCGGGGGCGCCTGTATCAGGAGGCAATGCAAGTACTATTTGGGAAGAGTTGTGTGGGGGGTATGGTTACCGGAAGGAACCGGAGTATCCTACGCTGTCTCGGGTAGATCTGCAATCTCCTCTGCAGATAGGCCCTGGTCCTGTCCGGGATTCGGTACTCCAAGGAACTTCTGCTGAAGAGGCGAGATGCTTATCCTCTCTTCCAACCTGCGGAAGAATAACGGGAGTTGCTGGGAATTTTATAGTTGTGGAATGTAGCCTAATAGTGAGTCTATTGTTTATTTATTTGGTGGTTTCCTATTCTCCGTCTGGGTGGTTCTGATCCTGTTGCTGCGTCACCGCCGGACCATTCGTCTTCGTTCGGGTGAGCCAGACCTGTTGTGGTAAGGTCATTCACTGGGTTCTAGTTCCCGCCTCGATTCTGTCCATCGAAATTGCCTTTGGTGCTGTGGTTGTTCTACCTCTGGACTGCCCCCTCCACCCTCC
Source organism: Knipowitschia caucasica (assembly GCA_964034765.1). Classification (NCBI taxonomy): domain Eukaryota; kingdom Metazoa; phylum Chordata; class Actinopteri; order Gobiiformes; family Gobiidae; genus Knipowitschia; species Knipowitschia caucasica. The sequence continues at coordinate 24,055,515 of OZ035836.1, read as the reverse complement.
TGGCTCTGTTATTTTCTTGGGGGGTCATTGCGGAGTCTGTCCCTTGGAGGGGGGTACTGTCACGGGTGTGGATTTTGTTATTTGTACTTTGTTTTATTTGACATTTTTTCTTGGTGGTTTGGTTGTTTGAGTTTGACGTCTGTGCTGTTTCCCTTGTCTTGATTGTCTGCGCCCGCCTGATGTGTTTCACCTGTGTCCCTGTCTATAATTACCTGTGCCCCTCTCCACAACCTGTTGCTATGGTCCATTGTTATGACACGGTACTGTTTCGTCATGTCAAGTGTCTGTCTTTGTTCCTGGTTCTGTATTCTTGCGATTTTGAGTTTAGGTTTTCACCTGGTCTTTTTATTATATTAATTCATTATTTTTTTGCATTCCTGCATTTGAGTCCTCCCTCATCCAACCCACGTGCGCATTCCCTGCCTCCTCGTGCCGGTACGGCGTGGTCCCGCTTGTGTTGTCCCTTGTCTTCTGCGTTGTGAGGTAAGTATGCGGACGTTTTAATCCCATGCATTGTACTGCAGGCTCAGTTCGCCCCCCGCTGCTTTGTACTGCAGGGGCTCAGTTGGCCCACGTCCCATTGAGTGGGCATAGCTTCAGTTTAAAGCACTCGCTTGGTCTGCCGGCTCTCTTTAAACCAAGCGCCGTTTAAATCCTTCACTCTGACTGCAAGCTCCGTTTATTTCATCACATTGGATGCAAGATTCAGTTTTAATCCCTCACATTGGACTGCGTTTGCTCTCAGTTTTTAATCCCTCATTTGCCTGAGGCTCTCTTTAAATCCTCTTGGACTACGAGCTCCGTTTAAATCCCTCTCTTTGGAGGCAAGCCCGTTTAAATCCCTCTTGGACTGCGGCTCCCAAAATGAATCCCTCACATTTCGGACTGCGAGCTCCCAGGTTAATCCCGCACGGAATCTGCTGTTATCTGGAACTGCTTATATCTGGGAGTTATACCGTACCTGGAACTGCTTCATGCGGAAACTGCTTATATATGGTAACTGCTGTATATATGGAATGCTAATATTGTCATTGGGGTGGGATGATGGAGGGACTCAATGCAGGAATGCAAAAAATAATGATTTATAATATAAAAGTCCAGGTGAAAACTAAACTCAAAAGCCAAGAATACAAGAACAGGAACAAAGACAGTTACTTGCATGACGAAACAGGACATTGACGCTTACAATGGACCAGCTACATGTGGTGAGGGGCACAGGGTATTTATTAGACAGGGCACTGGTGAAACACATAGGTGGGCAGTACAATCAAGGACAGGGAAACAGCACAGAAGTTCAAACTCAAACCAAACACAGGAAAAATGTCAAAATAAAACCAAAGTACAAATAACAAAATCCACACCGTGACAGTACCCCCCCTCCAAAGGGACAGCTCCCTGATGTCCCCAGAAAATAAACACGAAGCAGGGAGGGTGGAGGGGGCAGTCCAGGAGTAGAACAACCACAGACCAGGGCACTGTTCGAGGACAGATCGAGGGGCGGGAACTAGAACCAGTGATGACCTTCACAAAAGGTCTGGCTCACCCCGAACCGATGGACGAATGTCCGGCGGTGACGCAGCACAGGATCAGAACCAACCCAGAGGTGATCAATGTCTGGCCAGGTGGCAACGGTGAAGGGAAAGAGAGTCATCATCAGTGGTAGCAGCCAAACTGGGTAGAAAAATCCAGGAAAGAACAGTACCATCCAGGCCGAGTCACTGTAGACCTCTCAACATGTCAGGGGGGGGACGAAGCCACCCCGGACAGAAGACCACCCCGCGGAGACGAGATACCCGGCGGTGGTTACAAAGGGAGCAAGACCAACCCCAGACGAGGTTGATGTTGGCGGTGGTTCCAGAAACAGGTTGAGAGGTCAGCTGGTGATGAGGCGAAAATAAATAAGAGCCTGATGAATGGGATGACGAAATGGGAGCAGGTGTGGAAAAGGGCCATTCCGCTGAGGCCTTTTGTCGTGGTCATTCTGTCATGGGGTGGGATGATGGAGACTCAAATGCAGGAATGCAAAAAATATTGATTTAATAAATTAAAAGTCCAGGTGAAAACTAATCAAAATCCAGAATTACAGAACCAGAACAAAAGACATAACTTGAATGACGAAAACAGGACAGTGACATAACAATGGGACCGCAAACAATGGTTGAGAGGGGACAGGGGTAAATATAGACAGGGACACAGTGAAAACACATCAGGGGGGAGGACAATCTTGTCAGGGGAAACAGCACAGAAGTCAAACTCAAAACAAACCACAGAGATAATGTTCAAAATAAAACCAAAGTACAAAATACACAAAATTCCATCACCCGTGATATATATGGAACGGTTATATACGGAACTGCTTATAATGGAACTGCTCATATTGGAACTGCATATATGGTACTGCTTATATCTGGAACGTTATGTATAAAATAAATAAATATAAATAAATATAATTAAATATAATATAGATAAATTATATAAATAAAAGAATAATTATAATAATAATAATAATAAAAAACTGCAGGCTTGTTGGATCCCTCCACACTGGTCTGTAAGCTTTCAGGTTTAAACTCCTCACTTGGACTGCGGGCTCAGTTAAATCCCTCACTTGACGTAAACTGTTTAAATCCCTCACACTGGACTGCAGCTCTCGGTTTAAATTCCCTCAGTGGACTACAAGCTCTAGTTATAAATCCCTCTTTTAGGCAGCGGGCATATTGATCCCTCACTCTGGACTAAAAGCTCTCAGTTATCTCTCTGTTAATCCTCCCTCGGGACTACAGCGTTTAAACTCCTCACACCGGACTGCAGGCTCTCAGTTAAACGCCTCACTTGGACTCGGCTCAGTTTTAATACCTCACTTTGGACTGCAAAGCTCTATTTAAATCCCTCACATTAGACTGCAAGCTCTGTTTAGGTCCCTCGGCGTCTGTGTCCCGCAACCTCTTCCCGGCTCTCCGTGAGCCCAAGGTCGAGCACGCAGGCTCGTGGGCGCGGGAGGTGTCCGTGGGCTACGTTTATTGGGCCCCTTCTCTCCGTCCAGCTCTTAACCCGATGGGCATCGCCACCCGCAAGCACTCCAGGAGAAGCGTCTGATACTCGTCCTCTCCTGTACGGCTCCCCTTCTGTCCGTGCATCTCCCCGATGATTCCCTCGTAGTCACCCACCCTCAGACTGCTCCGGGGCTCTCTCCGCAAGCTCAGGCCACCTTCTCTGCCTCGGATTCCTCCACTCCGGAAAGACCACAGAGGCCCGCCAACGCTCTGGAGTTTCTCGGCATCCGCCACGTCACGCGCGCCATGAGGCCTCCCACTCCGCTGGACATGCTCGACGCATCCGCGCTTTCTCCCGGTCTGCTTGGCCTTCCCGTCACTTCGAGGCGTCACGCTCTCCCTCCTCGGGCATCTCATTATGCCGTCCGTTATCATTCCCCAGGTCGTTCTTTTATTCCACTTCCAAGACTCATCTCCTCGCCGGCTCGTCTCCTCCCTCAAGGACGCTGTCTGCCCCACACGCGGGGCGCCGCTCAGGACCCTGGCGTCCGGTCCCGTCTGCAGAGCCGCTGGGTGGTGTATCTCTTTTTTCTTTACAGTGACGTCATCCTGTCTCAGATGCCCGCGGTTCTTCACGGACGCAGCCCCGTCGTGGGTTTGGGGGTTTTTCCAGGACCATGGTTCGCCGGGCCGGCCCGGTCGCTTTCCCTCGAAGCATCTCCTCGACGCTCCACGAGTATATCCCGTAACCGTAGCCTGCGTTGGCTGCGGAACCTTACGTGGCCATCGGAAAAGGATTTTCCGTGATGTGCGAACAACCTCGACGTCATTGATATAATTAACAAAGGTCGTTCATCCTCTCCCCAAATCCCACATCCTCCTAAGACGGCATCACACGGTCTCAGATCCCGAACAATTTTATCATCATGCTCGTCACGTCTGTCACCTAACTGTTGGTGACCTCTCTCTCGCTTTAAAATGTCCTGGTGTTCTGAAGCTCTGCCCTTCTGCCCAATCCATCGCCATGCCTGATCCCTGCAAGGAATCCTGCCACGGCTAGTCCTCCGTCTCTTCACCTTCTCTCCTCCGCTGCACCTCATGAAAATGGGTTCTTACGCATAAGCCGAATTACTAAACCCACTCCCACCTTCAATGCAGCCCAAGACATTGCCTTCTCGACCTGTCTTACTATACCCGACTACTTCAACCTCACCTCAAGCATTTCCAACGCCAATAGGCGCTCGTAATATAGTTATAGCACGGTTGGCACTTCTCCTGTCCATTACAGAGTCCATGACGCATACACTCGCTCCGCTCTCGGAAAGGAGATCCTCAACGGTCCGTTATTTCTTACCCGATAATACCTCCCGATGTCCTTCCAACTGGTCAGTGCCCAACTCAAGTCCGTACTGCTGCTTTGTTACTGTCTCCCCATCTCTACACAAGCCCTCTCACTCTCGGATAGCGCCGCCACGCGCGCCGCGTCCCTGGGGGCTCCCCATTCCGCCCTACTGCAGCTGGGCCGCTGGTCATCATCGGCCCTCTTCTCAGCATCAGGCCTGACACTTCGACAATTCTGGCAGCCCAGAGGCCTTTTGGCATCTATAAAACTCTTGAAAACTTTCCTCGGTGGCGGCGCAGCTGAGTTCCGCAAGTTTTGGTCACAGTATATAGCGGTCACAGTATATAGTGATGCGGTCACCGTTATTATAGCTGATAGCGGTCACAGTCTATAGCGATAGCGGTCCAGTATATAGCGATAGCGGTCACAGCATAGCGCAGGTCTCGTCGTTTGTCCCTCAAAACCAGGCTGCAAAACTCCATCAACTCACAGCCTTTTTGGGGTTTGGCGCGCTCCATCACAGGAGCCTCTCCGATCTGAAGGCGCTACGGGGCCTAGGGCGCCAAACTCCAATAAAAATACTTCAAAAGCTTCTTGTTTTCTCGTCTCTTCCAAATTGAATTTTAATTTTTTTTTTTGCTGCCCGCGGAAATTCAATTTGGTAGACGTCAGCCAAAGTTCCCCCTCCAGGCCGCGTTACATCCCCAGCCTATCGCACTGCATACGCCCCCTTCCAATCACGCACCGGCCAGGCAGCCGCTTAAAAGCGGAGGAATCTCCACTTCTCGGCCTTCTCGAAGCCTTGCAGCCACCGCCTCCCCTCCTCCTCTCTTTCACCCTGCCTCCAATCTGCCTTCATTCTGCTTCCGCTGCCAAATGCCGCCACCAGTGCCTAGGTCCCGGGGGATTGGCGCGCTCCATCCGCAGGAGCCTCTCCGATCTGACGGCCGCATCCGGGGCCTAGGGCGCCAAACCTCCTCCCAATAAAATACTTCAAAAGCTTCTTGTATTCTCGGTTCTCTCCAAATTGAATTCAGTTCAATTACATATAATTGTATATAGCCTTAAATCACTGCAGCAGTTGTCGCAAAAGACTTTACAACACAGGAATGCCAATATATAAAACACATCGGGCAATAGGGAGCAGGTCTAAAATGCACATAGATGTTAATAAATGTCCATAGAGGTCTCAATGCTCCCAGATACTCACCTGTACTTGATCAGCAAGACGATCACTCAAGAAAGGTGTGGGGAAAGATGTGAGAAACCGCAGGGAGAGAGATCCACTCCCATGGTCTGACAGGCTGTAGAAACCAGGAGGTCAGGTTGTGGAACCAGGACTGCGGCTGTGCGGTGCTAGGAAGAGGGCTCCCTAGGCGGGGAGATGAGTGCAGCCCTCAAGCTTCCAGGTGCAGGTCCAAAGGACGGTTACAGGTAGCCGTGATTGTAGATTTTTCCAATAAATGAGGGGTTTTGAAACTGAGAGTTTTTTTTTGGAACTAGGTAGGCTGCCACTTTGTAGTTCCATTATTTATTAAAATACTTTTCTCTCGGTTTTAAACAAGGATTACAGTTATATTTGGCCTTCATACACATGCCACCGAGCAGTTTTTGTTTTCCTTAATTACTTCAAGCTGTTGTTATAGAGACATCTTTCACCTTTCATTCTTGAAAGGCACTTACACAAGTCGTTTTTTCTGAGTTCTGTTCCAGAGTACGGTCACCCTTAAACGGGACCTACACAAAAGCTGATCTGGATATCTGTTTTTAATCCCAACATAATAGATGTTGACCTGGAGCCTTGATTCGTATGCACAAGCAACAAACTCGTTGTATTCACTGTTCACTAAATAACTGGGTCTGATTCTGGATTGAGGGGACATAGGACTACCGTTAAGGTGTTCTTTTTGTGATTGGAAATTTGTTCTCTGCATTTGACTCATCCTTCGATGCCGTTAGGGCATCGATACAGTGCAGCAAGAAAAACATTAGGGCTGCAATGTTTCAGTGGACAAATCAAATGCGTCCATAAACGGAGTTCGGCAGTAAAATACTTGTTACTTGGTGTTAGGCATGCTTCTATGTGGACAGACTCACACTCACTTGTCTTCAGGGCTCTTATGTTTGACTTTGGCCCATTTAACTATGTAGGAATTATTGCAATTCTGCCAAGACTTTTGAAACAACCACACATTAGTGAGAAGGCAGATACAGCAGGAGGACCAGGTCATCAAATTATGACCTCAGCGTGTGTCCAGGTCCAGAAGGCAGGAGTAAATATGACAGAGCTTAGAGTATTAAGCAAAACAGACATAGCCAATAGAACCAAGACTTTGAAACTAATAACTCTGAAGGCCGGTTACAGTAACTGGTCTGCCCTCTGATGTTTAAGGCTGACGGCTAACACTCTGGCTTCAGGCTCCTGCTCAATAAAAACATTAAAATCCACCATAACTGTTTTTTATTATGATACAGTTTTTTCGGGTCTGCACATGGGAATGGCAAACATTTTCATGTAGCTTTTTTCATGATAATAACATACTTAAAACACCATTTAGTCAGACTGTAAAAACTCAGATTCAGGATATTTAGTTGCCCATTTGCAGTAAAACACTTTGGAAAAATCTGTGCAAGACTACCCAGTGTGCACCAGACAGAGAAGACGGCACAACACCAGAGCTCTTGCCACGAACAAGACGAGAGCAATGACTACAGTCCAGGTACAACAGGACTGCAAAAAACTAGTTAAAGTATCAACTTTCGGACTGTTTCTATTCGTCAATTGATTTGTTATTGTTCATCAGTTAAAAAAAAGGATTGGAGTGATACATATCAGTCTTGGATATACTTGCACGAAATTGTGAGATTTCTGAATTCTTTTACACCAATAAAACTAGGTTGATCTGGGTTAATGGAGGTAGCTCTTGATTGGATAAAGTCGTGAGCACCCCAGTTGTAGGTGTAATATCCAAAAACAGACTTTATTGGCCTTGATGTACTGTATATACTTTGGCACTGCACTAGGCGTATTACATTTATACATTACAGTACAGTTGTGGGTTTTTTACACTGATTTATCACAAAATGGTCAACTACTTAAGTAATGTTAGTGACAGCTGTAATTAACGCCCTAATTTGTGAATAAGCGATTAATAAATATAAGATCGAATAGTACGTGGTATGCTTCGTAATGCATCAGAATTGAATCATGATGTCAGTTGCAGTCGAGTATGTCCAAATCCATATTGTTTGAAGACTCTTCTCTGTCAGAGCACACTCACTGTGTGGATGTGGGGTGGGGGGGGAATATTACCATAAATATTGCATGGTTCAGATCGTGTTTTATTGGATTTTATTGACAGCTGGCCACAAAGAAAAACTGTGGTGCATCTGGTTTGTGCTTTTGGCTTGCAGACAGATACACATCTTCAGAAGCAGAGGGGAATCCCAGTTCAAAGTGCTGACTGGAAGACGCTTTGCGGGCAGGGGAAAAGCTTTGGGAGCTCACCTGTTAAAGCTTTAATATTTATCCAATACAATAGTCTTGCGTCACAGTAGTGCTGTTGTGTGGTGATGGAAATCACACATGTCATGGAATGTTGAACACACACCCAGTATATTTGGAAGGTCATGGCCCACTATTCACTGACTGCATGCAAGATGCCAATTCGAGACAAAATTCCATCAACTGAGATTTTAACAACACAAGAGTTTTTAACATTGAAACTGAGACCGGAAGGTTGTTCACCGCCCCTAATAGTTCCAGTTTAGTGTTGGCATTTTTGGGTACAAGGATAATATGTAATCAACTCAATTCTCTAACTTCATCATACTTGCTTGTGACAGAAAAGCAATTGCATAGTACTGTTCACAAAGCTTGCCGTTTCCACTGAAGGGTAGGTTCATAAATGCATTCTTATTAGCAATCCTAAAAATAGGCGGCTAGTTTTGAGGGTCTATGCGGGTTCTAATCTGACAAGCACAGAGGGAGGTCATGACAGGCCAGCTGCCAGTGCCTCAATGAAAAACACAAGAACTCAACTATGCAATTAATCTACAGTGGGAATAAAACTCAGCATATAAAAACCTTGCTCATCAAAAGAAAGTAAGCAAGGCAACAGTTAGTTCTTCAAATGGAGATTACGATCAAAGCTACCCAGATGTATGTTATTCCCGTCGAGACAATGGATATACATGGGTGTAATTCTTAAACATAGGAATGGAAAGTATGCTGCACGTTTCACTTGTCTTTCATGTGTACAAAGTAGCTCATTTTAATGTTAAAAAGAAAAAGAAAACATTTTTATTGTACAGCAGTGCATGGTACTGTCTCATGGTACTGTCCATGGTCCTGAATCTACAACATAGATCATATGGTGTTGTTATCAAAAAGTTGGCTGTGCATCCAAATAATTATGCCAATCTAAGCATTAATTTACACCATTTAAAATATTGTTACTTTTTAAATTGATTTTATGGTACATTTTGGAGCTAGTTTAATGCCTCTTCATCTTGGTTTGGATTAGTTTTTGAACCTGAGTTCGCATATTGGGCAAAGGGTCATTTGCCGGACAGCGCCAATGCTGATTAGGCTTACAACTTGAGAACAGGAAAATAACCCAATCCACCAAATAATCATTGGGTGGAGTTGGGTTTCTTTTCCTGTTCTCATGTTGTAAGCTAAGCAAGCCATGGCGCTGTCCGGCAAATGACCCTTTGCCCAATTGCGACCTGGCAGGGTTCAAACAACTATTCAAACCCATTAGATGAAGAGGCATTTAAACTAGGCTCAAATAGTTACCTAATATTCAATTTTAAAAAGTAACATTAATTTAAATGTGTAATTAATGTTAGCTTGCTTATAATTATTTTGGATGGCACAGCCTATTTTTGATAACAACACCATATGAAAATTATATGTGTAGTTCAGGACCATGGACAGTCCTTGGACAGTTCCATGCACTGCATGTACACAATAAAAATGTTTCTTTTTTCTGTTTACATTTAATTTGAGCTACTTTGTACACATGAAGACAAGTGAAACGTGCAGCATATTCCATTCTATGTTTAAGAATCTACTCCACTGTCTATTCTTTGTCGCGAGGGAAGTATAAAAAACATTGGGTAGCTCTTGAAACGTAATCTGTCCAGTGAGAAACTTAAATGAGTTGCTTACATCTTTGATGAGCAGGTTTTTTTTTATATGTGAGTTTTATCTCACTGGAGATTTATTGGCATAGTGTGAGTTCTTGTGTTTTTCATTGAAGGGCTCTGGCAGCTGGATGGTCATGACGCCCCTCTTGCTGGTCAGATTAGGAACCCGCATAGACTCAAACTAGCCGCGTATTTTTAGATTGCTAATTATAGAATGCATTATGATGAAACTACCTTCAGGTGGATAACGGCTAGCTTTGTGAAACAGACTTGCATTGCTTTTCTGGCACAAGCAAGTATGATGAATTTAGAGAATTGATTGATACTATTATCATTGTACCAAAAATGCCAAACACTAAACTGTGAGAACATATTGGGCGGTAACAACCTTCCGTCTTCAGGTTCAATGTTAAAACTCTTGTGGTGTTAATAATTCTCTGTTGGATGGAATTTTGTCCTCTGAATGGCATCTTGCATGCCAGTTGTGAATAGTGGGCATGACTTCCAATTTTACTGTGTGTGTGTTAACATTCATGACATGTTGTGTTTTCCCTCACCACACAACTGCACTACTGTGTCGGCAAGATATTGTATTGGATAAATATTAAAAGCTTTAACATGGTGAGCTCCCCCAAGCTTGTCCCTGCGCATAGAAAAATCGTTTCTCAGTCAGACTTTTGATACTGGATTTCCCCTCTGCTCTGGATGTGTTGATCTGTCCTGCAAGCCAAAAGAAAAAAAAAAAAAAAAAAAAAAAAAAAAATAAAGAAAAAAAAAAAAAAAAAAAGCACAAAACCAGATGCACCACAGTTTTTCTTTTGTGGCCACAGCTGTCATATAAAATCCAATAAAAACACATCTGACCTGCAATATTTATGGTAATATCCACATCCACACAGTGAAGTGTGCTCTGACAGAAGAAGAGTCTCTCATAACAATTGGTATTTGGACATATTCGACTGCAACTTGACTTTATGTTTCAATTCGTGACGGATGCATTACGAAAGCATTAACACGTACATATTTATTAATCGCTTATTCACAAAATTAGAGGCTTTAAATTACAGCTGTCACTCACCATTTACTAAGTAGTTGACCTTTTGGTGATAAATTGTGTAAAAAAACCCAACAACTGTACTGTATGATAAATTGGTAAGTACGCTAGTTGCTAGTGCCAAAGTATATACAGTTCATCTAGGCCCATAAAGTCTGTTTGGAATATTTTACACCTACAACTGGGGTGCTCACACTTTAACCAATTCAGAGCTACTTCTCCATTAACCTGGTTCAACCTTAGTATTATTGTGTTAAAAGAATTCCAGATATCTCACAATTTAGTGTAGTATATCCATGATCTGATATGTATCAATCCAATGCTTTTTTAACTGATGAACAATAACAAAATCAATTGCGGAATAGTAACGTCGAAAGTTGATAACGTTTACTAGTTTTTGCCAGTCTGGGTTTGTCGGGAATGTAGTTCATTGCTCTCGTCCTTGTTCAGTGGCAAGAGCTCGTGGTGTTGCCCGTTCTCTTGTCTGGTGACCACTGGGGGTAGTCTTGCACAGTTTTCCAAAGTGGGTTTTTTTACTGCAAATGGCAACTAAATGAATTGAATCTGAGTTGTTTACCGTCTGACTAAATGGTGTTTTAATGTATTTTATTATCATGAAAAGCTACATGAAAATGTTTGCATTCCATGTGCAGACCCCACTGTATCATTATAAAAAAGGCAGTTATGGTGGATTTTTTATGTTTATTTGTGCAGGAGCATGAGGCCAGGTTGTGTTAGCCGTCAGCCTTAAACTTCAGAGGCAGACCAGTTATGTAACGGCCTTCTGAAGTTATTAGTTTCAAAGTCTTGGGTCTATTGGCTATGTCTGTTTTGCTTTATAGTCTAGCTCTGTCAATATTTCTCCTGCACTTCTGGACCTGACACACGCTGTGGTCTAATTTTGAGGACCTGGTTCTCCTGCTGTATCTGCCTTCTCAGTAATGTGTGGTTGTTTCAAAAGTCATTGCAGAATGCATATTCGACATAGTTAAGTGGCCATAAGTCAACATAAGAGCCTGAAGGGACAAGTGAGTGTGAGTCTGTCCCATAGAGCATGCGAACCCCAAGTAACAAGTAGTTTTGCGAACTCCGCTTATGGACGCATTGTGGCTTTGTCCATCGATGAACATTGCAGCCCTTAATGTTTTTCTTGCTGCATGTTCGATGCCTACTGGCATCGAAGGATGAGTCAAATGCAGGGAGAACAATTTTACAATCACAAGAAAGAACACTTAACTGTAGTCCTATGTCCTCAATCAGAATCAGACCCGTTATTTAGTGAAAACAGTGATATTACAGCGTGTTTGTTGCTTTGTGCATTAACGCATCAAGGCTCCTAGGCTCAACATCTTTTATGTTGGGATTAAAACAGATTTCCAGATCAGCTTTTGTGTAGGTCCCGTTTAAGGGTGACCGGTTAGCTCTGGGAACAGAACTCAGAAAAAAAAAACGGACTTGTGTATGTGCCTTTCAAGAATGAAAGTGAAAGATGTCTCTATACTACCAGCTTGAAGTAATTAAGGAAAACAAAAAAACTGCTCTGGGCATGTATTGAGGCCAATATAACTGTAATCTTGTTTAAACCAGAGAAAAGTATTTTTAATTAATGGAACTACAAAGTGGCAGCCCTACCTAGGTTCAGAAAAAACATCTCTGTCAAAACCCATTTTGGAAAAATCTACAATCACGCTACCTTGGTAACCGTCCTTTGACCTGCACCTCGTGAACTTGAGGGCTGCACTCATTCCCCGCCTTGGGAGCCTCTTCTGCACCGCACGAGCCGCAGTCCTGGTTCCACAACACTGATCTCCTGGTTCTACAGCCTGCAGACATGGGAAGTGGATCTCTCTCCCTGAGGTTTCTTCACATCTTTTTCCCCACACCTTTTTTGAGGGGATCTGCGATCAAGGACAGTGATTATCTGGGAGCATTTAGAGTCCTCTAGGACATTTATTTAACATCTTGTGCATTTGTAGTTCATGCTCCCTATGCCCGTTGTGTTTTATTTAATTGCGATTTCTGTGTTTGTAAAGTCTTTTGCGACAACTGCTGCTCTGTGATTTTAAGGTATATACAAATTATAGGTAAATTGAACTGATCAATTTGGAGAGACGAGAAAACAAGAAGGTTTTGAGTATTTTATTGGGAGGAGGTGTTTGGGCCTAGGCCCCAGTTGCGGCCGTCAGATTCGGAGAGGCTCTGCGATCTGGAGCGCGCCAATCCCACGGGAACCTAGGCACTGGTGGCGGCATTTGGCAGCGGAAGCAGATTGAATGCAGATTGGAGGCAGGGGCTGGGGTGATATGAAGAGGAGAGGAGGAGGGGAGGCGGTGGCTGCAAGGCTTCGTGATGGCCGAGAGTGGGTTTCTCCGCTTTTAAGCGGTCTGCCTGGCCGGTGCGGTGATTGGAAGGGGGCGTTTGCAGTGCGATAGGCTGGGGATGTGAACGGCCTGGGAGGTTGATAACTTTGGCTGACGTCTACCAATTTGAATTTCGCGGGCTGCATTTCAATTTGGGAGCGACGAGAAAACAAGAAGCTTTTGAGTATTTTATTGGGGAGGTTTTGGCGCCCTGAGGCCCCGGTGCGGACCTTTCTGATCGGAAGTGGCTCTGTGATGGAGCGCGCCCAAATCCCAAAAAGGCTGTGAGTTGATGGAGTTGTTGCAGCCTGGTTTGGAGGGGGACAGAAGTTCGAGTCTGCTCTATGCTGTGTCCGCTATCGTATATTCTGTGCCGCTATCGTATATACTGAGACGCTTATCGCTATATACTGTGACCGCTATCCTCTATACTGTGGCCGCTTTATACTAGTGACCAAAACTTGCGGGTTACTCAGCTGTGCAGCCACAAGGATGTTTTGCAAGGGTTTTATGGAGATGCAAGAGAGGCGCTGGGTGCAGAATGGTCGATGTGTCAGGCCTGATGTATGAGTGAGAGGGCCGGATGCTGACCCGCGGCCCCAGCTGTGGAGGGGCGGAATGGGGGAGCCCCAGGGACGCGGCGCGCCGTGGGCGGCGCCTATCCCGAGAGGAGTGGGCTGTGTAGAGATGGGCGGAGACAGGTTACAAATAGCAGCAGTATCGGACTTGAGTGGGCTCTGAACCAGTTGGAGGACATCGGTAGGTTATCGGGGTAAGAAATAACGGTCGCTGAGATTCCTTTACGAGAGCGGAGGCGAGTGTAAATGCCGTCATGGGATTGTAGGGACAGGGAGAAGTGTCAGACGAGCTATACTATATTAGAGCGCCTTTGCGTTTGGAATGCGTGAGATGGAGGTTGAAGTAGTCGGCGATAGTAAGAGCAGGTTCGGCGAAGGCAATGTCTTGGCTGCATTGAATGGTGGTCGTGGGGGTTAGAGAATTCGCTTATGCGTAAGAAGCCATTTTCATGTAGGGATGCAGCGGAGCGAACGGGAGAAGGTGAGAGACGGTCAAGGGACTAGGCCGGGGGCGCAGGGATTCCAGTGCGGGGATTGGCATGGCGATGGATTGGCAGAAGGGGCAGAGGCGTCAGACCTCCTGGAATTTAAAGCGAGAGAGAGAGTCAGCAGACGTTAGGTGACGAGGGACGCTGAGTGCAGTGATGATAATTGTTCGGGACTGTGAAGCCGTGTGATGCGACTTAAGGGAGGATTGTGATTTGGGGAGAGAGGATGTACGACCTTTGTTAATTATTTCAAATGACGTCGAGTTGTCGCACATCACGGAAATACCTTTTTCCCATATGCACGTATGGTTCCGCAGCACGCAGGCTACGGTTAGGGATATATCTCGTGGACCGCGGCGGAGGAGATGCTTCGAGGGAAAGCGTTCGGGCCGGGCCCGGCTGAACCACTGGTCCTGGAAAACAACCCCCAAAACCCTAGGACGGGGCTGCGTCTTGAAGACCGCGGGGCATCTGAGCAGGATGACGTCCCTGTAAAAAAAAAAAGAGATAACACCATTCCAGCGGCCCTGCAGACGGCGGACCGGAAGCCTGGTCGGTGCGGCGCACCCGTTGTGGGCAGACAGCGTCATTGAGGGAGGAGGAGGGAGACGGAGCCGGCGACGGGGTGAGGAGTCTGGAATTAAAAGAGACGACCTTGGGGGAATGATTCGGACGGCATAATTAGATGCCCGAGGAGGAGAAGCGGGACGCCTCGAAAGAGACCGGGAAGGCAAGCAGACCGGGAGAAAGCGCTGGTTGCGTTCGAGCTTGTCCAGCGGGGAGAGGGAGTCCTCCATGGCGCTGCTTGTGTGACGGGGGCGGATGCCGAGAAACTCAGGAGCGTTGGCGGTGGCCTGTGTGCTTTCCGGAGTGGAGGAATCCGAGGGCAGAGGAAGGTGGGCCAGAGCTTGCGGCGGAGCCCCGGAGCGTTGAGGGTGGGTTTGACTCCGAGGGAATCATCGGGGAGTTATGCAGGACTGAGGGGAGCCGGGACCAGGAGTGGACGAGTATAGACGCTTCTTCCTGGAGTGCTTGCGGGGAGGTGGCGATGGCCATCGGGTTGCTTAGAGGGGACGGGAGACGGGGCCAATAAACGTGGCCCACGGACACCTCCCGCGGCCGAGCGCGTGCCGAGCTTGGGGCTCCACGGAGAGCCGGGAAGAAGGGTTGCGGCGACACGAGACGCCGAGGGACCTAAACAGAGCTTGCCAGTCAATGGAGGGATTATTTTAATAGAGCTTTGCAGTCCAAAGTGGTATTAAAAACTGAGCCCGCAGTCCAAGTGAGGCGTTTAACTGAGAGCCTGCAGTCCGGTGTGAGGGAGTTTTTAAACGACTGTAGTCCGAGGGAGGGATTAACTGGAGGAAGAGCTTGTTGTCCAGGAGTGAGGATTCAATATTGCCCGCAAGTCTAAGAGGGGATTTATAATGAGAGCTTGTAGTCCATGTGAGGGATTACACCGAGAGCTGCATTCCAGTTGTGAGGGATTTAAACAGGTTTTCGTTTTAATTATATTATAAATGGTCAAAGTGAGGATTACTGAGCCGCAGTCCAAGTGAGGAGTTTAAACTGAAAGCTTACAGTCCAGTGTGAGGGATCAACAGAGCCTGCAGTTTTTTATTATTCTAATTATTATTATTATTTTTTTATTTATTTATATTTATCTATATTTATATTTATTCATATTTATTTTTATTTATTTATTTTTTATACATAAGCGTTCCAGATATATGCAGTACCATTTATGCAGTTTCAATATGAGCAGTTCCATATATATGCGTGTTCCGTATATAAGCGTTCATTTATAATGGTCACGTTTGTGGATTTTTGTTTATTTTGTACTTTGGTTTTATTTTGACATTTTTTTCTCTGTGGTGTGGTTTTTGAGTTTGACTTCTGTGCTGTTTTCCCTGTCTGATTGTCTGCCCCGCCCTGATGTGTTTCACCTGTGTCCTGTCTATAATTACCTGTGCCCCTCTCCACATGTTGCTGTTCCATTGTTATGGTCAATGTCCTGGTTCGTCATGTCAAGTACTGTCTTTGTTCCTGGTTCTGTATTCTGGGATTTTGAGTTTAGTTTTCCCTGGACTTTTATTTTATTTAACTTCATTATTTTTTTGCATTCTGCATATTGAGTCCTCCATCATCCCACCCCATGACAGAAGGTACCAGCGACAAAAGGACTCAGCGGAATGCCCTTTTTCCACACTGCTCCAGTTCGTTCATACCATTCATCAGGTTTTTATTTTATTTTTGTCATACCGCTGACCTCTCAAACCTGTTTCTGGAACCACCGCCAGACATCAACCTTCGATCTGGGGTGGTCTTGTCCCTTTGTACACCGCGGGTTTTCGTTCTCCGTCCGGAGTGGTCTCTGTCCGGGTGTGGTCTCTGTCCCCCCCCTGACATGTTGATGAGGTCATACAGTGACGTCTGCCTGGATGGTTGCTGTCGGTCCTGGATTTCTACCCGCGTTTGGTGCTACCCTATTGATGACCTCTCTTTCCTTCACCCGTTGCCACCGCCTGACATGGATCTCGGTCTGGGGTGGTTTTGATCCTGTTGCTGCGTCACCGCCCGGACATTGTCTTCGTTCGGGAGTGAGCCAGGACTTTTGTGGAAGGTCATCACTGGGTTCTAGTTCCCGCCCTCGTTCTGTCCATCGAACATTGCCTTGGTCTGTGGGTTGTTCCTACCGCTGGACTGCCCCTCCACTCCCTGGCTTGTGTTTATTTCTGGGGGACATCTGGGAGCGTCCCTTGGAGGGGGGGTACTGTCACGTGTGGGATTTTGTTATTTTGTACTTTGGTTTTATTTTGACATTTTTTTCTCTGTGGTTGTGGGTGTTGGGACGTTTGACTTCTGTGGCTGTTTTCCCCTGTCTTGATTGTCATGCCCCGCCCTGATGTGTTTCACCGGGGTCCCTGTCTATAATTACCCTGTGCCCCTCTCTACATGTTGGGGTCCTTGTTATGTCAATGTCCTGTTTCGTCATGTCAGAGTTCTGTCTGTGTTCCGTGGTTCTGTATTCTTGGATTTTGAGTTTAGTTTTCACCTGACTTTTATATTATTAAAATCCATTTTTATTTGCATTCCTGCATTTGAGTCCTCCATCATCCCCCCGTGCGCAATCCCTGCCTCCTGCGTGCCGGTACGGCGTGGTCCCGTTGTGTTGTCCCTTGTCTTTGGCGTGTGTGGGTAAGTTTGCGGACGACTTTATTCCCCTCGCTTTGTACTGCAGGCTCAGTTCGCCCGCGCTTTGTACTGCAGGCTCAGTTGGCCCCGTGCATTGGTGGGCAAGCTTCAGTTTTAAAGGGCCCTAGCATTGGTCTGCAGGCTCTCCTTGTAACAAGCTCCGTTTAAATTCCTCACTCTGTCTGCAAGCTCCGTTTATTCTCACATTGGACTGCAAGTTCTCAGTTTAATCCTCACATTGGACTGCGTGCTCTCAGTTTTATCCCTCTCTTTGCCTGCAGGCCTCTCTTCTAATCCCTCTCTGGACTACGAGCTCTGTTAAATCCTTCTTTGACTGCAAGCCGTTTAAATCCTCTCTTGGACTGCGGCTTCCCAAATTGAATCCCTCAAATTGGACCTGCGAGCTCCCAGGTTAATCCCGCAGGGAACTGCTTATATTGGAAATGCTTATATCTGGAGTGTTTTACCGTACCTGGAAAATGTTCATTGCGGAACTGCTTATTTATGGACTTGCTTTATATGGAACTGCTTATTATTGTTCATGGGGTGGGATGATGGAGGACTCAAAATGCAGGAATGCAACAAAATAATGATTTAATAAAATAAATGTCAGTTGAAAACTAAATAAAATCCAAGAATACAGAACCAGGAACAAAGACAGAACTTGACATGACGAAAACCAGGCATTGACATAACAATGGACAGCAACATGTTGGAGAGGGCACAGGGTAATGATAGACAGGGACCAGTGAAACCTATGAGGGCGGGCAAGACAATTCAAGCAGGGGGAACAGCACAGAAGTCAAAATCAAACCAACCACAGAGAAAAAATGTCAAAATAAAAACACAAAGAATACAAAATAACAAAAATAACCGTGGACAGTACCCCCTCCAAGGGACAGACTCCCTGATGTACCCAGAATTAAACACGAGCCAGGGAGGGGGAGGGGGCAGTCAGAGTAGGAACAACCACAGACCAGAGCAATCGGTTCGGATGGACAGAATCGAGGGCGGGAAACTAGACAGTGATGACCTTCCACTTAAGGTCTGGCTCACCCGAACGAAGTACGATGTCCTGGCGGTGACGCAGCTACAGGATCAGAACCACCACAGACGGAGATCCATGTCTGGCGGTGGCAACGGGTGAAAGGGAAAGAGAGGTCATCATAGGTAGCAGCAAACTGGGTGAAAATCCAGACTGACTGCAACATCCAGGCCAGAGCGTCACTGTAGACCTCTCAACATGTCAGGGGGGGACAGAAGACCACCCGGACAGTGAAGACACCCCGGACGGAGACGAATACCCGGCGGTGGTACAAAGGGACAAGACCACCCCAGTACGATAGGTTGATGTTGGCTGGTGGTTCCAGAAACAGGTTGAGAGGTCAGCGGTGATTGAGGCGAAATAAAATAAAAACCGATGATTGGGATGATGAACTGGGAGCAGGTGTGAAAAGGGATTCGCTGAGTTCCTTTTGTCGCTGGTCCATTCGTCATGGCGGTGGATGATGGAGGACTCAAATACAGGAATGCAAAAAAATAATGATTTAATAAAATAAAAGCCAGGTGAAAAATAACTCAAAATCCAAGATACAGACCTGGAACAAAGACAGAACTTGACATGACGAAAAGGACATTGATCATAACAATGGACCAGGCAAACATGTGGAGAGGGGCTCAGGAGGTAATTATAGACAGGACACAGGTGAACTCATCAGGGCGGGGCGACAATCAAGACAGGGAACAACACAGAGTCATACTCAAAACCACCACAGAGAAAAATATGTCAAAATAAAACCAAAAGTTTTAAAACAAATTAACAAAATCCAGACCGTGAATAGTATATGGAACGGCTTATATTCGGAACTGCTTATATAGGAACTGCTCATATTGGAACTGCAATATATGGTTTGCTTATATCTGGACGTTCTTTATAAAAATAAATAATTATAAAATAAATATAATAAATTATAAATATAGATAATACTATATAAATAAAAAATAATAATAATAATATAATACTAAAAAAATGCAGGCTCTGTTGGATCCCTCACACTGGACTGTAAGCTTTCAGTTTAAATCCTACTTGGACTGCGGCTCAGTAATCCCACACTTGGACCGTAAAAACCTGTTTAAATCCCTCTCACTGGACTGCAGTCTGGTTTAATCCCTCACTTGGACTACAAGCTCTCAGTTATAATCCCTTTTTAGGACTGCGGGCAATATTGAATCCTCCCTCTGGACTACAAGTCTCAGTTAATCCCTCACTCGGACTACGGTCGTTTAAACTCCCTCACCACGGACTGCAGGCTCTCAGTTAAACGCCTCACTTGGACTGCGGGCTCAGTTTAAATACCTCACTTTGGCCTGCAAGCTCTATTTAATTCCCTCACATTAGACTGCAAGCTATGTTTGGTCCCTCGCGTCTCGTGTTCCCGCAACTCTTCCCGGTCTCGTGAGCCCCAAGTCGGCACGTGGGCTCGGGCGCGGGAGGTGTCCGTGGAGTACGTTATGGCCCCTTCTCTACCGTCCCGCTCTAACCCGATGGGCATCGCCACCGCAAGCACTCCAGGAAGAAGGTCTGATACTCGTCCTCTCCTGTCCGGTCCCCTCTGTCCTGGCATCTCCCGATGATTTCCCTCGTAGTCAACCCACCCTCAAGACTGGCTCCGGGGGGGCTCTCTCCGCAAGCTTCAGGCACCTTCTCTGCCCTCGGATTCTCACTTTCCTGGAAAGATAACCACAGGCCCGCCAACGCTCTGGAGTTTCTCGGGCATCGCCCGTTCCGGCGCGCATGGAGGCTCACTCCCGCTGGACAAGCTCGAACGCATCCGCGCGTTTCCCGGGTCTGCTTGGCTTCCCGTCACTTCGAGGCGACCTGCTCTCCTCCTCCTGGGCATCGTAATTATGCCGTCCGTATCTTTCCCCAAGGTCGTTCTTTTAATTCCAAGACTCTCTCCCTCGCCGGCTCCGTCTCTCCTCAATGACGCTGTCTGCCCACACGCGGGCGCCGCCTCCGACCTGGCGTTCCGGTCCCGTCTGCGAGCCGCTGGGATGGTGTATCTATTTTTTTTTACAGTGAGTCATCCTGTCTCAGATGCCCCGCGGTTCTTCACGGACGCAGCCGTCCGTGGGTTTTGGGGGTTTTTCCTGGTACCAGTGTTCGCCGGGCCCCGGCCCGACGCTTTACTCGAAGCATCTCCTCCGCGCTCCACGAGATATATCCGTAAAACCGTAGCCTGCGTGCTGCGGAAACCATACGTGGCTAGGAAATAGGATTTCCGTGATGTGCGACACCCTCGACGTCATGAAATAATAAAAAAAAAAAAAAATCAAAGGTCGTTCATCCTTCTCCCAAATCACATCCTCCTTAGTCGCATCACTCGGCTCTCAGTCCCGAACAATTTATCTATCACTGCTTTCACGTCCCTCGTCACCTAACTGTTGCTGACTCTTCTCTCGCTTTAATTCCAGGATTTCTGACGCCTCTTCCCTTCTGCCAAATCCATCGCCATGCAAGATCCCCTGCCGGAATCCTCGCCCCGGCTCAGTCCCTCAGTCTCTTCACCTCTCTCCTCCGCTGCCATCTAATGAAAAGGGGTTCATAGCATAAGCGAATTACTAATACCACACCACACCGTCAATGCAGCCCCAAGACATAGCCTTCTACGTCCTGTCTTACTATCCCTGACTACTTCAACCTCCACCTATGCATTCCAAACGCAAAGCGCTGTATTTTAGTTATAGTCGGTCTGACACTTCTCCTGTCCCTACAGATCCATGACGCATTACACTCGCCTCCGCTCTCGGAAAGGAGATGCTCTACGGACCGTTATTTCTTACCCCGATAACCTCCCGATGTCCTCCGAACTGGTTCAGAGCCCAACTCAAGTCCGTACTGCTGCTTTGTTAAACCTGTCTCCCCTTCTCTCACAGCCCACTCCTCTCGGATAGGCGCCGCCACGCGCGCCGCGTCCCTGGGGTCCCATTCGCCCTCCAGCAGCTGGGCGTGGTCACATCGGGCCCTTTCTTCATACATCAGGCCTGCACTTGCGTCATTCTGGCCAGCCCTGCGCCTCTTTGCATCTCATAAACACTTGCAAACTTCCTGGTGGCGGCCTAGCAGCTGAGTATCGCACGTTTTGGTCACAGTATATAGCGTCACAGTATTTAGTGATAGCTGGTCACAGTATATAGCGATAGCGGTCACTGTATATTCTGAGTTAGCGTGGTCACAGTATATAGCGATAGCCGGTCACAGCATAGGCAGTCTCGACGTTCTGTCCCCTCCAAACCAGGCTGCAAAAACTCATCAACTCACAGCCGTTTTTTGGGGATTGGCTCGCTCCATCACAGGAGCTTCTCCGATCTGAAGGCCGCACGGGGCCTGGGCGCCTAACTCCCAAGTATAAATACTCAAAAGCTTCTTGTTTTCTCGTCTCTCAAATTGAAATGCAGCCGCGGAAATTCATTTGGTAGGACGTCAGGCCAAAGTTACCCCCTCCAGGCGGGTCACTCCACCAGCCTATCGCACTGCAAAGCCCCCTTTCAATCACCGCACGGCCAGGCAGACGGCTTAAAAGCGGAGAAACTCCCACTCTCAGGCCTTCTCGAAGCCTTGCAGCCACCGCCTCCCCTCCTCCTCCTCTTCACCCTGCCTCCAATCTGCCTTCAATCTGCTTCCGCTTGCCAAATGCCGCCACCAGTGCCTAGGTCCGGGGGATTGGCGCGCTCCATCGCAGGAGCCCTCTCCGATTGTCGGCCGCAACGGGGCTAGGGGCGCAATCATCCTCCCAATAAATACTCAAAAGGCTTTTGTTTTCTCGTCTCTCCAAATTGAATTCTTCAATTACATATAATTGTATCTAGCTTAAAATCACAGCAGCAGTGTCGCAAAAGACTTTACAAACTATAAAACAGGAAATGCATTATATAAAAAAAATCGGCAATAGGAGCAGGACTACAAATGACACATCGATGTTAATAAATGTCCATAGAGGTCTCTAAATGCGCCCAGGTTATCACTGTACTTGATCAGCAAGGATCACTCAAAAAAGTGTGGGGAAAAGATGTGAGAAACCTCAGGGAGAGGATCCACTCCAGGTCTGACAGGTGTATACAGGAGTCCTGGTTGTGGAACCAGGACTGCGGCTGTGCGGAGCAGGAAGCGGTCCAGGCGGGGGAGATTGGTGCAGCCACTCAATTTCACAGGTTGCAGGTCAAAGGACGGTTACCAGGTAGCGTGATTGTAGATTTTTCCAAAATGGGGGTTTTGAACTGAGATGTTTTTTTTCCTGCGGAAACCTAGGTAGGCTGCCACCTTTGTAGTTCCATTATATTAAAAATACTTTTCTCTGTTTAAACAAGATTACAGTCATATTTGGCCTTCATACACATGCCCAGAGCAGTTTTTGTTTCCTTATTACTTCAAGCTGTAGTTATAGAGACACTCTTTCACTGTCATTCTTGAAAGGCACATACACAAGTCGTGTTTTTTCTGAGTTCTGTTCCAGAGCTACGGTCACCCTTAACGGGACTACACAAAGCTGATCTGGAAATCAGTTATAATCCCAACATAAAAGATGTTGACCTGAGCTTGAGTCGTAAGCACAAAGCAAACAAACTCGCTGTTTTCACTGTCACTAAATAATACAGGGTCTGATTCTGGATTGAGGACATAGGACTACAGTTAGGTGTTCTTTCTTGTGATGGAAATTTGTTCTCTGCATTGACTATCATTCGATGCCAGTAGGGCATCGAACAGTGCAGCAAGAAAAACATTAGGGCTGCAATGTTCAGTGGACAAAGCCACAATGCGTCCTTTAATCGGAGTTCGGCAGAAACTACTTGTTACTTGGTGTTAGCATGCTCTATGTGGACAGACTCCACTCACTTGTCTTCAGGGCTCTTATGTGTTGACTTTGGCATTTACTATGTAGAATAGCAATTCTGCATGGGTGGGGGGGGGAACTTTTTGAAACAATCACACATTAGTGTAGAAGGCAGATACAGCAGGAGGACCAGGTCATCATAATTATTGACCCAGGTGTGGCCAGGTCCAGAGGACAGGAGAAATATTGACAGAGCTAGACTATAAAGCAAATAACAGACATAGCCAATAGACCCAAGATTTGAAACTAATAACTCAGAGGCGGTTACAGTAAACTGGTCTGCCCTTGAAGTTTAGGCTGACGGCTAACACCACATGGCCTAGGCTCCTGCACAAATAAAACATAAAAATCCACCATAACTGCTTGTTTTTATGATTACAGTGGGGTCTGCACATGGGAATGCAAACATTTCATGTAGCTTTTTATGATAATAAAATACATTAAAACACCATTTTTAGTCAGACTGTAAACAACTCAGATTCAGAGTCAGTTTAGTTGCCATTTGACAGTAAAACCACTTTGAGAAAAAACTGTGCAGACTACCCCAGTGTGCACCAGCAGAGAAGGACGGCACACCCAGAGCTCTTGCCACTGAACAAGGACGAGGAGCAATGACTACATTCCGTACAAACCAGGACTGCAAAAAACTAGTAAAGTAATCAACTTTGGGACTGTTTCTATTCGTCAATTGATTTTAATTGTTTATCAGTTTAAAAAGCATTGGAATGTACATATCAGTCATGGATATCTAGCACTAAATTGTGAGATTTTCTGAATTCTTTACACAATAAAAACTAATTTTGATCCAGGGGTTAATGGAGACGTGCTCTTGATTGGTAAAGTGTGTGCACCCCAGTTGTAGGTGTAAATATCCAAACAGACTTTATGGCCATAGATGTACTGTATATACTTTGGCACTGCACTAGGCGTACTTACCATTTATACAATACAGTACAGATTGTTGGGTTTTTTACACGATTTATCACAAAATGGTCAAACTACTTAAGTAAAAACTGTTAGTGACAGCTGTAATTTAATAATAGCCCTAATGGTGAATAAGCGATAATTAATATGTACGTGGTATTGGTTCGTAATGCATCACGTATTGGAATCATACTGTCAAGTTGCAGTCGAGTATGTCCAAAATCCATTGTTGAAGAACTCTTCTCTGTCAGAGCACCTTTCTCTGTGTGGATGTGGATTTTACATAAATATTGCATGGTTCATGATGTGTTTTATGGATTTTATATGACAGCTGGCCACAAGAAAAAATGTGGTGCATCTGGTTGTGCTTTTGGCTTGCGACAGATCAACACTGCTCAGAGCAGAGGGGAATCAGTATCAAAGTGCTGACTGGAAGACGCTTGCGCAGGGGAAAAAAGTTGGGAGCTCACCATGTTAAAGCTATAAATTTTTATTCCAATTACAATCGTCTTGCCGTCACATAGTGCTGTTGTGTGAGTGATGGAAATCACACATGTCATGAATGTTGAACACACACACAGTATAATTGGAGTCAATGCCATTTTCACAGACTGCATGCAAGATGCATTCGAGACAAAAATTCCATCAACGGAGATTATTAACAACACAATGAGTTTTAACATTGAAACTGAGACGGAAGGTTGTTACCGCCAAATTATGTCTCACAGTTTAGGTTTGGCATTTTTGGGTACAATGAGTAATATGTAATCAATCAATTCTCTAACTTCTTCATACTTGCTTGTGCCAGAAAAGCAATGCAAGTCCGTTACAAAGCTTGCCGTTTCCACTGAGGTAGGTTCTAACAGCATTCTATTCGCAATCTAAAAATTAGGCGGCTAGTTTGAGGGTCTATGCGGGTTCTAATCTGACAAGACGGAGGGGGTGAGTCATGACCAGCAGCTGCCAGAGCCTCAATGAAAAAACACAGAAACTCACACTATGAATAAATTCAGTGGAATAAACTCACATATAAAAAACCTGCGCCATCAAAGAACTGTAAGCATGCACAGTTAGTTCCTTCAACTGGAGATACGTTAAAGGCTACCCAACGTTTTTTATTCCCTCGAGTCATTGTTATTATGGGTGTAATCTTAACATAGGAATGGAAGTATGCTGCCACGTGTCACTTTGTCTTATGTGTACAAAGTTAGCTATTTTTAATGTAAAAGAAAAAAGAAACATTTTTATTGTACAGCAGTGCATGGTACTGTCCATGGATGTCCATGGTCCTGAACTACACATATAATCATTGGGTTGTTATCAAAAAGTAGGTGTGCATCCAAAATTATATATGCAATCTAAGCATTAATTTCTACCATTTAAATTAATGTTACTTTTAAATTGAATTTTTATGGTACTATTTTTGGAGCCTAGTTTATATGCCCTCTTTCATCTTTGGTTTGGAATAGTTTTGAACCCCTGCAGTTCGGCATATTGGGCAAAGGGTCATTGCCGGACAAGCGCCAATGCTGCTTAGGCTTACAAATTGATGAACAGGAAAATAAACCAATCTCACCAAAATATCATTTGGGTGGATTGGTTTATTTTCCTGTTCTCAAGTTGTATAGCCTAAGCAGCATTGCCGCTGGGTCGGCAAATTGACCTGATTGCCCAATATGCGAACTGCTTCGTTCCCTTCGCAGGGGTTCAAAAACTATTCCAAACCATAGATGAACGAGGATTTAAACTAGGCTCAAAATCGGTACCATAAAATTCAATTTAAAAAGTAACATTATTTACATGGTGTAATTAATGCTTAGATTTGCCTATATTATGTTTGGAATGGCACAGCCTACTTTTTGATAACAACCATATGATTATATGTGTACTTCAGGACCATGGACAGTCCCATGGACAGTACCATGCACCTGCTGTACAATAAAAATGATTTCTTTTTCTTTTTACATTAAAATGAGCTATTTGTACACCTTGAGACACAGTGAAGACGTTGCAAGCATATTCCTTTCCTATGTTTAAGAATTACACCCTTGTATATATTGTCTCGAGGGAATAATTAACAAAAAAAAATCATAAAAACTTCTGGGTGTATGATCGAATCTCCAGTTGAAGAACTAACTGTGCTTGGCTTACATTCTTTGATGGAGCAGGTTTTTTATATGTGAGGTTATTTTCCATGGAGATTTATTGCGATAGTTGTGCAGTTCTTGTGTTTTTCAGTGAGGCTCTGGCAGCTGGTGTCATGCGCTCCCTCTGTGCTTTGTCAGATTAGAACCCGCATAGACCCTTCAAAATAGCCGCCGAGTTTTAGATTGCTATTAAGAATGCATTTATGAAACTACCTTCAGTGGAAACGGCAAGCTTTGTGAACAGGACTTGCATTGCTTTTCTGGCACAAGCAAGTATATGATGAGGTTAGGAATTGATTGATTACATATTATCATTGTACCAAAAAATGCCAAACATAAACTGTGGAGACATATTGGCGGGGTGGGTAACAATCCTTCCGTCTTACAGTTTCAATGTTAAACCTCTTGTGTTGTTAATAATCTCAGTTGGATGGAATTTAGTCTCGAATGGCCATCTTGCATGCAGTCTGTGAATAGTGGGCATGACTGCCAATTTATACTGTGTGTGTGTTCAACATTTCATGACATGTGTGATTTCCATCACCACACAACAGCCACTACTGTGGAGCTGGGCAAGACTATTGTATTGGATAAATATTTAAAGCTTTAACTGGTGAGCTCCCAAGCTTTTTCCCCTGCGCAAAGCGTCTTCCAGTCAGCACTTTGATACTGGATTCCCTTGCGCTGTGATGTGTTGTTCTGTCTGCAGCCAAAAGCACAAACAGATGCCCCACCACAGTTTTTCTTTGTTGGCCAGCTGTCATATAAAATCCAATAAAACACATCTGAACATGCAATATTTATGGTAATATCTCATCCACTCAGTGAGTGTGCTCTGACAGAGAAGAGTCTTCAAACAATTGGTTTTGGACATACTCGACTGCAACTTGACATTTTGATTCAATTCGTGAATGCATTACGAAGCATACCTCGTACATATTTATTAATCGCTTATTCACAATTGGGTTTAAATTACATGCTGTCACTAACTGTTATTTAGTAGTGTGACCATTTTGTGATAAATCTGGTAAAAAAAACCAACAATCTGTACTGTATGTATAAATGGTAAGTACAGCTAGTGACAGTGCCAAAGTATAGTACAGTTCATCTTAGGCCATAAAGTCTGATTTGGATAATTTACACCTACAACTGGTTGCTCACACTTATCCCAATTCAAGAGCTACTTCTCCATCAACCTGGTTCACCCTTAGTTTTATTGTGTAAAAGATTCTGAAATCTCACAATTTTGTGCTTGTATATCCATGACTGATAGGTATCAATCCCAATGCTTTTTTAACTGATGACAATAAAAATCAATTGTCGAATAGAAAACAGTCGAAAGTTGATTTGTTTACTAGTTTTTGCAGTCCTGGTTTGTATTCGGAATGTAGTCAGTGCTTCTGTCCTTGTTCAGGGGCAAGTGCTCTGGTGTGTTGCCGTGCTTCTCTGTCTGGTGCACACGGGGTAGTCTTGCACAGTTTTTCCAAAGTGGTTTTACTGATATGGCAACTAAATGAATCTGAAATTGAGTTGTTTACAGTTGACTAAATGGTGTTGTAATGTTTTTCTTTATCCATGGAAAAGCTACATGGAAAATGTTTGCATTTCCCATGTGCAGACCCACTGTATATTATAAAGAAAGAGTTATGGTGATTTTTATGTTTTTATTTGTTGCAGGAGCCTGAGGCCATGATTGTGTGTTAAGCCGTCAGCCTTAAATCTTCAGAGGCAGACCAGTTACTGTAAACCGGCCCTCTGAAGTTATTAGTTTCATAGTCTTGTGTCTATTGGCTATGTCTGTTTTGCTTTAATAGTCTAGCTCTGTCAATATTTCTCCTGCCTTTGGAACCTGGACACACGCGGTGTGTGGTCATAAATTTTGATGACCTTGGTCCTCCTGCTGTATCTGCTTCTCAGCTAGCTAATGTGTGGTTGTTTCAAAAGTCTTGCAGAATTGCATATTCTAATAGTTAATGGCCAAAGTTCAAACATAAGTAGCCCTTGAAGACAGTGAGTGTGGAGTCTGGTCCACATAGAGCATGCTAACACCAAGTAATAGTAGTTAGTTTCTGCCGAACTCGCTATTGGACGCATTCTGGGCTTTGTCCACTGAAAATTGCAAGCCTAAGTTTTTCTTGCTGCATGTTCGATGCCCTACTGGCATCGAATGATGAGTCAATGAGAGAACAAATTTCCAATTCACAAGAAAGAAACACTTAACTGTAGTCCTATGTCTCAATCCTGAATCAGACCTGTTATTAGTGAACAGTGTTATACAGCGAGTTTGTTGCTTTGTGCTTACGAATCAAGGCTTCAGGTCAACATCTATTTTGTTGGATATTAAAACAGATTTCCAGCGATCAGCTTTTGTGTAGGTCCGTGTTTTAAGGGTGACGTTGCTCTGGAACAGAACTCAGAAAAGACGACTTGTGTATTGGCTTTCAAGAATGAAAGTGAGAAGATGTCTCTATAACTACCGCTTGAAGTAATTATGGAAAACAAAAACTGCTCCTGGGCATGTGTATGAAGGGCCAAAGATAACTGTAATCTTGTTTAAACAGAGAAAAGTATTTTTTCATATAATGGAACTACAAAGTGGCAGCTACTAGGTTCAGAAAAAAAAACATCTCAGTTTCAAAACCCCCAATTTTGGAAAAATTACAACACGCTACTGGGTAACCGTCCTTTGACCTGGACCCTGTGAACTGAGGGCTGCACTCATCTCCCCCGCCTGGAGAGCCTCTTCCTGCCACCGCACAGCCGCAGTCCTGGTACCACAACCTGACTCCTGGTTCTACAGCCGTCAGCCCATGGAAGTGGATCTCTCTCCCTGAGGTTTCTCACATCTTTTTCCCCACACCTTTTTTGAGTGGATTCCTTGCTGATCAAGTACATTGATTATCTGGAGCATCATTTAGAGACCTCTGATGGACATTTATTAACATATATGAGCTTTGTAGTCCTGCTTCCTATTGCCCCGATGTGTTTTTATATAATTGGCACTTCCGTGTGTTTGTAACAGTCTTTGCGACAACTGCTGCTGTGATTTAAGGTCTGATATACTATTATATGTAATTGACCTGAATTCAATTTGGAGAGACGAGAAAAAAAGAAGCTTTTGAGTTTTTATTGGGGAGGAGGTTTGGCGCCCTAGGCCCAGGTGCGGCCGTCAGATCGGAGAGGCTCCTGCGAATGGAGCGCGCAATCCCCGGACTAGGCACTGGTGCGGCCATTTGGGCAGCGGGAGCAGTTTGAAGGCAGATTGGAGCCAGGGTGAAGAGGGGAGGAGGGGAGGCGTGTGGTGCAGCTTCGAGAAAAAAAGTGGCAAAAGACAGAGAGTGGGCGTTTCTCCGCTTTTTAAGCGGCTGCTGCCGGTGCGCTGATTGGAAAAAAGGGGGGCGTTTGCAGTTGCGATAGGCAGGGGATGTGAACCGGCCTGGAGGGGTAAATTTTGGCTGACGTCTTCCTAATGAATTTCCGCGGGCTGCATTACAATTTGGAGAGAGAGACGCGGAAAACAAGAAGCTTTTAGTATTTTATTGGAGGTTTGGCGCCCTATAGGCCCCGGTGCGGCCTTCAGATCGGAGAGGCTCCGTGATGGGTTGCGGAAATGCGCGCCAATCCAATAGGTGTGAGTTGATGGAGGTTTTGCAGCCTGGTTTGGAGGGGACAGAACGTCGAAGACTGCTTCTATGCTGTGACCGCTATCGCTATATACTGTGAACCGCTATCGCTATATACTGTGACCGCTTTCGCTATATACTGTGACCGCTTTCACTATATACTGTGACACGCTATATTACTGTGACCAGAATTGCGGATACTCAGCTGCGCCGCCACCCGGAAGTTTGCATGTGTTTTATGGAGATGCAAAGAGGCGCTGGGCTGCCAGAATGGTCGAAGTGTCAGGCCTGATGTTGAGGTGAGGGCCGATGCATTGTGACCAGCGGCCCAGCTGCTGGAGGGCGGAATGGGGGAAAGCCCAGGGTCTGCGGCGCGCGTGGCGGCGCCTATCCGAGAGGATTGTGGGCTGTGTAGAGATGGGGAGACAGGTTACAAAGCTGCAGTACGGACTTGAGTTGGGTCTGAAACCTGTTGGAGGACATCGGGAGTTCTCAGGGGTAAGAAGATAACGGTCCGTTGAGATTTGAGATCTCCTTTCCGAGAGCTGGAGGCGGAGTGTAATGCGTCATGGAATCTGTGAGGGACAGGGAGAAGATGGTCAGACCGAGCTATAACTATTTTACGAGCTTAGCGCCTTTGGTTTGAATGCATGAGGTGGAGGTGAAGTAGTCGGGATAGTAAGACAGGTCGGAGGAAAGGCAATGTCTTGGGCTGCATTGAAGGTGGGTTTGATGTGGGGGGTTAGTGAATGTCGCTTAGCTTAAGAAGCCCATTTTCATGTAGGATGCAGGGTAGGACGAGAAGGTGAAGAGGACGGGGGACTAGGCGGGGCGCGGGATTCCGTGCAGGGGATCGGCATGGCGATGGGATTGCAGAAGGGCAGAGGCGTCAGAAACTCCTGGAATTTAAAGCGAGAGAGAGATGTCAGCAAGACAGTTAGGTGACGAGGGACGTGACGAGCAGTGATGATAAATTGTTCGGGACTGAGAGCCGTGTGTGATGCGTCTAAGGAGGATGTGATTTGGGGAGAGGTATGAAGACCTTGTTTATTATTTCTATGACGTCGAGGTTAAGTTGTCTGCACATCACGGAAATCCTTTCCTATATGCCAGGATATGGTTCCGCCAGCACGCAGGCTACGGTTACGGGATATATCTCGTGGAGTGGAGCGCGGAGGAGATGCTTCGAGGGAAAGTGTCGTGGCCGTGGGCCCGGCGGCGAACCATGGTCCTGGAAAAAACCCCCAAAACCACGACGGGTGAGGGGGCTGCGGTCCGTGAAGAACCGCGGGGGCATCTGAGAAGGATGACGGTCACTGTAAAAAAAAAAAGAGATACACCATCCCAGCGGCTCTGCAGCCGGGACCGGAACGCCAGGTCGGCGCGGCGGCCCCGCGTGTTGGGCAGACAGCGTCATTGAAGGGAGGGAGACGGAAGCGGCGAGGAGGAGGAGTCTGGAATTAAAAGAACGACTTGGGGAATGTTACGGACGGGCATAATTAAGATGCCCGAGGAGGGAGAGAGCTAGGAACGCCTCGAAGTGACGGGAAGGCAAGCAGACCGGGAGAAGCTGCGGATTCGCGTTCGAGCTTGTCCAGCGGGAGGGAGGCACTCCATGGCTGTGGCGTTGACGGGGCGGATGCCGAGAACCTCCAGAGCGTTGGCGGGGGCCTGTGGTCTTCCGGAGTGGAGGAATCCAGAGGGCAGAGAGGTGGGCCTGAGTTGCGGTGAGAAGAGAGCCCCGGAGCTCAGTCTGAGGGTGGTGTTGGACTACGAGGGAATCATGGGGACGATGCAGGGACAGAGGGAGCCGGGACAGGATGCGGGACGAGTATCACGACGCTTCTTCCTGGAGTGCTTGCGGGTGCGATGCCATCGGGTTAGAGCGGGACGGAGAGGACGGGGCCAAAATAACGTAGCTCGGACACCTCCGCGCCGTGCCGCTCGGCGGCTGCGTTGCCGATTGGGGCTCACGGAGGCCGGGCAAGAGGTTGCGGGACACGAAGACGCCGAGGGGACCTAAACAGAGCTTGCGTTCTAATTGTGAGGATTTAAATAGAGCTTGCAGTCCTAAGTGAGGGTATTAAAACTGAGCCCGCAGTCCAGTGAGGGTTTAACTGAGAGCCTGCAGTCCGGTGTGAGGGAGTTAAACGACCTGTAAGTCCGAGGTGAGGGGATTAAACTGAGAGCTTGTAGTCAGGTGAGGGATTCAATATTGCCCGCCAGTCCTAAAGAGGGATTTATAACTGAGGCTTGTAGTCCAATTGAGGGATTAAACCGAGGAGCTGCAGTCCAGGTGTGAGGATTAAAAGGTTTTACGGTCCAAGTGAGGAATAACTGAGCCGCCAGTCCAAGTGAGGAGTTTTAAAACTGAAAGCTTACAGTCCCAGTGTGAGGGATCAACAGAGCCTGCAGTTTTTTATTTATTATTATATTATTATTATTTTTTTATTTATTTATATTTATCTATATTTATATTTATTTATATTTATTAATATTTTATTTATTTTTATACATAAAGCGTTCCAGCTATAAGCAGTACCATATATGCATCTTGTTCCAAATGATGAGCAGTTCCATATTATAAGCAGTTCGTATATAAGCAGTTCCATATATATGGTCACGGTGTGGATTTTGTTATTTGTACTTTGGTTTTATTTTGACATTTTTTTCTCTGTGGTTTGGTTTTGAGTTTGGACTTCTGTGTTTGCTGTTTCCCCCGTCCTTGATTGTCTGCCCGCCATGATGTGTTCACCTGTGTCCCTTGTTATAATTACCTGTGCCCTCTCCACAGGTTGTGGTCCTTTGTTATGTCAATGTTCCTGTTTCGTATGTCAAGTTCTGTCTTTGTTTCCTGTTCTGTATTCTTGGATTTTGGAGTTTAGTTTTTCACCTGGACTTTTTTTTGATATTAAATCATTATTTTTTGCATTCCTGCTTTTGAGTCTTCCATCATCCCACCCCATGACAGAATGGCACCAGCGACCAAAAGGATCAGCGGAATGCCCCTTTTTTTCCACACCTGCCCCAGTTCGTCATCCCCATTCATCAGGTTTTTTATTTTTTTTTCGCCTCACATCACGCTGACCTCTCCAACCTGTTTCTGGAACCACGCACAGACATCAACCTTCGGTCTCTGGGGGTGGTTTGTCCCTTTGTACCACCGCCGGGTATTCGTTCGTCCGGAGGTTGGTCTTCGGTTTCCGGGCGTGGTCTTCTGTCCCCCCCCTCCTGACATGTGAGAGGTCTAAGTGACGCTCTGGCCTGGATGGTCGCTGTCTGTCTGGATTTTCTAACCAGTTTGGCTGCTACCCCTATGCTGAACTCTCTTTCCTTCACGTTGCCACCGCCAGACAGGGATCTCGTTTGGGGTGGTTTCTGCATTGTTGCTGCGTCAACCGCCGGACATTCGTCTTCGTTCGGGGTGAAGCCAGACCCTTTTGTGGAAGGTCATCACTGGGTTCTAGTTTTCCGCCCTCGATTCTGATCCATTCGAACATTGCCTCTGGTCTGTGGTTGTTCCTTACCTCTGGACTGCCCCTCCACCCCTCCCTGGTGTGTTTATTTTTTTGGGGACATCTGGGAGCTGTTCCCTTTGGAGGGGGTAGGGGGGTACAGTCACGGTGTGGATTTTGTCTATTTTGTACTTTGGTTTATTTGACAGTTTTTTCTCTGTGGTTTGGTTTTGAGTTTGTCTTCTGATGCTGTTTCCCCTGTCTTGATGCTCTGCCCGCCCTGATGTGTTTCACTGTGTCCCTGTCTATAATTTCACTGTGCCCCTCTTCCACTTGTTGCTGGGTCCATTGTTATGTCATGTCCTGTTTGGTTCCATGGGTCAAGTTCTGTCTTTGTTCCTGGTTCTGTATTCTTGGTTTTTGAGTTTAGTTTTCACCTGGACTTTATTTTTATTAAATCATTATTTTTTGCATTCCTGCTTGAGTCCTCCATCATCCCACCGGCGCATCCCTGCCTCCTCGTGCCGTTACCGCGTTGGTTCCCGTTGTGTTGATCCTTTCTTCTGGCGTTTTGGGGTAAGTATGCGGACGATTTTATTCCCCTCGCATTGTACTGCTGCTCAGATTCGCCCGCGCTTTGTACTGCAGGCTCAGTTGGACCCCGGGCATTGGTGGGCCAGCTTCAGTTTTAAAGGCCCCGCGTTGGTCTGCAGGCTTCTCTTTAACCATGCTCCGTTTAAATCCTTCACTCGACTGCAAATCTCCGTTTATCCTCACATTGGACTGCAAGATCTCAGTTTTAATCCCTCCATTGGACTGCGTGCTCTCAGTTTAATTCCCTCACTTTGTTGGCCTGCAGGCTCTCTTTAAAATCCCTCTCTTGGACTACGAGCTCCTGTTTCATCCCTCTCTTTGGACTGCGAAGCCCCGTTTAAATCCCTCTTGGACTGCGGATCCCAAATGAATCCCTCACATTGGACTGCGAGGCTCCCAGGTTAATCCCGCAAGGAACTGCTTATATCTGGAACTGATTATAGCTGAGCTGTTTTACCGTACTGGACACTGCTTCATGCGGAACTGTTATATATGGATCTGTATATATGGAATGCTAATATTGTCATGGGGGAGGGATGATGGAGGACTCAAATGCAGGAATGCAAAAATAATGTATTTAATAAAATAAATGTCCAGGTGTAACTAAACTCAAAATCCAAGAATTACAGACCAGGCAACCAAAGCAGAAACGTGGACATGACGAAAAGGACATTGACATAACAATGGACCAGCAACTGTGGAGGGGCACTGGGGTAATTTAGACAGGGACACAGGTTGAAACACATCAGGGCGGGGCAGACATTCAGACAGGGGGAAAACAGCACAGAAGTCAAACTCAAAACCAAACCACAGAGAAAAAATGTCAAATAAAACCAAAGTACCAATTAACAAAATCCACACCGTGACAGTACCCCCCCTCCAAGGGACGCTCCCAGATGTCCCCAGAAAAAAAAAACACGAGACAGGGAGGGTGGAGGGGGCAGTACAGAGGTAGGAACAACCACAGAACCAGAGGCAATGTTCGATGGGACAGAATCGAGGGCGGGAACCTAGAACAGTGATGACCTTCCACAAAAGGTCTGGGCTCCCCCCGAACGAAGACGATGTCCGGCGGTGGACGCAGCAACAGGATCAGAACCACCCCAGACGGAGATCCATGGTCTGGCTGTGGTGCAACGGGTGAAGGGAAAGAGAGGTCATCATAGGAGGTAGCAGCCAAACTTCTTTCTTGGTAGAAAATCCTAGACAGACAGACCATCCAGGCCAGAGCGTCACTGTAGACCTCTCAACATGTCAGGGGGGGGGACAGAAGACCACCCGGACAGAAGACCACCCGGACGGAGGACGAATACCCGGCGGTGTACAAAGGGACAGCCCACCCCAGACGAAGGTTGATGTCTGGCGGTTGGTTCCGAAACAGGTTGAGAGGTCAGCGGTGATGAGGCGGAAAATAAATAAAAACCTGATGAATGGGAGACGTACTGGGAGCAGTGTTGAAAAAGGGCATACCGCTGAGTCCTTTTGTCGCTGGTCCATTTTCTGTCATGGGGAGGGATGATGGAGACTCAAAATATGCAGAATGCAATAAAATAAATGATTTATTAAAAATAAAAGGTCAGGTGAAAACTAAACTCAAAATCCAAGAATACACGAACCCAGGAACAAGGGACAGACTTGACATGGACGAAACGGGGACATTGACATAACAATGGACCAGCAACATGTGGAGAGGGGCACAGGGTAATTATAGACAGGGACACAGGTGAAAACACATCAGGGCGGGGCAGACAATCAAGACAGGGGAAACAGCACCGACAGTCAAACTCAAAACCAAACCACAGAGAAAAAATGCAAAATAAACCAAGTACAAAATAAACAAAATCCACACCGTGACAGATATATGGAGGCTTTATATTCGGAAACTGCTTATATATGGAATGCTCATATTGGATAACTGCATATATGGTTTGCTTATATTCTGGAACGCTTATGTATAAAAATAAATAAATATAAATAAATATAAATAAATATAAATATAGATAATATAATTAAATAAAAAAATAATCATAATAATATAATAATAAAAAAACTGCAGGCTCTGTTGGATCCTCACACTGGACTGTATAGCTTTCAGTTTAAACTCCTCACTTGGACTGCGGGCTCAGTTAATCCCTCACTTGGACGTAAAACCTGTTTTAAATCCCTCACCACTGACTGCAGATCTCGGTTTATTCCCTCACTTGACTACAAAGCTCTCAGTGTATAAATCCCTCTTTTAGGAACGGCGGGCAATATGAATCCCTCACTCTGCGACTACAAGCTCTCAGTTATTCCCTCACCTCGGACTACAGGTCGTTTAACTCCCCACACGGACTGAGGCTCTCAGTTTAAACGCATCACTTGGGACTGCGGGCTCAGTTTTTAAATACCTCACTTTGGACTGAAGCTTCTATTTAAATCCCTCACATGAGCTGCAAGCTCTGTTTTAGGTTCCT
Source organism: Knipowitschia caucasica (assembly GCA_964034765.1). Lineage (NCBI taxonomy): Eukaryota > Metazoa > Chordata > Actinopteri > Gobiiformes > Gobiidae > Knipowitschia > Knipowitschia caucasica. The sequence continues at coordinate 24,019,264 of OZ035836.1, read as the reverse complement.
CGGCGTCTCGTGTTCCGCAACCTCTTTCCCGGCTCTCGTGCAGCCCAGTCGGCACGCGGCTCGGCGGGGAGGGTGTCGTGCTTTGGTAGGCTACGTTATTGGCCCCTTCTATCCGTCCCGCTCTAACCCGATGGGCATCGCCACCCGCAAGCACTCCAGGAAGAAGCGTCTGATACTCGTCCTCTCTGTCCGGCTCCCCTCTGTCCTGCTATCCCGATGATTCCCTCGTAGTCAAACCCACCCTCAGACTGCTCCGGGGGCATCTCTCCGCAAGCTCAGGCCCACCTTCTCTTGCCCTCGGATTCCTCCACTCCGAAAGCCCACAGGCCCGCCAACGCTCTGGAGTTTCTCGGCATCAGCCCGTCACGCGCGCCATGGAGGCCTCCCTCCCGCTGGACAAGTCGAACGCATCCGCGCTTTCTCCCGGTCTGCTGGGCCTTCCCGTCACGTCGAGGCGTCCCTGCCTTCCCTCCTCGCGGGCATCTTGATTACTGCTCGTCCGTATCATTCCATGGTCGTTCTGTTAATTCCAGACTCCTCTCCCTTTTTTTCCCCCCCCGGGGCCGGCTCGTCTCTCCCTCAATTGACGCTGTCTGCCCACACGCGGGGCGCCGCTCCGACCTGGCGTTCCGGTCCCGGTCTGCAGAGCCTGGGATGGTGTATCTCTCTTTTTTTTTTACAGTGACGTCATCCTGTCTCAGATGCCCCGGCGGTTCTTCACGGACGCAGCCCCGTCCGTGGGTTTTGGGGTTTTTCCCGGACCAGTGGTTCGCCGGGCCCCGGCCCGACGCTTTTCCCTCGAAATGCATCTCCTCGCGCTCCCGAGGATATATCCAAGTGACCTCTCTGGATTATTAGTGGATTAGCAGTTCTTGATTTAAAGCCAGTTGTTGTGTAACTTTGGATAAAGAGCGCCTCAGTAATAGTGCTCGGCGCACATTTGATGCTATCAAACGTTCCCCGACACTGACCTCTTTTAAGACTGAACTAAAGACTCACTGTTTGAAGAGAGCCAGAATCTAAAGATGGAAATGCAAATTGTTTTTTTTCACACTGAATTGCATTCCGGCAAATGTGCTAAATGTCTTCTGTGTGAGATGATAAATGAAGTCACTCACAGTCACTTTCACCTCTGTGAAAATTTACCCTTTTATCAATAAACGCAAATATTTTTGGACTCATCGTTTGTGATTGTTGGTTGCTAGGATATAGTTCCAGATTCCAGACAAAGGTAACCGGAGTAGGGCCGAGTAGGGCCAAGTAGGGCAGCTGGAAACAAGGCATTGGACTTTATGGATTTCAGCTCTGTTGTCTGGACCATGACCATGACTCTCCTCTCACCGCACCGATTCACAACATAGGTTTAAATGAATATTAGAGTTCACAATTAAAATGCAAGCGATGGCATTGGTGTCTTAGGCACTTGAAGCTCTGTTCCATCTTTTATGCCGCAACACACACGCTATCATCATTCATGAGGCAGCGGCCCTCCAACCTGTCTCTGCTGTTCGGCGTCCGCAGGACAGTTGACACATTCACTGACTGTTGACTTTATTTTGTTTGAAAAGTTAGCAAGCGTTGGTATGTAAATATGTCATTATATTACATTTACAAGGTACATAAAAGCACTTTTTTATATGAGAATAAGAGATATTTATTATTTCAGACACAACATTTTCACAATACTAACATGTAAAGATAATAAAAGAATGGGTAAGACTTAGTCAGACAATGTCAGCTTAAATTGACTCAATACAGAAACGTTTGCTTTAAAAAAGGAGTTTTATCACATTTTTTAAGATTTCAACAGAGTTCTGTATTCTAGAACATTCGGCAAAGCATTGATTCATAAAATAAATTATTTAAATGCCTTGCAGATTTTTATTGACGTTCCAGTTTTTGTTCCTGTCTTTGACGTTGTATTTCCCCAAAATACAGCTGGCTTTGATCCAATTGACAGCCAGTAATGACCAAGAAAGTCAATTAACCGTGGCGTTGTCCTCAGCTTCAAATGTGTTGAAAAAAGGCAACATTATAAATATATTTTGCTTTTTTTATTTTTTATTTATTTATTTATTTGGTATGGACATAACAATAGCATTGGACAAACCAGATATATTGTTTTTAGTGTTATAGCAAGACTGCTAATTTGCAACACCTGTCCATAAAAGGCTAGGAGAGCCCCTACACAAAACACAACACAATACAAAAACAAAAACAACAACAATGCAATACAGTACACAATAAATTATTTAAAAAGGTAAGTAATACATATTATCAATGTCGATTTCATTTCATACATGTGTGCAGCTTTGATTTGACTTTAGCCACTGTTTTTGACCTCTATAAAAACGGTTCATGTCAGTCTGCAGTTTTAAATCACTGGGCAGAGGGTTCCTCAGTTTGGATCCATTAAAGGAGACACTATAATTTAGTTATAATTGAATACATTGTTATTAAACTGTGCGTCCTTAATCACTTTAGACAAAGGGCAGAGGAAAGCCCTGGTGGTAAATGTGGTAATTCCATATCAGGGAAAATGAGCTCATAAATACCAAGGGCTCAGAGAGGAGCTGGAAAGGGTCTGTGTGAGGTAACATTTACCCCCAAAACTGGAGGAGTGGTTACAGTAGATCCCTGGAACAACCTTGGACATCTTGGTCTAGAAAAGATACTGGGCACAACCTTCAAGCTCCCAGGCTCCTCTGGTAAAAGACCCGAGTTTAGAGAGGGATAACCACCTGGAAAAGATGAGGTGTGAGGTTATTTTTTTATTTTTTATACACACACACACACCCAGATAAGCAATATATTCATCTCTATGATTATGCATAAACTACAGAAGGCAACAATAGGATGATGCAACTTTCTGCAGTGAGTAAATAATAAAAATGAATCACGTGGGGAACTATTGAGGTTCTACTATTTTGACAACACGAACAATACGCTGCATTTTGTTTGACTCTCCAGTCCTTCTTCTCTTCCTCCTGTTTCCGCCACAGCCTCCCTAACACCAATTACTCTGTGTCAAATCCATGCATGTCAGTTTGCAGATCCCTAATCATCCTTTCTCTCTTTTCATCTTCAGATCCTTTGTTCCGCCTTCCTTCCCCCCTCTCCGGCTGTAGCGTTCTTTTGCGCTGCTCCCCCCTCTGCGGCCATCAGTCTTCCATTATGTCTTATGTTTTACTTCCCGTTTTTAATATCTACCTTTGTGTACTTCTTTGTCTTTTAGATTTTTTATGTTTAAAGGTTCAGTACTTTACTTGAGTGTTGACAAGAACCTCATAATTAATTGCATATCTTTATACACTACTAAGGTTTAGGTAAGATAAGATTAAGAGATCCTTTATTCGTCGTTCGTAATAAAAATAAAACAAAATCTCTAACTCTAGCATCAATACAAGCATAAAATCTCGATCTTGAAAACAATAAAAAAAGAGGTGTAAAAGTTTAAATAAGAGACAAGTATAAAGTACTGTGTATTCTAGTGCAAGCAAAGTGTAGTTATACGTTAGCATCTGTACATGTTAGCAGCAGTATGTTTACACCTGTACATTGCACACAGCAGAGAAAAAAAGGGAAATAAGAAGGATGCATAGGTAGATAGATACTTTATTGATCCCCCGTAGGAGAAATTCTGTTGTTAAGCAGCAGCAGAAACACATGCAACCTACAAACAAAACAAAATAAAAATAATTTAGAAAATAGCTAACAATAGTATTAAAATGCAACAGCACTTTCGGTCACAGCAGCTTATAGATTATACAATTAAAATAATAAATGAATAAGTAATAAGATGGTAAAATATAATACAATGAAAAAAACAAAACAAAATTAAACTCTGAGCTATACTTGCACTTGGTTCAGAGCTTTTAGCAGATGTGGATATTGTACTTTACCAGCAGAGAATATGATCAGAATAAACAATGGTAATAATTTCAGCAGGTAAAGTGACGAGTAAATGACTGTAAGGAGTGACAGGCTTAGAATCCACAAAATACTTACATTTGTATCATTAATTATAACAACATAACAAAAGAAAAGCATTTTATAATTCAAATCCAGTACAAGTATTATAGTCCACAAGTTTGGTGTTTGGTGAGGCCGACCGCAATTAAACATACAGTGAAAATGTTGTATTGGTATTACAACAAATTTGCCCACGATCAGTTTTCAATATGGTATCCCCAAGGGTCTTTTTGGTCCTATTGTAATCTAGTAGTAATCTTTATTGATATAGTGCAGGGGTGCTCACACTTTTTCAGCATGCGAGCTACTTATAAAAGGATCAAGTCAAAATGATCTACCTACTACAAAAATGCAAATCATATATTTCAAAAAATATTCTTTATATCTACAATGTATGTTTATGTACATGCAAAACCGCATGAGCCAATATAGCACAACACAACACAATAACCTATGTACATTTGTCATTACCCGAGTTTACTCTGATGACTTGCACTGAATTGAATCGGCCAGGGATGCATAGTCCGGAAAATTGGTGGTAACTCGCTGACAAGTTTATCGTGGTTTAGCTTTCCTGCACTGAGCGCGGTTGTTTGCGCATGTGCAGTCACCTAAGTGTCAGTAAAACATTACTGAGTAAAACACAGATGTCATTTGACTGTGGTGCCATGTCCATGTGCCATGCCTGTTTTTTTAAATGCAAATATTTCCCCTCCTCCGTTTATAAAATAATTTGCATCCACACATCTGCGTTATCAATCACATTTGTAACATTCCAAACATGTGCGTCTCTTACGTCCTGTCCTGCGTTGGTGAAAAACACAGAAGTGGGCGGAGCTTTGATGCAGACGCCGGTAACGGCACTTTTACAGTCATAGAAGACACTCAGAGTAAAGAGTAAGACGTATGTTTACAAGCACTGACCCCGTCCTCAGCCCTGGTTTAGTCCTGGTTTAGTCCTGGTTTAGTCCTGGTTTAGTCCTGGTTTGGTTGTTTTCGAGCGTGAGTCCCCGCGATCACTTTGCTGCTCTCTGATGTGGAGGATGTTCGCTGCTGCGAGCATCTCACAGCGAACAGTTTTTAAGGTAGTATGATCCATGCTTCAGTGATCAGAGGAATTTAGGGGGGTAATGTGGCGTGCGAGAACGCAAAACTCCGGTTATCTCTGTCTACACACAAATGCATTAACGGAGTTTTCAAAAATCTCCACTTTGCCCGGAGTTTTTTGTATTAATTTGTTTAGAATGTGTAATTTTTTATTTATTTAATGCGATCTACCAATACTACCTTTGCGATCGACTGGTAGATCGCGATCGACGTATTGAGCACCCCTGCTATAGAGAATGTCTGGTCTACAGTTAGAAGACAAACTCTCAGAAGCTATAACAATACTTGAGCACCTGGCAGAAAGCTGGTGGAAGGCCCCTGGCTTAAGTACTGCACTGATGAGTGATGACCAATCAGAAAGCAGGATAGGCCACGCCCACAGCCGCAGCAACAGGAGGGAGGGGGTCAGGAGCTCACAGGGGGCATTACATATATAGTAAAAACTGAAGTCAAAACTATATACAGTAAAATGATTAAAGATGTTTTGTGTTTTGTTTAATTTAAAATGCGCAGGTAAATCCTGGAACTGTGAGAAATGAAAGAGAATCCAGTGAATGGTATTTTTTGTTTTCATTATTTTACTTTCATTATTGTATATCTTGCACATGTTTGATTGAAATAAACATATGCACAAGTATTATTTAAATGAGCCAAACATAAGATGATTTGTCATTATATATGTTTTTTCCAAATTGAATATGTCCATGTCTTGATTGGACTGTAAACAGGTCGTGTGATTTGCCGCTGCCTCTGGTTCAGGTTCACCAAACACTGTGGTCACGGTCAATATAGAAACACATGTTAATGCAGCCATCTGTGAACTGTGGCTCCAGAGGGTACACAATCACTGGTCTGACCTCCACCACACACACAGAAACACGCACACATACATAGAAACATATGCACGCAAACACACACACAGACAGATACACGGAAACACATACAGACACACACATAAGCACACAGACACACACAGGCATGCACACGCAGACACACACACATGCGCACTACACTAATAGTGCACACACCCATACACTATTTCACATTCTGAAAGAGGAAATGCCACAGCAATTAGTTTAAGTAAATATATTCTGTGTGTATGTGTTTAACAAAAGCCATGGAGAAAAGTGGTTTTCTATACAAGCTGAGGATCCCCACGGCTACAAATATAGTTAGTTATTGATTGACTGCGGAACCTTCCGCAGTCAACCATTGGTTTTGTATTTCTTTATTCCGTCATTTTTTTTGACACGTTTCACAGCTTTCACATTTTCAACAATTTCCACAAGTTATACATCAAAACGTTCCACATGTTTGGGAGATTATTGCTATTACTTTTGGGACTTCAGCGATTTCCGGTTTTTCCGCAATCGGACAAAAATCTGCATTGAGAATTCTGCAATGCATTTTAATAGGCCCATGCATTTTAATAGGACTTCAGCTCTTTCAGACATTTCTACAGTTTCAATGATTCAACAGTTTCAAGGATTCAACAGTTTCAAGGATTTCAGCAGTTTCAAGATTTCAAGAGTTTCAAGGACTTCAACAGTTTCAAGGACTTCAGCAGTTTCAAGGACTTCAGCAGTTTCAAGGACTTCAGCAGTTTCAAGGACTTCAGTGTAATCATGCAACCTAATAGGGATTTTTCCATGTAAACCAGTATAATGCAACTTAATAGGGATTTTTCCATGTAAACCAGTATAATGCAACTTAATAGGGTTTTTTCATGTAAACCAGTATAATGCAACTTAATAGGGTTTTTTTTCATGTAAACCAGTATAATGCAACTTAATGGGGATTTTTCCATGTAAACCAGTATAATGCAACTTAATAGGGGTTTTTACATGTAAACCAGTATAATGCAACTTAATAGGGTTTTTTCCATGTAAACCAGTATAATGCAACTTAATAGGGTTTTTTCCATGTAAACCAGTACAATGCAACTTAATAGGGATTTTTCCATGTAAACCAGTATAATGCAACTTAATGGGGATTTTTCCATGTAAACCAGTATAATGCAACTTAATGGGGATTTTTCCATGTAAACCAGTATTATGCAACTTAATAGGGATTTTTCCATGTAAACCAGTATAATGCAACTTAATAGGGATTTTTCCATGTAAACCAGTATAATGCAACTTAATGGGGATTTTTCCATGTAAACCAGTATTATGCAACTTAATAGGGATTTTTCCATGTAAACCAGTATAATGCAACTTAATAGGGTTTTTTTCATGTAAACCAGTATAATGCAACTTAATAGGGTTTTTACATGTAAACCAGTATAATGGAACTTAATAGGGGTTTTTACATGTAAACCAGTATAATGGAACTTAATAGGGGTTTTTACATGTAAACCAGTATAATGCAACTTAATAAGGATTTTTACATGTAAACCAGTATAATGCAACTTAATAGGGTTTTTTCATGTAAACCAGTATAATGCAACTTAATAGGGATTTTTCCATGTAAACCAGTATAATGCAACTTAATAGGGGTTTTTACATGTAAACCAGTATAATGCAACTTAATAGGGGTTTTTCCATGTAAACCAGTATAATGCAACTTAATAGGGTTTTTTCCATGTAAACCAGTATAATGCAACTTAATGGGGATTTTTCCATGTAAACCAGTATTATGCAACTTAATAGGGATTTTTCCATGTAAACCAGTATAATGCAACTTAATAGGGTTTTTTCATGTATAATGCAACCTAATAGGTTGCATTATACCACCAGACCAAGACCCAAACGAAGACTCAGACCACCACCAGATAATGACCACAGACCAGGTTTCCTTAGTTACAGGAACCAAATTGTTTCAGCGGTGAGGGGATTTTTCAGTTTCAAGGACACTTTCAATACATTCAGTAGTTTCAAGGATTTCAGCTGTTTAAGAATTTAACCAGTTTCAAGGATATCAGGAGGTTCAAGGATTTCAGGAGTTTCCACACTTTCAACAGTTTCCAGGTTTAAAAAAGTTTCAAGGATTTCAGGAGTTTCAATGTTTCAACAGTTTCAAGGATTTCAGGAGTTTAAAGGTTTCAACAATTTCAAGGACTTCAGGAGTTTCAAATATCTATCAAGTATTTTAACAGTTTCAAGGCTTTTTAAAGGATTTCAAGGATTTTTTTTAGCAGATTTCCACATTAGATCTGTTCCGCAGTCAATCGCAATGGCTTCAGCCATTGCAAGTTTCTAGTTAATTATATCATTAAAACATGATGTATTTTTTGTTATATGCTTGAGAAGTCCAGGGAACAAACCTGTGTCTCTGCTTCACCTCGCCCTAAACCACACGTCACTCAAACCCAGCAGCTCCTCAGATGTAAGTACAGCGTGGAGAGAGGAATGGGCCAAAACAAAATGCAGCGCTGAGAGAAACGCCGGAGGTCTACGCTGCGCTGTGAGTGAGAGTGTATCGATCTCCGGTTCCAACAACTTCCTCTGTCAGCAAAATTCTATTTCGGGATACGCCATCGCTCAGGAAGCCAGCCAGACCTGATTTACAGCACCTCACCTCCAGCCAACTCCACTATTCTTGTCTAAAGTGAGTTGTCAATACATCCACCAGCTCTGCAGTAAATGTAGTTTGTGCTATCCCTGCAGCTCGGCTTCATGTCTTCAACATTTTATATACATTTCCCATTGCAAATGTGTCTTGTTGATTGACTGCGGAACCTTCCGCAGTCAACCATTGGTTTTCACGTTCTTTATTATTATTCCGTCTTTTTCCTGATTTTTGACACGTTTCACAGCTTTCACATTTTCAACAATTTCCACAAGTTATACATCAAAACGTTCCACATGTTTGGGAGATTATTGCTATTACTTTTGGGACTTCAGCGATTTCCGGTTTTTCCGCAATCGGACAAAAATCGGTCGATTTTTCCCATTGACTTATAATGGGGCTTCCACAAATTCATAGTTTTCAGAATTTTCTTCAACATTTTCAGCATTTTCTGCAGTTTGTGCATGTTCAGCTTCCACAACTTGTGAGTTTTCAGAAAAAACTAGAAACTTGCAATGGCTGAAGCCATTGCGATTGACTGCGGAACAGATCTAATGTGGAATTTAGCTGAAAAATCCTTGAAATCCTTGAAACTGTTAAAATACTTTAAACATCTTTGAAACTCCTGAAGTATTTGAAGCTCTTGATATCCTTTAAACTGTTATCCTTTATAGTGGTTTACATGTAAAAACCCCTATTAAGTTGCATTATACTGGTTTACATGGAAAAATCCCCATTAAGTTGCATTATACTGGTTTACATGTAAAAAACCCTATTAAGTTGCATTATACTGGTTTACATGGAAAAATCCCTATTAAGTTGCATTATACTGGTTTACATGTAAAAATCCCTATTAAGTTGCATTATACTGGTTTACATGTAAAAACCCCTATTAAGTTCCATTATACTGGTTTACATGTAAAAACCCCTATTAAGTTCCATTATACTGGTTTACATGTAAAAAACCCTATTAAGTTCCATTATACTGGTTTACATGTAAAAAAAAAAACCTATTAAGTTGCATTATACTGGTTTACATGTAAAAACCCATATTAAGTTGCATTATACTGGTTTACATGGAAAAATCCCCATTAAGTTGCATTATACTGGTTTACATGAAAAAAACCCTATTAAGTGGCATTATACTGGTTTACATGAAAAAAACCCTATTAAGTTGCATTATACTGGTTTACATGGAAAAATCCCTATTAAGTTGCATTATACTGGTTTACATGGAAAAATCCCTATTAAGTTGCATTATACTGGTTTACATGGAAAAATCCCTATTAAGTTGCATTATACTGGTTTACATGGAAAAATCCCTATTAAGTTGCATAATACTGGTTTACATGGAAAAATCCCCATTAAGTTGCATTATACTGGTTTACATGGAAAAATCCCCATTAAGTTGCATTATACTGGTTTACATGGAAAAATCCCTATTAAGTTGCATTGTACTGGTTTACATGGAAAAAACCCTATTAAGTTGCATTATACTGGTTTACATGGAAAAAACCCTATTAAGTTGCATTATACTGGTTTACATGTAAAAACCCCTATTAAGTTGCATTATACTGGTTTACATGGAAAAATCCCCATTAAGTTGCATTATACTGGTTTACATGAAAAAAAACCCTATTAAGTTGCATTATACTGGTTTACATGAAAAAACCCTATTAAGTTGCATTATACTGGTTTACATGGAAAAATCCCTATTAAGTTGCATTATACTGGTTTACATGGAAAAATCCCTATTAGGTTGCATGATTACACTGAAGTCCTTGAAACTGCTGAAGTCCTTGAAACTGCTGAAGTCCTTGAAACTGCTGAAGTCCTTGAAACTGTTGAAGTCCTTGAAACTCTTGAAATCTTGAAACTGCTGAAATCCTTGAAACTGTTGAATCCTTGAAACTGTTGAATCATTGAAACTGTAGAAATGTCTGAAAGAGCTGAAGTCCTATTAAAATGCATGGGCCTATTAAAATGCATTGCAGAATTCTCAATGCAGATTTTTGTCCGATTGCGGAAAAACCGGAAATCGCTGAAGTCCCAAAAGTAATAGCAATAATCTCCCAAACATGTGGAACGTTTTGATGTATAACTTGTGGAAATTGTTGACAATGTGAAAGCTGTGAAACGTGTCAAAAAAAATGACGGAATAAAGAAATACAAAACCAATGGTTGACTGCGGAAGGTTCCGCAGTCAATCAATTAGAGTTCTGCAGTTTTCCAGTTTTTTTCTACGGGCTTGGGAATTCTGCCATTAATTGATTGACTGCGGAACCTTCCGCAGTCAACCATTGGTTTTGTATTTCTTTATTCCGTCATTTTTTTTGACACGTTTCACAGCTTTCACATTTTCAACAATTTCCACAAGTTATACATCAAAACGTTCCACATGTTTGGGAGATTATTGCTATTACTTTTGGGACTTCAGCGATTTCCGGTTTTTCCGCAATCGGACAAAAATCTGCATTGAGAATTCTGCAATGCATTTTAATAGGCCCATGCATTTTAATAGGACTTCAGCTCTTTCAGACATTTCTACAGTTTCAATGATTCAAGAGTTTCAAGGACTTCAACAGTTTCAAGGACTTCAGCAGTTTCAAGATTTCAAGAGTTTCAAGGACTTCAACAGTTTCAAGGACTTCAGCAGTTTCAAGGACTTCAGCAGTTTCAAGGACTTCAGTGTAATCATGCAACCTAATAGGGATTTTTCCATGTAAACCAGTATAATGCAACTTAATAGGGATTTTTCCATGTAAACCAGTATAATGCAACTTAATAGGGATTTTTCATGTAAACCAGTATAATGCAACTTAATAGGGTTTTTTTTCATGTAAACCAGTATAATGCAACTTAATGGGGATTTTTCCATGTAAACCAGTATAATGCAACTTAATAGGGGTTTTTACATGTAAACCAGTATAATGCAACTTAATAGGGATTTTTCCATGTAAACCAGTATAATGCAACTTAATAGGGATTTTTCCATGTAAACCAGTATAATGCAACTTAATAGGGATTTTTCCATGTAAACCAGTATAATGCAACTTAATAGGGATTTTTCCATGTAAACCAGTATAATGCAACTTAATAGGGATTTTTCCATGTAAACCAGTATAATGCAACTTAATAGGGGTTTTTACATGTAAACCAGTATAATGCAACTTAATAGGGTTTTTTACATGTAAACCAGTATTATGCAACTTAATAGGGATTTTTCCATGTAAACCAGTATAATGCAACTTAATAGGGTTTTTTTTTTCATGTAAACCAGTATAATGCAACTTAATGGGGATTTTTCCATGTAAACCAGTATAATGCAACTTAATAGGGTTTTTTTTTACATGTAAACCAGTATAATGGAACTTAATAGGGATTTTTCCATGTAAACCAGTATAATGCAACTTAATAGGGTTTTTTTCATGTAAACCAGTATAATGCAACTTAATGGGGATTTTTTCCATGTAAACCAGTATTATGCAACTTAATAGGGATTTTTCCATGTAAACCAGTATAATGCAACTTAATAGGGTTTTTTTCATGTAAACCAGTATAATGCAACTTAATAGGGTTTTTTTCATGTAAACCAGTATAATGCAACTTAATGGGGATTTTTCCATGTAAACCAGTATAATGCAACTTAATAGGGTTTTTTTTTTACATATAAACCAGTATAATGGAACTTAATAGGGGTTTCAAGGATTTCAGGAGTTTCAATGTTTCAACAGTTTCAAGGATTTCAGGAGTTTAAAGGTTTCAACAATTTCAAGGACTTCAGGAGTTTCAAATATCTATCAAGTATTTTAACAGTTTCAAGGCCTTTTAAAGGATTTCAAGGATTTTTTTTAGCAGATTTCCACATTAGATCTGTTCCGCAGTCAATCGCAATGGCTTCAGCCATTGCAAGTTTCTAGTTTGCATTGAGAATTCTGCAATGCATTTTAATAGGCCCATGCATTTTAATAGGACTTCAGCTCTTTCAGACATTTCTACAGTTTCAATGATTCAACAGTTTCAAGGATTCAACAGTTTCAAGGACTTCAGCAGTTTCAAGGATTCAATAGTTTCAAGGATTCAACAGTTTCAAGGACTTCAGCAGTTTCAAGGACTTCAACAGTTTCAAGATTTCAAGAGTTTCAAGGACTTCAACAGTTTCAAGGACTTCAGCAGTTTCAAGGACATCAACAGTTTCAAGGACTTCAGCAGTTTCAAGGTTTCAACAGTTTCAAGGTTTCAACAGTTTCAAGGTTTCAACAGTTTCAAGGTTTCAACAGTTTCAAGGTTTCAACAGTTTCAAGGTTTCAACAGTTTCAAGGACTTCAACAGTTTCAAGGACTTCAACAGTTTCAAGGTTTCAACAGTTTCAAGGTTTCAACAGTTTCAAGGACTTCAGTGTAATCATGCAACCTAATAGGGATTTTTCCATGTAAACCAGTATAATGCAACTTAATAGGGATTTTTCCATGTAAACCAGTATAATGCAACTTAATAGGGATTTTTCCATGTAAACCAGTATAATGCAACTTAATAGGGTTTTTTCCATGTAAACCAGTATAATGCAACTTAATAGGGTTTTTTTTTACATGTAAACCAGTATAATGCAACTTAATAGGGTTTTTTCCATGTAAACCAGTATAATGCAACTTAATAGGGTTTTTTTCATGTAAACCAGTATAATGCAACTTAATAGGGGTTTTTCCATGTAAACCAGTATAATGCAACTAATAGGGATTTTTCCATGTAAACCAGTATTATGCAACTTAATAGGGATTTTTCCATGTAAACCAGTATAATGCAACTTAATAGGGATTTTTCCATGTAAACCAGTATAATGCAACTTAATAGGGTTTTTACATGTAAACCAGTATAATGCAACTTAATAGGGGTTTTTTCCATGTAAACCAGTATAATGGAACTTAATAGGGGTTTTTACATGTAAACCAGTATAATGCAACTTAATAAGGATTTTTACATGTAAACCACTATAATGTAACCTAATAGGGTTTTTACATGTAAACCAGTATAAAGCAACTTAATAGGGATTTGTACATGTAAACCAGTATAATGCAACCTAATAGGGATTTTTCCATGTAAACCAGTATAATGCAACTTAATAGAGATTTTTCCATGTAAACCAGTATAATGGAACTTGATAGGGTTTTTTCCATGTAAACCAGTATAATGCAACTTAATAGGGATTTTTCCATGTAAACCAGTACAATGCAACTTAATAGGGATTTTTCCATGTAAACCAGTATAATGCAACTTAATAGGGTTTTTTCATGTAAACCAGTATAATGCAACTTAATGGGGATTTTTCCATGTAAACCAGTATTATGCAACTTAATAGGGATTTTTCCATGTAAACCAGTATAATGCAACTTAATAGGGTTTTTTCATGTAAACCAGTATAATGCAACTTAATAGGGTTTTTACATGTAAACCAGTATAATGGAACTTAATAGGGGTTTTTACATGTAAACCAGTATAATGGAACTTAATAGGGGTTTTTACATGTAAACCAGTATAATGCAACTTAATAAGGATTTTTACATGTAAACCACTATAATGTAACCTAATAGGGGTTTTTACATGTAAACCAGTATAAAGCAACTTAATAGGGATTTGTACATGTAAACCAGTATAATGCAACCTAATAGGGATTTTTCCATGTAAACCAGTATAATGCAACTTAATAGAGATTTTTCCATGTAAACAGTATAATGCAACTTAATAGGGATTTTTCCATGTAAACCAGTATAATGCAACCTAATAGGGATTTTTCCATGTAAACCAGTATAATGCAACCTAATAGGTTGCATTATACCACCAGACCAAGACCCAAACGAAGACTCAGACCACCACCAGATAATGACCACAGACCAGGTTTCCTTAGTTACAGGAACCAAATTGTTTCAGCGGTGAGGGGATTTTTCAGTTTCAAGGACACTTTCAATACATTCAGTAGTTTCAAGGATTTCAACTGTTTAAGAATTTAACCAGTTTCAAGGATATCAGGAGGTTCAAGGATTTCAGGAGTTTCCACACTTTCAACAGTTTCCAGGTTTAAAAAAGTTTCAAGGATTTCAGGAGTTTCAATGTTTCACCAGTTTCAAGGATTTCAGGAGTTTAAAGGTTTCAACGATTTCAAGGACTTCAGGAGTTTCAAATATCTATCAAGTATTTTAACAGTTTCAAGGCCTTTTAAAGGATTTCAAGGATTTTTTTTAGCAGATTTCCACATTAGATCTGTTCCGCAGTCAATCGCAATGGCTTCAGCCATTGCAAGTTTCTAGTTCAGTTTGAAATCCCTCAAAAACCCATTTGAATGTCTTCCCATTTGTATTGTGTAAATCAATACTATCGGCTTATTACTGTATGTCGCATCAACCAAACATTGAGTAAACTATTATTACAGAAGAGTGTAAAGAACAACTGCTACTTTTCAGGCTTAGAGTTCGAATCTTGGTCGGAACAGGACCTGTGGAGTTTGCATGTTCTCCCTGTGTCTGTGCAGGTTTCCTCCAGGTGCTATCCCCTACCACTAAAACATGTACAATAGGTATGAATGTAACGAGTGAGTAAATGGATGGTGTTGGTTGGGGCTTTGATGCGTCAGTGTGTTCGCCGTCTCACTTTGGTCATCACCGTGTAGAGAGAATGGAACAAACTCTGAACTCTGAACATTGTAAAGCGCTTTGAGTGACCTTCGCCTTTAAAAATTTGCTGTATAAATAAAGATTACTTACATACTTATGGAGAAAATTTACTTTCTCCAAAGATAAAAGACAAATTGTAGTATTTCAATGTTTCAACTGTAGTGGAATAATAACAAAAAATAGAACACTTAATGAAACCATGAATGATTATTGGTTCAAAGCTTACATAAGTAATGCATAGAGTTGATAATATTCACTATCTTGTGTTGTGTGCTCCTCATTCTCTCTGTAACTTTCGATGCAACGCTCAAATGTCCCTTCTGTGGGACGAACGCAGTCTTATTTATCTTAATCTTTAAAAAGCAATCTTTTCACAGACAGTAGTACTAAACTGTTATGGAAGCCAGAGCTGCCCTCTGATCCAAACCAGAGTGCGATGTTTACGTTTATTGCCACACGGAAGTTACTGTATAATCCGAGCACAATATTGACACAGAAAATAGACCAAGCTGTTCCAGTCAGGTGTAAGTATGAGTCAGAACTGCAAAAAAAGCATCTATGAAAAGAATAGAATAAAATAGCAAAATAATTATTCCAAATATAACAATTCTCTGCAAAATCCAGTGAGATTTAAAAGTAATGCTAATCAGGTGAAACTGCAAAAATTCGGATACTGTTCAAAAGTGACCAAGCATTTTTTGTTATAATGTGGAATCATCATGATAAAAATATTCTAATTTTCTGAGAGGTTTTATCAGGGGTTTTACAAGCTATGAGCCAATTACCAACATTATAACAAATAAAGGCCAGATACAGTAGATCTCCCCTTATTAAATTCTATTTTGAATTATAGAAGTAAATGGAAAAAATAATACATTTTCACCTGTTTTGTGTGTCACCTGAGCACAAAAACATTGAATTGATTTATATTGTTCAAAGTACAGACTCTCCAACCGGTCTGTCCTCACCTTTAGCACGTCTGTCAATAACAACACATTGATCTCGTCCCCTGCTGATGATTCTTCTCTATAATTTTGGCCTCCCAAACAAGTTCTGCAGACTTCCTGTGTATCCAACTGTAATTAACAGGCCTTGTTGCTGCCTAAATCCTTCTTTCTCTTTGTAACACGGACTCTTGGGACCTGAATGCTGAGGATGAGTTTGAGTAGCTGTCAGTGGTACAATGAACCTGGCTCTCCGGAGGTCCTCGCTGTCCATGTTTGACGGAAGAAAAACCCCCAGTGCACATTTCAGAGGGAGGATTTCAGGTTTGACGAATACCTGGTGTGCGCAGACACTGGAGCTTAAAGATCTCTGGAGGTTTTCTGAGGGTACAAACATAATAACTCTCACAGGCTGGTGATGAGTTGTCAACAAAGAAAGATGTAATTCAATATATTTAAAAAACAATGAAAATAGAGCGTGAAATTCTTTATGGTCACACTTCCACACCCATCAGAGCTTGTGATGCATGTTGTGGGTGGGGCCTGGGCGTGTCCCCCGTCCACCGGACCCTCCCCAATTACACAGGTGACAGATGTGACAGCACACACACATTTATACAACACCAGAATCACCACATCAAATCTCCATATCTGACACACGCCTTTCACCCCAGAGCTTTGTCCTCCCTGTGACCAGATGTGCCCCGGCTACAAATTCAATAAACACCGCATTAATAAGAGCGTGTGCGCGTGTTTGTGTGTGCATTTGTGTGTGTGTGAAAGAGAGACAATTTCCATAATTGTTGCTGGCTCGAATGACAAAATGGGAAATCAGAACTATAAAATACAAAAAGACTACAGATTATGGTTGAAAAATACAATATTAAACTAAATAAAGAGGTGTACCATGCTGCACTGAAAGTTCTGTTTCTACCAAACTGTAAAGCACCGATGGATACTTTACAAGCTTATGAGAGTGGTGTTGTGGTTAGCGTTAGCAGTAGTGGTGTTGTGGATAGCGTCAGAAATAGCTTCTCCTCACAGCTGCCACTACCTGGGCTTACTAAGACCAGCCCTCATTGGTCCTCCTCGCATCTAGTCCAGCCAGTCCATTGGTTGTTTTCTCATTTGCCTTATCTATCCCTTCTTCTGATTGGATTTCGTCACGTCGGTTTTTTTCGTCATGCCGTTTTTTCGGTGACTAAAATGTTTTAACACTATGTTCATAAACCTGTATTTATTTGAGCACACATTTATTAACACAATTCTATAAATATAGAGCTCATAAGGAGTAGGCAGAAACAAAAGATACATCTACAGAATTTGTGGGTCTTTTATATAAGTGGACATTTTATTTGTCACAATGTCCAGCTGATTGATGTTTACTTTAGTATGTTTAGAACTCGCTCCAATTCCATCTGCAAACAATTTAAAATAAAGTTAACATTTACGGGTGCTTTTCCTATGCCACTTTTTTCCCCAACCAATTAGGACCAAAAAATAAATAAAACCACCAAATTGCCTAATTCACCTTGAACCGATAAAGAAGATGTTAATTTCCGAACTCTCTAACTTCACGTTGGCCTGAGTGGGATGTTGAAAGATAAAACATTTTGTACCTTCACACATTCTTCCATTGACTTAAATCCATTTTGAATATACATACATTTGAACCCGGCTTGAGAAATGATATCGCATAATGAAACTGTGGTCTATATGCAAGAATGATAAGTAGACTGTGTTATGCTGTGGTGAAGAATCCCACTGACGACCTATTGCTTCTAAATTTAGAGGTTTAATTTCTTATAGCTGTGTTTTAATGATCCAACCCGTCTCGCTTCTCTCCTATACGTGTATAGCGTATGCAAAGTCACGTGTGCCTTTGAGGACGCCCGCTGCGCTTTACATATGCTCGGTCCAATCTACACTACATCCCCTTGTTAGCGAGCTTCATGTGTCGCTGGTTAAATCCCTCGTGTGCGTCCCCCGGGAGCCCCCCTCTCGTCCCCTCCTTCGCAGATGGGACCCTTTTATTTCCCCGCAGAATTCTACTAATGGCCATTGAAGGGTTCCAGGGGGGGTCATCTTAGCCCGTAACACCAACAGTGAGCGGTAGAAGCGGTAATGATTCCGGCAATGGGAGGGGCCAGTGTAGGCTGAGTGACAACAGGGCTGAGCAAACACAAAGATGTTTGAGAGCTGCCTTTCACTGCACAGAGGGTCTAAAGTAAATGTTGTTAAGTGGACAATAGTGAGGAGCAGGCCGATAAACATGCTTCCACTGCAGGCTAGCGATCTGATTTTCTCCCTACAAAAGCAAATTACAAGGATTAGTGCTGCTCAGCTATTGCATGTAATTATCAAAGAGAGGTTAAACACACGGTTCTAGGACACTGGGATTTGGATGAAAAAAAAAAACCTAGACCACCAACAGACCATCAATGCAGATAAATACACTTGAACTGTTTGTTTGTTTTTATTTAGATCCCCATTAGCTACTGAAATAAACAGTTGCTATTCTTTCTTGGGTCTACAGTACAGACCAAAAGTTTGGACACACCTTCTCATTCAAAGAGTTTTTTATTTTCATGATTGTGAAAATTGTAGATTCACACTGAAGGCATCAAAACTATGAATTCACTCATGTGGAATTATTTACAGTACATACCAAAAAGAAGCATGAAACAACTGAAAATATGTCTTATATTCTAGGTTCTTCAAAGTAGCACCTTTTGCTCTGATTATTGCTTCACACACTCTTGGCATTCTCTTGATGAGCTTCAAGAGGACCTGAAATGGTCTGAGTTCCCAGAGATGCTTAGCACTTGTTGGCCCTTTCGCCTTCACTCTGTGGTCCAGCCCCAAAACCATCTGGATTGGGTTCAGGTCCAAAACCATCTGGATTGGGTTCAGGTCCGGTGACTGGAGGCCGGGTTGTCCGGCCCAGCACCCACCACTCTCCTTTTTGGTCAAATAGCCCTTACACAGCCTGGTGTGAATCTACAGTCAATAGTCATGAAACGAAAGGACACTCACTGAATGAGAAAGTATGTCCAAACTTTTTGTCTGTACTGTATGTACTCATCAGTGTCCCTTTTATTTTAGTTTTTTTTGCACTGATTGTATTTTTTGGTCCTTGTCTGTCTGTGCGTTTTTTTTTTTCTTGGTACAAAAAAACCCCCAAACAAAACAGAAACAGTTGACGCTCATTATGAAAATATGGCAACTATGTATACTTTCAGAAAAACATGGCTGGGGGACATTATACACGGCAACAGAAAATATATATACAAAACAAAAAAAAAACAAAAAAAAATGGTTGGAATTGTGAGGTTGACAGATCATATTGTTTCCTCCTGTTGAGTGGAATGGATCGTAATGTATGACCAGAATGTGTCCCAGACTGATGTATCTCTGCCCCTATTCTTTAACCTATTTAACATGCACTCATATGAGGCCATTTTTGTCATCATATTTGCCCATTCCTTAATTTGTGGGATGTTTAGAATTTTCCAATGTTTGAGAATAACTCTGGCTGCTACTGTTATCCCAACCATGATAACGGAGAATTCCCCTATTGATATATTACCTATGCTTCTTTTATCTCCTACTGTAATAAACACAGTCTGGAGCAGAGCGGTACTGTCTTTCCAAACCATTCACCCAGGACACATATGATTCAGATTCAGATTCAGATTCATTTATTTGCCATTTGCAGTAAAACCACATAGGAAAAACTGTGCAAGACTACCCCGGTGTGCACCAGACCTGTATCCAAAAGCGTTCAATAATTGGGCATTCCCAGAGACAGTGAATAAAAGTACCAGCATCATTCTGATATTTCCAACACAAAGCATTGTTCTTTAGACCCGACCTATGCAATCTTACTGGGGTCCAGTAATATCTTTGCAGTATCTTATATTGTATACATTTCCCTTTGTATTCTCTCACAAATTTCCCATTTTCTGACACCATTTTCAGCCATTCATCATCTCCAAATGTAACCCCCATGTCCTTTTCCCATAGAACCTTCAGTGCTTTGCAGCCATCACTCATTGCATCATTGATGTATGTGTGTTTTTGAGTGGAAACATTTATTTGAATAGTGATTAAGTAGAAACCACTTAGATTTTAACAAACCAGGTCATCATATGGAAACCATAGAAAAAAGGTTGTAATTGTTGCAAACTGTTCTTGTTAGAAAGAACCCTGCGCGTCACTATTTAACACTTTAGGCTGAGAAATGATTGGTCTGAAAAAGTTGATCTAAAGATGCAGCAGAGACCAAAAAGAGACCATTAACATACTGTAGTTAATGTTCTGAGTTTGTAAAGTTAGGTAAACCAGCATTTAAATTACAAAAGAAGTGTTGATGAGTTCAGTCTAGCCCCAGATATAGAATATAAAAAACAATGCCGATCTATTTAATGAAACTTAAGTGACTCAAGCTCTTTTGAAGCCACACTGTGCGATGCCCTGAATTCCAACGGCGAAATGAAACCCGGACAATAAATAGATTAAATAAGAAAGTTGCACAATGTAATAAAAAACGCGTTGCTGTGATCAAACTCATCCACAGACTGAAACAGGCAGACAACAGAACTAATTTCAGCCAATGTATTATTGAACATCCCTACAGTGCTGTAGTGTTACCAGCGCAGACAGACCAATGCATGACTGAGAAAGACAGAAAGGTAAATAAGAAAACTGTGAGGAGTTGAGGAGAGTCGAGGCGAGTCTTATGGAGAGGTTTAAAGTGTCGGCTGCCAAAATTGAGCTGGTATAAATATCCTTCAGGCAGAGAAATATTCAGTTAATTTGCGATGGTTGTACACACATTTTGAGCCAAATGAAAGCTGTAAAAAGCGCCTTGGACAATAATCAAATAAACAAAATGAAAGCTGAAGTGGACTAAAAAGTTTGTGGGATAAAACCTTTTCTTACTCAACTCTTTAGTCAAATCAGATGTTAGAAAGAAATTCGTCCTCTGTGACTGTTGATTTCTTCCATGGATTTTCTATTAACCACGATATTCTTCAAGAAAGAAGCTCAGACCTTATCCTGAAGCTGCTGTCCCATAACAGAATCTCCCGTAAAGGAAGGCTTTGAATATTGTAAGGATGATTTTACAACCTTTGCAGATCAAGAGACAGTTTTCCCCAATCGACAGTCCAAAACAACTTACGCTCCATGACAATAGATGGAGAGTGTTTGTGAACAGCAGTTTTTAGGCCATTACACAATTTCTGGAGGTGATAGGTCTGGACTTTGACTGTGTCATTCTAATACGCTCGAGCCATTTTATGAAACGTCTTTATGTGTAGGGAAGTTATCCGGATGCAGGTAAACATCCACCCAAGTCTTCTGCAGACTCCAAGAGTTTTCCTCAGACTTTCCCATTAACTCAAATCAAATTTTCCCTGTCCCTGCGAAAGAAAATCATTGACCTAAACATGGACCACATTCCCTATGTTGAATGTGCCTCCTGCATGGCTTCTTGCAGCTTTTTAATTTCAGAAGAGTTCTATTATTTGCGTGTCCATAGTGATTGTCCCATGTATAGACTGTCCTTGATGGAGCTCTGAGTTTGGGCAGACGGCTGTGTCTTGGTAGATTTGCAGTTGTCCCACACTCTTTCCATTCATGGATAATAGTAATATTGTAAGATGTGATAGATTATAATTTAACTCTGCTCTTGTGAGATGCTCAAAGCTTAAACTGGTGAATTCCCTGGACTTGATTATGCTGTTTTAAAATCCTGGAGTATGCATATGATATAACTGTAGTTGTCGTGTGGTGAAATGAAGGATGGACCCAAAAAGCAGGAATGCAAAAATAATGATTTAATGACGATAATACAAAATAAGTCCTAGGGTAAAAAAAACTCAAAATCCAAATGGAACCAGAAACATACACAGACATGAACAGACATGGACAATAGACAAAGCAACAAGGGGAGAGGAGCACAGGTACATACAGACACAGAGAGGCACAGGCAGTGTTGCCAACTTAGCGACTTTGTCGCTAGATTTAGCGACTTTTCAGACCCCTATAGCGACTTTTTTTCAAAAAAGCGACTAGCGACAAATCTAGCGACTTTTTCTGGTGTTATTGGCGACTTATCTGGTGTTTTGGCGACTTATCTGGTGTTTTGGAGACTCGTGAAGCACGTATTGTTCTGCTGTCCTCAACGTGAGCCCCTCCCCCGTCCCAAAGCACTTACAGGCGGCCAGTCTCACAGTAGCCTTGCGCAGCAGTCCCAGCTACAGTCTATGGGCGGAGCAGAGAGAGAGAGAGGAGACTCAAAAGCACAGGGAGTTTTCAGGCTGCTGCAGACTGAACTTCAGCTCCACCACCACCACACATCCAAAGCTCCCCGGCCACTCCTACCACCGCCACCCCCCACTACCCCCCACTCCATCCGCGGCAGCTCTGTCCGTGACTCTGTTTTCTCTCAGTAGTGGGTCACATTAAATCATTTGTTATGCCAAACTATGAAAAAAAAAAAAAACTTACAAAAATAAACCTAAGTAACTCTGCCAGAGTGTGTCTTTTGGGCCACTTTGCCGGTCCCAAGCCCGGATAAAGGAGGAGGGTTGGTTGTAGAGCTAGCAATTTCACCCTACATAACAATCTTTTGATTACATTTGCTTTTATAACATTTAACAATACAGGACAAAACTGATGTGTGTAATGTGGATCTAGACAAAGCATTAAAATCATTAAATGTTGTTAATGTTGAAATTATTTTTGTACATTTGTAGTTCTAAACATATTTAGGGTGTTTTTACTCACTTTTGTCTCTCCCACGACCTTATTCCTCTCTCCTACAGCGTCCGTTACAGTTATTTGCAAATGGCAAATTATGCAAATTAGGCGATGACGTCATTTAGCGACTTCTAGCGACTTTTGGGACAGCCAATAGCTACTTTCCTTACTGAGGAGTTGGCAACACTGGGCACAGGTGAAAGTAGGGCGAGGCAAACCAGGACCAGGACAGGAAGTCAAACTGAAGCAAAACATCATGCTTTTGTGTACTTTTCTGGTGCACACTGCCGTACTTGCCTTAGTTCTTGTGGCTCCCCCGCCCTCCTCTTGCACTATGAACACACACTACTGTACTTTACACGATGCGTCTATTTGCTTCAACCACTTAAAACTCTGCCTATCCATTATTTTTGGCCTATAGCACTCTGGTATAGGTTACCCGTGGCCCCCTGATGCTTTGGTCTTCTCTAACTGACCCCGTCCTCTCCATTTCATGGTCTCCTGTCCCACTGCATCAGGTACTCCCAGAACCCCTTTCTCAAATCTCTCCACAACCTTCAACGGAGCAAAGGAAAACATTTGTCTGTATAAATATTACATTGTGTTTCCAGTTCAGAGCTGAATTATTGAATGAAATGCACTTTGCCAAAAAGCCCGATCTTGCCTTTTGGGGTGTTTTTAAATGTGGACATGTGGACAGGGATTCGTGGAAGCTGGCAGCAAGGTTCAGATAAATTATGTCACTTTTTACCATCAAAGGGACGGTAAGGATTACCATGCAAATTCTGGAACATGCTTTAGAGAATTGACTTTTTAGATAATGAGCGTGATGTAGGCTTAAGAACGGGTAAAAATAACATCAAAGTGGCACCTGCCATCGTGTGCTACACTCTCAAGAAGAACAATTTGTCCTCGAAGTTTGCGTTTGAAGTGGAGAAATTGGGAAAAGAATTCTACAAGGACACTGCATCAACATGACCATGTCGTGATGTTTCTCTTTATCTATGTTTTTCTTGTTTAATGTCTTTGATGTGCAAATCCTACAAAACTAAAGACTGTAAATACTCCTTGAAAATCTTAGAACGTTCCACATACTCCTTGGTAAGTGCTTATGCTAAAAAACAAAGGATCCTTGAGTAAAACTTATTCTAAAACTGCCTTAGGGCATGTTCACACCACTTCAACAGCTTAAAGGAGAGGAATGGGTGGTTATGACTTACTGGTTTTCTTACTAGGCACATAAATAAATAGTTTTGACACAGGCCCAGCTTTTCCTTGAAACGTCATGTTTGAGGGAGACCTGACCAAGAGCACCCTAACAGTTTAAAACTTCCAATTACAGTGGAAAATAATACAATACTATACCATTATTATCAGTCTTAGGGCACGGTCACATAGGTTTTTACAAACAAACTAGGCCCGGATTGTCGCCACCACAGGGGTGTGAAAACGGCCCACAGTCACAAGAACGTGTTTTTGCAAACGTGCCAGAGCAACTTTGCTGTAGTACACCGCTCGGTCCAGCTGGTGGCGCTAATACTAACTCCAGTAACTACCTCGTTGTCAGAGTTAAGTTTCCGTTTCTCTTCCTGTTTACATTCTGCTACTGTAGCTAACAGCTCGAGTACGGATCGCGTTGTTTAGGGAAAGGCACATCTCACACTTGTCCACATTGCTCTGATGCAAAGTGCAGCAGTTCAGTGGGTAACATGTGTGTGTGTGCGCCACGGACACGGGAGCACGCCTGTGTGCTGTACGAGCAGAGCAACCGGAGACAGGCAGGATGCAAGTGTGTGTTGGTGTGTTCTGGCGATTAAATAAATACTGTTTCTTGAATGTCTGAAGTCTTATTGCAATAGCACGGCACTGTGAGAGCGAGGGTCAGAACAGAGGGAATTGTTCCTGTAGAAAATGCTTCCCTTTGGCCCTGGAGCGACACACCCCCCTGCGCCCTCATCCCCCACTCCCCACCACCCGCCACACTGACCCCCCTCATCTGGGCTTTAGATGTGTGCTCTGGCCCACCTATCTCAACCGTGCCCAAGCCCACTTGCAACAACAATGCCCAAGCCCACTTGCCGCGGTCACATAGCACCTAAAGCCCGGATCTAATCAGGAAGTGAGCTCAGCCTAAGAATCTGGTTCTTCATGGATCCAGAGTCTTAAACCGAGCTCTTAAGATAATCAACTCTTGCGTCACCTGGAAAAGCCATGTTCCAGCTTCTTCCTTCTGGCAGAAGATATCGTTTGTTGAGATGCAGAACATATTGTTTTGCCACCAGCTTCTTTCCATGAGCTGTAAAGCACTTTAATGATCTTGCACTTGTATTGAAATGTTTTAGTTGATCCAGTCCAAGGTGACTGTTGTTTCCTGCACTTTTTTACATTTGTTTTATTTCTGTACTTTTAACCTTGTTTTATTCATGTATTTGTCTGGTGCACACTGGGGACATTTGCAAATGTATTCCAATATAGTTTTACTGCAAATGGCAAATAAATTAATCTGAATCGACGTATGACAAAGCTAACAAGGATCTTTAAAACATCCAGCTCAAGAGTAACATCTGCACAAAACAATCAAACATTCTTTCAGTGACCAATTGTCAGGCCTTTATAGTTTCATTTGTAAATTACAGCCCTAGAGTCTCTGAAGAGTTCTCCTACACCGTCAGTATACGCAAAATTTTTGACTACTTTTTCCTTTGTGTGTAGGAACTTGGGCGATGGGGAAGAGTGGTGCTATCCTCCCGGCTGGAGACTGCGCAGGCCTCTGCAGCAACAGATGGCCCTGGTCTGGAGTTGCTAGGAAACTGGGTAATCAAATACTTAAACTCAGATTGATCTGGGTTTGTGCCGTTTATTAAAAGCGGAGTCCTTTGTTATCGAGAAGCCGCTCATCGCTCATTTATTCTAGGGTAATTGGACAATTTTTTATTATTTGTGTTTACAGCCCAGTTTTGAACCACAGATCGAGCCTTGTCTTTCAGATTAATAAAGTGAAATAGGAGAACTTTATCTGGCTTGTAACGTCGTCATTTTTGCAAATAATTTCTTGAAAATTCTCATGCTGTTGCTCGTAGTGATTTCAGGCCTCCCTCATCTTTTTTATGTGGGAGGACTTGCACTTTTATAGGATGTTTAAATACATACTTTTGTGCCCCATAGTGTTAAAACGATGCAAAATCTGCACAAAAATGATCAAACGGACCAAAGATGAATATCACTGAAGTTGACAAGGGTTGTTTTTAAATCTACATTCACTTTTAGTCATCGGAGCATGTGGCCGTAATACATTTAGTGCAACATGAACAAAATAAAGTTTTGACTTCCAGTCAAACTGTCATTGTCAGTTTCCAAATGAGGAGCCATGCAAGCGCTTTCAAAATAGTGAAAATAGCATTTACCAAAAATAATTCTGTGGCACCCCATTCATTATCACTCCACTGAGTTAAAAATATGTGTGCGATGAATGGAAAAGTTGTTTCTATAAGCAGACGAGAAATTCATGAATCAAGTTTGGTACATTTACACACCTCTGCAAATTACATTCACACATTCACCACCTGCTCCAGTGCCCGGATGTGCTGGATCTCATAATATGTTGTAAAAAAAAAATTGTTTAAAACCCGACCGCCCACAATTTCAGGTTCTCTATTTTGTAAGAGAATGATAAACTTGACTATTTTGCTAATCTGAAATTATAAACTGGACCGGACACTTAATAAGGGCCAGATCCTGGACTTCTATGACTCTGTATTTGCATCAGCCATCTTGTATGGTGTGGTCTGCTGGAGCAGCAGCCTCATAGAGAGGGACAGGAAGAAGCTGGACAAGGTCATCAGGAAGTCCAGCTCAGTCCTGGGCTGTTCCCTGGACACAGTGCAGCAGGTGCGGGGCAGGAGGGTCCTGGACCTACTAACATCTATGTGGACCATGCAGGACACTCTGTCTGCTCTGGAGAGCAGCTTCAGTGATAGACTGTACAACGTGTAATGAGGACTAATAAACATCGTCATCTGTGCAATAATGTGCAATTATGTCAGAATGTGCAATATGGGTCCACATGTATCCACTGTCACTTTATGGGAACCTCAAGCGGCTAACATGTACACTAGGGTTTATTCCCGAGACACGGGATTCCCGGGAAATCTGATCAAAACTATTTCCCGATTCCCGGGAAATGTTATGACGGGAACCGGGAAATTAAAGTTAAAAAAAAAATTCCAGTGCGCTCCTATTATAGAGCACGTTTATTGTTGTTCAAAGTTGAAACATATTTCATTTACAATCAACATGTCTACAGCTGAGAGGATGGCTCATAAATTGTGTTTTTGACAACAAATATGGGTCTTAATTGCGCTAAACCACGACTTGTAATGAGGCCAGCCTCAGGGTACATGAGAGCCCAGAATTTGGCTACGTCCAATTCTATCAGAAAGCTCCTTTCTTTTTTTTCCATCTGCTAAGGGCAGCAACAGGTTTGGCTAACATACATATAACACATTTTAAGATCATATAAAATGCATTTAGGGTAATGTTCTGCTTCCAATGACGATAGGAATGATAAGGAAGAGAGGAGAAGGGTAAGAAGGTTGATATTAGAAATTGGATGCGCCCGAGAGCCGGCTGCAGCGAACACACAGAGGAGTTTATGGAGGTGGCACCCGTTTTGTTTTACGCTTTAAAACTCTTTGGGCTTATTTCCAAATGGGGGATTACATATCTGCGCTCAAACTATTATCTGGACTTAAACATGAAACTGGTCTGAACTGAAGTGGTCTGTGCTGTTCATTAATAACTAAGGTAAGACCCATAACACAATTGGAAATGTGCCTTTTACGAACTTTTGCGTTTTGTTTGAGCAAACAATGCGGGCCATGGAAAACATTCTGCTGTAGCCAAACTAATTGTGAATAAGCCGCTTTGTAGGTTCTGTTGATTTATATATGTCCATCTGATTGGGCTGAAGTCAGTGCCTCCAAACCACACCGCACGTCACTGGTCAACAAGTGGATTGCGCAGACATTTAGAATCTCATAATAGTGAAATTCCTGAAGAAAGCCCATCAACAAAACGTCTGAAAACGCTATGGCTACTTTAGAAAAGCTAGCAAGTCGCTTGGTGAAACACTAGTGGAGACAGCAGCTTTTGTTGGATTATATATTTGAGTGATATCATACATTACTTGGGCTAAAAACAACAACTACAAACAACAGCTATTTCCCGGGATTTCCCGGGAAAGGCGTCGTCTTTTCCCGGGATTTGATACGTCTCATTTTCGGGAAAAATATTAAACCCTAATGTACACAATATCATTGTGAACGTTTGAACCCTCAGAGATAATGACTCATTAGCCAAATATTGTTGCAGTAGAGTCTATTACTGATAAATCTGCAGATGTATATAGTTTATAGTATGGAATAGTATATAGTAAGTTTATAAAGTATAAACATTTTGTTATTATTTTTTATTTATTATAAGATTGTGCTATACTTGATATTCACTTATTTTGTCTTGTGTGCTCCTGTTTACTGTTCTGTAATGTGCAATGCAACACTGAAATGTCCCCACTGTAAATAAAGGATTAGTATTTAAAAGTTATTTTTCAACAAGCCCAAACCCAATGTGTACTTCTGGTAGACTGATAGATAGATTAATAAATAGGGCTGTCAAAATTATCGCGTTAACGCACGTTAATAAAATGTTTTCATTAATCGCGTTAAAAAAATTAACGCATTTGACGCATGCCCATGCGTCCCATAATAACACTCAGAATGCCGCGGACACATGCTTGAGTGTAAGATGGGGACAGAGCAGGTAGGCCCTCTGGGAATTCAAGTTTTGAAAGAATACACGCGTGACCGCGGGGCACTTGTTGTTTCCTGTATGAACTTTGCATGATGAGCTGCGGGCGCCACAGCGCTCTGGACAGCAGGTCCCACTTCCAGCGGCTGTGATCACGGCGAACGGCGCTGCGTAATGGGATCTTATCCAAGACCACGCACAGAACTATTACAGAACTATTCTCTAGTGTGCGTACGTGTCTTTGCGTAACCGATGCACACAATATGTACAGCGCTGAAGCTGGACTGCGGGGTCTCAGTCTCCTCCGTGTCTTCTCCCGAAGCGCACTCGCTAAATTAAAGCTGAGGTACCTAATTTTTCTTTCGACTACCAGTTCATGTTAGTTGTGCCAAAAAAAGTAATGGTGTGAGCAAATCAAACAGATTTAAGGACATTCTGCATTTCAGACTATTTTGAAATGTCCCTCATCTGTAACAAACAATGGTCTTGGTCTGAGTCTAAACAGAAAGGCGGAATGTTAATAATGTTAATTCCATTTTATATAGATTTATTGTTATAACAAAAAAAATACAGTACATATGTTCACTAAGCTGTTATTTATCTTTCCATTCAACCAACCATTTACAGAAAAATATGGCATAATATGCCAATAGTTTGAAATGCGATTAATTACGATTAATTAATTTTTAAGCTGTAATTAACTCGATTAAAAAAATTAATCGTTTGACAGCCCTATTAATAAATACTATCATAGGAGTGACTTTTTCAATCAAAGTATAATTTTGAGTAAAAAGGGTTAAACTTGAACTTTTGAACTTTTGAACACAGGATCATCTGCAAAAAGATGAAGTTGGCTTTCTTTTAGTTTGAAACCAATAGTGTTGATAAACATAGTAAAAAGCAAGCAACCAAGGAGGGTTCCCTGTGGCACCCCCTTGTGAAACGACTTGTGATCTTTTATGAGACTTGTTTCCGTTGTATGCTTTTGTCAAATCAATAAATAAGCGAACACAAACCTACACAGGAAGGCGAAACGTTAATGGTTACCGTTTAGTTTTGTGAGGCCTTTCGATCACTTTAAGACTTTCTGTCTAGTGGTCAATTTTAATCTTTCACCTTTTCAAGTGTCGAACACAATTCATCCTTCATTTTCTCAAACCAAAATCTTTTTTTGCCAGTTTCTTTTCCTCCTAAAAAAGTAGCTGTAGAAATATTGATTTTAAAGTTCAACGTGCTGAAGCCTAACATATTAAGTATTTTACACAGAAATAGCAGGAATATAAAAAGTAAAATGCTTGAGTTATGTTTTAAACTGTAGCCTTAAACCAGAGGAAAATCAAAACACGGTGCAAATTGGACTTAGGTCTCTTACTTTTTTGCGTGGTTTTACATTCATTTTCTACAAATACATTCAGATGAGGTTAAAAAGTAAAAATGACGCTGTAGTTGGTTGAAGCAGTGCCATTTCAGTCATTTTTGGTCCCATTCCCTGCAGTGCAGACAGAAATAGTCCTGGTTTAGACTCCAAAGCAAACATAGCATTGACTGTTGATGTTGACTGTGTTGGGAGACCCATCTGAAGATTCTCTTTCATCTAAAATTATGGAAAAGGGGTGGTTCTCCAACTCTGCTTTGTGGCGCTGGGAAAACTGTCTGAGCCATATAAATAAACTTGTACGGGAACTGTAGTGGCATTTACCTTTGCAACAAGACAAGATAAGTAAGTTTGTTCATCTTACATACAGTTGATTCAAATGAAAAATTGAGGTTGTATTGGTTGAATCATCTATAAACGTTTTACACAATATGAGATTTTAAAATTTATATCAACAATTTGAATATATTTCTATCGCAAAAAAAGTAAAAAAAAATAAAAATAAACCTGGAGTATCTATGTTATGTTTTATTACTTCCCAATGTTCCGTCTGTGTCTGTTAAGAACCCGTGGTGCTTCTGCATGAATGGTGTTTTGTAAATCAGATACCGGCTGTAGAGTTTGATGTGAGGCAAAAGTATAACAATGTTTACAAAAGATGATGCAAATGTAAACTTTCCTCAATTTCAATTATGTGGTGTTTGTGTCTGCAGGAAATAGGACATTTCAGGCAGTCGTCCGATGTCTGATGCACTGTTTTATCTGTCGGCTCAATCAAAACCAGAATATTATAATCATAAGCCTGACCAATGACAAATTCAGTGCCACGTGGTACCAGTCTGAACTGTGGAGACATTGGTACCAGTCTGAACTGTAGAGACATCGGTACCAGTCTGAACTGTAGAGACATTGGTACCAGTCTGAACTGTGGAGACATTGGTACCAGTCTGAACTGTAGAGACATCGGTACCAGTCTGAACTGTAGAGACATTAGAACCAGTCTGAACTGTAGAGACATTGGTACCAGTCTGAACTGTGGAGACATTGGTACCAGTGTCAGGATTTAGATCGTGGTGTGCCAAACTCTGGAAGTTTATTTAAGTTTCTCTCAAGTTCCACTGGTTTACTCTGTTTCTTTCTCTCAGACAGAATAAAGGCAGTACACAGTTTATATAGTCATTGTCACGTCACACATCGAAAGACATACGTGTCACAAAGAGACAGTCAAATCATAGTCATAACATGGAGTCCTTGTAGAGTCCTTGTACAGTCCTGCACGTAGGCCATATTGCTATCTAATACTAACACCCTCCCCTTTGATCACATAATCACATGTGATCACTCAAATCGATCAATCAATAAAGTGGAAAAAGAAAAAAAAAATTCTAAAAAAAACTTTTAAAAATTATTAAAAACAAAGAAAATGTATGCATTAAACTCATAATCATCAAATCAATATCAGTGGATTTTATCCTCTATACTGGGAAAAAACAAACAAACAAAAACAAACAAAAACAAATCAAAAATAAAAAACAAACAAACACTATTGGACACACAAGAACTCAGCAGATTCAGTCAAAACACAGACAAAAACGAGCTGAGTCTCAATTTAGAAGCTAATTTCACTTTTATTACTCTATACTTTTATTCTAATGATAATTGTTTGTACTACACTTAATTCACTGTATTATTTTCACTTTTCAATCTTAGACTGTGTACTTTACTTTCACTATTCACTATAGTTTAAAACTATTCTAATCTATTCACAAATATGTTTGCATATTTGCTTCTATTGAGCCATATTCTTAAACATACATTTTAATCTAATAAATCTCTCTGTGGTATTATACTCTAATTATCAGTGGCTTATTGTTAGTGGGATTTTGCTCCATGTCTATTCTCATTCTCAGGAATAAAACTGTGAACACAGTAAGGCAAATGGTCAACATTTACACTTCTATAGTGGTCAGTAATTTATTACTTTTTATTATCTAAAGATATTATTGTCAGGCAGTTTGGGATGAATGAACATCATTAATCAAATTAGTATTATCCTTACAAGAGCTAATCTATTTTAGCAGGTTTGGGGTTGGGGTCAGTTATTCCACAATGCTGTTTGTGCTGGAAACTTCTCAATATCTAAATATCTACTATTGTGTTTTTGTGCTATACACAAATACATCAAAATGCTTTTAAATGCTTTTGAATCTCTGTTGGTTGTAATCTATCTCATTAATCTAGGCATTAATCTAGGCTACACTCATATGGACTTTTGCATTGTCAACATTCACTCATGTGTGAACACAAGTGAATTTGGAAGGTATCTAATAAAACTGTACATAAAACTGTAATGAACTTTATCTACTTTTGAAGTAAATGCTTGTGAAATGGTCCCTTTACCATTTGATATTAGCACTGGCTACAAATAATCTCTATTTTTGAAAGCATCTATGGTTGATGCATTTATCTATTTCTATTTTTACTCTATTTTTTAACTCAAAAGCTCGGTTGCAGCTTGAGCAAAGGCATATTCCTAATCTAACTCTTATGTGGAAATGTTTATGAACAACAAAGGAAGTCAAATTCTACTTTTTTACTACTATTTAACATCTACTAAAACGCTACAATACTTATACTTTATCATTTTCAAAGTTTTTGTCTGTCAGATGTCTGAATACTTAACATGTATATTGCATTTGTCACAGTTTCTGGTTGTAGCAATAGCATCGGCAATAGACGTTTTCATTGGCTGGTTCTTGTTCTGCAAATGGCTGTGTCCAATAGATCATCAGATGTCCAGAAGCTAGGGACAAACAAAAACAAAAGAAAGAATCATGAGTATCTGTCTCATTTAGCACTCATCAATGTATGATTTCAAAAATATAAACATCACTCCCCAGTTTTTTCTTTCTCAGATCCTCAGGTCCTCAGGTCCTCAGGGTCCTCAGGTCCTCAGGTCCTCAGGTCCTCAGGGTCCCCTGAGGGTGAGTCTCAGTCGTCATCAGGTCAGGTCATATAGAGATGTCATCTTGGTCATCAGTAGGGTCCAAGCCATGGTTCTGGTTCTGGTCTCCAGATGCACATCAGGATCTCCAGATACAGTCTTTTCAGTTGAAGCACATCAGGTCATTTGCGATGCACTTCTGGTCAATGGTGCAGTGTCTCAGTTCCTGTACACAGCTTGTAATGCAATAGTTACTCTCTATGGTTAAGTCACTTTGATTCTACTTTAACACAATTTCTATTCATGCTGTTGCTAATGTCCCTCAGACAAAAGCAAGCGCAATGATTCAGTTTACTTCTCTAATTTGTGTTTTTATCAGATCTCAATCAATCAATCAATCAAAGTTTATTTGTAGAGCGCCTTTCATACACATGGCAACACAAAGCGCTTCACAGTCCACATCACAAATCATCACATAAAACAAACACCAGAATCACAATTAAAACATTAAAATCACACAAAAGATTAAAACACAATTAAAACATTAAAATCACACAAAAGAATAAAACCATTAAAACTTTCAAAATTACACAAGAAATTTAAAAAAATAAATAAATGACAGCAGTGCATTAAAAATGGAGATAAAATCCTTCAGTTGTATGCACAGGCAAACAGAACAGTCTTTAACCTGGATTTGAACATTGACAGAGTAGACGCCTCCCTCACATTTTCAGGGAGATTGTTCCAGATCTTAGCTGCATGGATCTGAAACGCAGCCTCCCCATGTTTGGTTCTCACTCTGGGCACCAGCAGGAGGCCAGTCCCTGTGCTCCTCAGAGTCCGGGCCGGTTCATATGACACCAACATGTCACTAATGTATTCTGGTGCAAGGCCATGGAGAGACTTGTACACAAGCAGAGCCGTTTTAAAATCTATTCTTTGAGCCACAGGAAGCCAGTGCAGAGACCTGAGGACCGGACTAATATGGTCATACTTCCTGGTTCCTGTCAGGACTCTAGCTGCTGCATTTTGGATGTACTGCAGCTGCTTACAGGTCTGTTTGGACAGACCTGTAAGCAGGCCATTGCAGTAGTCTAGCCTGCTGGAGACAAATGCATGGACAAGAATCTCCAAGTCTGCCCTGGACACTATATTTCTAACTTTGGCAATGTTCTTCAGATGGTAAAAAGCTGTTGATGTTATTGATTTTATGTGGCTATTGAAATTTAGGTCTGAGTCCAGTATTACCCCCAAATTTCTGACCTTGTCTGAAGGAAGTAGGGAGAGAGACTGAAGTTGACAAATGACGCCCTCTCTTTGTTTCTGGGGACCAAAGACAATGATTTCGGTTTTGTCTGTATTTAGCTGGAGGAAATTATTTTGCATCCAGTCACTGATCTGTTGGATACAGTGAAGGAGCAAATCCAGTGGTCCATGTTCTCCTGCAGTCAGTGAGACATAGATCTGAGTGTCGTCAGCGTAATTGTGGTAGGACACTTTGTTTCTTTGTATTAACTGACCTAACGGCAGCATGTAGAGATTAAATAGGAGAGATCTAATTCTAATCAATGTAATTACTTCACACAGTACAAAATCAACAAATCAAAAGTGTCAGGACAGAGGTCAATTAAATCCATGACAATATAGAATTCAAATGAAAATTTTTGGTCTCAAAAAATACTGATTCAACTAAAGATTCAAGTGATAGACAATTAAAAATATGTGTTTACATTGGAGTAAACTTTTAAAATGCTTTTTTCTCATGTTCTGCTTTTTCATGTATCTATATGTAAATGTGAATGTGTGAGTGTATGAGTGTATGTGTGTGTGTGTATGTGAATAGGGTGTGAATTTTGGGGTTGTCTCTCCAGACTCCCCGAACCACCTGTACGTGTCAAAGGTCACACTGTGGTGATGCAAACCAACTGGACACACTTTCAACTCTCTCTAGGTCTCTACCTGACGCTCCACCCATCACGTCTCCAGACACCTCTCTTTCATGGCCCCGGTCTCACTCCCACTTACTTCTGTAGTGGGGGGAGGGGCAAGGAGGTGGCATTTCCCTTTGCTCTTTGATCTGTGACCTGTGGCTGGGTGGGCTTTGGTGTCCAGTGTCCAGCAGTGACCTCTCGTACAGTGAGGCAGAGTCTGAAAAACAATCCTTGAGACGGCCAATTTAAAAAACAATAGATATCAGTATGCGAATGAGATTGTTTTTCTCTCTGAAGTCAAAACAATTTTGGAGCGCTCTGGGTTTTCCCAAGCGCTATGTAAATAAAAGATTACTTATTATCTTACTAATGATGACATTTTAAAACCAGAAACTCTTAATATAAAAAAACAAGACTCAAATCTCTCAAATTTTAAAATATGTATTATGTACTTTTGCACTGTGTGATTAATTATCCATGAACATTTATCTCAGCATATATTCTACTAATTTAAAATAATTGCAGCATTTTTCAAATGAAGTCAGTATGAATTGGAGCACATTTTAGAGCCAGGCTCCTCTGCTGTGTTCATCAGCAGCAGGAAGGTCAGGTGCATAGTCAAAACAAAAACATCACCGCTTGCAAGGTGAATTGGGTGAATTGGGTAGTTTAACTTAATAATACTTTTACAGCCTAATTCCTAATTACCTCTTTCTTTTTTAGACGAAGTCTATAATCAATAATCACTTTTAACACAGATTCTAATTTAAATGTTTGAAAAACGGCTTTTGTAACTAAAATAAAAACATAAAAACAAACACAACTCACAAAAAGTTAAGAAATAAGCAGCAGATTTAAAAAGAATGGAATCTAGAAATATGTTAGATCTAAAAAGAATTGCACAGCTTTAGCACTAATCTTTGGGTTTCAAAAACATACTAATATTCAAAACTTATTCACTAATGGTGTTTAAAAACGTTTAACTGTGTCATAACACAATGTTCAAATGGCAAATTTCGCAAATTTAACGGAATAACAACTATGAAAAGCCAAAAATCCTAAAGCAGTAGCTCTGATTCAGAGCCAGAGCAGCGAAGGTGGGGGCCGTTTCCCTGACAACGGCAGCAGATAGAGATGTGCACACACAGGCAAAAAGATACAGAAGAATAACTTTCAAGATTACTTTGTTAAGCGAATATAACTTATGTTGTTCTTTATACTTTTGTCATCCAAATCTAGAAGGGATCACTTTCCACACTAGTAACAAAAGGCACTCTTGTCTTTAACGTTTACGCTTCTATTTTATCGAGGTAGCTAATTTAAACTCAAAATCTCTTTCTAAAAAACAAAAAACAACTGTTGGATACAACCCTCTCATAGCTCAACTGTAGATAAAACTCGACAAAAAATGTAAATAACTCACGAAAGCTCTCATAGCTCAACTTCAGATAAAACTCTGCATTCTCTGGTGAACTCTGTTCACGCCAAAAACAAAAACTCCCTTTTTCTGTATGTAATTTAAACCGTGATCACTGAAATATTGTTGCTTCTTTACTTTTGTCATTTATCAGCCTGAAATTTGTCAATTTCAAAGCTTTTGTAACAAAGGCCTCCTTAACACGTTTCCCTTTTTATAATTACTTTTAATTTTACACCATGGTTTCACTTATGGATCCTCACTTATGGCCTTTACACTTTATGGATCCTATTCACTTTAATGGCCAACACTTTTCACTTTATGGATCCTATTCACTTTAATGGCCAACACTTTTCACTTTATGGATCCTCACTTATGGCCAACACTTTATGGATCCTACACTTATGGCCTTTTCACTTTATGGATCCTATACACTTATGGCCTTTTCACTTTATGGATCCTATACACTTATGGCCTTTTCACTTTATGGATCCTCACTTATGGCCTTTTCACTTTATGGATCCTATACACTTATGGCCTTTTCACTTTATGGATCCTCACTTATGGCCTTTTCACTTTATGGATCCTATACACTTATGGCCTTTTCACTTTATGGATCCTCACTTATGGCCAACACTTTTCACTTTATGGATCCTCACTTATTTGAACACAATTTAGAGAGTTCGACAGACCTCAAAAACAGACCAAAATTTAGCTAGTATCCAATTATGCAGACTTTACATATAAAAAGGTGTCTGCTTACCTTATTCTTGTCAAACAGGTGCATGCACGGACTGTCCGAGAGGTCTGCCAACCTCTTTTCCGCGTCGGAATATTCAATTTAAAAAAACAAAAGTGACAGAAGCGACAAGAAGCATCCAGGAACAGCTCTTCCAGCCTGCTGGAATCTCCGCTCCCAGACACAGCATGCCGGTCTCTCACGCCGAGGAAAAGAAACAAAGCAAACTCCCTCAAAACAATCCAGAGAATGGCACAAACCGAGCCGCGCATTCTCCACCAAATCTGTTAGGATTTAGCAGACAGAGACGGATCGTGGTGTGCCAAACTCTGGAAGTTTATTTAAGTTTCTCTCAAGTTCCACTGGTTTACTCTGTTTCTTTCTCTCAGACAGAATAAAGGCAGTACACAGTTTATATAGTCATTGTCACGTCACACATCGAAAGACATACGTGTCACAAAGAGACAGTCAAATCATAGTCATAACATGGAGTCCTTGTAGAGTCCTTGTACAGTCCTGCACGTAGGCCATATTGCTATCTAATACTAATACCAGTCTGAACTGTGGAGACATTGGTACCAGTCTGAACTGTGGAGACATTGGTACCAGTCTGAACTGTAGAGACATCGGTACCAGTCTGAACTGTAGAGACATCGGTACCAGTCTGAACTGTAGAGACATCGGTACCAGTCTGAACTGTAGAGCCATTGGTACCAGTCTGAACTGTAGAGCCATTGGTACCAGTCTGAACTGTAGAGACATTGGTACCAGTCTGAACTGTGGAGACATTGGTACCAGTCTGAACTGTGGAGACATTGGTACCAGTCTGAACTGTAGAGACATCGGTACCAGTCTGAACTGTAGAGACATCGGTACCAGTCTGAACTGTAGAGCCATTGGTACCAGTCTGAACTGTAGAGACATTAGAACCAGTCTGAACTGTAGAGACATTTGTACCAGTCTAAACTGTGGAGACATCGGTACCAGTCTGAACTGTAGAGACATTGGTACCAGTCTGAACTGTGGAGACATTGGTACCAGTCTGAACTGTAGAGACATCGGTACCAGTCTGAACTGTAGAGACATTGGTACCAGTCTGAACTGTAGAGCCATTGGTACCGGTCTGAACTGTGGAGACATTGGTACCAGTCTGAACTGTGGAGCCATTGGTACCAGTCTGAACTGTGGAGACATTGGTACCAGTCGGAACGGTGGAGCCATTGGTACCAGTCTGAACTGTAGAGACATTAGAACCTGTCTGAACTGTGGAGATATTGGTACCAGTCTGAACTGTAGAGACATTGGTACCAGTCTGAACTGTGGAGACATTGGTACCAGTCTGAACTGTGGAGACATTGGTACCAGTCTGAACTGTGGAGACATTGGTACCAGTCTGAACTGTGGAGACATTGGTGACTTCCTGTATTCGGTGAGCGTGTTTCTTGACTGCTATCACTCTGCTCTCTGTTTGCACTAACAAACACATTACAAATCCACGTATTGTACACCAAGCTAACTGTGTAAGCACTCCGAGTCAGCTGTACTGTAGCTGAGGTTTAGGTAGCGGTTGTTTGTCTGGTCTCGGAGTCTGTTGTGCGGGCCCGGATCCGTACTAGCTTAGCCTAGCCTAGCTTAGCCTAGCCTAGCCGCTAACTCGCTACTATGGCGGCTGCTGTCTCTCCCTCAATCCTTTACTGCTCGAGTTGCCATATGGCGAGTCTAAACCCTGGATCCTTCTCTGAGGGTAGTGATAGATGTGTGAAGTGTAGTGTAGTCGTAGCTCTGGAATCCAGGGTCAGTGAGTTAGAGCTGCGTCTCCGAGCACTGGAGTCTCGAGCTAGCGCTAGCATTAGCTACAGCCAGGCCGTATCCTCAGGGACAGCGGAGCGCAGCTTTAGGGAAAGGCAGAGGAGAACTAGCGAGCCTAGCCTCCCAGCCCGTCCTCCGCAGCTGGGACAAGACCAGGATAGTGATGGCTTTGTGACTGTTCGGAAAGGGCGACGTGTTGTTGGTAGTTTCCCCATTGGGCCTCCTCCTGTTAGCATTTACAATCGCTGGGACGCTCTGTCCGGCTGCGCCCCCGCTGTCCCCGCTGGAGACTTCAATATACATGTGGACGACAGCACTGACAGCTTAAACAAAGCTTTCAGCGCCGTACTAGATGGTGTTGGTTTTACTCAGAATGTCGAGGAACCTACTCACATTCATAACCACACCTTGGACCTTGTCCTGACCTACGGCTGTGATGTCTCCAATGTTGACATCCAGCGTCAAAGCTCGTTGCTGTCTGACCATTTCTTGATCACGTTTGATCTCGCTTTGGAGGACTTTCCTGTCCCGCAAGATAAAACCATAATGAAAAGAATCTTAAATGATAAATCTATCACAAGGTTCAAAGAACTAATACAGCCTATGTTGAATACTGCTGCAGGTGAACCTGTTCACAGCAGCTGCAGTCCCTCAGTCATTGACCAAACGGTGGGCAACACTATGGAGTCTTTAAAATCTGCATTAAATGCAGCAGCTCCTTTAAAACAGAAAACCATTAGGATTAGATCATCGTCGCCCTGGTACAGTGTTCAACTCCACACTTTAAAACAGGACGTCAGAAAATTGGAGAGGCTATATCGCCACTCCCACTCGGAGCCTGTCCACAGGGAGTGGAAAGCAGGTCTCCGAAACTACAAGAAGGCCCTTCGCGGGGCTCGAACTCAATACTATTCAACTTTAATAGAAGCGAATAAAAACAACAGTAGATTTTTGTTTGGCACCGTCGCTAAACTCACAAACTGCCATAGCGCAATCGAGCCTAAAATTCCAAGCTCACTGAGCAGTGTCGACTTTCTCCACTTCTTTAATAATAAAATTACATCCATCCGTGACAAGCTGGAGGAGGTTGCTCCTGCTGTTAGTGGTGGACAGGTTGAAGCGGCATACGTGACTTCCCACTTAGACTCTTCAGTGGGCCTTAATAAATTCATGGCTGTGAGCCAAGCAGAGGTGATCTCTGTGGTCACATCCTCAAAAGCCTCAACTTGCATGTTAGACGCAGTCCCGACATGGCTCTTCAAAGACATACTTCCTTTGATAATTGAGCCTATCGTAAATATAATAAACGCATCCATACAATGTGGCTATGTCCCACAAGCTTTTAAAACCGCGGTAATCAAACCCCTTCTGAAGAAAACAAACCTGGACCCAGAAATACTTACAAACTACAGACCGATCTCAAACCTCACTTTTATATCTAAAATCCTGGAAAATCTTATAGCTGAGCAGCTCCGCTGCCACCTGCAGGAAAATGATATGTTTGAAGTCTTTCAATCAGGATTCAGAGCTCATCATAGCACTGAAACGGCACTAGTCAAAGTCACAAATGACTTACTACTAGCTGCCGATAATGGACAAGTGTCAGTGCTGGTCCTACTGGACCTTAGTGCTGCATTTGACACAATAGACCACAGCATTCTACTGCAGAGGCTAGAATGTGATATAGGTCTTAGAGGAACAGCCCTTGGCTGGTTTAAATCCTATTTATCAGATCGATATCACTTCGTCAATGTGAATCAGGACTCGTCGCCTTATTCTGGAGTGGAATTCGGTGTGCCGCAGGGTTCGGTACTCGGACCGATTCTTTTTACTCTCTACATGCTGCCACTGGGAAACATTATTAAAAAGCATGGAATTAATTTCCACTGCTATGCAGATGACACACAGCTTTATCTGTCGATGAAGCCTAATCAGACAGATCAGCTAGAAAAGCTCAGTGCCTGCATAAAGGACCTTAAAATGTGGATGACTCTTAACTTCCTACTTCTCAACCCGGAGAAGACAGAAGTGATCCTACTCGGTCCGAAGCGCCTGCGTGACTCCCTCACTAACCAGATGGTTACTCTCGATAATGTCAGTATAATACCCAGTAACACTGTGAGGAATCTTGGAGTCATTTTTGACCAAGAACTCTCCTTCAAGGCTTATATAAGCCAAGCAACTAAAACGGCGTACTTCCACTTACGGAACATCGCTAAAATTAGGAATTTCCTTCCTAAAAGTGACGCGGAAAAACTCATTCACGCGTTTGTCACCTCAAGGCTCGACTACTGTAACGCTTTACTGGCAGCGTGCCCTAAAGCCTCTTTGAAGAGCTTCCAGCTCGTTCAGAATACAGCAGCTAGGATCTTAACAGGTACCAAAAGGAGGGAGCACATAACTCCGGTGTTAAAATCACTCCACTGGCTCCCTGTGGAGTACAGAATAAAGTTTAAAATCCTACTCTTAACATATAAAGCCATAAATGGCTTGGCTCCCTCTTATCTCCAAGACACGTTAGTGTCGTATCAACCAGGTCGAGCGTTGCGCTCACAAAACGCCAGACGTCTGGTGGTCCCTAAGGTCTCAAAGGTCACTGTTGGTGGCAGAGCATTTAGCTTCCAAGCTCCTTTACTGTGGAATCAGCTTCCCATTTATGTTAAGGAAGCAGATACGGTCTCCACATTCAAGGCCAGGCTTAAAGCACTTTACTTTAATTTAGCATATAATTAGGTAATATATAATATGTAGTGTATATATTATATATATATGCTGTATTATGTTATATATTATGTTATATATTATTCAATAATGTATTGTGTTATGTTGTATATTATGTTATATATTATGCTGTATGTTATTCTTTATTCAAGGCTAGGTTTAAAACAGTCCTCTTTAGTTTAGCATATGGCTAGGAAGGTAAGACTCGGAGAAGGTTAAACTCCTCAGACTGTCAGTCAAGCTGCATAGGGAGTCAGTTTGCTGGGAGAAGTATGGTAACTTGAGCACTATCCTCTCCTCCTTCCTACTTTATCTGTTTAGCATTTTTAGGATTCTGACTGTAGTTTGTTCATTGCTATTCACCCGTTGTCCCATTGTCTGTTTCATGGTACGATGACGGGATCTCTGAGCCTGGCCTCCTCCATCTACACCTGCGGACTGCCCCGCCCGACCCGCCTGGGAGTGCTTCAGTCCTGCACCGGACCTGTCCACGTTCAGCGGCCACTGGTCCACGTTCTGTAGCTAGCTTAGGTCCTAGATCATTAGCCTGTCCGTCCGGAGGAGCGGATCCCTTTTCTCATATGGGTCTCCCTCCCTGTGGGTTTCCCTAGTTCTCCCCAAGGTTTCTCACTTTTTCCCACTGGGTTTTTTTAAGAGTTTTTCCTTGTCGATGCAGGAGGGTCTTGTTGGACAGTTAGTGTCC
This sequence comes from Knipowitschia caucasica, assembly GCA_964034765.1. NCBI lineage: Eukaryota > Metazoa > Chordata > Actinopteri > Gobiiformes > Gobiidae > Knipowitschia > Knipowitschia caucasica. Next base: position 23,976,854 of record OZ035836.1, on the reverse strand, counting down.
AACAGAAAGGATTGGTGATGATCAGGACACTTTAGCATTCTACAACATGTATGGACATTTTCTTCTGTGTGTGCTTTATATTCTTCATGTGTTTTAACTGTTGATTCTCTGACCTGTGTTGGTGATTTCAATGGTTTTGTTAAGTCCTCTGAGATGACTTCTGTTGTGACCTAGGGCTATACAAGAATAAATTGTATTGTATTGTATTGTATTGTACCAGTCTGAACTGTAGAGACATTGGTACCAGTCTGAACTGTAGAGACATTGGTACCAGTCTGAACTGTGGAGACATAGGTACAGCTGTTTGCTCTGAGGCTCATTGCTGTGATTAAATATGTTGATTTGTGATTTATGTGTTTGTCTCATCCTGGACCATGAGTCAGTCATAAAGTTTGATGGTGATGAATAAATGTGCCTTGCCTTGCCAACCTGCCTTTTTCCGTCTCATAAATAACATCAATCAATCAAATGTATTCATGCTGTTCCACAACCCAAAAGTCATTTACAGGGACAAATTCAACTTTTCTTGCATTTTTTGCACCAGAAAGAGTCTTGTAAAGCTAATACACCATGAATGAATCAGACCACAACATGTATTGTCCACTGTTAGAAAACATACATCTGTTGCTTACTGGCAAGACAGAGTTATGATGTGATGCTTGGGCTAAAAATGGGCTCAGTGGAAGTAAAAACAGTCTAACTAAACATACAAAAGCAGAAAGTCACTTGGATTGGATTTAATTTTTGGTTGATTGTTCATTTGACTAATAACAAATATAACATTCACTGGCTGTAAAACAAAAAAAACAAAAGGATTGGGCGGATGCTACTTTCTTAAGCCCATCCTGACATCACGTCACATACAGCACATTCTCTATACTCAAACACAACAGCTATATGATAAATAAAACAAAAAACATATTACATTCTGGTTTTGAACTCAGTCGAACCAAGAACAAAGAAGAAGCTTAAATACAGGAGGAGAAACCCAAATTTAACACCAAAGGGGGAAATGTCAAACTGAAAAACAATTATACTGTGCAGTGGTGTTTCTTACCCCCCTCTGAGTCTTTGGGAGCAGTGGACTCTCCAGGAAAGTAACATGGCCTCCAGCCTCCAGTCCTGTCTTTTGGCTGGCCTGACAAAAAACTGTAAGTGATGGCTCAAAGTAAATTACCTGAATTAGAGTAAGAGAGAATACTGGCACTCTGGAGTGGTGATCAAAAAATACAAAAAATAACCAATGCATTATTATTATTATCATTAGGTATTCTTCTCTAAAGTATTATACATTTTAAGCGAATTAAAACAAAACTCCCTTTCCCTTTTTTTTTTTACTGCACCCACGACATTTCCACTTCCTCAACACACACGCACACACACACACGCACACACACAAACTTCCCTCTGAGTTCTGCAAGCCGTAGAAAGTACATTGTTTGGATGTTCTTGGAGAAGTGAATTCTCGTGGGTGTTGGCAGATTCCAGTGACTGAACCAGCAAGTATGGAATTTTTGTTTTTTTTAACTTATAAACACAGCTTTAAATAGACAAAGTAATATATAGTAAAGTTTATTGCCAAAGAGTGTAGGTGGTGAACTGCTTTGTGCGGGCCAACACACGCAGACATCCTGTTCATCAAACCGCTGGAACAAGCAGCTGCTGTGTGAAGTACTCATTAGAGACCCTTACCTTTTAGCATGCTGTTCGCTAATTACTTGAAGAGACTTTCTGCACATACTCATGCTGCCTCAGTGCCTGCTACGTCTCCATAGCACACCTGTTCAGCTCGGAAATCCTGTTTTATTTGGAATGTGTGCGCGGGACTAAGGCTCCCTTGAAAACCTTATGTCTATTTACTGAACAAGTGGTACACTGTCATGGTGTGGATTTTGTGTTATTTGGAACTTGGTTTTGTTTTGACTTTTGGATTCTTTTTATTCTTCTATAATAACGATAACAATAATAAAAAAAACTTAATGAAGCAGTATGTACAAATCTGGCCAAAAGTGGTACTGCAACCTGTCCCAATCTCCCTGACTCCCTGGTTGCCAGATATGCAAATGAATCCAGCTGGGACCATGAATAGACAAGAGTTTTGTCAACAACAAATCTTTAACCAACACCTTTAATCAAAAAGGACTCGATAGAAATCCTCGTTTTAATCCTTGTTTTGTGATGAATGATTTGAGAATCATAACGAGACCTTTTTTAGTTCTTCCGCCACAAAGCTAATCTTACTTTACCAGTGACATTAGCTTTACGCAGTGAGTTCTGGCAATCATGGACTTTTGAAGGGTTCTATTCCTATTGCATAACTGAGGTTAAAATAAGAATAGAGAACAGCAGACTTGTTTTTGGACAGAAATAATACATTCCATGCCCACAAATAGCTGATTTAAATTCTTCGGCATTTGAATCTGAGTATTTTTTGTGGTTAAACTTATGTTTAGTCGCTTTAAATTCTGTACAACTCTGTATGTTACTTCTGTTTAAACATGTCTATGTATTATGTCAACAAAGTAGTTTTTTTTGCTCCCAGAGCCCATACTGGACTGGGAGAGGCGAGACAACAGAGCTCAGTTTGTACATAGAAGGTGATTCGATTAGAAGCATAGTTTTACAAAGTACAAATACACAGCATACTAACCATTGGGCTTGGAGATGCAAAAGTCCTTAAGTTTCAGCCAAAATGAGCCTAACTGTGGTTGTTCTTCTCTCAGCATCTTCCACTTCTCAATTTCAGGTCCGATGTCTACAGCCTCGGCTTTTGCCCATTTCGGTCGCACTCAAAATAAACTTGTTTCTTTACTTCACTTGGGATCTGGAGTTTCAGCAGCGCTCGAAGCCTCCTCCAACTTTCCTCTGAATCTGTGCTTCCAAAGTTACTTGTATTTATTTATTTTTTATTTATTTTACAAGCGTACCCAATCAACATGTAAAACACTACAACATTTATTGCCAAGACTAATTTGCAATGTCCATCCCTCGAAGGGCTTTTCACACAATTAAAAAACATTTTACATAGTTACGCACACGTTATACAAAGGCAGGTGTTCTCCAACTAAATGATCACACAACTGGTTCGTTTTAAAATATACAGTAATTTCGGTTCATGTGAAAACCAGCCTACACTGTAAAAAGTGTTGCTTTAATCAGAAACAAAAAAAATACCGTAATAGGTTCCATTGGCCTCTTTGAGAACTATCAACTTCAGCTCTTTATTAAGTAATAAAGAATATTAAATTCAATTCGACAGAATGCAAAACTATTACTTTGAAGTGATCAATTTACTTAATATTTTTGTGTCCATTCAAAGCAAAACTAACTTGGAGATAATTAATTTACTTAATATTTGTGTGTCTTTTCAAAGCAATACCATAACTCCTAGGTGATCAATTTACTTAATATTTTTGTGTTCATTCATATAACTTTAACTTCCACCTGGAGGAAACTTGTCAGATCTTTTAATCAATATATAGTAAGGATCTGAACTCTGAAACTCTCTTGGGGAAGAGTAATGACGCTGATAGTATGATCAGAGCTTGGTTGCTAACAAACATAGTTATATTGTGTTAGATCAACATAGTAATAATCGAGGAAGTATATAGGGATGTTTTGGCTTGGCCCTCTCGATCATGGTTGGTAACAATAAATACAATTACTTATTTGGTCAAATTAGTTTATTTAGAATGTTGCTCAAGTATTTTGCTTTAGGACTTGCTTTATATTCACTCTCAAAATTAATGCTCAAATGGAGAATTTTTAAGAAGTTTATATATTTTCTCTGCAATGCATTCTGGGTAGCGTTACTGCTTCGCCACATTTTGTTTTCAATCAACACAATATATCTGTGTTGTCATTAATGGACCCCCAGGCTTACAAAAGAAATACTTAAAGTATTTTCACTTAAAGCAATAAAATCAGTATTGTACAGGGAGCTATGATAATATTATACAGTACTTATTTGTTAACCAAAAATATAAAAGAGTGGGAAATGAAGTATATAGTAATTACTTAAAATAATTTACATCTAAGTTTGGTCTGATTCATTTATTACAGTGTATGCAGTCAGACTTGAGTTTATGCTTAGAGGACTTAAAGAGTTCCAGAGCTTTTGCTCCCTGGATGGAGAAGACCCACTGTCTGAATGCGGTTCTCCTGTGGTGCACTTTCACATTTCTGTTGGAGGAACCTTGTGTGATGGAACTCAGAGGAACTATGAGAGCACTCTGGGCAACAGGGGATCAACTGTGCATAACAAGAACATGCAATTACAAATTTTAATGAAATGATCAAAACTAAGAAAATGTGGTCTTTGCAACACCTGACAATATCGTGTTCTTATTGGCTTTTTGTCCAATATTTTTGTGGCTCTGTTGGAGAACATTGTTGTGTTTATTAATTTATTGGTGTATTTGATAGGGACAAGTGTACACGATCAACATTTACAGCTAAGGCTAATTTGCAATGTCCGTCCCTAGAAGGGCTTTTAACACAAGTAAAAACACATTTTACTTTATAGTCTTCACATCATACAAACGCAGGTGTTCTCCCAACTCATTGCTTCAGTTCGTTTTGAAAACCAGCCCAATCAGAGGTCAGTTTTAGCTGAGGGCTTAAAGAGTTCCAGAGCTTTTGCCCCTTGGACCGAGGAGACCGACTGTCTGAATGTGGTTCTCCTGAGGGGCACTACTGGTTTTAAACTTGTGGTGCTTGTTACTGGTTTGATGGTTGATACTGAGGCCTGGGACCAGCAGGTGTTTGGTAGCTTCAAGGTGGAGCTCGCAAACTCTAAATCTGATTATGAACATGCAAGTCCATTCGACCGACCAATGCATGTATGGAGCACGTAAGAGGAGAACATTTTAAATTTGTATAGTTTTTGTGGTTGAACTGACATATAGTCACTTTAAATTCTGTACAACTCTGTATCTTTTCTTCTGTTTAATCGTCTATGTATTTAACTGATGCGAGTGGGTCTTTGGGGGTTTTTCCACAACACAGATGAGACAATTCTTGCGTCCTTGAGGTGGAGAGGTTTTATTCTTATGAGGATTCTTCTTGATCAGAAACTGTTAGACAGAATCACAGCCACATGTCACAACACTCTCTGGAGACGTGTTTTTCTCGTCTCTAACCCGATGACACGATCCCCCTCCTGCATGTGTAGCGGAGCATTTAATGTAGAATTCATTAAAATAGCTGTAGATATTTTCATCTTATTATTCGCACAAAAATGAAAAATGATCAGTAGAATTGTAGACGTACAGTAGGCGTACTTTTTTTCATAAACAATACATTTTGTCTTGTATAAGAGCAACACTGTGGAATGAGGTGCAGAAGTTAATTTAAATCTGAATTTCAACTCAAAATGTCAAACAAAGTATCTTCTGAGATTTTATTAGGATTTTTTACAAGCTGTGAGCCAATTATAAACAACAACACAATAACAATTAAACGCCATTCCATTCCATTCTATTTTCTTCCGCTTCATCCGTTACCGGGTCGCGGGGGCAGCAGTCTAAGCAGAGACGCCCAGACTTCCCTATCCACACACACTTCCTCCAGCTCGTCCGGGGGGACCCCAAGGCGTTCCCAGGCCAGCTGAGAGATATCGTCCCTCTAGCGTTTCCTGGGTCTTCCCCGGGGCCTCCTCCCGGTGGGACGTGCCCGGAGGCGACCAGGAAGCATCCGGAACAGATAGCCGAGCCACCGGCGCTGGTTTCTCTCAATGTGGAGTAGCAGCGGCTCTACTCCAAGCTCGTCCTGTGTGACTGAGCTCCTCACCCTATCTCTGAGGGAGCGCCCAGCCACTCTGAGGAGGAAGCTCATTTTGACCGCTTGTATCCACAATTAAATATAGATGTATATACTGTACAGTATATAATCTCACTTTGCGTATAATGTCTGTCATAAAATAATTTCACATTCTTAGTTGAATAACAGAAGTGAATGGACTTTTGAATGATGTAGGGCCTGGTTAGTACTGTGATGGGAGACCTCTGAGAACGCCAGAGGTGGGGTAACCACAGTGGGGTAACTGTAAAGTACCAAACTCTTCTCAGGCAAGACACTTCACCCACATTGCCCAGAATGAGTCTGGTGTGTGCCTGAATGGTTGGTGGTGGTCGGAGCAATCTTTACGGGTTGCCTCGCTTCTGTCAGTGTGCCCCAGGGTAGTTGTCTTATCTTAATCTTATCAACGTTTTCATTTCGTTACAGCATATCCTTCTTTTATTGCATTTTTGTACGATGTTTTTAAACTGCTCGTTTTTCTTCTCTCCTGTGTGGAGCACTTGGGGCAGCGCTGCTGGTTGTAAATGTGTGTTACAAATAAATTTGACATTGACATACAGTAAATGTAGACAGTATCATCATGTAGATGAGACAACTGTATTTCCAATGGCTCTGGTCGATCACGGTGGTGCAGCTGTACAGCTCATCCCCAACCCACTAGAAAAAGTCTAACAAATGCTACTACAAAATCCTACTTGGGGACGAGAGCGACACAGACAACACATGGACAAATAAACTAATTTTGTGCTAAACGGTTATAACAAACACAGCCTTGATATAAATGCACCTAATCATTCATTTAACAATAGACTCACAACAGTCAATTATAATCGGTTAATGAATGACATTTACTCTTGTGGGTGGCAGCCTCATGTCATTAACCTGTAAATTCTCAACACAAATCAGCAGCAAAATGCAGAATCACCTCGACCTCTCTAGTTCCTGTTGCCCACTTTGATAAAAGCAACACTCACTAATCTATTTCGATTTGTCAGATGAAAGAGGAAGTGTCAGCTTGTTTTTTTTCAAAAGACATTTTGTGTGTAAGAAATCTCCAATTGGTATATATCAAAGAGTTTGCAAGAGTTACAAGTTATATGTTTTGTTTACTTCTGTAACTCAACCTACGATGTGAAACTAGTTAGATATTTATTGAACTTATGTAATATTTATAATTGGCTTGCAGCTTGTTGAAATCCCAAATAAAACATCTCAGAATATTAGAATATTTGGAAATGGACTGTAAGCCATAAACATTATTAAGAAAGGCTTGACGTTGATTGGGAAGTAATTGGTTTCACTTTTTAAGTTGCTCAAGAATACAATACAATTGTATACAATTTAGCAAACTAAATATATTATGCATACATAAATACACACATACATATATAAATACACACACACACACAAACATACTGTACACTGAGCTCTGGTATGCACTTTCTACTCTGCCTGGTGCACACATGGGGTATTCTTACTCATGTACTCCAATGTGTCTTTTTTGCACACGGTAAATAAACGGAAACTAGAAATGCAAGTCTGTTTACATATTTTGAAACTCCAGTTAAAATGAAGCTGGCAGAGTGGTTAGGCAAGGCAAGTTTATTTGTATAGCACAATTCATACACAAGGCAACTCAAAGTGCTGAACAAAACAAGAAAGCATTAAAATCATAAATAATCACAGAACATTAAAAAGGAAGATAAAAATATAAAATCCCTCAGTTGTATGCACAGCTAAACAGAACTGTCTTTAACCTGGTTTTAAACATTGTCAGAGAGGAGGCCTGTCTCACATCTTCAGGAAGACTGTTCCAGATTTTAGCAGCATGAATCTGAAAAGCAGCCTCCCCATGTTTAGTTCTGACTCTGGGCACTAACAGGAGTCCAGTCCCTGTGCTCCTCAGAGTCCGGGCTGGTTCATATGGGACTAACATGTCACTAATATATTTTGGTGCGAGGCCATGGAGAGACTTGTACACAAGCAGAGCTGTTTTTAAGTTTATTCTCTGAGCCACAGGAAGTCAGTGCAGAGACCTGAGAACTGGACTAATGTGGTCGTACTTCCTGGTTCTTGTCAGGACTCGAGCTGCTGCATTTTGAATGTACTGCAGCTGTTTTACAGCCTGTTTGGACAGACCTGTGAGCAGGCCATTGCAGTAGTCTAACCTACTGGAGACAAATGCATGGATAAGAATCTCCAGGTCTGCTTTAGACACTATGTTTTTGATCCTGGCAATGTTTTTTAGATGGTAAAAAGCTGCTGATGTTACTGATTTGATGTGGCTATTAAAATTTAAGTCTGAGTCCAGTATTACCCCTAGATTTCTGACCTTGTTTGAAGGTTTTAGGGAGAGAGACTGTAGATGACAGATGACGCTCTCTCTTTGTTTCTGGGGACCAAAGACAATCATTTCAGTTTTGTCTGCGTTTAGCTGAAGGAAGTTGTTTTGCATCCACTCACTGATCTGTTGGATACAGTGAAGGAGTGAGTCCACTGGTCCATGTTCTCCTGCAGTCAGTGAGACATAGATCTGAGTGTCGTCTGCATAGTTGTGATAGGACACTCCGTTTCTGCGTTTCTGGTTAGCATTTGAAGGTCCTGGGTTTGATTCCTCCTCCAGATGTTTTGCTGTTTCCTTTGGGGGCTTGGAGTTCCCCTATCCCTAAAATCATCTACCAAAGTTCAGGGTGACGTGTGTGTGTTTGTGAGTGCGACTGTGGGACTGTACTGTATAAATCAGCCTCGTGAAGTTTTACTTTACTCAGATATACAGTACCTTGCGAAAGTATTTGGCCCCCTTGAACCTGTCAAAATGTTGCCACATTTCAGGCTTCAACATACATAACAACAACAAACATAAAGATATAAAATTTAAATTTTTTGTCATGAATCAACAACAAGTGGGACACAATCGTGAAGTGGAACAAAATGTATTGGATAATTTAAACTTTTTAAACAAATAATAAACTGAAAAGTGGGGCGTTCAATATTATTTGGCCCCTTTACTTTCAGTGCAGCAAACTCACTCCAGAAGTTCAGTGAGGATCTTTGAATGATCCAATGTTGTCCTAAATGACTGATGATGATAAATAGAATGCACCTGCGTGTAATCAAGTCTCCGTATAAATGCACCTGCTCTTTGATACTGTTGTGGAGAAGTTTAAAGCCGGATTTGGATACAAAAAGATTTCCCAAGCTTTAAACATCTCAAGGAGCACTGTGCAAGCAATTATATTGAAATGGAAGGAGTATCAGACCACTGCAAATCTACCAAGACCCGGCCGTCCCTCCAAACTATCATCTCAAACAAGGAGAAGACTGATCAGAGATGCAGCCAAGAGGCCCATGATCACTCTGGATGAACTGCAGATAACTACAGCTGAGGTGGGAGAGTCTGTCCATAGGACAACAATCAGTCGTGCACTGCACAAATCTGGCCTTTATGGAAGAGTGGCAAGAAGAAAGCCATTTCTCAAAGATATCCATAAAAAGTCTTGTTTAAAGTTTGCCACAAGCCACCTGGGAGACACACCAAACATGTGGAAGAAGGTGCTCTGGTCAGATGAAACCAAAATCGAACTTTTTGGCCACAATGCAAAACGATATGTTTGGTGTAAAAGCAACACAGCTCATCACCCTGAACACACCATCCCCACTGTCAAACATGGTGGTGGCAGCATCATGGTTTGGGCCTGCTTTTCTCCAGCAGGGACAGGGAAGATGGCTAAAATTGATGGGAAGATGGATGGAGCCAAATACAGGACCATTCTGGAAGAAAACCTGCAAAAGGTGGAGTCTGCAAAAGACCTGAGACTGGGACGGAGATTTATCTTCCAACAGGACAATGATCCAAAACATAAAGCCAAATCTACAATGGAATGGTTCACAAATAGACGTATCCAGGTGTTAGAATGGCCAAGTCAAAGTCCAGACCTGAATCCAATCGAGAATCTGTGGAAAGAGCTGAAGACTGCTGATCCATCCAACCTCACTGAGCTCGAGCTGTTTTGCAAGGAAGAATGGGCAAGAATTCCAGTCTCTCAATGTGCAAAACTGATAGAGACATACCCCAAGCGACTTGCAGCTGTAATTGCAGCAAAAGGTGGCGCTACAAAGTATTAGCGCAAGGGGGCCGAATAATATTGCACGCCCCACTTTTCAGTTTTTTATTTGTTAAAAAAGTTTAAATCATCCAATAAATTTCGTTCCACTTCACGATTGTGTCCCACTTGTTGTTGATTCTTGAAAAAAAAAAATATTTTTATATCTTTATGTTTGAAGCCTGAAATGTGGCGAAATGTTGAAAGGTTCCAGGGGGCCGAATACTTTATAGAAATTCGGTGTTTACTGTGTATACTGTATAGAAAAGGTTGAGCTCAAGAACTTACTACAGCCACCAAGTGTATACTGTATCATGTGTCGTACAAATAAGGTAAAGTTTGGACAGAAAGAAAGTCCTCACCCCTGCCTAAAGCACCATGGGGCAGTCTTTTCAGCCTCTTGACACAAATCTCATATTTATAAAACTTCAGAAAGGCTGCGTTGCTCCGGGGGGCTTCTTTCCCAGTCTGCTGCCTGTAATAAAGTGCAATCTAATATAAAGAGCCCAGAGATGGGGGTCACGGGCTGCAGGCTCTCGGAACAGAACGCAAATACATTACTCTGTAGGATTCTCCAACTCAAGAGAAAATCAGGACCGGCCAAAGCAGAGAAATATGGTGAAACAGTCAAAGCAAGCAGCTGTTAGATAAGTAGATTTGTGGTTTTGAAAGATGGAGATAAACTTGGTATCCAGAGACAATACAGTGCCAAATTCGAAGCCCAATGCGAATGTGCTTTGTCTGTTTAAAAAAAAATAAAAATGTTCTCCTGTATCTTGTTTATTTGTTTGTTTGCTTGTGTTATGTGGGCTGTATATGAAAATTATATGTTTGAAATAAATACTTTCTTACTATATAGTTAGACATCGTTAACCCTGGGATACCTGACCGTTTCCCAACATACACAACACATGTTTGTCCCAACAGAAAGAGTCTTGTAAAAGTAAAGTAGAGAGAAAGGGGGTCCTCTGCTCAATCACGAGCTGTTTTGCGAACTACGTTACCTTTTATAATGTTTATTTATAAAGTGCATTTTACAGACCAAGGTCACCCAAAGCGCTTTGCAATTGTTCGCAGATCAGAAAGTTTACCATTCTCTCCACACACAGTGACGAGTTGCCGAACACACTGAAGCATCAAAGCCTCTGACCAAACACAATCCATTCACTCACTCAATACATTCAGACCTATTGTACATGTTTTCGTGGTAGGGGAAACCGGAGCAACCGGAGGAAACCAACACAGACACGGGGAGAACACGCAAAATCCACTCAGAAAGGCCCTGTTCTGAGTGGTATTCGAATCCAAGACCTTTTTACTGAGAAGCGTGAGTGGTATCCATTGCTCATACAATACATTCAAATTATTTGGTTTGTGGATTTAAAACCATAATTTCTTTAGTGGGATACCAACAAGCCAATAATGTTGTTTTTAAAATACTTTTCAAAATAACAATTAACTCTTTGAAATAGATCTGAAGACAATCTGAAAAATAAGTCCATTGAGGTGAGATTATCAAGCATACCAATTATTAGATGCCTATTGAAGATTATCCCTGAATATTTCATTCCCTTAATAATGATTTTGAAAGAGACAAAAGTAAGTAAGTGTTGTTTTTATTTATATAGCACATTTTTACGGACCAAGGTCACCAAAAGCGCTTTGCCATGTTCTGTACATAAGGATAAATGCAAACAGCTACTAAACTGCAGGAGAAGGTGTTTTCTGTGTGGCGTTTGCATGTTCTCGCTGTATCAGTCACAGTTTCCTCCAGGTGCTTCGGTTTCCCCAACCACTAAAAACAAACTGAAATCTCCCCACTGTGGTACAGATAAAGGATCTGTCAATCTTATTAATGAGCCTATCAAATGGTCACACTCATCTTCTCTGTATTATTTTCTTCTTTTGCGTACATGCATGTAATGACATTGTGTGAAATAAATGTAAAACAATAAAAAACATGGCTTTCTAATCCATGTATATACAGTGTGTATATATATATATATATATATATATATATATATATATATATATATATATATATATATATATACACATCATGTAGAGGAGGTGACATATATATGTCACCTCCTCTACATGGATGACATCAAGCTGTACGCCAAGAGCGAGAGAGACATCGACTCTCTGATCCAAACAACCAGGATCTACAGCCATGACATCGGGATGTCATTCGGACTCGAGAAATGTAGCAGGATGGTGACTCGGAGAGGCAAGGTAGTCCACACAGAAGGGATCTCACTCCCAGAGGGAACAATAGCAGACGTTGAGGACAGTTACAAGTATCTCGGTATACCACAGGCAAATGGCAACCTCGAACAGGTGACGAGGAAAGCGGCAACTGCCAAATACCTCCAGCGAGTAAGGCAGGTCCTAAGAAGCCGGCTCAATGGCAAGAACAAGGCCCGGGCAATTAACAGCTACGCCCTGCCAGTGATCAGATACCCTGCAGGAATAATCAGGTGGCCAAAGGAAGAGATTCAGACCACGGATGTTAAAACTCGAAAGTTCCTTACCATGCATGGCGGGTTCCATCCCAAATCCAGCACCCTGAGACTGTACGTAAGCCGTAAAGAAGGAGGCCGAGGACTAGTGAGTGTGAGAGCCACTGTCCAGGACGAAACATCCAAACTCCATAACTACATCGTGGAGAAGGCCAAACCGGATGACGTACTCAGTGAATGTCTCAGGCAGTGGCGAGATTAGGAGGTGCTGGAGGAGAGCCCATCATGGGAGAACAAGCCCCTACACGGCATGTACCACCGGAGCATAACAGAAGTGGCTGATCTCAAGAAGTCCTACCAATGGCTAGAAAGGGCTGGCCTACAGGACAGCACAGAGGCACTCATCATGGCTGCACAGGAACAGGCACTGAGCACCAGAGCGATAGAGGCCCAGCTATACCACACCAGACAAGACCCAAGGTGTCGGTTGTGCAAAGAGGCACCTGAGACGATCCAACACATAACTGCAGGGTGCAAGATGCTGGCAGGGAAGGCCTACATGGAACGCCATAACCAAGTGGCTGGCATAGTGTCAGAAACATCTGTGCAGAGTATGGGCTGGAAACCCCAAGGTCTAAGTGGGAAACTCCTCCAAAGGTGTCCCACAGTCCCCATCCGGTGGGACTTCCAGATACAGACCGACCGAATGGTAATGGCGAACCAACCTGACATCGTGGTGGTAGACAAAGGGCAGAGGACAGCCGTGGTGGTGGACGTGGCAATTCCAAGCGATGGTAACATCCGGAAAAAAGAACATGAAAAGCTTGAGAAATACCAAGGTCTCAGAGAGGAGCTGGAGAGGGCCTGGAGGGTAAAGGTGACAGTAGTGCCCGTGGTGATCGGTGCACTCGGGGCAGTGACCCCGAAGCTAGAAGGTTACAGCGAATCCCCGGAACAACCTCGGACATCTCGGTCCAGAAATGTGCAGTGCTAGGAACAGCAAAGTTACTGCGCAGAACCCTCAAGCTCCCAGGCCTCTGGTAGAGGACCCAAGCTTAGAGAGGGATAACCGCCCGCAGAGGGCCAAAGGTGAGTGGACAATTTTTTTTTTTTTATATAATGTGTCTATGTTAGTTTTTGATGCATATTAAAACAAGAACAGCATGAGAATTCTGACATAACTATAAAGTCCCTGCAGCACTAGCACCACGGACAGCTCCACAGCCCGTTTCCGGTGGTCTTTCCCCTCTGCATTTCTGTACATGAGCAGTCGGCTATATAACATGTTTTATAGTTCAATAACAATATGTCTTTTTGGCCTCAAGCACATGAGCAGGAAGTGCAAGAATTTACGACACAAAAAGCCAACTAATTATAAAAGAAATAATGACTCAGAGATGCAGTCTGCTCACGAGGTCTGGTTTATGTGGAAGGATGAGAAACAGGAAAAGAAATCACAGAAGTTAGATTCTTTTAGATGCTTGACCTATTTAAACCATAGAGATATTAACTAAAAGAAGGATAAATTCTCTTAATTATTGTTTTAATTCAGTAGTGCGGTTTGTGAGGGCACATGTTTGAACTGATTGCAAAAATACATATTCAGGAAAATATAGAGGAAATCATGAAAATGTAAATAACCCAATTTAAGCTTGTTTAATGCTGTAGTTATTCATCTACTGTTGAGTTATTCAATTGTGTTCCTCCTAAGAATCTAATTTCAATCACTCAGAAAGGCCTTGTTTTCTGACCAGGACTCAAACCCTGCTTAAAGTGGTAACCACTTTCACATTGTGTTAACAAATCACAACATTATACAAACCGGCTTAGATTAGGTGTAAGGAAGTAAAAAAATAACCAAGATGTTAGAATGGTAACTAAAATCATAATTTATTAGGATGACAAAATAGGTAAAACAGGTAACAAAATAGGATACAATATTTACAAAACACAACAAGAAAATAAACAAACTCCACTAACTCCAGCTGCCCTGAGCCACGGATGATTGGCAGCTTATATGGACGGATCCTCCAGGTGAGCGCACGCTGATTGGAGGACTGCCTCAACTTCTGCCCAATCAGCACCCAGGCATCGCAGCCAATCAGCTCCAGGTGGGGAACAACTGGCCAATTGGAGCCCAGGACTCACAAGCATGGTCTTCTGTAAAAGGAAGAAAACACAAACACACGGAGACACCACGGGAGAAACTAAGGCTGAGTTTAGACGGAGGTACTGCGCAGACATTGCCAAGCTATTAACTCATTGACTGCCATTGACGTGTTAACACGTCAAACTAAATAGTAACGTTGTCTGCCAATGACGTGTTAACACGTCAATTGCGTTTCCCGCTATTTTTACGTTCCCAGCTGTCCATTGAATCTAATATGTGGAGATTGGCTTGAGGCAATACTTTATGGAGCCAGCAGATGGCAGCATTGCGCTATGAATGGTTTGAACACAGCTAGATGCACTGTTTGTGGCCCTTTTTTCTCAGCTTTCTGGTGATTTCAATAAAACTTCCCTCTACTCAACTGGGGATTACAGAAGAACTAAACAAGATAGAAACAAAATTCTTTTTGCTGGTGAGAGTAGACAGCCCATTCTTTCAGAATCTAGTTTTAGATTTCAGATAGTCAAAGTACACAATATTCTGTGGGTCTTGAAAAATCAGTAAAAACCACCAGAAACGGCTGGCAATATGGGAGTACCTGTTTTGAAATGGGCTGGCAGTCAATGAGTTAACAGAAACAACCAGGCTCCTTTTGCAAATTTCACAGTGTTCATATGAGGATTAAAAACGCTGTAGTTCTAGCACCTGGACAGTAGTGGGCAGAGGAACTTTACAACACGACACACGCGAGCCCAAGCACAACCCCTGCAGTATGCTCACTTCCTCTGCAAGACAAGAAAGAATGCACCAACATCATTCTGCATTTAACAGTAGCTGCAAAAATGGAAACTGAAACTAAAGCTTCACATGGTCTCGTTTGGACGAACGAAGGAGTAGAATCCTCCTCTGTGTAGCGCTCCAAGCACACGTAGCTAGTTACTGTACCCGCCGCCATATTGTATACGCTTTTTCTCGGCTACTGCGCATGTCCAAATTTACGTGCGGAGAGCAGCGGGGAGGTGGGGGTCAGAGCAGCAGCAGAGAATTCACACCTTTTTCTTCAAGCGGATGGGAAAGAGAGCCTCCGCTGAGCAGCGTATCTTAGTCGCCCCACTCTGCAGGGTGGATCTTAACTCTAACATTTTCACCTCCCTGGAACACAGTTAACCGACATCCAACTAGCGTTTTACTGCTGCATTGTCTCCGTATAAACGCAGTGGCGTTCCAAGGGTACCCCGGAGCCCCAGGCAACAAAGTCTTTGGTGGCCCCGATACCGACCACATAACCACATAAAACGGTTTATATAACAATAGGTATACATATATATTTAATAATAAGGTAAAATGCAATATCTATTACTTGTTTACATTAATATAAATTAAATGTAGATGATGTATTATTTTTAACAATAAATGGATAGACTTGGGGCCTGCCTGGCAGACTGTACAGTACCATAGAAAATTGTGAGTGCTTCAGTGCTTATCGTGACACAAAGAAATTAGAAATAATTTAGCATGTCTTTTTATGAGCTTGTTCACTACCCTCGTAATGTTATAATTATTTACAAAAACTACCTATCAAAGTGTATTAATCCTACAAAATCTTAGCTCTTAGCTTTAATCTGCAAAAAACGGCTTGTTTTCATCTTTTACCATTCTTGAGCAATCTGTCATTGACCATAATAGAAATATCTCAAATTGCCATTCCACTCCCACCTGGATTCAAACCCAGGCCGCTGGGGCGGCAACGAAGTGACTTAACCACTATACCACTAGGTAATACATGAAATCATTTTCCCCAAGCAGGGTTTCTATCCGTTTATAAAAAACGTGGCAAGTTTCGCATCAGACGAAAAGTTTTTATCCGCCAACTCGTGACTGCAGGTAGCTGTTGTAGCCTGCACAAGTCGACCGCTTGTGTCTAGTCGGCCCTCGGGGGCCCCCTGCTGGTTTGGGGGCCCCAGGCAGCTGCCTGCCTTGCCTGTTGGCACGGGACGCCTCTGTATAGACGGGGCCTAAAGTTATCCCCAAAATAGGGAATTATAGGCGTGTGTTTAACACAAAACAAAACAGGAAATAAACCGAAATCATGACATAACATGGACAATCAAACGTCCAGTTTCTCCACACGTGATCACACATCACATACATGCATCACATCTGGCAACGCGCCTCACAGGTAGTTACCGCAGGAGGCAATGTGTTTGTGGTGGTTACATTAGTTAAATTTGACTTGAGTAAATAACATTGGGTCTAGTCACACACCATGTTTTGGACACACATCTGCGGCCGGTGACCATCTGCCTGCTTTGGCACCGGGGCAGCAGCTCTGGGCTCTGTGTGTGATTCCCCCCCAGCAGACTGAGCATGGTCGCTCTCAAGCCAATTTGTCAATGGGCTTCTACTCTAGTTTAATTATGTTTATTCACTCATATAGGGATCGTTTTCATACTTATAAGGTTCTTCTAATGAGACAAAGAGTGTAGAGAAGCTGGTACTGCTTAATTACCTGAAGTGTTTTTGCCGTAGACTTCCTCCTTTGTCGTGGTGTGAAGTATTATTTGATTCAGTTTATTTGTCAATTGCAGTAAAACCACATTGGAATACAAGTGCACAGGACCCCACCAGAGAAGTACATCAATAGAACAAGACTCACTTTGTCACCATGAAACTAATCACCAAAACAAGAACTAAGCGCTAACACAGTGCACCATATTTTAATTAATGATCGCATGAATGATCCCATATTTGTTGTTGGCTCTGTCAGTCATTTCAAGTGAAAACATTTGTCAACAGGCTCACAGACAAAAACAAACTTCCTTCAGAGAGAAAACACACGTCCTGAGTATTAAATTAATAATCCAATATTTTATTATGGCTGTGTGCCGGATCTGGCTCCCAGGCCTTGACTTTGACACCTATGGTTTAGAGTGATGGGTGGAAAGAACCAATATACAGGAGGCTTTTGGCACAATTAAAGGTGATTACAACAAGGCCGCTGAAACACCCCCCCCCCCAACCCAGAAAGGGACTAATAAAGGGGTCAAAAATTAAATACAAACAATAATTAAAATAAGTGAATGAACAAAACCAGTGCAAAAACATATTTGGTCAAATGTCACCATAAAGACCAATTGAAGATGGTCTACTTCTGGTTAACACTTGTAAATAATGAATGTCTCTGTTTTATATTGTGGTTTTTAGCACAGTTTACTCTGAAGCAATAAATATCACTGATGTTTGTTCATTACAGTGAGATTCGATTCGGCATCTGTTCAAAATGTTTCAAATTAGAGCAGCCTTAACTTATTCCTCACTTTGTCACACATTACACACTCCAGAATTATTCACTGAGTGTACAAGCACAAATATAACCTAATTTCATAGATAATGTAATCTAATGGAAAAAGTACATGCAAGGATAGAGGAAGTGTGTGTGGATAGGGACGTCTGGGCGTCTCTGCTGCCTCTGTAACCCGGCCACAGATAAAGCAGAAGAAAACGGATCGAGTCAGACTGGGGCTCACAATAACTGTCAGCTCAAAGTGCCCAGGTTTTGTAGAACAAGTGAATTTTGAACAAAATTCCGCTCTCTGTGTTTCACTTATATGTATGGTATCTATCAGTTTAGTTTTAGTTTAGTTTACTTTCGTTCATTTCAAGCACACAATCATGTCATTTTCTCCATTGTGAGATCAATTCAATTTTACATACTGTAAAGAATGAATTGTTGCTTGAACAATTGTTGGGATGAAGTTGATTCCCACCCACCCCCTCTTGTTTTTTACCTACACATGAACCAATTTTCTTTGTATTCCTACCAAAGCGTGAACTGTTAAACACATTTGTGGTGAAATAACCAAGAATCAGACGTGACAAGTACTGGTTCTGATCCAAGTACTGGTTCAGATCCAAGTAATCTCTTATGCCTCAGATCTCCCATGTCCCTCTTCAGGTCTCATTCAGCCCCTGTTGCGTTTTTTTTCTCTCTCTCTTCGTCTCCATCTCAAAGTCACCTTCAGTACCTCCTCTGTCATCCAGTGTTTTGAAGTTGGAGGGCGTCTGGCAGTGACACAGATGGCTGAACGCTGAGGGGCCCGCTGCTCATCGTGTGCGTGTGGCTGTGTGACATTTGCACCACTCAGACCGAGGAGGAAACACAAAGGCTGCGCTGCTTCTGATAACACCACAATTAGGAGTCAAGGAGAACTGGAAATAGGGTCTGCTCAGGTCACGCTCTGGACACGGTGTTATTACAATGAAACCACAAGCAGGTTCAGTTGTTTGTTGGTGTTTTATACAGATACTGCGCGGATAAAGGTTTTTTTTTAGATTTGATTCCACCTTTTGGGACCTTTCTGTGTTGCGTTTTCACGTTTTCCCTGTGTCTAAGATAATATAACTTACTTCAGAACTTGGAATCATTGCTCAAAACCCACCTGTTCAAAAAGGTATACATTTAAAGGAGCAGTATGTACAAATGTGGCTAAAAGTGGTACTGCACTCTCCCTGACTCAGGTTGCCAGATATGCAGAAGAAGCCAGCTGGGACCATTATATCTGAATTAAGAGTTTTGTCAACAACAAATCCATAACAACATCTTTTTCACAAAGAAAGAAATCCAGGTTCTATTCCTTGTTTTGTCATCAAATCATAACAAGACCTTTTTTAGTTCTGCGGCCACATGTTACTTTACCAGTGAGATTAGCTCGACGCGGTGAGTTCTGGCGCCTGGATCACAAACTTTCTGATTGGTAAAACGGTGGAGGGCGGGACATAGAAGTGAAAACAAGATTTAGGGGCTGTAAAACTAATTTTGAAATCCAAATATCTCGGCCGAACTACTTTTATCAGTTAAAGAAGTATCTATTAATGCCTTTTGACAGATTAGGGCCATTTAATGATGACTTGACATGAAAATCTTACATATTGCTACTTTAACTGCTTATTTTTAAACGTTTTATTTATTTTAATTTTTTTTTCTTCTGTAAATTGTCTTTGAGTGTCCAAAAAAAGCGCTATATAAGCATGATGTATGATCATTATTTTTCTTTTAAATTACTTTTATTATAAGATAGATAAGCTTCTTTTGGTTCTTTTGAAAGACAAGTTAAAGTTTTACCTTGTTGACATGTTTTGACCCAAGAGCTTCGAGCCATCTTCAGAACTAAATAACAAACAAAACAAAAAAAGAAAGATAAGATACACAATCTCACAGTGGAGAACTTTAAATGTCACATTTGGCATAAATGGAGTCACTTAGGGTATGCAAAAAGACAAGAAATGTGCAAACAGGGAATGTGAAAACACTCGTTTGTGCAAATATTTTATGTACAATTAAATTAAAAGTGTCTACATAGGTTTCCTCCAGGTACTCCGGTTTCTCCTAACACAAAAAACATGTACAATAGGTGAGGGTTGAATGAGTGTGTGTTTGTGAGAGTGGCTGTGGGACGACACATGCTACAATCTGATGTATTTACTACTGTCCCATCCAAATGAACGCATTAATACAAATAAAATACAAATCTAAATATTTTGAATGTCCATCCATCCATTTTCTACCCTTTAATCCATTTCTGGGTCAGGGGTCTCATAGCCCCTCACTGACCCTCTGCAGGTGGTGAGTCCACAGGAGGACGGCTGCTCTCTGACTGTGAGCATAGCCTTGATCTTTCAGTGGGGGCTTTAGGCAAAGTGGGGTTAAGTGTCTTGCCCAAGGACACAACGACAGCAGACATCAGTGGGAGTCGGTGGATAAGGTGTCGAGGTGGGAATTGAACCCACAACCTTCAGGCCTGAAGGCCAATGCTCTACCAACTGAGCTACTGTCGCCCCATATTTTGAATGTATTCTTGGATAGCAGGTCAACATGTAAAAATCATATAATATCAAACATCTAAGAAGTTTAAAGTGGAAGATACAATAAACATGATGGAGTTTGCATGTTCTCCCTATGCCTGTGTAATGGTAGAGACTTTAGTGTATATCACATACTGTCCCTATTAAATACTGTACTATTTTGATATTCCATTAGTGAAGGATTATTACTATTATTATTTTCTAATTTATTAGTAGATTAGATCATGAGAGTCAAGTGAAGATTCTTTGTTTTTTTCTTGTTTTTTTATTCACCAAAACCATCCGTAATTGAAGCCACTCAGAACAGCTTCAAAGAGATGAGTTTGATTACTGATAAGATTTTTAACACATTTCATTTGCTTTCTGTCGTAGCTCCAGCTCTGTCTCATCAATGCATTCGTACAAAGTTCACAATTATTTGATCATCACTGGACCCCTGCCCTTTAAGATTGCCCCCTATACCGTTAATACTTACTGGCAAGATTCTGTAGACATGCCTTTATATTTATTTTCACTTTTATAACTTGTTTGCCCCATGAAAAAAAGTTGAAATTAATACTGCATTGTAAAAAGAAATGAGTTCTGCACACACAGCTACATCCAAATGAATAACCAACCATAATTAGCTAAATTAAATACAAAAAACTTAGCTTGACCAAAATTTACAGAGTTTACAAGAAACCCAGTTAATGACTTTAATTCTCCATTTAGTCACATTGAATGAATTACTGTTTGTGGTTATAACTTTCTCGTTTCCTTTCATATTCGTTGAACTATTGTTGTGCTCAAACATAATCTCTTGAAATGTTTTGAAACATCAGTTCGGACAATGACCGACTATTTGCTTCCACACTATGCTAATATGACATTTAGAAGAGAGAGCGGCAGAGTAAACACAGATGCACTGAATTATTTTAAACGCACATAGAAGCCACAGCCGCTCGTCTCATGCAATATTTATAGTATTTATGCACAGACTGTGTTTTCAGGACGGGTTGAGCCAAACGCAGCGGTGTCTGTTGATTGCTGTCCAAAGCCATTGAGTTTTTGTTCTCGCAACCAACTTTACCAATGACTTTCTGAACATTTGTTTTGCTTACGAGAAGGTTCTGGGTTTGATTCCGCCTTTAGGCCTTTCTGTGTGGAGTTTGCATGTTCGCCCTGTGTCTGTGCAGGTTTCCTCCTGGTGCTCCAGTGTCTTATTTAAGTAGTACAGTACCAGCAGCTCTATTTGGTTTCGTTCTTTTATTATGTTATGATAAACTGTAGAATTAAAGCTTAATGAAGGTCGTGGCTATTTTGCGAAAGCAGAACAGCAGCGCGCCACATTGTTTCATCCCTGGTCCGGTCCTAGTTCAGTCCAAGGTCCAGTCCTGGTTCGTTCGTGGTTTAGGACGGGTTCAGTTTTGGTCCATTCCTGGTCCAGTCCCAGTTCAGTCCTGATTCGTTCGTGGTTTAGGACAGGTTCGTTTTTGTCCGTTGGTGGGTCCAGTCTTAGTCCATCCTTTGTCCAGTCCTAGTTCAGTCCGGTCTGTTTGTGGTTTGGGACGGTTCAGTTTTGGTCCATTCCTGGTCCAGTACTAGTTCATTTCTGGTCCAGTCCAAGTTTAGTCCTGGTCCAGTCCTGGTTCGTTTGTGGTTTAGGACGGGTTCAGTTTTGGTCTATTCCTAGTCCAGTCCTAGTTCATCCTTTCTCCAGTCCTAGTTCAGTCCTGGCCCAGTCCTGGTTCGTTCATGGTTTTAGACGGGTTCAGTTTTGGTCCATTCCTGGTCCAGTCCCAGTTCAGTCCGGTTTGTTTGTGGTTTGGGACGGTTCATTTTGGTCCATTCCTGGTCCAGTCCAAGTTCAGTTCGTGGTTTAGGAAAGTTTCATGTTTTGTCCATTCCTGGTCCAGTCCTAGTTCATCCTTTGTCTAGTCCTAGTTCAGTCCTGGATCAGTCCTGGTCCAGTCCTGGTCCAGTCCTGGTTCGTTCATGATTTAGGACGGGTTCAGTTTTGGTCCAGTCCTGGTCCAGTCCTAGTTCATCCCTGGTCCCGTCCACACTCACTGCATGTGGACAACAGCAGATGGAGGCTGTATACCTCTCTGTAGCAGCAGGCTCTGATTCACTTGTGCATCACTCACAGACCACGGGGCCCGGTGTCTGTGTGACTAGTGGGACCGGCACCCGCGCTTGACCCAAACAGGAAGTGCACATAAACTATGCATGGAACCGTGGGCAGGACGCTATGGAGCGGGACTCAACACCAGCATCATGTCTGAAAATATACCGCTGATGTGTACAAAGTGTTCCGAAGGTAAAGTCGGTCGGAGGTGGAAGCTGTCTGTCAAAGAATCTATCACCACCATCAGATTACAAGCTGGTGTACGATTTTATGACCATTACTAACATTAATGTATAGAAAGACTGGATTAACAGAATGACAACATGAAAAAATATTCCTTTTACTTATGTCTGGCTAAAACTCTAAATTGGATATTAAATTGCAACCAATTATTACCATAATTCTTTTTTAAATTGTTACATTCTCGGCTGTACTTATTTTTATGCCAGAGTTCAAAATCATATTATACCAAAAAACAAAGTTATGCCAAAGTTCGGACTCACAATTTGTTCATACTTTTCTAAATTTCTAAAGAAGGCTGTGCAGGTGTACTTTCCTTTAACATCATTTTACAACACTAAGGCTATAGGCAAAGAGAGGGAAGTTTATTTGTATGGCACAGTTCATACACAAGGCAAATCAAAGCAAAACTATAGGAACAATCATACGTGCCATTCAAATCATGCATAATCACAGTAAAGAAAATATACAATCCTTCAGTTGTATGCACAAACAGAGCTGTTTCTAACCTGGATTTGAACATTGCCAGAGTAGAAGCCTGTCTGACACTATCAGGAAGACTGTCCCAGATTTTTAGCTGCATAAATCTGAAACGCCGCCTGCCCATCTGTAGTCCTGACTCTGGGCACCAGCAGGAGGTCAATCCGTGTGCTCCTCAGAGTCCGAGTTGGCTCATATGGCACTAACATGTCACAGATGTACTTTGATGCAAGGCCTTGGAGAGACTTATGCCGTTTGAGACTTGCCATTTTTAGGCCCATTATTTAAATACGCCAAAAGAAAAAGTAATTAAATGCTTTCAATCTGTGTCCGTTTTGTGATGGCCACAAAAAATCCTGAGTAATGATGTGCTAATGCTAAATAAATACTAGATAATCTTCAAAACTTGGATGTTGACTTCATTTCCTCCATTTGGTCTCCTCTTTTCTGGAACCAAAACTCAAAAATATGAATCAATCACAGTGTCTAAGTATCTTAAAGCTGGGGTTCTAAACTTTTCCACCATAAATATTTCAATATTGTTTTGCTCCAACAAAAAAAAAGTCTTTCCATTCTAGTAAGAAGGTTGCTTGAAGTGAATGAAAAAGCTGATCTAAAGACGTGACAGAGCCCAGAAATACCCACATGTAAAAACTTAGAGAAGCAAACTGTCTTATACTGTAGCCAAAAACTATTTTTCTTTTCCGACATCCTGTTAATTGCTATGGTATCTAAAGGTCTGAATTGTTTGAAGGGATTGTAATTGCCATGGAGATGAAGATGAACGCTGTGAGTCGAGAAAATTAAACAAAACATCCAGGTTTTTTTTTTCTACTTCGAGCAAGTATGAGAAATCAGAGTGCTGAAGGCATAGGTGTGATGATCAGAATCAGAATCAGAATCAGAATCATTTTTATTGCCAACATAAGTAACGGGAGGTCACAGACTTGGAAATTGCTTTGGCTCAGTGCAACAGTCAAAAAGAGATAGTAAAAATAAGAATAAAAAACACTTCTAAAGAATAAATTTAAATTTAAAATAGAGTTACAGTTACTATTTACAATATACAAGTGCACATGGTGCACACAATGTAAGGTGACAGCAGTACAGTGAAGTAAAGTGACGTATGATGGGCAGTAAAGTGACTTTATAAAGGGCGGGGGGACAGGTTAAGAAGTGTTCAAGAGTCCAACAGCAGAGGGGAAGAAACTGTTCTTGTGGCGGGAGGTTCTAGTCCTGATGGACCGCAGCCTCCTGCCTGAGGGGAGTGGTTGGAATAGTCCATGTGCAGGGTGAGAGGGGTCGGCTGTGATACGACCAGCCCGGCCTCGAGCTCGGGCGACGTACAGGTCCTGCAGCGATGGAAGGCTGCGGCCGATCACTTCCTCTGCAGAGCGCACAATGCGCTGTAGTCTCTGTTTGTCCCTGACTGTGGCTCCAGCGAACCACACGGTGATGGAGGAGGTGAGGATGGACTCGATGATGGCCGTGTAGAACTGCACCAACATCTGTGCAGGCAGCTTGGCTTTCCTGAGCTGCCGCAGGAAGTACATCCTCTGCTGGGCCTTCTTGATGAGGGAGCTGATGGTCGGCTCCCACTTGAGGTCCTGGGTGATGGTGGTGCCCAGGAAACGGAAGGACTCCACAGAGGTGATGGGGGAGTCCATCACGGAGGGTGGGGGCGGGGGGACAGTGCTCTTCCTGAAGTCCACAATCATCTCCACTGTCTTCTGGGCGTTCAGCTCCAGGTTGTTACCACTGCACCAGGACACCAGCCGGTCCACCTCCCTCCTGTAGGCGGACTCATCGTTGTTGGAGATGAGTCCAATGAGGGTGGTGTCGTCCGCGAACTTGATCAGCTTCACGGAGTCGTGGCTGGAGGTGCAGTGGTTGGTGTACAGGGAGAAGAGCAGGGGAGAAAGAACACAGCCCTGTGGGGCTCCTGTATTTATAATCCGAGAGTCCGAGACATTCTTCCCCAGACGCACTCGCTGCTTCCTGTCCGTCAGGAAGTCAGTGATCCACCTGCAGGTGGAATCGGGCACGTTGAGCTGGGAGAGCTTGTCCTGGAGCAGGGATGGCAGGATTGTGTTGAAGGCAGAGCTGAAGTCCACGAACAGGACCCTGGCGTAGGTCCCCGGGGAGTCCAGGTGCTGTAGGATGTGGTGGAGGGCCAGGTTAATGGCGTCGTCTACAGATCTGTTGGCTCTGTAGGCGAACTGCAGGGGGTCCAGGAGGGGGGAGGTGAGGGACTTGAGATGGGAGAGAACCAGGCGTTCAAATGACTTCATGACGACAGACGTAAGTGCTACAGGTCTGTAGTCATTGAGTCCTGTGATCCTGGGCTTCTTCGGGACGGGGACAATGATGGAGGATTTGAAGCAGGCCGGGACATGGCAGGACTGCAGAGAGGAGTTGAAAATGTCCGTGAACACAGGAGTAAGCTCACTGGCGCAGTGTCTCAGAGTGGCCGGAGACACGTGGTCCGGGCCAGGAGCTTTGCGGGGGTGCAGCCTTAAGAAGAGTTGTTTAAATCTCTTTAGCGGCTATTGTTAGGCTGGGGGCAGGGCTGATGGGTGGGTCGTTAGAGTAGTGGGGGGTGGGGGAGGGAGAGGTGTCAGGGGCAGCATCAAAGCGACTGAAAAATAAGTTCAGATCGTCAGCTAGCTTGTGGTCATCAGCACAGGGGGGGGCTTTGGGTTTGTAGTTGGTGATCTCCCGTAGGCCCCTCCAGACAGAAGCAGTATCGTTGTTACCAAACTGCTCCTGTAGTCGTTCTCTGTGCCGGGACTTGGCTGCTTTCAGTTCTTTCCTGAACTGATATTTAGCTGCTTTGTAGCCGCTGCGGTCCCCCTCCCTGAAAGCAGACTCCTTTGCTTTCCTGAGCTGCCGGAGTTTAGCAGTGAACCAGGGTTTGTCGTTGTTATAGATGACCCTGGTCCTTGTTGGAATGATGCTATCCTCACAGAAGTGGATGTATGACGTCACAGTGTCCGTATATTCATCCAAGCTGTCTGTGGCAGCTCTGAAAAGGTCCCAGTCTGTAGATTCCATGCATGCGCGCAGCTCTTCCACAGCTTCATCAGACCACACTTTGGAGCTCCTCACTGCAGGTTTCGAGAGCTTTAGTCTCTGTCTGTAAGCAGGAACCATGATACTGCCCATGTCGATGTGTGGGCGATGCTATAGTCACAGTAATAACGTCAGTCAATCGCCGCCACAGCACAGTCGCCCTCCTTTAAGTCGTATGTAAACGTTCTTGTTTTCACGTACAGCAAAAAGCGATATCTTTCCTTAATCATGCTGGGGGTGGGACCGGAGAGATGCAGCGTATATATTGCTTCGCCATGGTGTATATTCTGTGTCCAACGTCACTCCCAAGTCAGCAAGCTTCGAAGAATCGTTTGCATTGAGTTCTGCACGTCAACGACATCTGCACTGATTTCTCATAGTTTTACAGTTCTACCACAACCACTAAGTTTTGAGCTGACAATTTCTGACAAACTATACATTGTGAAACTGTTACGCAGAAATATTGCTGATGTATATATCTATGTACGTGTATACTATAATCATGTTTGATGTATAACTGTAACTATAGAACAGGTAAGAGAAAAGAACAGATAAAGATCCAGGACACCAACAAACACTGACACAGGCATTAATTATCAGTAGAAATACAGAATTCAAGTCCACTGCACTACACCACAAGAGCCCATGGTTTCACTTTGTGCTGGAGGGGAACTGGTTATTAAGATTAAGAGATCCTTTATGTGTCCCACAGTGGGGAAATGTCAGTGTTGCATCACAAGTTACAGAACAGTAGGAAAGAGGAGCACACGGCACAAGATAAGTGAACAATAGCTATACTAATAAAAATAAAACAAAATCTCTAAATCTAGCATCAATAAAAGTATAAAATCTCTATCTTGAAAATGATATTAATAAAAGAGGTGTAAAAGTTTTACATTTGGCAATAAGAGGCAACTATATAGTACTGTGTTTTCAGGTGCAAGCAATATGTAGTTAAATGTTAGCATCTGTACATGTTAGCAGCAGTATGTTTACATCAGTTTGATTCTTTGATCTGTGATGGCAAATTCAACGATTTTGTTAAGTGTTCTGAGACAAAACTACTGTTGTGATTTAGGGCCATAAAAGAACAAATTGAATTTAATTGAATCCCCCAGGGCCTAGACCCTGGTGGTAGCTCAGAGAAGGATGAAATGGCTGGCTCGGAACGAGGTAGAGATGGGGAGGAGGAGGGTTGCGGCGTGAAAGAAGCTGAGGCTTGGATGGAGCTTCCTTGCGATATGAAGCTGATGCGGGCAGAACTTGATTGCTGCGGCTGAGTGTGCTTGACCGATTGCTGTTGCCGTGAGCAACAGTGGGAGAACTTTGAGCACTGTGAGCTTAGTTCTTCCTGTCTTCCAGTCTGAATTTCCACTCCAGCTTCATCAGTCAAAGTTCCACATCTTCTTTGTCAGTACCATAGACTGTAAATGTGAATGGACGTAGTCACACCTATTTCCTCCGTTGAAATGTATGTGTGATCAATATGTACCTTTTGAAAATGGCCACGAGTAGCCCCTCCCACAGGATAATGGTGGAAAAAACACTTTTGGGCAAGTGTTAGCTGGCACAAGCTTTCGGAGCAGAGGCTGTATCATTTGCGCATGCGTTAGATGGATCCAGCTTGACACATGACTGAAATAACACGTTCATTCAAAAGTCCACAGCCTGGTCCGACTTTTAGACTGCCATAACAATTTATTGGATATTTATGTTTCCGGGTACGCCACCACCGGCAAGGAGTCAGATTGCAAGTATGTCATCGCATGTGCTCACAGACCTTTTTGTGCTGGAACCCACTCCCACTGGTCAGTACGTTTCCATGGTGACAGTGGTGACATATTCAAAAAACTTATGCAGGATGTTGAGCAGTAGAAAGGACTTTCAGACATACAGTAAGAATACTATCACTATACTGATCCGGGAAAGTTTTTGGACATTCTTTTCCAACATTTCCTTTTAACAATCCTTATCAACCTTATTTTGATGGCACTGCAAAAAATTCTCATCATTCATTAGATCGTCTCAACACGTAGCTTGGTAATATATTCGTTCCCATGCTTTCTGTGGCGTGTGTTTGCAGCCTCCTCTGGGGCAACGGCGTCTTGGGTGCCGTGATTGTGTTCATGAGTATTTGTTCAAGTGTTTTCAGGTGGAGAGTGGCCTTTACCTGCAGATATGAAGAGCCAGAGCAGATCCGGTTAAGCCTGCTCTAAGCCCGACAATGGTCCAGCACGGTCTGCCTCAGGACGCACTCTCTCAAACGCCCACCGGTCCTCAATCCTCTCCATAAAGCTGCTGACGAACGGAAATGCAGAAAGATCATTCTGTGACCCTCCTTTGAACTTTTACTGATAGTTTTAAATGTTTATTGATAAATGACTTAATCCAGTTCAATTAATGTTCTTGAATAGCCCTAAATCACAACAGCAGTTATCTCTGAGGACATACAAAGTTGTGGATTCACCATCACAAATCTGAGAATCAAAAACACTTCTAATCTTGAAATGTGTCAATCTTACAATAAAAAGTAAACTACTATGATAAGTCAAATTATGCTACTGAAATAATGTATATTTTTACTATAATAAAGTACACAATTATGTATATGGTTCCATGCCTTAATATCAAAACCAAAGAAATTGAACCATGGAGTAAAATCCATCAAACTAATCCCTTGCTTCCCAGAGCACTATCCTCTCCACCTTCCTACTTTATCTGTCTGCATTATTAGGATTTTGACTGTAGCCTGTTCATTGCTATTCAACGGTGTCTCATTGTCTGTTTCATGGTACGACAATGGGACCTCTGAACCCGGCTCGCCTGGGAGATGTTTCAGTCCTGCACCGGACCTGTCCACGTTCTGGTTTCTCACTTTTTTCCCACTGCGTTTTTTTGTGAGTTTTTCCTTGCCGATGCACGAGGGTCTGTTGGACAGTTAGTGTCTTAAGGGGCGTTCACACCGGACTTAACTTCGGCGTCAAAAGCGTCAGGTTTCCATTGAAAGTGAATGGTGAAGCGCGTCAGGTGAAGCCGAGAGCCCCGGCGTCACTTGACGCGCGTCAAAAGCTTCAAGAGTCGCGCGTACTACGCGCTCACTTGAAGCTTTTGACGCGCGAAACGCTCGCGTATCACAACAATCCCTCTGACGCCGAAGCTGAGCAAAGCTGAGCTTTTGAAGCTTTGACGCGGGCTTCAACCAATCAGGAGACGAGGAGCAGCAGCAGCAGAGGGTCTGTCTCTGTCATGAAGAGAAGTCATGTATCTACTGCTGCTGTTTTATTGTCATTATTGTTATTAGTAATATTATTTGTATGAGTAGTAACATTCTGAGTAACAAAAATCATTGTATACATGCTGTGTAGTAAACGTAGTTTATTTAAAATAAGAACAGGCTGACGATGAGTCTGGCTCAGAGCAAGGCAGCTCCGGGCGGACGAGAGCCGGGGAGAGGCAGGGAGAGGCGAGAGCGAGGCGGGGAGAGGCGAGCGAGAGCCGGCGAGAGGCAGGGAGAGCCGGGGAGAGGCGAGTGAGAGCCGGGGAGAGGCAGGGAGAGGCGAGCGAGAGCCGGGGAGAGGCGAGCTCCGGGGTTTGAGAACTCAGACTGGGCGAGTGACATGCGGAAGTACCGCTGAAAGCGAAACTCCTCCGTACGCAGCTCCTGGAGTAAATGACGGAACTCTGCAAACACTGCAGCCTCTCAAGTCTGTGGTGAACCCAGAACATGTTTTGTTGAAGCCGTACAACAACGTTATTTTGCTTTATATAACAAATAAAGGCTCGCTGCTCATTGAAAAATCCACCGCTGTCCTGACTACAGACAACAGAGAAGCTCCTCCCACCGGCGTCAGGCGCGTCACTCGCGTCAAAAGCTTCAAGCACCAAAATGACAAAACTATCCCGGCGTCAGTTGAAGCGCGTCAAAAGCTTTTTGAAGCTTTTGGTCTGAACGCGCCTTAACAAGAAGGACTGTGGTGATGATCCAGGACACTAACATTCTACAACATTCATGTATGGACATTTATCAACATTCATGGACATTGGTCTCTCCCAATGGACCAACTCATATGTGTTCTTTATTTTTTTGTCTGAACTGTTCTCAACACTGTTCAGATTCTCCGATCTGTGTTGGTGATTTTAGTTATTTTGTTAAGCCCTCTGAGATGACTGCCGTTGTGATTTAGGGCTATACAAGAATACATTGTATTGTATTGTATTGTATTGTATTTCTCACAAATGGTTTGGCTCCATCACTAATCATGTACTTGTTTGTATTTATGTCACATGATCAGGTCAGGGATTTGTTTTTAAATTCAATTACCTTTTATTGATTGACTGCGGAACCTTCCGCAGTCAACCATTGGTTTTGTATTTCTTTATTCCGTCATTTTTTTTGACACGTTTCACAGCTTTCACATTTTCAACAATTTCCACAAGTTATACATCAAAACGTTCCACATGTTTGGGAGATTATTGCTATTACTTTTGGGACTTCAGCGATTTCCGGTTTTTCCGCAATCGGACAAAAATCTGCATTGAGAATTCTGCAATGCATTTTAATAGGCCCATGCATTTTAATAGGACTTCAGCTCTTTCAGACATTTCTACAGTTTCAATGATTCAACAGTTTCAAGGATTCAACAGTTTCAAGGATTTCAGCAGTTTCAAGATTTCAAGAGTTTCAAGGACTTCAACAGTTTCAAGGACTTCAGCAGTTTCAAGGACTTCAGCAGTTTCAAGGACTTCAGTGTAATCATGCAACCTAATAGGGATTTTTCCATGTAAACCAGTATAATGCAACTTAATAGGGATTTTTCCATGTAAACCAGTATAATGCAACTTAATAGGGTTTTTTCATGTAAACCAGTATAATGCAACTTAATAGGGTTTTTTTTCATGTAAACCAGTATAATGCAACTTAATGGGGATTTTTCCATGTAAACCAGTATAATGCAACTTAATAGGGGTTTTTACATGTAAACCAGTATAATGCAACTTAATAGGGTTTTTTCCATGTAAACCAGTATAATGCAACTTAATAGGGTTTTTTCCATGTAAACCAGTACAATGCAACTTAATAGGGATTTTTCCATGTAAACCAGTATAATGCAACTTAATGGGGATTTTTCCATGTAAACCAGTATAATGCAACTTAATGGGGATTTTTCCATGTAAACCAGTATTATGCAACTTAATAGGGATTTTTCCATGTAAACCAGTATAATGCAACTTAATAGGGATTTTTCCATGTAAACCAGTATAATGCAACTTAATGGGGATTTTTCCATGTAAACCAGTATTATGCAACTTAATAGGGATTTTTCCATGTAAACCAGTATAATGCAACTTAATAGGGTTTTTTTCATGTAAACCAGTATAATGCAACTTAATAGGGTTTTTACATGTAAACCAGTATAATGGAACTTAATAGGGGTTTTTACATGTAAACCAGTATAATGGAACTTAATAGGGGTTTTTACATGTAAACCAGTATAATGCAACTTAATAGGGGTTTTTACATGTAAACCAGTATAAAGCAACTTAATAGGGATTTGTACATGTAAACCAGTATAATGCAACCTAATAGGGATTTTTCCATGTAAACCAGTATAATGCAACTTAATAGGGATTTTTCCATGTAAACCAGTATAATGCAACTTAATAGGGATTTTTCCATGTAAACCAGTATAATGCAACTTAATAGGGGTTTTTCCATGTAAACCAGTATAATGCAAATTAATAGGGTTTTTTTCATGTAAACCAGTATAATGCAACTTAATGGGGATTTTTCCATGTAAACCAGTATTATGCAACTTAATAGGGATTTTTCCATGTAAACCAGTATAATGCAACTTAATAGGGTTTTTTTCATGTTAACCAGTATAATGCAACTTAATAGGGTTTTTTTCATGTAAACCAGTATAATGCAACTTAATAGGGTTTTTTCATGTATAATGCAACCTAATAGGTTGCATTATACCACCAGACCAAGACCCAAACGAAGACTCAGACCACCACCAGATAATGACCACAGACCAGGTTTCCTTAGTTACAGGAACCAAATTGTTTCAGCGGTGAGGGGATTTTTCAGTTTCAAGGACACTTTCAATACATTCAGTAGTTTCAAGGATTTCAGCTGTTTAAGAATTTAACCAGTTTCAAGGATATCAGGAGGTTCAAGGATTTCAGGAGTTTCCACACTTTCAACAGTTTCCAGGTTTAAAAAAGTTTCAAGGATTTCAGGAGTTTCAATGTTTCAACAGTTTCAAGGATTTCAGGAGTTTAAAGGTTTCAACAATTTCAAGGACTTCAGGAGTTTCAAATATCTATCAAGTATTTTAACAGTTTCAAGGCTTTTTAAAGGATTTCAAGGATTTTTTTTAGCAGATTTCCACATTAGATCTGTTCCGCAGTCAATCGCAATGGCTTCAGCCATTGCAAGTTTCTAGTGTTACTTTTGGTGCCAACAACAGGATATATATATATATATATATATATATATATATATATATATATATATATATATCCTGTGTGTGTGTGTGTGTGTGTGTGTTTTTTACTACTGTACGCTGCAACATTGTAATGTCCCTACTGTGGGACAAATAAAGGATCTCTTACCATATATAATCATCAAATTTCATGTTTATTATGTGGTTGTTGGCACTAAAAGGTAATTGAATTTAAAAACAAATCACAGACAGTAAAAGCACTGGTGTTGCCCTGACTCTCTCCCCCAAACACATGGAGCCAATGAAGGTGAATGGGAAGACCGGTCAGATTCCCATATACAGTAACTTGTGTTAAATATTATGCACAAAAACCTCTCTAAGTTGTTAAGATCAAGGTGAGAAATCTAGGGACAATGATAGGAATTTTTACAGCGAAATTTGCAACTTGTTCCATCTTGAAATTGCCAAAATATAGTAAACAAATGTAGTAAACATTTATTTCTAACCGTGCATTCTGAAATCATTTATAAATGAATGTATATATTGAGATTGAGTTTACTTGCTCAGATATGCTCATACTTCCTAGTTTTCAAAGGCATTTTGAGTTGCATTGAATATTACTTTTATACAAATACACTTTTGCCTTTGCTTATTGTCTGAATTGTACATCAGTTGTGACTGCAGAAACAAAACAAAATAGATATTCTCATTCTTGGGCAGCAGTAGCAGATGGTAGCGCATGTCCTCTATCACAGATGAATGCTTCCGTTGTATCCTTGGGCAAGACACTTCCCCTGCTTCCTCCCAGTGCACTGGTGGGTCAATGGTTGAGTGGTTCCTTGATGTGAAGCACTCTGTTGGAATTATATAAATGAGGGAGTTTACAAACACACACAATTGCAGTTTTGATAATTAAATCACCTACATTTGGAGGGGAGAGAAATACTGATACAAATGCAAATAAGAGGTTGTTTTGACGGAGCTTGTCCAAATGTGGCCTTGTTAACCCAAAGTAGTCTTTGAGATTAATAAACACAAGTCCACAGTGTCATCCATCCAACTTCAGCTCCGTCAATATAGGCATGCTGTACTTCATTGTAAAGAACCAAGTTGTTGAGTTTATTAGAATAATAAATTAATGTTGTTTTTGACTGTGTCACTAAAATTCCATATATTGTTGTGGCACAATGGAAATGGACCCAGAAGTGACTCAAGGCAGTTTCAAAAAGTATTCATTACAAAAAAATGTACTTAGGAGAACCTGGATCTGGATCAGGAGCAGCAGACTGAAAATACTGGTAAGTGTAAAAAATAATAATCTAAAAGGCCGACTGGAAGTATCTTTGACAGTGTCAGTCCTGCATTGCGTAGCCTCAGTTATCATACTACAGCCTGAGTCTGTTGGAGTGGATATCTCCCTCAATGTGGGCCTCCCTGAGGTTCCTCATTTTCTCCCACTGGATTTTTCCAGGAGGGTCTAAGAACAGTGGTGATGACACGCAACATTCAACATTTATGGACTTTATCAACATACATTGGACATTGGTCATCTGCCCTTTATCAACCAATGGTTCTGTGTTTTTTTTTTTTTTATTTCCTGTGTTTGAACAGTTTGATTCTCTGGTTCGTGTTGGCGAGCCATCGACTCGCCAACACGAATCAGAGAATCAAACCATCTCAGAATCAGTCCTCTGAGATGACTACTGTTGTGATTTAGGGCTATTCAAGAATAAATTGAATTGAAAGTATAACCATCAGTGACAGACAATCTGGCACCAAAGGGCAGCAGACCAAAGCTTAAGATGGAGGTTGATTGCCAATTCTCAGCAGGTCCTGAACAAGCCCCGGCGATCAAAGATGGTGGCCTTTTCAAATCAATGGCTTGTCTCAGTGGCGCATGAAGAGCCCATGGGCAAGAAAGACTAGCGGAGCACACCCATATTTGGTCATACCTTTGGTCCTCCCTGTTTTGCACAGTGGACAACCTGCCATGATGCTCTGCGCCAAGTACTAACGAGGACAAGTGTGGCTCTCATGCACAAGCACAGAGGGACACGTCAGTGTTCTGACCAGTCAGTATGCTGCTGATCAGAGCGAAGCTAGAACGGAAGGAAAAAAGTTTGTTGCACTAAAGTGTGGATTTAAAGGATGACAATTTCAGGATGACAATGGAAATTAAAATCACCACAAAATCCGAGATTGAGCTGTTTTAGTTTACATTGAGTTCTATGGGGAAAACTTCTGGGGAGCCTGCGTGAATTTCCTCTTATTTAGTCTGCAGTACCGCAAGAAGCCACTGAGCCTGTGGGTGCTTCAACTATGAGCTAGTAAAACCCTAGTTATTATTAAAGATCCATGATCCAGAACTCCACCCATGTACATGAGGGGAGGGGGTGAAGAGCAGTTCCCTGGCAGGGGCATGACCAGGGATATATTAGGGCATGACATATATGGTGCTAATGGCAAGGCAAGACAAGGCAAGTTTATTTGTATAGCACAATTCATACACAAGACAACTCAAAGTATCACAGTCACACAAGGCATTAAAATCTTAAATAATCACAGTACATTAAAAAAGAAAGATAAAAAATATAAATATAAAATCCCTCTAAACACAGTCAAATGGCACTGTGGTGAGACAGTTAACGTGTAAAGTAGGAATCAATACAGATACATCTTAACATTTTAAACAGGTTAGAAACAGGCTGAAAGGCAGTCAAAAATGTTTATAAATCTGGGGTGTCTGTCCTTGGCTCACATACTTAAATGGGCACGGTCACATTTTCAAAAGCGAACTGGGCCAAGTGGCCCGGATCGTCGCCACAGGCGTGTGAAAACGGCCTGCGGTCACAAGAACGTGTCCTCTGACCGTGCCAGCGCAACTTTGCTTTAGTACGACTACCACGCAGTGTTGTGCCAGTTCACAGCTTTTCTGAACTAGTTCAAGTTCAGTTCATACATGCTCAAAGTGAACAGTTCACGTTCAAAGTTCACATTTTTAATTCTGAACTAGTTCAAAGTTCAGTTCATTTTACTTTTTTCGTGAAAGTCAAATAAATACTTTTTTTTCACACTACGAGCTATATAATTTTTTAAATTATTATATATATAATCTCCTGTACACCCACAGGAGGAGAGCCTTATGACTACAAAACAGACAAGATTTACATGGTTTTCAATGGGAGCCAAACGGAGTTGTTCCATCTCTGCTCATAAACTACAGACAGTAATGCGCTGCAGTGCGTGTGTCTATACTTTATGTCAAATGTAAACGGTGTAAACTTTGTCGCTAACTCACCCTGTGTTTTCATCACGACTCGGGCACATGTGAAAAGAACTAGCTCACAGCGCCGCACCGCAACACAGAGTCGGGGTGCGTTCACAGACGGTGGAAACCGTAGGAATTTTTAGATTTTGGCGGAAAAAGTGCGAGAATACAGGAAGGAGGAACTTTCTCTCGTTGCGTTTCAAAAGAGAAAACAGATTCCAACGTTCATAGTGATGTCTGCCGTTCATGACACATAAAATGAACTAATTCACGTTCAAGTTCTTTTTTTTTTAAATGTGTTGCGTTCAGTTCAA
Source organism: Knipowitschia caucasica (assembly GCA_964034765.1). Taxonomy (NCBI): domain Eukaryota; kingdom Metazoa; phylum Chordata; class Actinopteri; order Gobiiformes; family Gobiidae; genus Knipowitschia; species Knipowitschia caucasica. The sequence continues at coordinate 23,940,588 of OZ035836.1, read as the reverse complement.
CGTTCACGAAAAAATGAGCGTGTTCAATGAACGCGTTCTTTTGAACTCGTTCACGCACAACACTGCTACCACGTTTGTCCGAGTTGAGTATCCGCTCCTCTTCCTGTTTACATTCTGCTACTGTGGCTAGCAGGCTCGAGCATGAAACGCGTTGTTTGCATCAGAGCAGTGTGAGATATGTCTTTCCCCAAAATGCAGCGGTGGGACACGTGTGTGTTGTCTGTGTGTGCAGGCGCGCCGCGGACACAGGAGCGCGCCTTTATAGTATCGAGCGTAAAGCGCTGAGAATGAATGAATGAGAATGAAAGACAGAAAAATGTGGAGTACGAGCAGAGCGACCGGAACCGGACGACATAAGTGTGTGTGTGTCGCCTCATCCCCCACTCTCCACCACCCGCCACACACGTGCTCATGCCCACGTCTTTAATCGAGCATGGGCGCGGTTTCTGCAATTGTGCCCAGGCTCGATAGCCGCGGTCACATGGCACCTAAAGCCCGGATCTAATCCCTAAACGGGCCCTGGCCCACTTAAACCGGGATTTAGGCTGCGCATGTGACCGCAGCCAAAGATTGAAATCAACACATAGTGTTCCTGCATCTGGTTTATAATTCAATTCAATTCAATTCAACTTTATTACAGACTCTAGGTCCAATTTATAACATACAGACAGACAAGACAAAATAAAATAAAAAACAAACAGTTATGACTCTAAAAGACAGCTATACCAGTGTATAGTCTAATATGTTGTATTACAAGTTACAGTGCAAATATCTTCCCTGCTTGCATATGCCCGTATCAAACACAATATTCAGATCAGAAGAATACAAAAAAACAAGCAGCATCTAACCGCATTAACTTACCATGGTTGCAACTCTATGTAAGGACATGGTCGCAATTTAATCTCTTTTCCCAATGCACAATGATGTCAAACAATAAAGACTGTATCCACAAAACATTGAAGCTCCCATGATATATGCAAAATGGGAAGATAGCAGATAATGAAAGATTAATGAGTAAATCTCTGCTATAAATATTTGAGCGGGGGAAGACTGCTTAATACATGATCGCTCTGCACTGCTTTCCGGTACATAACACCAAGATGCTTATTAGATTCCACTGCCCCATAAATCATCTGGAATCATGTTTTATTTGAGGTTTTTTGGTCCCAGAGTGCACTTTGTTTTAAAGGATTTGAATCTATCTGTATCCACCAGAGTGCATTTTTCTTCGTAAATAGTTTCAAAATATTTCTTGGGTTTTGTAGCTTTTTTTGGTATTACTTGCAAAAAGGATTCATGGTTATTTGAAGAGGGTCCGAAATTGAATTTATAAAAATAGAGATGTTCAAGGTAATTGCTGTGCTGTTTAAAACCTTGGCGAGGATGTCTGTGAGAGCTACGAATTGCAATGTTTCCAGGAAAAAACAAGAACCTGTATAACCTGTATAACCTGGTTAGGTTTTAATTATTGACACCAAGAATTGTCAAAGGTGATACTTTGTGTGAAGAGTTTGAGAACCACAACCTTTTTAACTAATCATGCATACATTTTATTTGCATTTATTTAATCTTTAATTTAGACACACAAAAAGGTCCATATAACACAAAACAAATAGAGGCAAACAACACAAATACAATATTGACAAAAATCTGTAAAGACAGTTTCTCCAATGCCTAACACTGTTCTACACATGAGATAAAAACAATATAAAAACATTCATAATCACATTTAAAGAGATCTCAGTCCGTTTCATGAACTTATAGCCTGTACAGCCTTTATCGTGAATGCTTACACCATGCCTCACATTATGCCACAAGCGTCGGTAATTATAGCGCCACACCTTTAAAACCCCCACGCCCACTCGCTCTGCGCATAACATCGTTGAAGCATTTGCATCCGTAATGAGTTTCAGGCCATCGATCGTCCAGCCTGGAGGACCACACTTGACACGGCTGCCTCCAGCGCTCATAGCTCTAACTGCCGGGTGACTGACACACACGCGAGGATCTATGGATTAGTTTCTCTGAGAAGGCTGTTCTTGGCGTGCTAAGGCGTGCCTGCACATGCTAACAGAGGGATTATGGAAGGACAGACGACAAGTGGGGATGATGTGGAGTGGGCTTCTGTTGGGGTCCGGTCCATCTCTGTAAGCTGGAAATGGGGACAAATGAAGCTCTCATATTCTCCAGTCAATCAGACTGTTTCAACACAAGCAGAGTCTCTGAGCGCGTCAGTCAGGGAGAGGGCTCACTCCGCCAGATGTGCCAACAGCAGCATACGCGCTCCTACGCACTGTTTATCATTTCATCTGCTGCTATGTGACAAGTCTTTGCTTCAGGATGATATCAAGAACATGCATAAATATTCTCTATAATGATTTAGAGACCACTGTTTTATTCATCCCATGTTAGGGAATGAAAACCAAAAGGTTAATTAGCTGGGATGATGTGCAGTTCTTAGCTTGAATCAGGGCATGTGTGAAGTTTTCTTGTTCTCCCCTTGTCTGTGTAGGCTTCATATGGGGGCTCTGGTTTACCCTACCACAATAATCCTCCAATCCAATTCCATTTACTATTGTGACACCTAAACTACAGTAGTTATCTTGGAGGACTTTACAAAACAAATCAGAGAATCAAACAGTTCAAACACAAGAAATGCAATGATAAAAAAAACACACAGAGCCATTGCTTCATGAGATGGGCAAGATGACCAATGTCCATAAATGTTGTTAAAGGTAGTCCTGAGTAAGCCACCTCGGGACATGGATTTCTGGACGCTTGACTACGGACACCACTGGTTCTGACATTGCAGGATGGGTCAAATGCATAGGACAAATCAGCTCTATATAATGTGTGGCATCAGGAATTAAACTGTATCGCAGTAGGGTGAAAAACTTGGCAGGAACAAAGATTTAAGACATAATCCCCAAACTGTGAGTTCTTGTCCTGGTTTATTGGAAAATGCTTAATGTTTCCACTGCTTACAACCAGAGGTACATGTACAAGAACTCTGCCAACGTTGTGTGGGATATGTGATCAAGATTGAAGGCTTTTTCTGCTTATAATGCGTCTGTAATTCGTTGGCATTTCTCCTGGGCCCATTCATTCGCGTCTGACAGTCCTGCTCTACACTGACTAAAGGAAATCCCCGTGATGGAGGACTGTGCAGGCAGCTTTTGCTTCCTACAGCATTTCAATCAGCGCAGAGCCTCGCTACAACTTTGACAAATATATCTGCAACCGGATACACGTTTTTCATTTTCCCATCTCATCGGTCTCTTGTCAAAAGATTATGTAATTACGCGGTAACGTGTGTTTTATGGCAGCTGGTCGTAGCCTCCGCATGCAGCCTGAGGAGGGAGTTTCACCATTGGAGTTATTTATAGCTCACGATGGCAGAGGCTGAAACGGGGAAACCCGAGCTGGAAGGATGATGAATGCTTTTAATGAACCTATTGCATAAATTTAATACCACGGGGACGACCTCAGAGAAAACAGCATTAAACCGAGTTTGGACCTTGATGTTAAGAAATGAGATGCAAGGGTTATCAACACCTACTGTAAAGCACCAGAGACCACTGCTGTTTGTTGTGGAGGCTCAGAATGAAGCAGTTCCCTGCAACGTCTGGTTAAAGAAGTCACATTTAAAAGCTGAGAGAAGGGTTTGCACTCGCTCGACAGCATCGTCTCACTGCAATATTCACTCGGGAGGTTAGCTTGTTTCAACACATTGTCTCACTCCTCGTGTAACTTGTAGAATTTTGCATCTATTTGTTTGTATGGATGGATGTGTTTCTGCTGCTGGACACTTGCATTTCTCCTACTGGCGTCAATAAAGTATCTATCCACCTCTGTTTTGCCTTCATTGTAAGAATATTAACTACTAAATCCTGAATGGAATAGCGCCATTGTGAGTGGAGTTTGCATGTTGGTAGTTTTTCTTTGCCGATGCTGGAGGGACAGTGGTGATGATCCAGGACTCTCGACATTCAATGACTTATGGACTTTATCAACATTCATTGACATTGGTCATCTGCCCCTAGTGGACCTATGGCTCCATGTGTTTTTCATCAATGTATCCCTTGTGTGTGAACTTTTGATTCTCTGATCTAAGTTGGCAAATTGACGACTTTGTAAAGTCCTCCGAGATTACTGCTACTTCTGTGATTTAGGGCTTTCCAGAGATGCCTCGGGTCTTTCTTGGTGATGTCTCTCAGACGTTACCTCCCACAATGGGAATGGGAATACATTGATACAGCTGGTGGGAAATCAAATATATGTAACCTTTAAATATTGATGTGAAACCATATTCGTCAATCAATAGCATGACAACCAATCATTCTTGAAGATGATAGCTTTATTTTTCTGAAATGTCTCAGATTTTTGCATCTAAAAACGGGAACCGTCTTCTTGAAAATGTGAGACAGGCTTCTACTCTGACCATGTTCAAATCCAGGTTGAAAATAGGTCTGTTTAGCTGTGTGTACGATTTAAGGAGTGTGTCTTCTCTCCTTTATTGTGATTACTTATGATATTTTAATGCCTTGTGTGATATAAATGTGTCTTATCTTGATTTTTAGTTGCCTTACCTTGCATTACTTTCATTGTTGCGGTTTGCCAGTTTGCTACACCAGCTCGAAATATTACATTTTGTAATTATTATGTCTTAGGCAAAAGGATTCCACAAATGCTCAATACAAAGCAGTTCATTTGCTGCTACGTCAGTTCAGTCCACAGGCAGCACCTTTCATGACACGTCTGGCTGATTTAAAAAAAACCTGTTATGGCTGAATAGAAGGACACCTTTAGAAAGGGGCATTTTTGTCTGATTAAATGGATTATTTTGGACCATAGCAGGACTAAAGGGACCACACAGACAGAAAAGCGTGTGTACCCACCTCACCTTAGGCATAACACTCTGATCTCGGTATGATTAGACTTGACCATGGGTGTATGGACAGGCCACGATTTTGCAAGTCAATCCCAGACCACCGAGCTTTAAGTATAGCTGGGAGTAATTTGAATACGCAGCATGACTTCAACGTGTTAAGAGATGATTGACTCAACAAGACACAATCCGAGACAGAGAGATGAGAAAGCTGACTGATAGAACATATTGAAGTCACCATATAACCCAAGCACGATCCTTGCTTTTCATCTCACTGAATCCAAACCGCAGCCTTCTCTCGTCACCAAATTGCGCGGATGAAAGCCTGATGATGATGACACGATTGTGCCTTTTGCAGCCATCTCTGCTATTCTTTTTCATATCGCACCATATTTACCCTGCATATCACCGCGTCCCCAGCATGGCTCAGTGCATTCTCACAACTCAAGGCATTTGTTGGAGAGATCAGAGCAGTTGGGGAAGCACCATTGACAGAGGGGGTGCACCACACACACACACACACACACACACACACACACACACACACACACACACACACGTGCACGCACATACACACACACGCGCACACACACATCGCCTTTGCATGTCATCAAAGTGCTGGGGACTTCCGACTCCGCGCTCTTCATAGCACAGAATGAATAATGCAGCAATGCGGGGTTGCCTTCCTGCTGCCTGACTAACTTGATAAAAACAGCTGAGAGAGTCCGTGGGAGAGACGTCACAAGTCGAACTAAATATATGACACCATTCGAAAGGCCATGCGAAGACGCAGAGAGGAGGCTGTTGGGTTGATAATGAGCCGGACTGTAATTATGTCCATGGCAATGCAAACCAATGATGGCGACGGGCTGCGTATGCTGTTAGATGCCAGCGGGAGGTTTTGTGGGAACTTGGTAAAGAAATTGCAAGTGTGTGATCTGGAAGTGAGGTGGGAAATTCTGGTGTCAAGTAATCAGAAAATCTGTGCAAGACGATGTGCTTTATGTAAAAAGGCTTTCTTGTTTTAATAAAAGAAAGTTTAAAGGAGACATTTGATGCTCTCGCTCGCTCGCTCTATCCCAGTTAAGTACAGTAGGTGGTATATGTGAAAGTTTCTGAGCGCTGAAGTCGACATGACAATGCAGGATCAATCAAAATGAAAATTTCTGCAAGATAATTACAGCTCACAAAAGCTTTTACCATATCTTGCCTTCAGGATCTATTATTAGGTAAGGGTTGTAGGGTTGTAGTTGTCGGTACAGATTTACTAGATGGAAGTTGGAGTGCTTAACTTTGCAACCACAAAATATGCACTGGTAAAATCCAAATATTTATTAGCTCTCAAACTGTTTGCTCCAATCTAGTTTTGGCCAAGTTTGTGGCCGTGCTTGCATGCAAAAGCCACATCCCGTCAGAAGCGGTGCAGAGCAGGGCCTGGTTAGTTCTGTGATGGGAGACCTCTGGGACCTCCACAGCTGTGGCTGTATGTTGCCAAACTATTGTCCCTCACCCACATTGCCTAGAAAGAGTCTGGTGTCTGTGGGAATGGCTGGTGGTGGTCGGAAGGGCTGATGGCACAAACCGGTGGCCTCGCTTCTGTCAGTGTGCCCCAGGGCAGCTGTGCAATATAAAACCGATGCAGTGTAGTTTTCATACGCATCTATGTTTTACCTTTGTCTCATGCAGGTGAAACTCATAACATTAGAATATTGTTCAAAAGTCCACTCACTTCTGAAACTCAACTTACAATGTGAAACTAATACAATTAAAGACAAAGTAACGAGTCGGTCATATGTGGCTGAGTGGTTACTTTCTCAGCAAGAAGTTCGATTCAACCTCCAGACAGGGTATTTCTGAGTGGAGTTTGCATGTTCTCTTTGTGTCTCCGTAGGTTTCCTCCAGTTTCCCCTACCATTAAAAACATGTCCAATGGCTCTCCTCTCTCTGGGGCCAGGACTGCTCTGAAAAACACATTCTGAAATCTCAGTGGAACTTGCCTTGTTATATAAAGGTCAAACAAAAAGTATCACGCTTTTATGTGTTATAACGTTGACAATTGTCGCACAGCTTGTAAAAAACCCAAATAAAACATCTCAGAAAATGTGAATATTTTGATAAAGGGATGTGAGCCATAATCTTCTACAAACAAATACTTCACATATGTCACGTGTTGGTTTCACGTTTTATGCTGAATTACAGAAGTAAATACTCTTCTGATATGCGTCTAATTATCCAAGTATCACCTGTTTTCTGGTCAGATTTTTTTAGGGAGGAGAAAGTACCAGCCCTCACTCAGCCAATCAGAAGTCAGCAAAATGTTGGAGAAGGTCAAACAGAACAAATTGCCTTGATTTGGCTGTTGTATTATGTGTAAGTGGGATCTGTACCATTCAGAGAAGTTTACTGTACATACTCCACTTTATCTTTCACTCTTTTCGACCCTGGTCAAGAAGTGTTGCCCTCGCACCTTTCTAAGGCTATATCCACACGAAGACAAAACGCTTATAATTTCAGAAACTTTTTCTGTAAACACGGAGTTAGCTCAGTAAATGTGTGCGTCCATATGAATGTAGTCAATACGCCTGAAAACGCTGTGAAACTATGCCAGACCTGTTGGTGGCGCTGTGACGCAATGACGGGATCAAGCCCAAACTTCCGTGACAGGAACTGGGCATGCGCAGAATTTTGTAAACAGACAACATGGCGAGTGGGCGAGCTGGTACTACATTAGTATGGACGGACGATGAGGTTGAACTGTTGCTTCGGGTCGCACTGGATTACAAAACCAACAAGCTACATTGTTGTTGTCATTATTTTCTGAGTGCGGCGCATGCGTGCTTTAACAAGAGGCGGGGCGATGACGCAAGCGTCTCAGATACATTGCGGAGAGGCAGTAACCACGGAGCGGCATATACGGAGTTTTGAAATCTTTCCACTCTGGGACCTACTTTCAAAAATTTTCGTTTACACCCCCCCAAAACGCCGGCCTCGTATGGACGATACACTGGATTGATAAAGTATTTTTGCGTTTAGGCCTGAGCTTGACTTCGTGTGGACAGGGCAGCAAAATTACAAATATTACAAACGAGAAGAAAGACTGTTCTGTTAAGGCTGTGTATTGATTCCTTGGAAGAGACTGATTCACCAGTCTGACACAAACCTTTATACAGAGGTGCTTAGTTTCTTCACCCAGGTCAAAGTGAGGTGTAAGGCAGCTCTGGTTCATCTAAGTGGGCAGAAAAACTCTTCACACTCTCACATTTTCAACGAATGAATCACAGCTCAATGGGTTCTGCATTTGAACCCATTGAGTTCAGTCTTTAAAGGTGTTTAAGGAGATTTTTCTTACCAGAAGTTTCATCTTCAGTTTTCCTCTGGTGTCACTCTATTTTAATCTTGAACCTCTCCTGTTTTTTGGCTAACAATATGTCCGTCCTCTACTGTCTTTCACATCTTCTCAGCGGCCCATTGTGTTCCCAACGCTTTGTAGTGAATGAATAATGACATGTGAAGCGTCTTTGAATATCCAAAATGCAATCCATTGCATCATTATTATTATATTATTATTCCATATTTTCCTTGGTTTCCTCAGTTTCCTTGTTTGTATTAAATTTAGCACCCTGGATAATTATTTTTTCTTGAATTTTAAGTTTGTAGAAGATAAGAAAACGTGTAAATGGAAAATGGGGTGGGATTAAACACGTTTTTTTCTCAATCTCCCCACTCCTTAGGGTTAGGGTTAAATCTTGATTTTATTATGTTTATTAACAGCTGTGATGCTCCTGTATTTGTCTGAAATAAATACATGTTTTCTTGTCCCTTACAAACAACTTGTTGCATCCCACTGTTTCAAAGTCCTTTCATATGTAACACGCTGTGTATGACCTGAGCATGTTGTGTCTATTTCTGTGATTTCAAAGCTAATGTTACAGCAGTTTGACAGCTAAGTACAAACAATGGCAAATTAAAGAAACCCACTCAGAGAACTGTCGGCCTTTGAAAAACACCATCTTGTGTATACCCAAGCGAATGCAGCGTGGAGCCATTCAAAGGTCATTGTGTGTGTCAAAAATCCAACTCAACTATCTCTTCACACCATTAAAATAATGAGGAAATGAGTGCATGGTGACCTATGGTGACCTACAGTATGCAGACGCCACTGACTGTGCCACTATTCTCACTAAAACAACAGCAATGTGTTGTGTAGCTCCGGCTTTTGTCATGGTGCCGACCTTTTGTTGGTTTATTCAGAATCATATTTTGTTTTTGATTATTGCCATTGTAAGGAACATGAAGTCACAAACTATCTGGCAGCTCAGATTGCCACACCCCAAGACCAAAAAACTGAATAACAAAGAGGATGAGATTAAGATGAAGAGATCCTTTATTTGTCCCACAGTGGGGATGATATTTCAGTGTTGCATCACAAGTTACAGAACAGGAAGGAGGAGCTCACAGCACAAGACAACGTAATAATAACTATACCAATTAATCAGTAACACTAGGATCAAAGAAACAAGTATAAAATTTTCATCTTTAACATAAAGATAAACATTACTGAATGAAAGAATGAATGCATATTATAATTTTACATTTCCAGATATGGTTTTGTTAAGTCCTCTGAGATGACTTCTGTTGTGACTTAGGGCTATACAAGAATAAATTGTATTGAATTGTATTTATTACGGTATTTTCTTCCTAACGTTTGTCCTCGTTGGGGAGTTTTTTTTGAGGGAATCAGTTCCAATTCAGGTACAGCTGCCCCACTGTGGCATTTGGTGTTCCCAGAGGTCTCCCATCACAGTACTAACCAGGCCCTGCCCTGTTTAGCATCAGAAGTGTGACGGGTTGTGGCTGCCGCATGCAGGCTGTGCCATAAGTTTGGGTATTACTGCTACAGCTCATAGCAAGAACCACTTTTATTGATACGTTATTGGAGCAGGAAATAAAGTACCTAAACGCAATTTTAATTTATTTCATTTCATTTCAGTTTATTCATTTATTTTTGGACAATATAAAATCAAGACAGACAGACAACAGGAATATAAGCATAACAAATAAACACAAAGCAAGGACAAACAAGGGACAACCAAAGACACCGAAGACAAAAAAAACAATTAAAAAAACAGACTAAAAACAAAAGATTTTTTCCATTCACACAAAAATCTAAAATGTCTAATAACAGTCATTTGTGCCGTTTCTCTCCATGCCTTTTGTAGTCACCACCACCACAAACAGCATTGCTCCACATATGGAAAACAATGCGTCTTGATAAACACGAGAGCAATTGTCGTACTTGTTTGCTATGACATTTTAATAACACCAGGAGACGTTCTCACATTTGTCTCAGTAACGATTATTGATATCCATAATAAATGAGTTATACAAGTCTCAGCGCGGACACTCAGCCTTTTCGCTCAGAACCTGCGTCTCGGCGGGAAATAATTAGTGCAAAAATCCTGTGATATTGCTGTGGGCCCGGCTGGTCTCCGATGGCCTTCCCTCTCTATTGAATTCCAATACAGAACACTTAACTTCATTCATCTGTGTACACTGGGCATGAGCAGCGGCATAAGTACAATACAATACCCTGCACTTAATGATAATACTGCTGTCTCTTCTTAAGTGTTTAAATTGCAGTTATATTTCTCTTTTAACTTGACACAGAAGGGATTGCAAAATAACATCAGTGACACAAACGAGCTAATTCGAACAGCACATTGATCAGCCGTTATTAAAGCCGTGTATGGAATTTCTTCTTCTAATGAAGTTGAATTTGTTTTTTTTTCATCCCCTGATTATATCGTAAAAAGCAGAACGAGTGAATGTAAATCAGGGTTTGCCCCAAAGGTGACACTCGGGCTGGCATCATTTGGTGAAACAGTTCTAACTGACTTTTGGTGCTGTCTTTAGAAACTTGATATACAGAATATTTATTGTGTGTATTTTTCGGCTGAATTGAGTGTCAAAAATCCCTTATAAAAATGACTCTATCTCAAAAGGTTAAAATCAAAAAGGTATATTCCCTAATATAAGGCAGACAATGCAGCAGTAAAACGCTATAGTTGGATGTCGGTTGCTACCCCCCGTTCATACGGAGACTGTGTTCCAGGGGGTGAAAACATACATGTTCAGATCCAGCCTGCAGAGTGGGACAGCTCAGATACGCTGCTCACCGGGGGCTCTCTTTCACACCTGCGTAAGGAAAAAGGTGTGAATTCCCTTTCTGATCTGACCCCCACCTCCCCGCTGCTCCCCGCACGTAAATTTGGACATGCGCAGTAGCAAAGAACAAACGTAAACAACAACGGCGGCGGGTACACTAACTAGCTACTTGTGCTTCGAGCGCCACACAGAGGATAATTCTACACCTTTGTTCGTCCAAACTAAACCACGCAAAGCTCTAGGGACAGTTTCTATTTTTGCAACTGCTGTGGGGGGGGGGGGGGGGGGGGGGGGATAAAGATCCTCTGCCTACTACTGGCTGGGTGCTAGAACTACATCGTTGTTGATCCTCGTATGAACGCTGGGAAATTTTCATCAGGAGCCTGGCCGTTTCTGTTAATAGCCTCACTGTAAACCCTGACAAGTAAAGTTTACTTGAAAAAACCATGGAAATAAATTGCGCATTAACTTCACTTGAATTCTTCGAGTACAACCTTTACTTGATATCACCAAGTAAACTCAAGTGGTTGAAATAAATATTAAATTTCAACTCATGCTCCGGCTGGGATTTGAACTTAGATACTTGCAGTTGAAAGGTGATGGTGAAACCCACTCAGCCACCGGGCCACCCTGTCTACAATAGACTCTACACGTCAAAATGTCAAAAGTGAGGCTCTCTTGAACAGAGACGGTTCAATTCAATGGAAACCCTGAATGATATAGCCGAACTTTAAATAAACTAACAATAAATGAGTAATATTCACTTACTGGGAAAAATCTATTTAAAATAACTATGATATCTGAAGTAAGATTGAAGTTAGGGTTTACAATGAGCTGGCAACGTCTGCGCAGCGCCTCCGTCTAAACTGGGCCTAAGCGTTCTAATACAAAAACACCCAGAGTTTAAATGTTGTATTTCGATTTGCCTATTTCTAATCAGGACATAAGGAGGAGCTCTCTCATGCCTGCTAGTCTACCACACAAAAGACTTCATACAACACATGATGAAGATCCAGTCTCGGCCCACCTTCACCTCTGGCCTGGGGAGTTTTGTTTTGTCGTCTTTTTTATCTGAACCACGTGTCTGTGAAAAAGTTTAGTAATAATACTATATTTAAGAGAAGAAACATTTTAAAAGGTGATAATGAAATACAAATCTGCGGATGGAGCCCATGTCTCAAGGAAAACAAGTTTGTGTGTTGGACCTTTGCCGAGGCCTTTCTCTTCCCCATTGAATCCCCATGTTTCTTTTCTTCTTGACTCATCACCACTTCACCACATCTGATACAACAATTGCATCTTTGTTCCTTCGTGAACTCTTGTGGTGGGGTAGTTCACGTCTTTCAGTAATCCCTGGAGCGATGAAGCCTTTGTAAGCTTCTAAGCGATGAACCAGGTCTAGACCTTTACTGAACTGAAGCCATGAACCTGCTCCCTGGACTTTCTCCCTGTGGACCTGAAACCTATGGACCTGCTCCGCCTGCTCCTTGTGGGCCTGCTCTATGTAGACCTTCTCCCTGTGGACTTGCTCCCTCTGTTCCAGCCCACACATACATGATTGAGGATTTCATTTATATAAATTTTACATTATTGAAGAATTTTGACCAAAGGATTACTTTGATTTAACTTGAGATTGGATATTTGGAAACTTGACGCTATTTTTTTCTGATCAAAATATTTATAAAACAGCTGAATTTAAGACAGTAATTCTCTGATGGACTATGTCATGAAGAAGTTTAGGGTAATATCCTCATTTAAAATTCTACTCTGCAGTTTTACCGTCCAGTTAAGCTTTTAAAATATAGTGATCGTGTAGCAGAGACACAATACATCTTCCTTGCATTTTTCTTTGAGATTTTTCATAACACCAGATATATCAAAGTGAATTCACCTTCTGGCTTAACCTATGTGAGATTCCATATCGCACCTCTCGGCTGCAGATCCGAGCCGGTGCAGTCGAGGACGATAACCTGCCCTCCTCCGCCAGCACTATAATAGAATCCATGCTCTTATTGCGCCGTCTTTTCCTCTGCTCTCAAGGCCAGAGCAGGTGCAGCTCTCGTACACGGACAAAATAACAGCAAGATGAATATTTTACCGAACAATACAAGAACCCCATTCAATTTTCTCACCTTTGTCTAGCTCATGTCAACACACAAAAAACACCCGATATGGATCCCTGTCTGAATAATTGAGAATCCATGGCCATAAAACGAATAGCCGCACATTACGGTGAAATACCGTGCAGGAACTAGAGGAACGCCGAAGGATTGGCTGCAGGCGTGAAGTTACAGCTCAAAGAATGTCAGGTGGATGCTGGGCGTGTTGGGGTTACTTCAAAGATAACTATTTTTGAATGAGTACTAAGGGACATAACTTGGAAAAGTCATTTAAAACAAGTCTGTAATGTAATTGTCTTTATTTGCCATATGACGACAATTCACACAAAAAAAATGCCCCAACTACAGTGATAAAAATGTCCTCTGCAACCAACAAAAAAGATCCAGGCATAAATCAATACAAAAGGCAAGACAAAAGTAAATGGACAAAAAAGAATATCCAACAAGTACTGTAAAATCAAGTGTTTGAAATACTGAAGTTCACAACATTCAGTCATGCACACAACTAAAGTTTTCTGTTTCTAAAATATGATGTCATGTGGTGAAAACAAAAATGCATTAATTCCAAAATGACATGATTTATTGATGGAAAACCATCTCAAAAATCCAAACGGAACACGGGAACCAGGAACAGACAATAGACGATTTACCATGAGCAATTGGGGAAGAGAACAAGGCACAGATAATAAACACAAGGGAAACAGGAAACAAGGACAGGAAGTGGAACCAAAAAACAAAACCACAAAAAACGTCAAAGAAGTCAAAATAAACCTAAATACAGTGTGGCAAATAATCGATGTGGCCTAACTGGTTTCCCTCCCGCACAAACAGTGATAGTGATATGGAAATGATCAGACTCTGCTTTGATATAAAAAAAAGAAGATTTAATGTATAAAAACAGATAAAGGCAAATTACGGGCTAAGCTTCATAACCTGGGTCTCCTGCAAGATGGCAAGGATGGAAAGACAGAAAGACCAAGAATGAATGAAAGCCCCTGGTCTTATACCAGAGTAACATGATTTGAAAACCTAAAACACATGCAACAATATGACCAATGATCTCTACGACTCCAACCCCCGGCTTCTTTTTCGGGCGCCGGTGTGTCGACTCTCAAATGTAAACACTGAGGTCTGCTCATAAGCAGATGTTTTGGCTTCTTAATGCATTAATACATTTGATATATATGTAATTATCACAGAAATAAAAGATCAGGCACGACAACAGAATGACTGAATATTGTGAAAAACGTTCAGTGTTTTCATGGTAGAGAATATGGATTCCTCCACTCAATGGAAAACAATCCATTGCCGCCCACATATTTTTTAGGATTGTAAGTTCACCTTTGCTCTGCATGTACTGTATACTCAATTCTCCTCATGAAAAATACAGCCTATTTTATCTGCACCTGTGAACCGGTCTCCCCCTGTCCCTGACTCTATTTTTTGAGTTATACAATTCATGTGTTTCATGAAAGATATGTTGTGTCCTGAGCCTGTGAATATGTGTTTTTGTGCTTATGTATGCCTTCTGAATTTGAAAACAGAAGAAAACATATCAAAAGTCAATTATTGAACCCAGCACAATACTCAAACTTGCATGAATCAACCTAAATACAGCTCTGCGTAAAACTGGTGAGGGACAATACACCATGGGTGAAGGCTCATTAGATTATGAATGATATGACCCCATTAAAGTTTTCCAAGTATATAATGTAAGACCATAAGTCTTAGTGAGTCATTGCACACATTATGAGGCCATAAGGGTATGACACAGGGCTTCCTCACGCTCTCACGGAACCACAAGATGTCCACACAGGCTCCGGGTGAAATGAACTGGAACAGATCCAACTGCAGGGCTTCTCCGCTGCATTTAAAATTAGCCCTTATGAAATATGTAAGCAAAAAATATTGGCTTAATATGTAACTGAAATATAGATAACTCTGGGACTTTTGGAAAAGGCAGATTGAGATATGAAATGTGAATGTCAGTTATGCGAGCAAGATGTGTGCAGAATACAAATGAAAGCTGCAGTCACTAACTTTTTTGGTTTTATAAATATGTTCTGAGTGAAAAGGCTCTTACAATGTAACTGAGACCAAAAATAGATGCATGTGAAATATCTTGATTTAACTGAACTGGTCCAAAAGCAAAAGACTATTAAGCAAATGGGTCATCTTTATTTATAGACCAGTGCACAAAGCACTTTACAGTTGTTGTGGCCGGGATTCAAACCCAGGACCTTCTTGCTGAGACGCGAGAGTGCTACATGGATATTATTGGATTGGATTTGATTTTGTTAAATGTTTCAAGGTTACTCCTGATTAAAGAAGCTATACCTGATTTATTTTCTAATGAGTTCATAAAAATGCGTATTACTACATACAAGTTGTATTCAAATCCAAAATTTCATTTAAAACTGCTCAGTGATTCCAAGTTTTTAGAATCACTATGTATGAACTCAGGCTGAATAGAGACTTAGCGTGACGCCCGCTCTCCTCCAACCACAGAACGAGGAGCGGCGCTGTTACGAACAGGCCTCCTCCTCTAGCGTCTGCAGTGCAGGTAAACACAGCAGCATGTTAACAGAAAGTGGCTACAGCTCCTCTTGCTGTAACAGCAGACACAGCAAAACAGCCCAAAAAACAGTGAGGAAGAGAAGAGGGAACTAAAGCAAAAAAAATTATCAGAGAAGAAATCAAGCCCGGGTGATCATACGATGTTAGCATACAGTACATCGTGTCCTCGCTGGAGAGACCTGCGCATGCTGGACCGCTATGGAAGATTTTTTGTGTCATCAGATTTTGAATTTTTTTTTGCTTGAATTTTTCCGTTAGAAATTTCTAACCCTGAAAAAGCATGTTTGAATATTTTTATCTTTACATTTTAGTCACTAAAAATTCAGTTTTCAAATTTCAATGTGATAAAAATTTCACCTTCAAAATATTCACTTTTTTTTTTTTCAATGGAAAAAAAAAGACGGATTATTTGTTCCATCAGAAATTCAATTTTAAATGGACCTGAATTCATCTATTTGAATGTTTTTAACATTTTGAATATTTTTTTCTGTGAATTTCAGTCACTGACTATCAATTTCATAATGTTAAATTCAACAGTCAAAATTCAACAGTCAAAATTCAACAGTCAAAATTCAACAGTCAAAATTCAACAGTCAAAATTCAACAGTCAAAATTCAACAGTCAAAATTCAACAGTCAAAATTCAACAGTCAAAATTCAACAGTCAAAATTCAACGAGAAAAAATTAAATGGTGAAAAATGCACATGACACATCCGGTGTTGAGTTATGTGCTCTGTCAGTTGGTCTGTCGGTTGGTCTGTCAGTTGGTCTGCGCATAATGAACTCTGTTTTCTCTTCACCGACGTTGGAATCTCTCGTTATCTACATTAGACCCTTTAGAACTAATGGAGATTTTGTTAACTTAGAATATTTACATTACCGTCACTCAAAGAGAGAGAGAGAGAGAGAGAGATTTCCTTTGTTTACGGAGCGAGTGGAGCCGAAAGAGCACGTAACTTTTCACAGCTCAAGAAATAAGGACATACGGTGTTCTTACCGTTGTTACTTTATTTCAGAGACAACTCAGCAAATATCATTTAGTGTACAAGAGTTTGAGCTGTGGAATACATGTCTTTTGTTAATTCCTTTACGTGGAGCTCTTTTTCAAGTAACACGAGTGAGCCCTGTGGAAACTTCTACACGGGAAACTAGACCCAAATACTGTGTAATACACTGTCCTTTGTTGCTATAAATGTTCAAATGTGATGGTTTTCATGAACACAAACAAACACACACAGCCTAAATAAATAAACAGGAATATACAGCAATAATGATTTGAAACGAGCACATTTACCAAAAAAGACTAACTCATCAAATTAATGTAGTATCATCTTGTTATTCGCCTTGGTTTCATTACAATCCATTCATTAGAAATCCCATATCAACCTGTTAGATTCATGTTATCAACCGATGAACCTGCTGAAAGCTACGCCTGTCTTTACCTCAGTAAAATGACGCATGCGCAGACCAACAGAGCACATAACTCGTCAGAACACCGGATGTGTCACGTTTCCTTTTTTCACCATTGACATTTTTCTCGTTGAATTTTGACTGTTGAATTTAACATTATGAAATTGACTATCAGTGACTGAAAGATGTTAAAAACATTCAAATAGATGAATTCAGGTCCATTTAAAGTTCAATTTCTGATGGAAATTTTTTCATTGAATTTTTTTTTTTTTTTATATATTTTGAAGGTGAAAATGTCATTTTGAAATTTTAATCACATTGAAATTTATAAACAGAATTTTTAGTGATTGAAATGCAAAGATGAAAATATTCAAACATGCTTTTTCAGGGTTAAACATTTCAAATGGAAAAATTCAAGCTAATAAAAATTCAAAATCTGATGACACAAAAAATCTTCCATAGACCGCCTCGGACATGAAACTAGCGGTAATCTTTCAGTTATATATTTTGTTTACAGTTGCTTTTTGTACCATTTCATCAGTGATTGTTGTACAGCTGACAAGAAGTTGTGCTAATGCTAATGTTTGCATATGTCTCAGATCGCAAATAAAACTAGATTGCTCCGTGGAATGAGAGCGTAGGGGAAATGAGAGACCTGTGGGCGAGTTAGGGGGCGGTGCTAAACTTTCAAACTGAAAGAAACCTTGCAGAAACGGGTATAGCTCCTTTAAGGAAGTCAAAAGCAACAATTAAATAGTTATGACAGAATTGCTGTTGCTGATGTTTTCAGTTCAGGGACATGGAAAGATTGTCGAATTTAGATGCATACAGAATAACAAAACTCAATGTCAAAAACTATGTATGGAATAATACTCTAGGTTGTAAACATATTTTAAGATCTTAAGCATGAAGGTTTCTTGTTATAGTCTCCCATTCTGCACCTGAGTATCCACCTACAAGTCTGGTTGACTGTGCAAACAAAGGTTCACTCTGGTGCTCACAGTGATGGAGTGGGCGAGTGGAAACTTCTAAAGTGGTATCATCCTTCAAACAGGTTCTTTCAATTATGGAGTCAATATACTGTCAATATACAGGAACCAAACAATAAAAATAGAGTCACTCAACTATTTGTCCACCCACTGCTTTATATAGTTTCAACACCACTCAATAGTCATTAAGCCTGTCAGCTACAGGAGAGGCCTCTATAACATATGAACGCTAAATCAGAGAAAATCGGGAACGATTCGCTAATTGGACATTACCCACAATGCTTTGTGCCTTGGGGGAAGCGAGCTGTATCATGCTGTATACGATAGATTCATCGCTGATGAGAAGCATCAGATGCACCGCCACCAACAAAATGCTAAGAGCATAAATAAGTGAATTTTATTGACCTTTATATGGAAAGTCCCAGTGAAATATCAGAATCTTTTTATCAGGGCAGTCCTGACCCCAGCAAGAGGGGAGCTACCGTTCATGTTTTCATCCGGAGGAAACCTACGTAGACAGGGGGAGCACATGCAAACTCCCCCAGAAAGGCTGTGTGGCGGTGGAATTGAACCCAGGACCTTGTAGCTGAGATGTGACAGTGCTAACCACTGTGCCACCGGTTTTCCTTTTTATACTCTGAAAATGTATAGTTAGCAGTTTTTGGTTGGAACAATAAATATTGAAACCTTTCTTCAGCCACTGAAGAGAGTAACGTGTGGACCTCGTCCACCGATCAGGAGGTTGACCCTTGGGGCTGTGCGATTCCATTTCTCTGGAGTGAGGAGGACGTGTTGTAGCAGAGCAGTTGGACGCCGCTTCCAGTGACGATACTCACTGGAGTGGCTGACGTCACGTTATGGTTTAGCTTTGGCACGCTTGGAACCACTGTCGAGGTGGCACGACAAAAGTACCCTGACCCCAAGCCCAACCCTAGTGGAAATGCAAAATAACCACATTTGCAGATGGGGACATGCCTGGATCACCACAGCAGTGGGAATAGAGGCCCTGTGGTGGAGCTCCTTCTTGCACTGCATATAAAAGAAAGAAAATTAAACATTTAGAACATCTAAAAAAAAAAGTACAATGAAACAACACAATGTCATTGGTCCATAAGACGGGTTAACCAATTAAATAACTGCTTTGATCTGAAGAATTGCAGTTAATTTAGAGGCTACTGTCTGAGAATTTCGAGGGCAGGAATGTAATTAAACTTTAGTAGAGATTTCTAAAGAATATTTGCTCTGAAAGAACATCTATTTTTTGGAACATCTTTCATTGCGACATCTCTGTGGCTGATGAAAAGATCCCGTCACGCTGTGTGCATGAACATTGCAACGAATAACCTTCAAAAAGACGTTGTTTTTGGACTTTTTACTGTCATTTCAACATTGTTTTCATCATTCTGAAAAAGCTGCTGTTTGCCTCTGCCATATTTCTCTTTATAACAAAGGGACAATACTGACTGAAGTATTTGAAACAGCTCTGTCAACAAAAAGTCCAAAATAAATGACAAACACAACTGTTTTGATTGAGTACTGCTTTTTCTCAGTGCGTTCTTGGCTCAATTTGATTCAGGACAGAATGAGACATCTGGTTCTCCATCTTCATCATATATTTTGAGCAGAATCTTCAATTATTTACCCCCCTCTGTGCTATTTATGGTGAAATGTCGGCTATTCAAATATGCATGAAGCGTCTATAGAGGACGCTCGTGTCTGTGCTCATCTGTTGGGAGTAGCAGTCACATGACACATGACCACATATATACAACTATAGCACCTGGACAAAAGTGGGCTTTGAATGTCAGAGATGGGCTATTCTGGAGCATTTGCGTGACCTACACAAGTTAATGGGCTGCTGACGAATGATACATGCTCTACATCTGCTGAATGAGGTCCCGAAAATAGCCTGATGAAGGTCAGCGAGACCCAAACACTGCCTTAAAGCCTTATAATAGTGAGACAGAGACTTCTTTTCAAGAGTTAAGTAAGGTTTCCAGGTCTCTCATGCAGCCAGCGAAAGTTCAATTTGGTAGACGTCAGCCAAAGGTAACCCCTCCAGGCCGGTTCTCATCCCCAGCCTATCGCGCTGCAAACGCCCCTTCCAATCACCGCACCGGCCAGGCAAGCCGCTTAAAAGCGGAGAAACTCCCACTCTCTGCCTTCTCGAAGCCTCGCATGCTCCTGAAGCCTTGCAAAGAATCGTTCTGGAGGAATCGCTTTCGTCTGCTCTCACTTACTCGTGCATGTCCCTGCTGTCCTCTGTCTGCTGCGTGGTCTGCTCCTTCTGTGGCTGCACCTGCTGCGGGTCTAGTGCTGTGGTCCGTGGGTCTTGCCGCTCTCCTCCTTTGCGGGCTCTTTCTGCGGGTTCGCCGCTGCTCGTCTCGTCGCGGCCTGCTGCTGCATACGGCCGGTCTGGCCCGGTGCGGTGGGAGCCGTTTAAATCCCTCTCTGGACTACGAGCTGTTTAAATCCCTCTCTTGGACTGCAAGCGCTGTTAAATCCCTCTCGGACTGCGGCTCCCAAAATGAATCCCTTACATTGGTCTGTGAGCTCTCAGGTTAAAACCCCACGGAACTGCTTATATCTGGAACTGCTTATATCTGGAACTGCTTATATCTGGAACTGCTTATATCTGGAACTGCTTATATCTGGAACTGCTTATATCTGGAAATGGTTATATCTGGAAATGCTTATATCAGGAAATGCTTATATCTGGAACTTTGTACCGTATCTGGAACTGCTTCATATGGAACTGCTTATATATGGAACCGCTATATTGGAACTGCTTATATGGTTCTGTTATACCTGGAACTGTTATGCAGTATATGGAACTGCATATATGGTACTGCCTATATCTGGAACGCTATATATTAAAAATAAATAAATGAATAAATAAATACATATAAATAAATAAATATAAATAAATATAAATAAATATAAATAAATATAAATAAATAAATATAAATAAGTACATAAATAAATAAATTAAAAACTGCAGGCTCTGTTGGATCCCTCACACTGGACCGTAAACTCTCAGTTTAAACTCCTCACTTGGACTGCGGGCTCAGTTAATCCCTCACTTGGACCGTAAAACCTGTTTAAATCCCTCACACTGAACAGCTACAACAACATCCTACTGCCGTGGCTTTGATACAGGATCATTGCTGTTATTATCTACGGATGCTGCAGCTGCTGCTGCTGCTACTGCTGCTGCTGCTCCGTACTGCTACTGCGCTACTGCTGCTGCTGCTGCTCCATGCCGCTACTGCTGCTACTACTGCTGCTGCTTCATTTACTTGCCATATCTCTTCACTGCATCTCTTTACTGAAACACTGATCAGCTATGACAACATTCTACTGCTGTGGCTTGATACAGGATTATTACTGTTAATCTCTAAGGATGCTGCTACTGCTGCTGCTGCTGCTGCCGCGGCTTGGTAGAGGTTATCGCTGTATTATCTGAGGTTACTGCTGCTGCCGCTGCTGCTATTGCTACTGCTGCAACCCACTCTCTCAGAAGCTTATCCTGTTTCTAATGGACGCTGCCTGGCCGAGTATGCCGCGCCGCGCTGGCCTCGTACCTATGCTCCCAGGGTCGCTTCGGCGGTCATGCTTCATCTCTCTACCTAATCTTCTGATTCTATCAGATGCAGCCGGCCGAGTAGCTGCGCTGAGCCGTCAATCGGACTCCTAATCAAAGGCATCCATACCTGTATTCTTCACTCTTCTGATCGCAGGCTCCCCCATCGTGCTGCCCATCCTGCAGCGGCTCTGAGCGGCACTGAACTCTGGCTCGTCTTCCAAGTACATGTCTGCCCTCCTCGCAGCATCTTCCTGCTCGCCTTCTATGGCTTCTCTGCATAAGCGTTTCACTACTGCTCACTCACCCTTCAGGCGGTCCGAGACACGGCTTTTCCCGACCATCCTACTATCCTGATTATCTACTCTCCAACCCAAGATTCTAAGCGTAAGGGCGCCTGCAACTTCAATGGCCCTCTCCGATATGTCTCTGCCCCTACAGGTCTCCGCTTCTACACGGACGTGCCCCTTCCGTGGGTTTTGGGGGTTTTTTCCAGGACCATTGGGTTGCCGGGCCGTGGCCGCTACTTTCCACCGGAGCATCTCCTCTGCCCTACACGAGATATTCCCAGTGGTCGTGGCCTGCGCGCGGCGGAATCACACCTGGCAGAGAAATAGGATCTCCGTCATGCGTGATAATCTCGACTTCCAGGAGTTCCGACGCCTCTGCCCTTCTGCCAACCCATCACCATGCCAGATCCCCTGCATGGAATCCCTCGCCCTGGACTAGTCCCTCCGTCTCTTCACCTCCTCATCTCCTCCGCTGCATCCTACATGAAGATGGGTCTCTCACCTTCCACACTGAAATCATACAGTTTCGCGTGGAAAGTCTACTCCAGCTTCTGTCACGCCCACTGCATTCCACTCATTCCGCCCTCTGCTGTCACGATCCATGATGCATTACACTCGCCTCCGCTCTCGGAAAGGAGATCTCAACGGACCGCTATTTCTTACCCCTGATAACCTCCCTGATAACCCCTGATAACCTCCCTGATAACCTCCCTATGTCCCCCAACTGGTTCAGAGCCCAACTCAAGTACGTACTGCTGCTTTGTAATCTGTCTCCCCATCTCTACACAGCCCACTCCTTCCGGATAGGCGCCACCACGCGCGCCGCGTCACTGGGGCTCCCCCATTCCGCCCTTCAGCAGCTGGGCCGCTGGTCATCATCGGCCCTCTCCTCATACATCAGGCCTGACACCTCGACCATCCTGGCAGCCCAGCGGCTTTTGGCATCTCCATAAAACACTCGCTAAACTCCTGGTGGCGGCTGCAGCTGAGTATCCGCAAGTTTGGTCACAGCAAATAGCGGTCACAGTATATAGTGATAGCGGTAACAGTATATAGCGATAGCGGTCACAGTATATAGCGATAGCGGTCACAGTATATAGCGATAGCGGTCACAGTATATAGCAAACAATGGTTAGCGCATGATGGTCGTCAGCATATAGCGATAGCGGTCACAGTATATAGCGATAGCGGTCACAGTATATAGCGATAGCGGTCACAGTATATAGCGATAGCGGTCACAGTATATAGCAATAGCGGTCACAGTATATAGCGATAGCGGTCACAGCATAGAGTAGTCTCGTCGTTCTGTCCCCTCCAAACCAGGCTGCAAAACTCCATCAACACAGCCTTTTGGGGATTGGCACGCTCCTTCGCATGGAGGCCCTCCGCTCTGAAGGCCGCACCGGGGCCTAGGGCGCCAAAACCTCCTCCTAAATAAAATACTCAAAAGCTTCTTGTTTCACGTCTCTCCAAATTGAAATGCAGCCAGCGAAAGTTCAATTTGGTAGACGTCAGCCAAAGGTAACCCCTCCAGGCCGGTTCTCATCCCCAGCCTATCGCGCTGCAAACGCCCCTTCCAATCACCGCACCGGCCAGGCAAGCCGCTTAAAAGCGGAGAAACTCCCACTCTCTGCCTTCTCGAAGCCTGCAACCACCGCCTCCCCTCCTCCTCCTCTTCACCCTGCCTTCAATCCGCCTTCAATCTGCTTCCCGCTGCCAAATGCCGCCACCAGTGCCTAGGTCCCGGGGGATTGGCACGCTCCTTCGCATGGAGGCCCTCCGCTCTGAAGGCCGCACCGGGGCCTAGGGCGCCAAAACCTCCTCCTAAATAAAATACTCAAAAGCTTCTTGTTTCACGTCTCTCCAAATTGAAATTGTAATGTCTGTAATTAACTCAATGCAGAAAAGACGATATGCTTTGTAGAGAGCTGATTTATTCCCGGTCTTTTTAGAGGCGGTAATATCACTGTCATGTATCAAGTACATCCGGTTCCGGTACATTTCACTGAGGCAATCAAAGTAAAAGACTTGTGTAGACCAGGGATTAAAGAGTTCCGTCTAGGTGACGGATTTCCGTCAAATGAAATTGGTCTGGAAAAAAAAAAAAATATATATATAATGATATTAATACACACAATGAAATGATTGATTATAAAAATAATATATAGTAATACATATATGTGTGAATCTGTTATATATATATATATATATATATATATATATATATATATATATATATATATATATATATAATATTATATATATATATATATCGATGTATAATAATAATTTGAATATAATTGTATTTAAATGTATATAGTAGGGTTGCCACGATTTCAAATTTTGGAATCACGATTATTGTGAGATAAAATATTGCGGTTTCACGATTAATCACGATTATCGACATTTTGAAAGAAAATCAACTCAGATTGTTTTTTTTGTAATTGAAATGCTTTATTAACACTTGAACTTGTAAACATTAACATTCACTGTTTAAAAATAAATAAAAGGCTTGAGGTAAACGTTTTATAAAATATAAACAAATAATAATAAATTAAGTTCGTAAAGTGTACTTTACGAACTGTAGGAACTTTTTAGATTTGAAGACATTAAGGCATCCATAATTGGAACAAATTTAGATGTGTTATTTTTATACACATCTATATATTTTATAACCATTAACTAAACTTCTCAACAAAATCTATAATTGAAGAACGAAATATTTAGCAGAAGTACTTGCAGAATATATCTTTTCAGTCCAAGTTTTGATGCAAGAATGTAAGTATGTTCACATTCTCAGTGCTGAGCCTGGACCGCTGAGGGCAAACGATGTGGCCACTGGTGCTGAATACTCGTTCAGAGGGCACACTTGTGGCAGGAATGCACATTTACTTTTTTGCTACTTTGGAGAGAAGAGGCATTTCGTCCATATGCGTCTTCCACCAAGACAATGGATCTGCTTCAGCACTGATTATTGGCAGTGATAGGTAGAGTTTTAACTCTGCCTCAACTTTTTCCTGAGATGCTAAGGGTGCACTTGCTGGCGTGCATGCTTTTGTGATTTGCTGCAGGAGTCCTGACAGTGTTGTGCCTTTCCTCTTAGACGATCACGATTCTGCGTGAGGCAGTGCTTGTGATGTTCCCGGACCTGTATTTGGGGTGATTGCAACAGCTTCCTCTGCACATGTCTTCTTTGTATCCTCTAGTTTTTCAGAGAAGTTGCCCTTAAACCTTGGATCAAGAAAACATGCAATATCCAGGACCATTTTCATCTCTTCTGTATATCTCATCTGAAGTAACAGGTCATTTCTTACTGCACTCTTCATCGCTTCAGTAAGTGCACTGTCTTCTTCCTTTGGACTTAAAATATGCCCATTTATGTGTACGAGCACGGGCTTTAAAGAAGATAGTGTAACTTGCTTCTCTGATGCCATTACATCTGTCAATATGTTTAGTGGCTTCAGAAACTGGTGTGCCTCCTCCATGACGGTGATATCTGTATCTTTTGGCATTAAATGCCATAAGCTTCTGTCCCCTGCCAAAACAGCACAGACTGCCTGCTGCTGCTCCAAGAATCTGGAGATCATCTCAAATGTGGATCCCCACCTTGTAACCACATCATTTATCAGGGCATGTGCTGGGATGTTAAGCTCCTCTTGTTTCTTCTTTAGTTCTCTCTTTTTTTTCCAGCTACGCGAGAAACCTTGCACTAAGTGACGGCATGCTCTTATGGCTTTTTCAACTCTTTGGATTTTGAGCACCTTGCTGATAGCAAGATTTAGATTGTGCCCAAAACAGGAAAACCACACAAAAGCAAAATTCATGTTGGTGGCGTTGTCTGTGGTGATGCCAGATAGATTATCTGGGGAGATGCCCCACTCTTGAAGTATGTTTTCCACTGTTTCTGTTATGTTGTCTGCAGTGTGATCATCAGGGAAGTACAGTGTCTCTAGACAGTGGGCTTTAAGTTTCCAATCAGAACTCGCATAATGAATGGTGAAGCTGATCTCCTGGTTCTCCACCTCCTCCACTGCTTGTCCACACATCAGTTGTTGCCCCAAACCATTCAGCTTCTTTCATTTGCTCCTCTACGCTTTCCTTCACTTCCAAACATAATTTGGGTATTTCAGTTGTTGTAAAGTGGGTTCGCCCTGGTACCTTATATTGTGGAACAGCCTTTTTCATCAAAGATAGAAATCCAGGTTTTTCTACAGAGTAGATTGGCTATATAATATGCTACGGCTTGATTGAGATCTTTTGCTTGTTTTGATGAAGGTGCATATTTAATGCTTTTTGAGAATGACTTTTCAACTGTAGATTGAACAGTAGCTGCAGGTGGTCCATTCAGGCTGGGAGTTTTTTCTGGAAAACAATTAAATGGATAAATAAAGATTATCATATAATATTTTAGATATTTTTTTTGTATTACATTTAAAATATACATATATGTAAATAGCTGAACATTATATATATATATATTTTATTTTTCTAAGTATAACAATTTTCATATTCTTATATACATTTTGTTGACTAAGGACACGTGCTACTGTCACTTTAAGAGCTTCTCCTAGCGCACCGGCGCTAGTACTTTCACTTTAGATATGCAGAAGCAGAGAGAGAATTGCATGAATGTGCATCCTGAGACATTTGGACAACTTTAATTTGACAATGATGCAGTTTTATTACCTTGACTTGGACATACAGCAAAAGATGATTATCTCGAAGATGTTGAATCAGATTTGAAGTATTAGCCCCTTTCGCTGCCACTTTCCGACGACAGGATTTGCACGTTGGAAAACCATCAGCCAAAACAGAATCTTGCTCATCTTTTGGATACCCAAAGTGATCCCACACTGCTGACTTCAGTCGTTTTTTCGGTGGATACAACTCTGTGGGAGCTTGTCCTGCCATCTCCAATTCAGCGGTGAGTCTACTCTGCTCCGTGTGCAGCGGTCCCGTACTGCACTTCACGCGAGAGTTTTCCGTACCAGCGGTAAACCGTGCCATTTAAAATCCTTAAGGTTAACCTACCATGGGCTTTTATAATCGCGATTACCGTAAAACCGGTTAACCTCGGCAACCCTAGTATATAGAAATAATAAGTAATATAATCACGAGTGGGCCTTGAACGTGCCGTGGCCACATGAGCGCTCCGCAAATGAATCAAGGCAATGGGACGTAGCTGAGCTCACGCGCAAATGAAGACGCGATGAAGTTAGCATTGGTAACACGGAGGTGAAAGTTTCTGGAAACTGCACGGAGCTTTTGAAAAGGAGAAGAGGAGGAAAATCAGAATCATTTTCAGAATCAGAATCAGAATCATTTTTATTGCCAACGTAAGTAACGGGAGGTCACAGACTTGGAAATTGCTTTGGCTCAGTGCAACAGTCAAAAAGAGATAATAAAAATAAGAATAAAAAACACTTCTAAAGAATAAATTTAAATTTAAAATAGAGTTACAGTTACTATTTACAATATACAAGTGCACATGGTGCACACAATGTAAGGTGACAGCAGTACAGTGAAGTAAAGTGACGTATGATGGGCAGTAAAGTGACTTTATAAAGGTCGGGGGGACAGGTTAAGAAGTGTTCAAGAGTCCAACAGCAGAGGGGAAGAAACTGTTCTTGTGGCGGGAGGTTCTAGTCCTGATGGACCGCAGCCTCCTGCCTGAGGGGAGTGGTTGGAATAGTCCATGTGCAGGGTGAGAGGGGTCGGCTGTGATACGACCAGCCCGGCCTCGAGCTCGGGCGACGTACAGGTCCTGCAGCGATGGAAGGCTGCGGCCGATCACTTCCTCTGCAGAGCGCACAATGCGCTGTAGTCTCTGTTTGTCCCTGACTGTGGCTCCAGCGAACCACACGGTGACGGAGGAGGTGAGGATGGACTCGATGATGGCCGTGTAGAACTGCACCAACATCTGTGCAGGCAGCTTGGCTTTCCTGAGCTGCCGCAGGAAGTACATCCTCTGCTGGGCCTTCTTGATGAGGGAGCTGATGGTCGGCTCCCACTTGAGGTCCTGGGTGATGGTGGTGCCCAGGAAACGGAAGGACTCCACAGAGGTGATGGGGGAGTCCATCACGGAGGGTGGGGGCGGGGGGGACAGTGCTCTTCCTGAAGTCCACAATCATCTCCACTGTCTTCTGGGCGTTCAGCTCCAGGTTGTTACCACTGCACCAGGACACCAGCCGGTCCACCTCCCTCCTGTAGGCGGACTCATCGTTGTTGGAGATGAGTCCAATGAGGGTGGTGTCGTCCGCGAACTTGATCAGCTTCACGGAGTCGTGGCTGGAGGTGCAGTGGTTGGTGTACAGGGAGAAGAGCAGGGGAGAAAGAACACAGCCCTGTGGGGCTCCTGTATTTATAATCCAAGGGTCCGAGACATTCTTCCCCAGACGCACTCGCTGCTTCCTGTCCGTCAGGAAGTCAGTGATCCACCTGCAGGTGGAATCGGGCACGTTGAGCTGGGGAGAGCTTGTCCTGGAGCAGGGATGGCAGGATTGTGTTGAAGGCAGAGCTGAAGTCCACGAACAGGACCCTGGCGTAGGTCCCCGGGGAGTCCAGGTGCTGTAGGATGTGGTGGAGGGCCAGGTTAATGGCGTCGTCTACAGATCTGTTGGCTCTGTAGGCGAACTGCAGGGGGTCCAGGAGGGGGGAGGTGAGGGACTTGAGATGGGAGAGAACCAGGCGTTCAAATGACTTCATGACGACAGACGTAAGTGCTACAGGTCTGTAGTCATTGAGTCCTGTGATCCTGGGCTTCTTCGGGACGGGGACAATGATGGAGGATTTGAAGCAGGCCGGGACATGGCAGGACTGCAGAGAGGAGTTGAAAATGTCCGTGAACACAGGAGTAAGCTCACTGGCGCAGTGTCTCAGAGTGGCCGGAGACACGTGGTCCGGGCCAGGAGCTTTGCGGGGGTGCAGCCTCAGGAAGAGTTGTTTAATCTCTTTAGCGGCTATTGTTAGGCTGGGGGCAGGGCTGATGGGTGGGTCGTTAGAGTAGTTAGAGTAGTGGGGGGTGGGGGAGGGAGAGGTGTCAGGGGCAGCATCAAAGCGACTGAAAAATAAGTTCAGATCGTCAGCTAGCTTGTGGTCATCAGCACAGGGGGGGGCTTTGGGTTTGTAGTTGGTGATCTCCCGTAGGCCCCTCCAGACAGAAGCAGTATCGTTGTTACCAAACTGCTCCTGTAGTCGTTCTCTGTGCCGGGACTTGGCTGCTTTCAGTTCTTTCCTGAACTGATATTTAGCTGCTTTGTAGCCGCTGCGGTCCCCCTCCCTGAAAGCAGACTCCTTTGCTTTCCTGAGCTGCCGGAGTTTAGCAGTGAACCAGGGTTTGTCGTTGTTATAGATGACCCTGGTCCTTGTTGGAATGATGCTATCCTCACAGAAGTGGATGTATGACGTCACAGTGTCCGTATATTCATCCAAGCTGTCTGTGGCAGCTCTGAAAAGGTCCCAGTCTGTAGATTCCATGCATGCGCGCAGCTCTTCCACAGCTTCATCAGACCACACTTTGGAGCTCCTCACTGCAGGTTTCGAGAGCTTTAGTCTCTGTCTGTAAGCAGGAACCAGATGTATCATGGAGTGATCTGAGAAGCCGAGGGCTGGCTTGGGAACAGCGCGAAAAGCTCCGCGCACGGTGGTGTAACAGTGATCCAGAGTGTTCTCCTCTCTGGTCGGGCATTTGATAAACTGTCTGTATTTGGGTAATTCCTGGCTCAAGTTTCCCTTATTAAAATCCCCCAGGATAATAACAGCAGCAGATCCGCGGACTGGTAAGCTGGGCGCGTAATAGACGAAAGGTAATTAACGTTTACCAAACGCAATGCTATTTACTTAACGGAATGTACAAAACGGACTTTGCTGCAACTGGGAATGGGGACAAACATGTCTTGGTGAGCTTTTGATATTGTCTTGTTTGCGATCTTCTTGCAAAACTCAGCGTGATGTAAAAGAGCCAATCAATGAGTCATGGTGCGAAAAGATGAGAGTGGCCGGTGCTTGTGCGTACTTTGCCATAAAAAATTGCATGTATGGGAGTAATGAGAAAAAAGTTTTGATTCGCCACCAGCTCAAAACTGCGCACAAGGCAGCTGTTTGTGCACTTTCCCACACTTCATCTTTACCTGGTGCATCAGCAACAACTAACACTAGGCTTGCTCTGGCGGACCGTGTCTGTGGCTTTATCGCAGAAAATAACGTTCAGAATATCACTACCGCTGGTAGATTTATTTAAATCATTTGCAGTTGATCGAAGTGCACTGTACACTCAAACTTGATAGGGAAACCTTTTTCTTAAATATGGACGTGTCCACAAACAAATGTGGACAGAATTGTATCGTCCTTTTGCAATATTTTGACGAGGACAGAGCCAAAGTGTTGACGCTCCATATCGCCTCAAGTAAAGCTACTCTCACTAATATTCTGTCAAAAAGTTTACTCGTTGCTTGATCCACTTATATTTCATATCAAAATACACTGTATATCTTTGAAGAATTCATTTGAGCTGTATTCAATATACAATCTATTATACAATAATATATTGTAATTACAAATATAACTTGGTCTTGCATATTACTGTGATATACATGTGATAAATTTCCATGCGAAAATTTTCAGTCAAATCTTTTTTTTTTGCTTTAACCCCTGGTGTAGACATCACACTCATATGCACCAACATCTGGATATGGGTTCCTGGGCGCTGTACTGTGGCAACCACCGCTCCTGACGAAAGCCTTAGTGTACCTTTATCTTTACCTTTACCTCTCTGCATGGAATTTTTAACTCCTACGTACTGGTTGATAAATTTCTTGGTTAAGAAACGTTTACTCAAGAATGTAATTTCAGTCGGTTTTTTTACTTTGTACAATCACACCCTTATACTGTAGCTTCTGCTGACATTAGCTTGACCATCAGATTCAGATTCAGATTAATTTTATAAGCCATGTGCAGTATAAAAACTACATTGGAATACATTTGCAAAAAAGGTTCTGTGTGCACCGACAGAAAAAGAGCATGATACAATGAGATACAATGAGTAAGATACAACCTAAAGCCTGGTTCACACGGCAGGATATTTAGGCCGATTTAGACCCGATTTACCCCTTACGACAATCTTAAGAAACGCTCCGATTTCCGTAACAAAATCTCTCCTCCGAGGACAAGCGAGCGCGTTGCCATGACTACGGCGTGTAGCCAATAAGAAGACGAAGTGACAAGCCGGTGAGGAAACACCGGAAAAAAACCAAAAGCATTGACCATTGCCTTTTCTTTGGATTACGTCTCTTCTCTGATAACAACAAACTGCACACTATCGCCACTGCATCCTCTTCGTCCGCCATGACTGTTTACTCTGAAGTCACGCTTGATCTCGAGAGATTTTGTGAGATTTCCGTCTGACCTGGGAATGCTCGGGGGGGGGTCGGGGGGGGGGGGGGGGGGGGGCTACGCACCACACACTGCACGACCAAAGTGGTTAGACGCAGGATTTTTAATCTCCCCGTGTGGGGTCTAACACGGAGAAAAATCGGCCGACAATTTTAAAATTGTCTCGTGTGAACCAGGCTTTACTTGGGCGGCACGGTGGCTGAGTGGATAGCACTCTCGCCTCTCAGCAAGAAGGTCCTGGGTTCGAATCCCGGTCGGACCAGGCCAATCCCTGTGTCTGCGTAGGTTTCCTCCGGTTTCCCCTACCACTAAAAATATGTCCAATAGTTCTAGCATGCACCTCCTGTACTGGCGACCCTGCTCCCATCTCTGTGTGGAGTGAGAGACAAATGCCCAAAATTAACTCTTGTAAACCGCTTTGAGACACAGATCTGCAGTGAAAAGGCGGTATATAAATAAAGATTACTTACTACTACTACTAAAATGTAATATAAAATACACATACACTGGAAATAAAAGAATAAAAAAACAGCTGACACGGTGGCACCGATCAACAAGAACCATACAAGGGGTAAAAGCAGGAATCAAAGTGCTCTGTTTAGGCACCTAACAGCCTGTGGAAAGAAGCTGTTAGCGTAGCGAGATGTCCTGCATCTCAGCGACCGACATCTTCTGCCCGAGGGAAGAGGCTGGAACATGGCTTTCCCAGGGTGGCCAGAAGAGTCATTGATGATTTTAATGACTCTTCTGGCCACCCTGGGAAAGCCATGTTCCAGCCATGTTCACATCAGTGATAATGATGAATCATCTTACAAAGATGAGGATATTATACCATAATATGTCCATAATCACATACTAATATAAGTAAAATCCATACTTTTATCAATGTTTTATCAACACACATATCAAACTGTTTTTACCTAACATTTTTATTTAATAAATGTGCACATTTTTGCCATGAAAAGAACTAAGACAACATTCTCTGAACAAAGTAAACACAACACACCATCACATGACATTTAATTAATTGTATACGTTTTTTTAAATACAGTAAATACATACTTTCCAGTTAGAAAACCATGCACCGAAAATCATTGATTTAATTTAAATAGGACCTAAACCCTTTGAACATAACATTAGATGAATAGAATTTTGTCTGAAAGACATACTTGAAAGTTATCCAAATGTGGTATTTCCTCTGTGTCATTTTGAAAAGAAGCAGAAGGATGCAGAAAGAGGATAAAGAGGCTGATCTCAACACGTCTTGTCGTCTGCAGCACACCTCCTGAAAAGGACCCACAAGGAAATCATCCTCAGTGAAGATATCTTAAAAAGGACTTGCAATAACTATGACCATTCACAGCAGTCTTTTTGGTTATAAAGCGTTTTTCAAAATATGAATTTGTGAACATTGAGTTGGTTTTAAAATAATTGTATTCAAAGTAGCAATACCAAGAGTTAAATATAGCAGAGTGTATAGTGTGATGGAATTGTCACATACAGCGAGTTGTGAAAATCAATGTAACATGCACTAAATGTGACTGCATGCTTTTATCACCCAGTTATTACCAACAGGGCACAAAGGCGTGAGGAACAAGATTAGATTTGACCCCGCTGTTATGAGCCGCAAATGTCTTTGTTCATCTCTGGTCACTTGGGTTCTGTGATGAATGCATCCAATATCGCAGTCTTTACATATGCACAAAACACTTTCTTATTTTTTGCCATTTCAGACAACTTTTTTGTCTTGATTTTTAATCTTTTTAATTCAATTATTATTGGGCTAAAAAAAAGTTCTAAGATGCCTGGAGCTCTTGAGTAGGGAGCGGGTGTCAAAGCCAGCTCCATGTGAGGGGTGTGTCAGAGCCCAGCCTTCCCAGCATAGAGGCTCCAGCCATGGGCATCAAGAGACTGGACTGGGGCCTTTCCCACGGCCCTTTAGCCTGTGCTGCTGGAGCGTGTGGTGCTGTAATCCTGCCCAGTCTTCCGCACGCCTGGATCATGTGAAGCAGCCGCAAACATGATTGGAAGAAGTGGTAAAATCTATCCACATCCAGAGTTCAAGAAGAGGTGACAGTGGGAAGACAAATGCAGGTGTTCTCAGAAAAGGAAAGGCTCAGACTTTAAGCTGGGGGCCTTTCAATCCACAAACTGCATTCAAAAACAGAGAGCTTGTCATGTTTTGAAAAGGAGGACCCAGAATTCAACACTGCAAAAAATAATGTAATTTAATCAATAAACATACAATCCAAAAGCCAAACACAAATTAATGTAAAACACAGGACTTGAGGACGAAGCTGAGAACCAGGAACTAAAAATGACAACCATGACAGAACTACTCCCTTCTGCGGTCGTAATAAAACATGTGATGTGTAAGACAGCTAACCTCGAGTTTGTGCCTGAAAAGGGTTGCCAACTTGAGAACAAAAAATAAGGGACACCATTTCGGTGGATCGGGTTGAGCACTTTTGCCTCCTAATTTCAATCTACACAGGAATCATGGAAATTCATTATCACAGTTTTTAGAATGTCATTTATTGACTCTATATTAAAAAAAATAGGTGGAACTCTTTGGCTGGTTAGGACTTCATGCATGCTTATTAGTAATAAAAAATATAAAAAGACAAATGCTGTAACATAAATTATTTATGGATGTTACAGTAAAGACCATTTACTGTAAAAGCAAATAAAAAATAAAAACATGTATTCATGTTTCAAACTCACAAATGTTGAAATCAAAGTCTGTAGCAGTTAGACATGGTCATTATTTACATTGTCTGAGAGTTTAGTGTGTGTACATGGCTTCAGTAAAATCTATTGTTCGTTTGCAAAGCTGGTCTGGACATTTGTTGGCGCTCCCTAAGTGCTTTTCTCAGCACTTGCAGTGCATTGGATTCAGAAGATTTCTCTGCATTAAAACAGTGCATTGGATTTGAAAAAACAACTTAGAGATGATCATTTTTGCACAATTACTTTTGTTTAACAAAGTAGCATTCGTGAGCTAATGACTGCGGAAGTCCGAATCTGGGAATGAGACGCTACTTTACCAAACTTCTGCCGTGTTGCTGCTGCGGGCACGGCCCACGCTGGCGATTGGCAACATTAAACATATAGTCTATGCATTAAACCAATGTATGTGATCAAACCTACTTTGACACTGATTGACCGAAAGGTAGATGCTTAAACTGTGATTACTTCATGTGTGCGTGTGTCGCGCCTGTGACATGCAGTGAGTGAGTGATGCATTCAAGGTGGCTCTGAAAATACTGGACAAAAGTCGCCCCGTATCAGTTCAATACGGGACGCACATAGTTTTTTTATAATACGGGACAATTCCGTATTTCAAGGGACGGTTGGCAACCCTATGCCTGAATAGCATAAAAAAATAGGTGAAAAACAACAAATGAGGGTTTGGTAGTTCTGTCTTATTTCACATTCACAGTCAAATTGGCTGTTAAAAAAATTTCCATGACTTTTGAAGTTTGAAAAACAGATTGAACCAAGTTTCTTTCATCATTGGCTTCTAGCTAAAATTAAAACATACCTTCATCAAAATGACCTTCAAAGAGTGATCCACTTTGCAGTTGGACTTCTGCGGCTGGTTGTTTGTGAGACTGGATGAAAACATCTTCAGAGACTACAGGCTGTCCAGAATGCTTTGGACCGTCTTCTCACAAGCACAAGGGAATGGGAGAATATTACAGCCAATCTACAGGTTGGAGACCCCTACATTATACACTTTACCACAGAGTTTTGGCTTTATTTTAAGAAAAATGTATCTTAAAATAAAATGTTAAATTCACTTTTAAATCTGCCTTGCACTATATCATATACGACGAATACATAAGTTGGCCTTCGCTGTACATTAGAAGAGAGCTAAAAATTATACAAATTAATTATAATGGACTTACTGAAAGATTTGCCTGATTATCTGACATATTTGTTCAGCTAGAACTTTGACTCTCTGAACACAGATCACACAACCAAATTGTGTTCGTACAAACTGTTCTGACGCCACTTTCAATAATTTGTTATGAGAAATGTAGATACAATGATAATAAAACAGTTAAAACTGTGTGTGTGTGTGAGTGTGTATGTGTGTGTGGGTGTGTGTGTGAGTGAGTGAGTAAGAGAGAGAGTCTGCAACAACTCTTACAAGCCTTCCCTGCCTAAATAATTAAACCAAGATTAGCAGAAAGTCTGTGTTTATACTCTTCAAAATAAGATTAAATCACAAAAGGGAACTTCAGATCAATAAAGAAAAGCGGTCTACAACATTTGTTTAGCCTAGCTCGTAATCACAGAAAACTATACGCATTGCAACACATGTGATCAAAGATATGTGAAAATTGGAAACGGAAACATCATTTGAAAGTACAGTTCAGCATATTTTGTGTTGGCGAGGACTCCATAAACGTATTCTGCTTTTTAATTTTAAATTGCCAACCCAATTTAAATATATCACCTGGTGGAGAGCACGATGTGAGACCTTTGGATCTTCGTGCTGCAGACACTGACATTTGCAGGTCTGTGCCTATTAGCAGAGAATGTACAGTGGGGGAATGAGGCCCCATGTGCCATACACTTAACACTGTCTGCAGAGCGCTAATGGGAGCCTGGACGGTTAAATGGATGACGTTTGGAGGGAGACGGGACCGTGTAGCCTTCAGTGGCCAGTTTTACCTGCGTCATAGGCCAACTGTTCGGATCGGTCTTGGAATAAGTATTTTACATACTCTGGTGTAAATTTAAGTGAGGTAATATGATGATAACTTAGGAGTTATTTTTGATAGCATCTTTAGGATTTACAAGCAAATTAACTCAGTAATCAAAGCCAGCTTTTATCAGCTCCGGGTCTTGAGCAAAGTGAAGGCTTACATCCCACCCACTGACTTTGAGCGAGTTATCCACCTTTTTATTTCATCTAGATTAGACTACTGCAACTTGTTGTACTGTGGTCTGGACCTCGGCTCATTAAAGCGCCTTCAGCAGGTGCAGAATGCTGCTGCTCGCTTACTCATGGGGACACATAAGCGAGAGCACATCAACCCTGTGCTAGCCTCACTTCACTGGCTCCCTGTTACTTTCAAGGTTGATTTTAAGATTCTGATGCTTGTTTTTAAGTGTTTGAATGGTTTGGGCCCTGTGTATCTGTCAGAGCTGTTATCTCTGTCTGCTCCTGTCAGATCAGTGAGGTCTGAAAACCAGCTTCTGTTGAACGTGCCTCGGTCTTGTCTCAAAACTCGAGGAGACCGAGCCATTTCTGTTGCTGCCCCCAAACTGTGGAAGAGTCTACCTCTGTTCATTAGAGCAGCTCCTTCATTGGAAGTTTTTTAATCTAGTCTAAAGACACATTTTTACACCTTGGCTTTTAACACCAATTGCGTTTTACCATTTTATTTTTACATGTATGGGTGTATATTTCATGCTGTTTTCTTTTGTTTTGTTTCTGTGAAGCACTTTGAGCAGCTGGTGTTGTTGTATATGTGCTATACAAATAAAATTGACATTGACATTTAAACCTACTAAGTTGCTGCTGCATAAATCATTGAACTTCCGCAATGCCCATAAAAGCATTATGATTCCTTTTAGGTTTTGTTTTTGCTTCACGTAACAAAACAAAATATGCACAGCGAGGGACTGTGTGTTGATTCCGAACATGAGTGAGTTGCCTAAATCTGTTCAAATACACACATTTCTCATATAAGCCTGGCTTTTCCCTGTGCGCACAAATGCATCACTGCCTGATTCCACAATACTCTCAATCCACACCAGCTCCTCTGAACCGACCGTTTTTTCTCTCCTCAATTGGCACACAAGTTTACATTCATTTATATCAATCAAAATTCATTGGATTTGGTGGAGAATTCAGTTTTCACCCATGCTTTGTGAACGCTATGACTGTTACTGGATTGCACTGTTTCTACTGAAGTTGATGTTGTGGAATATGAAACCGTGTAAACCAGATTCTTTGAGACAAGGCAGATGGCTTTTACGGTCCTTCGCTGGACGGGTTTCAGTTGTTTTGTTTTGTCCCGCGGAGCAAAAACGGAAGTTTTTTGTGACCATGTGTGAAAATCAAACTCCAAAGTTAGCTACAGGTTGTGTGACGGTTGCCGACCATGTGCTTATACTCTATGTATGATTAGCTCTTGTTAAAACACGTAAGGCAAAGTTACAAGACGCCTTTGAAAGCATCACAAGTTTAAAATAGCACAGAAAAGATCTCCATGTTATTATGCTATGTAAACATCCAAGATGAATTTAATAAAATTCAATTACATTTACTTTTGTATTGCCCTATATCTTTGGAAGTTCTTTTCAAAGTTGTCGATTTGCCAACACAGATGTGAGAATCAAACAGTTCAAACACAACAATCAAAAACTCTAAGCTTTTTGGATTAAACTACTTTTAGAAAACAGAAATGGCAGGGAGCTACATTTAGCAGTCGTAATACAATCGTAGTTTATACAGCGAACCTTTCAACATTTCGGCACATTTCAGGCTTCAAACGTAAAGATATAACATTTTAATTTTTTGTCATGAACCAACAACAAGTGGGACACAATCGTGAAGTGGAACAAAATTTATTGAATAATTTAAACTTTTTTAACAAATAAAAAACTGAAAAGTGGGGCGTTCAATATTATTCGGCCCCTTTACTTTCAGTGCAGCAACCTCACTCCAGAAGTTCAGTGAGGATCTTTGATTACACCTGCTCTTTGATAGTCTCAGGGTTCTGTTTAAAGCGCAGAGAGAACCATGAAGACAAAGGAACACACCAGGCAGGTCCGAGATACTGTTGTGGAGAAGTTTAAAGCCGGATTTGGATACAAAAAGATTTCCCAAGCTTTAAACATCTCAAGGAGCACTGTGCAAGCAATTATATTGAAATGGAAGGAGTATCAGACCACTGCAAATCTACCAAGACCCGGCCGTCCCTCCAAACTTTCATCTCAAACAAGGAGAAGACTGATCAGAGATGCAGCCAAGAGGCCCATGATCACTCTGGATGAACTGCAGATAACTGCAGCTGTGGTGGGAGAGTCTGTCCATAGGACAACAATCAGTCGTGCACTGCACAAATCTGGCCTTTATGGAAGAGTGGCAAGAAGAAGGCAATTTCTCAAAGATATCCATAAAAAGTCTCTTTTAAAGTTTGCCACAAGCCACCTGGGAGACACACCAAACATGTGGAAGAAGGTGCTCTGGTCAGATGAAACCAAAATCGAACTTTTTGGCCACAATGCAAAACGATATGTTTGGCGTACAGTAAAAGCAACACAGCTCATCACCCTGAACACACCATCCCCACTGTCAAACATGGTGGTGGCAGCATCATGGTTTGGGCCTGCTTTTCTTCAGCAGGGACAGGGAAGATGGCGAAAATTGATGGGAAGATGGATGGAGCCAAATACAGGACCATTCTGGAAGAAAACCTGTTGGAGTCTGCAAAAGACCTGAGACTGGGACGGAGATTTATCTTCCAACAGGACAATGATCCAAAACATAAAGCCAAATCTACAATGGAATGGTTCACAAATAGACGTATCCAGGTGTTAGAATGGCCAAGTCAAAGTCCAGACCTGAATCCAATCGAGAATCTGTGGAAAGAGCTGAAGACTGCTGTTCACAAACACTCTCCATCCAACCTCACTGAGCTCGAGCTGTTTTGCAAGGAAGAATGGGAAAGAATTCTCTCGATGTGCAAAACTGATAGAGACATACCCCAAGCGACTTGCAGCTGTATTAGCGCAAGGGGGTCGCATAATATTGCACGCCCCACTTTTCAGTTTTATATTTGTTTAAAAAGTTTAAATTATCCAATAAATTTCGTTCCACTTCACGATTGTGTCCCACTTGTTGTTGATTCTTGACAAAAACATTTATTTTTGTATCTTTATGTTTGAAGCCTGAAATGTGGCGAAATGTGGAAAGGTTCAAGGGGGCCGAATACTTTCGCAAGGCACTGTATAATGACTACAGCCGATCATGGAGAACACACATACTTAATATATCGTCAAACTGTACAGTGCAACTGAAGGCAAGATTTATAGTTGAAGTACACGAGTAAGTACTTAAAACTGAATCATGCAAGTGCTAAATTATTAAATCCTTTGAGGAGCTACCTGAAAGGGGGTGGGGAGCTTCTGGTAGCTCCTGAGCCACAGGTTGGAGATCCCTGACAAGATAGAGTCATTGGACACTCAAAGACGCTTCACATCTCATTCTTCTTTCACCCGAAACACGGTGGTGGAAAACCAATAATGTAGCCACAGCTGCCCTGGGGCACACTGGCAGAAGCCCCCCTTACCACCACCAACCATTCACATACACTGATTTTAGGCAATGTGGGAGAAGTGTCTTACTTAATCTGGCTTTCACATGCAATTATGTCCATAAATGTCCTGGATCATCACCAATCCTTACAGTGTTCAATTCCTGGATCACACCAACCTCTCTAATGTGTTTAAGCTCAAGTATTCTTAAGCAAGTTCCAAATGTGTCAACCTTTCTTGACCCATGAGTCTTCTGCTGCCGGACACCTGAATTTCTCCTACGGGGATCAATAAAGTATCTCTCTATCTACCTACCTTGCTCTTTATGGTGTACAAGCAACATCCCCCTATTTTTATCCCTTTATTCCACACAACCAAAACGTCTTCATGATGTGACTTTCTTTTTCCTTTTCAAATTACCCCTTAAATCAGTCACGTTGCATGTTTTTGAAGGCTGAGACTTTTAATACCAGTAAAATATGTGTGCAATATAGAGTCTCAATGGCACCGGATGAAAAATGAAAAGTCTGCATGAATCCTCACTTACGATTGTATCTGAACGTGCTCTCTATCAACTTTTAATAAAAGTCAGATTCTTTAATAAACCATCTTAAATTCCTGAGGTGAAGAAGAAGAATTTAAATAAACATAGTTCTTCAACAACTTCAGAAAGGCTATATCTAAATGGGATCTTACAAACTTTGGCTAAGAACATATTTTTGCAGACAGCACAATAGAATCTATATCATATCTATTCACACATGTTTAAATGAAAGGTATTTAGGGAGATTTTTTACGGAGATTATACCAGATTATAAATATCCACAGGGTCTATTTTTCTTCCGCTCCTCTTCTTGTCCTTCGCCTCGTTTTAGTCCAGTTCTCTACTGTCTTTATATCTTCTCGGTGACCCACATGTATGTTTTTTGTATTTATGAGAATCGGTGTTATAGCTGCAAAAGGCAAAGGGAATGCATGATTGAGGCTGAGCACAGTAAGATAGTGAGGCAAACTAATTATTTCATACACATTACATTTTTAATTGGTAGAAATCTCTCGCTAATCGGCTGCTAACACGGACAAACAGTTTATTTTTTCTCCTGGTCCCTGATGTTAGAGTTTCAGTACAGTAGTAGTGATCTGCTGCACAGATACGTGACGAAGGTCCACGGGTGAAACGTTGCACATCTGTCATGAAAAAACACGGGTGCATAAAATTCTTACGCACGTGTCACAAAGTCAGATAAGCAAACGTTTTACGCATTAAACAACATTTATTAAAAATATATATTCACAAGTAAAACACAGAACAAGCTTTCATAAGTAAACATGTATGACACTGATGCTACAATAACAGTTGAAGCAGAGTGTGGACTTAATGTTCATTTATATGGTTTTATTTTTATATATATTTGTGCTCTTGTTGTGAGTTTTACTTCCTGTCCGTCCTGTTGATTGTTTGGCCCTCCCTGATGTGTTTAGACCCTGTCCATTGTTGTTGTATATTCAAGGCTATAGGCTTAAAATAGTCCTTTTAGTTTAGCATGTGGTTTGGAAGGTAAGACTCAGGGAAGACTAATCATCTCAGACTGTCAGTCAAGCTGCATATGGAGTCACTTTGTTGGGAGAAGTATGGTAACTTGAGCACTATCCTCTCCTCCTTCCTACTTTATCTATCTGCATTATTAAGATTTTGACTGTAGTGTATTCATTGCTATTCACCCGTTGTCCCATTGTCTTTTTCATGGCGCGACAACGGGACATCTGAACCTGGCCTCCTCCACCTTCATCTGCGTACTGCCCTGCCCGACCCTTCTCGGCCTGCTCTCTCGGCTCCCCGGTCCGCTCGCCTACCCCGTGTCTGGCCCGTGTGCTACTGTCTGGCTTCCCTCTTCTCCTCCCCCTTCCCCATCACCGCCTTTTATACCCAAGCGACGGGTGTTTTAATCGTCCATTGTCACGTGGGGAGCCCGGGTCTTTTGGGTGGTGCAGTTCAACAAATACTGAAAAAACACATGCGTAAACAAAAGATCCGTTTAAACAGAAGTAAGATACAGAGTTGTACAGAATTTAAAGCGACTAAACATCTGTTACTAAACACTGGTAACATGGTTAAAAACGCAACTGTGAATATTTGTGTTTTTTACCACAAAAACAAAAGCGCTTGAGTGCCTTGATTGTCTCTCTCCTTGACACTGGAAGAAATCCTACTCGCAGCATCGATTACATGAGAGCAACCCACACAGCTAACCCTAAATCGATCGGCCAATTATATCATGGGACTACACATAGGACTCTCCCATGTCTCCATGAGGTTCACCAAGCGGGTTACGACTAAACTGTGTATTTTTTGGGGATCAAGTCGAGGGCTTTGGTTTGCCCCGTTTTAGATAATTCATCAGTGACATGTTCCCAGGAAATGAGTCTTTTTTAATATATTCCTAATGACCCACTTAAAGGTTATGTCTATCTGATGGCTGCAGCTGGAGACAACCTGGCATTTTAATCAGTCCAGAGATGGTAGGCTATTTTTTTGCTAAACTCCCATGTGCTTTCGATCATACGGACACTGGTGGGTACCATACAACACATGCGTCATGACATCTATGAGCTCATACAAGAGACTGAGCAGGTGCAATGGAGGATTCAAGGCAATTTGGAAACTTTGCAAATTAAAAAACGGGGGTAATCAATCTCTGCTTTGAAGTCTAGCTAAGTTTTATTTACAAAACACACTTATTAAAGTTTGTCCAACGGTGCCACACAGACCGAAAGGAAGTCACTCATCCGGGAACAATTTTCTTTTTCAATTTAAAATTTTTCATTAAAGGGATTACTTCACATCCACGGAATGTATAAACAGCTGTGCCATTATTTAATACTGTGCGTTTACAACAATCTCACCAAATTGATCTAATTCTTATAATGACATGATGTGCCTTATGAACCAATACAGTCTTATGGCAAGGCAAGGCAAGGCAAGTTTATTTGTATAGCACAATTCATACACAAGGCAACTCAAAGTGCTGAACAAGATAGCATTAAAATCATAAATAATTACAGAACATTAAAACGAAAGATAAAAATATAAAATCCCTCAGTTGTATGCACAGCTAAACAGCACCGTCTTTAACCTGGTTTTAAACATTGTCAGAGAGGAGGCCTGTCTCACATCTTCAGGAAGATTGTTCCAGATTTTAGCAGCATGAATCTGAAAAGCAGCCTCCCCATGTTTAGTTCTGACTCTGGGCACTAACAGGAGTCCAGTCCCTGTGCTCCTCAGAGTCCGGGCTGGTTCATATGGGACTAACATGTCACTAATATATTTTGGTGCGAGGCCATGGAGAGATTTGTACACAAGCAGAGCTGTTTTAAAGTCTATTCTCTGAGCCACAGGAAGCCAGTGCAGAGACCTGAGGACCGGACTAATATGGTCGTACTTCCTGGTTCTAGTCAGGACTCGAGCTGCTGCATTTTGAATGTACTGCAGCTGTTTTACAGCCTGTTTGGACAGACCTGTGAGCAGGCCATTGCAGTAGTCTAACCTACTGGAGACAAATGCATGGATAAGAATCTCCAAGTCTGCTTCAGAAACTATGTTTTTGATCCTGGCAATGTTTTTTTAGATGGTAAAAAGCTGCTGATGTTACTGATTTGATGTGGCTATTAAAATTTAAGTCTGAGTCCAGTATTACCCCTAGATTTCTGACCTTGTTTGAAGGTTTTAGGGAGAGAGACTGTAGGTGACAGATGACGCTCTCTCTTTGTTTCTGGGGACCAAAGACAATCATTTCAGTTTTGTCTGCGTTTAGCTGAAGGAAGTTGTTTTGCATCCACTCACTGATCTGTTGGATACAGTGAAGGAGTGAGTCCACTGGTCCATGTTCTCCTGCAGTCAGTGAGACATAGATCTGAGTGTCGTCTGCATAGTTATGATAGGAAACTTTGTTTCTGCGTATTAACTGACCTAACGGCAGCATGTAGAGATTGAACAGAAGAGGTCCCAGGATCGACCCCTGTGGTACTCCACAGGTCAGGGCCATATGATCTGAGACACAGTTTCCAATCTCCACAAAGTACTTCCTGTCTTCAAGGTAAGACCTAAACCAACCACAGAAACATAAAAAATAAAATAGCAAAGTCTAAGGACTCATTTACAAAGACACTTGTACCAGTGTTCCCAGAACTGAGAAATATAGCGTATTGTACTGAACTTGGCATTCACCAAAACAACAACAACCAGGTTCACAGACTCGTTCAATCGGCGAATAAAACTAAACATTGCATTTCTCAGGACAGACTTCAGTGTGTTCACTCTGTTGCTCACGAACAACTCACTCGCTCGAGTCGATCTGGGCTTCTTTAACAGCATCCTCAGAGTGTCATTGAAAGCTACCTGCAGCTTCTGAAGAGTAGCTTTTTTGTAGTTCAACCACAGATGTGCAGAGTATAAAGGAGAGCAGTAAGCTTTAAATAAGGTCAACTTCACTTCAACAGTGCAGCAACCAAATTTACGCACCAAAGCATTCGCCCTTACATACAACAAACGATACTGCCGAATAATGTCCTCATCATCTGTGAGCCGATCTGTGATCAGATGGCCAAGATATTTAATTTCACTACAGATATTAAGAACCTTTCCAGCAAGTCGAAAAGCTGGAAAGATTAAATGTCTGTCCTCTGTGGTTCTGCAGATCATAATGGCACTTTTGGAATCATTGTACTTTACATCATGATTTTCCCCAAACACTGAACATATACTAAGAAGTTGCTGCAGACCAGCTGAGCTCGGACTAAAAATGACACAATCATCTGCGTACATTAGATGGTTCAGCATTGTGCTGCCGACCATGCAGCCAGTTTTACATGAGTTAAGACTATGAGATAATTCATTCATATAAAAATTAAATAAAATTGGGGATAAGATGCTCCCTTGTCTTACTCCATTACTCACATGAAAGGGAGCAGACAAGCAGCTGTCCCATTTCACTTGCATGGTCTGTTGGGCATACCAATATGACAGGATTCTGACAATGTATTGAGGGACACCTGCTGCAACCAATTTCTTGAATAGTTTCCAATGATTCACTC
This sequence comes from Knipowitschia caucasica, assembly GCA_964034765.1. Taxonomy (NCBI): domain Eukaryota; kingdom Metazoa; phylum Chordata; class Actinopteri; order Gobiiformes; family Gobiidae; genus Knipowitschia; species Knipowitschia caucasica. The sequence continues at coordinate 23,895,805 of OZ035836.1, read as the reverse complement.
GGTCAAATGCCTTAGACGCATCTAAGAAACACATAAAAACAGTTGAGTTTTTGCTCCTATAGTTGTTTAAAAGTTCCTTTAGGACATAAATACACAGATCCGTAGAATGTTTTGGTTTAAAACCGAACTGATTATCTGTAGAAGTAATCAGTTCATTTATCCTCTCTAGGAGAATTAGTTCCACAACTTTGGATAAAATATTAGCTAAAGCTATAGGTCTATAGTTATCAGAGGAGCCCACTTTTCCTGCTTTATCTTTAATTACAGGAGTCAGTGTCACAGACATCATTAAATCTGGGAGATAGCCATGGATCATAAAGGCACTGAAACAGAGTGCTAGTAACATACACAGCTTTGGGCTTGCATGTTTGAGATGTTCAGCAGAGACAGAGTCTGGGCCAGTTGATTTATTAGCTGCCAGGTTAGAAATGGCTTTAGAAACCTCATTGTATGTGATTTCCTCAATAAAATCAACACTGTCTGCTTCAAAGCGTTTGGTCTGGACACAATTAAACAGTTTACAATAATGCTTACGCCAGAGCTCAGCAATTGCATTTGCACCAGAGACTCCATCTACTGAACATGGCAGTGAAGGTTTGCAATTATTTGTACGTTTCACTTCTTTCCAAAAATCATTGTTTGTGTTATCTAAAAGTCTGTTGGCCATAGACTCTGCCCTCAGACGCTGCTCATTCTTACATATGAAACGTATTGCATATTTACATTTGGCATTTGTGCTCTTCTTATGTTCAAAAATGGGCCCTTGTCTTGGCTTTCCAGCTATAGCCCATGATCTAGTGGCTTCACGAGCCTCAGCATAGAATTCAGCCACATAATCATTCCACCCAGGCAGAGTTTTTCCTCTCTTCTTATGCTTAAGGAAAGGCTTACTAGCTTCAAGTAAAGCAGAGACAATTGCGCTATACAAAGTAGAGATATCAGTGCTATGTTCACGCTTTGAACAATTACCATCTTTGCACAGGAGGGCTTCTTTAGGGATGTATACATTACTCAATAATTGATCAGTGTAATCATAGTAAAATGACAATTCTTCACATGTCAAAGAGGACCAATCTAAGAAGCCCTGTTTTGGATTATTATTACATTTTATAGTTGAAGGTATGCTGTCAAACTTGATCACCATTTTAACAGGAATGTGATCAACAGTGGAGAAGTCATATAAAATTTCCATATGTGCCAAGGATGCGTGGGCATCTGATGTAGAGAGGCAATGGTCTAGCCAGGATGTGGTATGCCAGGCCTCACTTATATGGGTATAACTATCAACAGGCAGGAGCTCTCTGCTGGACAATATTAGATTATTATCAGAACACAAATGATTAAGATGTTTAGCAAATGCTGACCTGTTGTCTGAGATATCGGCATTCATATCACCAATAATAAAAACATTTGAAAAACATTCGTTTTGTACATAAGAACTAATGAATGCAAGCTTATTTACATAATCTTCTTCATTTTGATGGCATTCATATGGAGTGTAAATATTTAAAATGACACATTCCTTATCATCACGTATCAGGCGTACAGCAATGCACCAGTCCACTCCAAGCCTGACTACATTTATCGCTGGGTCCAGCTTCTTATTCCATAGGATTGCCACACCTCCTGGGATTCTGCCCCTTATTATCCCCAGGCTGAGGTCAGTGGTGGACTCTCCAGCACCATGAAAACTGTCATTTATGGAGTTCAAACCAGACAAATCCTGCATTGCGAGGAATGTTTCCTGCAGGCAGAGAACGTCACACTGCTCCAATAACTGATCAACAATAAAACGGCGAGTCTTATCCTCCGCGGTTTGGCCCAAACGCAGGCCACGGCAGTTGTAGGATAGGACGCGTATATCCATAGTCAATAGTAAGCATGCCTATTCCTCGCTGTTTTCATTGCCATTCAGAGCTTGGGCAGCAGAAGCACTAGCGCGGCTAGAGCCAGGACCAGAGCTACCTGTAGCTGTAGCTTGTTTCCTCCGAGGTTCATAGTATCTCCTAACAAACACACCAGCTGGCCAGAGTTCGGGCACATACATGTCTTCAACTTCATTACATTCAGCCGTTATATGGAATGAGCTGAATCTCCCGTGCGCAGACTCAATTTTACGGCATTGAACAACCCGGCCCAGCTTCTCACTCAAGTATTCCTTGAGCATGTCAGCTTCCAAACTTGGATCAAACTTAGTTGCAAAAACACTCACCAGTTTAGTCCTGATGGCGCATATGTTTGATCCGGCTCCTGTTCCAACTATGCCCGGGGTTTTACGCTCGCGTCTGGAAGAAGGCATACGTGGCTTTGGACCACTATTCTTAGGATCCAATGCTTTCTGTCGGCGTCCTTCCCGCACGACGAGGCTCCAAGCTGGGGAAGACGCCGACTCTGCTGCTGGTGGCGCAGAGCGCGCCGGGCGTGCAGGACTCTCCTGCAATGCGCCACCGCTGGAGTGCCGCTCAGCTCCGGTGGTGGGTTCAGGGACCCCACTGTGATTCTCCATTACAGTGACGCGGCTGTCCAAGCAGGCCGTAACCGCGCGTATGCTTTCGAAAGCGCTGGTTTGTTCCTCCATGGACTTTTTCATACACCTGACATCAGCGTTTAGTTGCTCCATCCGGGCCAGCAGTGCAGATGCATCGATGTGGTTAAATGAAACAGGGGGCAAGTCGTCCAGATAATGTGACACAAATCTTGGTATATTGTCCCCACACTCATTAATGACTTTCATGCAAAGTTTCACATTATTGATGTCCTTAAGTGCTCCTTTGTGCATAACGCAGCGTTGCGAGGAACCTGGGCAGACCTCGAACAAGACTTTCTTGGAGGCCTCAATGATAGAAATTATGAGCTTGCAAAACCCACGGGGCCTAGAACCTGATGGCGAAGAAGCTGAGCCACTGAATTGGTGTTGATGTGGAGGAGGTGGGTTGCTGTTCAAACAGCAGCTTGAGCTGCAGAGACTCTGTTTCAATGCAGCCATGAAGTGATGTTGAGCTCAGGTGTGTTTCTGAGCAGCTGAGGCTGATGTTGAGCTCAGGAGCAGGTGTGCAGAGGGGGAGGAGTCCAGTGTGGCATCTCTTTGGTCTTCCAGTATGAATGTGCGCTTAAGCTTCATTTTTACTCACATGAAACTTCGAACCAACAAATATCATAAAGGGAATCCAAACTAAATGATAAAATCATATTATTGAACACCCTGTAAAGTATTGGCAATAAGGTCAATATCATGGAGCAATTAAGTCTATCTTTCTGTCAAGTAATGAATAAACAATATAATAATTCTTGCTGCAAAAATGTGCATGTCAAAAGAATATCCAGAACATACAATGTTTGTCTGACAAAGAGTTTGGAGTCCGTAAAAACAGTGAGTTGTTTTTGAATGGGCTTTAGTTTGGTTCATCTACTTCTCAATAAATTAGGATTATATTATTACATTTTGTTCACAGATACAGAGGCTGCATGTCTGAGTGCAGAAACTCTCCAGCTCCTGTAGTCCTCACTAAGCGGAGTTAAGGAAAAGGTCAAATTTCCCAATGTGAATAATATATGGTTTACTTCATAACCTTAAATATGCCACAAACTTTATTTGTAACAGTTTCAATGTTTTGTTCATTCTTGGCATAACTGTTACAGTGTGTTCTGTTTTTATTGTTTTTACACGTTAATAAGTGAGTAATCTTTATTTCTATAGTGCCATTCACAGAGCAGACAGAGAGTCACAAAGCGCTTTACACTTGTGGGCATTTGTCTCTTACTCCACACATGGGAGTGGGGTAACACACAGGAGGCACATCCCAGACCTATTGTACATCTTTTCAGTGGTAGAGAAAACCACAGCACCTGGAGGAAACCCTGAGGTTTGTCTGCATACTCCTTCAGCTGCCTATTGAGCTGCCTGTTCTGGAGGCTGTTTATAAATCTAGACTCTTACATACAGCTCTTAGAATAATCAACGACTATTCTAACCACAATTTGGAAAAGCCATGTTCCAGCTTCTTCCCTCTGGCAGAAGATATCGTTTGTTGAGATGCATGCATTTTGTTTTTCTAACAGCTTCTTTCCACGAGCTGTTTTCCTTTCAAACCATAGACTGTAAAAATTAACGGACGTAGTCAGCCGGCGAGGGCTCCATTCATTTGAACGAGAGACTTCAAAAATTCACAACAAGTAAACTAGAGTGGACCAAAAAAATCCACCCCCCTCAGCATTGACACACATGTGGAACGGAGCTTTGGGCCAAGAGCCAACTTTTGGTTCATCCTATAAAGACGTTTTTGAGAGATCTGCCAATGCTACATGTTAGCATTGGCTAATTCTTATTCTGGGTCCACCCCTATCGGCCCGGGGTGGTATTGTAAGCATGTCAGCGCACGTCATTTTGGCCACTTTTGAGCCGGGACCCCCCCGCCACTGGTTCAAACAGAGCACTTTAATGATCTTGCACTTGTATTGAAACTTTTTTTGTTGATTGATTTCACAGTGACTTTAGTTTCCTGCACTTTTTGTTTGTTTTATCTATCTACTTGTCTTGTGCACACTGGGGACTTTTGCAAATGTATTCCAATGGGGTTTCACTGCAAATGTCCATTTTAACTTTAACCTTTCTAACAAAGCAAAATCCTAGTTTGTGACTTCCTGTTACTTACAATGGTAATACATACACATCTGATTCTATTAATTCTATTTTTGTTTTTGTCCAATCATCATCCTACCACACGTCTCACTGCTTCCATACATCACTGTAAGATTCCCCTGTTTTCCTTATTTTATTTGCACATTCAAATACATGAAAATAATAAGTAAACATTTATGCATGACGTCCATCTATTTTTGCCCTTGAATGAAAGACACTGCTGAATTAATTCTTTTCATTTAGGTAGTGATAGACCACAGATCACCTTCACAATCTTTTCTGGATGTTTTTCTTTTTTGTAAATAGATACAGTACATTTTGAGGACCATATTTTCCATATGTATATGTGTAACAAAAGGGCTTGTATTCCTATTTCTTTTCTCAAACGCACTGCCTTTGGAGAAGCCACCTCCAGCAGACATGTTTATTTATAAGTCCGCCTCTTGAGTAAACAGGCAGAAGATGATTTGGAGATTCAGAGGGATGTGGGAACGCTGCAGTGTCCATCTCTGGCCTCTAGAGACTTTGGCTCTGAGCGTGAGTCATCTCTTCTTATGTCTTCTACATTCATAGCTACAATTATAAAAGAGGCGGTTTTTAATAGCATCACGCCTTCATGGAACACATCGGCCATTTTTAAAAATAACTTCTTTACTAAAGTTAGTGTTTGAGTCAGAAATTAAGTTGCAGAGAGTCCTGTGATTGCGAACAGAATGGAACTGAATTCTTAGGCTAATCTAAACCAGGCTGTGTCAGACCCAGTGGGGGCGGGTCCCGGCTATAAAGGGTCAATGAGCACCGTGCGCTGACATGCTTGTAATCTGACTCCTTGCCAGTGGTGGTGTACTCAGAAACAGAATTACCAGGGCATTCCTACCACACATTTTTTCCTCTTGAAGCGTCTGGGTCAAAATGACCCGCAACATCATCTTTGTATACAAACTCTGCACAGACATTCCACTACACATCAAAGTGTCCAGATTTTACACACCAGTTCATAACCCTAGATGAGGAAAAGTCACCAAAAATATAGCAAGAAAAAGAAAGAATAACCAGTACTTTGATCAACACAAAAACTGAAATGGGTCGAATTGACCCTTAACATAATACAAGGGTTTAATACGGCTTTACAGGATGGTCCAAAAGTTGGCTCTTGGCTCGACGCTACGTCCCAGATGCGTGTCAATGCTTTTTGATAATAATCCATCTTTTCTGTGTTTGTCCTCACAATGTGAGCAATCAAAGATTTAACAAATGTTCGATACTGTACATGACTATATGTATGAGTTTCACTTTGTAGGTTGAATTCAACTTTAGTAAAAGTAAATGGACTTTTGAACAATGTCATAATTTTCAGAGTTTCAGCTTTATGTGCACCAAAAACACGTACTGTAGGGAAAACCCTCCAGCTCCAAGTGCTTTGAGGGTCAACTGCAGAAGACAAATTTCCTTACGGGGTGACAACACAGTACCCACAGGGACCAAGCGGTGCGGCAAGTTTACATCCATAAACAATGGTGAGCCAAAAAAAAAGAGTCAGGAACATTTTAACATAAGATTAAAATATCCTTTGTTAGTCGCACAGTTGGCAAATTTCAGTGTTGCATCACCAGTTACAGAACAGAAAGAATGAGGAGGACACAGCAAAAGATAAGTGAAAAAAAACTCTATACCAAAATAGAATAAAAATAAAAACTTTAACTTTAGCATATTTAAGAAGTAAGTAAAACATCTAGCCTTGTAAATGTACAGTATTATAAGCAAGGATAAATAGTGTATATTCCAGAGGTGTGGACTCGAGTCATGTGACTTGGACTCGAGTCAGACTCGAGTCATGATTTTGATGACTTTAGACTCGACTTGACCAAATATAAAAAGACTTGCAACTCGACTTGGACTTTAACATCAATGACTCTGACTTTCACTTGGACTTGCGCCAATTGACTTGTAAAGACTTGCGTAACCCGGGCCATTTTTACCTTTCTCTGCATCTCTCTTTCTATCTATGCCGTCTCTGAAGAAACAAAGCCTCGCGGTAGTTGTAGCGCTCGCGAGAGAGTTCGAACGTGAGTTCCCCGCAGTTCGCGCAGCAACACTTCCCTAAACAAGCGGACTGCATTCACCGGTGGGTGTGTTGTCTAGGGGAGCTGGAAATGAGCGAGCTGCAGGTATTTATCGCGACCTAACGTCATATTTTGTTCTACAAACCGTAATTGATATGCTTTCACTACAGGCGCCTCATACAATTGAATTGACGCAGTTGTCACACTGTGTGCCGTGTTTTAAAGAGGAACTGGTGAGTCAAACTAGCGCTAGCCTGCGCTGCTCTGTTGGCTATTTCTTATATTTTTCTGTGTGGGCGCCGAGGCCTATTATTATGAGTATGTTTTTTGCTGTGCTCCTCCTGCTAAAGTTTGCATACATTAGATAGTTGTTTTGATTATGTGCACTAAGCTAGATTAATATTTGCACTATTGTTTATGGTGCATTGATATGAGAATCAGTGCTTTGACTGATTGAATTAATTTATATGAGACATTTTATTATGTAATGATATATTGGTAATTATGAGATATTGCTAATGCTGGTCCAGTTGATGGCGAGCTGCCCCAGGTCCAAAGCCTAGACCCCTCATACTACCCCTATTCTACAGTAGGACATTTGGAACAATAACCACTACGGACATTAAACTGATTATATAGATACAGGTCCTAGCCCAATACTCATATTCATATATGCTGCACTTGCTACTTCCCATTAAAAACCCCAAAGATAAAAAGTATGTTGACACGGACTGCTCTGATTTTATGTGTGGTCTGTGCATGTGTAACTGAGCCTGCATCTGGCACAACATCCAATTAGATCACGTAGATAGTTTTGATTTATCAGCAGCCAACGACATGGAACAAACTGTTAGTCCATGGGTCAGAGACCAACGAGAATGCACCAGCAAAATGATCCTAACATTATTTTGTTTGCCTACAAAAGTACGTGGAGACCAACAAGAAACAAATCGCGGTCAAAAAGACTCGAGAGGACTCGAAAGTCAAACCGTAGGACTTGGGACTGACTTGAGATTTGTTGGCCTTTGACTTGGACTCGACTCGGGACTTGCCTGTCTTGACTCGTGACTTGACTCGGGACTTGAGGGCAATGAATTGAGACTGACTTGTGACTTGCTAAACAATGACTTTGTCCCACCTCTGGTATATTCTAGTGCAAGAAATATATAGTTTGTTTACATCTAGCAGCATGAGCGTATGAGACAAAGTGACCATAAGTAAAGTGACAGTGGACACATGGTTTCACAGTGCAAGTTCATTTTGTTGAATAGAATGTTTACTTTTCAGTTTACTTTGTTTGGAGACAAAGACTTGAATGATTTGATGTGAAAACATGTTTTTGCACACAATACGAACATTGGATACACACAAGGTACCACGTTATTGTTGGTACAGTGAGTTCCTGCCCTGCCTACGTATTTACTGTGAAATCCTTCCATGAAATACCAACTGTTTTCTCCATGTTATTGTTTTGTTGTCAGCTTGGACGTGTCTGCAGCAACAGGAGAGAGGAAGGGAGGAGTTCCTGCTTTGGTGATGCTGCTGCGAGAGCTATTTTGGTTTATGTGTGGGCAAATTTGTTGATGCTTTGGTTGGAAAATGATGGGTGTAGCGCTCAATCCCAATCGGCCTAATCTCTAGACGTTTCATTATTCTTAACGTAGGAAGTGTTTGAGAGCACTGGGGCATTCTGGATTAGACACTGAGCAGATGGCATTATCGCATTAGTAGATACAAAAAAATTCTCTTTCGGGATAATTACTTGCTCAGGTCACAATCTTTGGCAGATGCAGTTAGTTATAATAGTTGTGCTTTGTGGCTGCAATTTTAATATAACCTCAAGTCTATTATTATGAGGAACGTGATTTCATGACAAAATATATCGTTAGCTGAGATGCAGGCACAAGGCACTTTAAATTATCTTGCTTTTGTATTGAAACTGTTTTAGCCGATCGATGTCACAGTGGCAATTGTTTCCGTGTTTTTTTTTTCTGTATTTTTTCTGTGTTTTTTATGTACTTGTCTTGTGCATACTGGGGACATTTACGGATGTATTCCAATGTGGTTTTGCTGCCAATGGCAAATAAAATGTACCTGCAGGTGAAAGCCAGATCCCCTCAGACCTCTGAAGCTAAGCAGTGCAGGGCCTGGTTCGTACTTATTGGGAGACGTCCATGTGCCACAATTGTCTAGCATGAGTCTGGTGTGTGTGGGTGTGTGAATGTGTGTGTGAATGGTTGGGGCTGATGGCACATACTGTTTGCTGGTCGCTTCTGTCAGTGTGCCCCAGGGCAGCTGTGTATAGAGTGAATGAATATTAACATGTGAAGCGTCTTTGAGCGTCCAAAAATCAGAAAGAGCTGCTATCTCTGTACGCTCATGTGGGCTCCTTATCTCTGAATGCTTTTGTTGAAGGTGCTCCTCTCAAAACCTGAGGAGACTGAACCTTCTTTGGTGGTTTTTAAATATAGTCTAAAGACATATTTGTGGATTGGCTTTTAACGCTATCGTTCACCGACGCATTTGTATGTATTTCATGCAGTTTTTCTTTTATTTTTGCGTGTTTTTCACTTTGGAAAGCTGGGGCAACTTATGCTGTTTGAATACTGGTTTTCATATATCAATTTGCTTTCACTTCACAGTTGTATGTTACTTGTGTGTGAGCTTTCATTAAACAAAATCTAAACAAAATAGTTATGTTTATGGTTGTAAACATGACAAAATGAGCAAAGATGCAAGCTATATTAATACTTTTGCAAGGCACTATTGTATGTCCAAGCACATAAATATATAAAAACAAAAGCATAATCTCCAGTGTTTGTAACTATGTTCTCCGCTACTGCCTGGATTACACTCACCCGACCATAGTAACCCCAGACTAAACAGATATATACCTATTTTATGTCCAAACATCATATGGAGGACCAAAACTGTCAAATTTATAAATAAATAAATAAATAAATAAATGTCACATTCTGCCAATCATTATTAAGATAACACAACAAATCATGAGATTTAATAAATATACATTATTATTATACAACGTTTTTAGGTTCCAAACAAAATGATAAAGCATTATTATTTTTCTGTTATTTCAAAGGTTAAGATTAAAATAAATATATTTTTATTATTTAACTGCGGTTTTGTGCACAAATAAATAATAAAATCTAATATTTATCTTTCCGCATGTATTTCTTTTCTTCATATTTTACTTTTATTGATGTTCTGTTTTATTATTTCACGACACCTTCTTTTCTCGTCTCTTGCAATAAAATGCAAATGAAGGGGGCGGACTTGTTATAATGATTGGCTAATCCAGAAAGACTTCTCAATTTGATTATACCTGCCTTGATGCTATCATGGCGGCGTTGGATCTCCGAAGACGACTTGTCAACCAGTTGCGACATTTGTCTGATAATTTAGGAAATTATTCTGCTGATTATGCTCTGTTTCACATAAGTGTACTTTTTGACGAACTTGTAGAGTTATCCGAACATCTTGATGTGAACCCAGTAGTATTTGAAAACGTCCACGAAGCAAGACAAATACAACAACTCCACGTTGAGCGGACTGCCTCTTATGCTGTGGTGGGACGACCATCATTTGAGCTGTCAGTCGAAGCAATAAAAAGCAGTGTTTTAGCTGGTGCAACTGTTCGGGAGATTTCTCACCTGCTTGGAGTTAGTGAAAGTACTGTACACCGCCGGATGGCTGAGCATAATATAAGGTAATTGTCATTATGTATTTGAAAGGTAGTAAAGTAACTGGATTACTAATTAATGAGTTCAAGTAACTGGACCAACACTGCTTATATGTAACCGTCGGTTGTGTCACTATAATGTTTTTATTTGGCACATTTAAACATACATTATTTCTTCATAGATTATCTGACTTGCATAATGCCATTACCGATGATGATCTGGATGTCAAGGTCTGTGCTATTTTGAGGCATCACCCAAACACGGGGTATAAGATGATGATGGGTCATCTTAAAGCTCAGGGCGTACATGTACAGAGTAAGTTCCTACAGTCTATGGTTCCTACATGCGACCTATTGTATCAAACCTTTCAAAGTTTACATGTTGCATTGTACCTTGTCATACGCTATTGATCTAATGTCAAACAAATAATGATCTAAACTGCCATAGGAAAGTGTGACGGCCCAAGCCCCTCGTTGTTGCTCTGAGCACTGTGTGCTACATTCATTATCTTAATAAATATATTATAGCTAGCTTTTGAAAATGAAACATGATATAAAAGCTTTGAATAATTGTATTTAAAATATTAAAATTACAGCAGTGAAATTCATTCAAGTTTTTGTTGTGATTTACAGGCTGATGTGTTGTTTTAAATGATTTGATCACACACATCAATTCCTGGTATACCCAGGATAGCTGACTATTGGCCCCCATAAAATAATCAGTCCACCCTTAAGCATTCATTTATGAATTAAGTAGTTAAAGTTGGTAGGTATTTTGTTAAACAATGCTCTCCCATCCGTGCAGTTGTACATTTAGTTAATTCTGTTTTTTGGAAATTTGAAAAATATGAAGATACTGATACTTTCCCTACATTTAAATGTTAATTTATGTGAAGGACACCGTGTGCAGTGTGCACTTCGTCGTGTGGACCCTTTGGGGGTACAAGTACGCACAATACAGCTGGCTCCTGTCAGACGAAGACGATATGCTGTACCAGGACCAAACAGTCTTTGGCACATTGATGGAAACCACAAACTAATAAGGTAGTTACATATATACCCATTATATATTGTAATGTCTTTTTTCCCCCTCATCTTGGGAAGGATTCTTAATTATAGGTCACATTATTGCCCCGAAGCTCCAAAAGTTTCATCAAATGACTAAACTTTCAGGATTTGGATTAGACTAGTTTTGATTCACAATTTAATGTGGAACTCGAGTACAGAATAACAAACTATGTAGTCGCATGTTCATCAGGCAAGCATTGTTTAACCCATGCATGCATACTTGCGCATTAGTGTTGGATATATGAATTGCAGAATACATTATTTCACCATTGAGTAAGTATTGTTAAATAAACATTTAAAAGCACCTACAATTTAACTGCTTCAATCACTGCAGATAACATGTCAGGTAGGCTACTGTGGGTTTTTCATAAACCATGGTATAATATTCTTTTTTTTTTTTTACAGATGGCGTTTTGTGGTCCATGGTGGTATAGATGGATACAGTCGCTTGATTGTATACCTCTCTGCTGCCACAAATAATCGTGCATCAACAGTGTTGCAATCTTTTTTGGAAGCAGTTCGGTCTTATGGAACACCATCCCGTGTGAGATCCGACAAAGGACTTGAAAATGTAGATGTCGCCAGGTACATGATGGTACAGAGAGGACACAATCGGAATTCCCACATAACTGGAAGAAGTGTCCACAATCAAAGGTATTTGGGTCCTTTGCAGAATCACATAGAAGCAAATTAAGGCATTTTATCATTGTCCAAATCCAAATATTTTTAATGCACATTTCTATGGTTTTGAAACAATGTCTTTTGGTGAAACTTATTTTGAGATGCTTTGTATATGTATTTTCTTGCAGAATAGAGCGGTTATGGCGTGATGTCTTTGGGGGGGGTGTTAGACCTTTTCTATTCCTGTTTTTGTAATATGGAAAATGAAGGTCTACTCAACCCCGATGATGAGATCCACCTCTATGCCCTCCATTGGAGCTTTCTACCACACATCCAGAGACATCTGCATTTCTTTAAGGAAGGATGGAACAACCACAAACTGCGAACTGAGCACAATCAGTCACCTCTTCAGCTGTGGTCCTTAAACCCTCGTCATATGGGAGATCCTACCCAGGTAATTTCCTTCATTACTCAACATTTTCCAAACAAGGGATTAACATTAAAAAAAAGTCAACAACTGATTAACAACCATTACCATGTTCATAGAACTTTGATTTTAGTGTTATTTTTTTTCCAGGTGGACACAGAATATGGTATTGACTGGGAGGATCTTTCTGGATACCACACAGAGGGTCTTGCAATACCTCAGGCACAGCTTTCACAAGAGTTGACTGCTGATGAGATTCTGCACTTACCAAATCCTAATGGATCGTTCTGTGATGTTCTAAATGTGTACAGTTCAACAGTTGATTACATTTCCCAGATAATTGGATAAAATAAAGATTGTCTGGGCCAATTTGTTTTTGAATAAAATTATTGAGGTATGAACTTAACACAATAACAATTAGTAACAGTGCTTATAGTGAAACATGAAATGAACAAGAAGCACATTATACTATTAAAAACACACTCAACACTCAGAACTGGCCAAAGCCAGAATATGAAGAAGAAAGACTTGCATGCAAAGCATTTTGGAAGTCTTCAAAGTTCAAAATACTTGATGGCAGCTTCAAAATGTAAAAGCATGTGGATGCCTGAGGCAGACTAATGTCCTCCACTTCCACAAAAAGGGATTTAGGAATGACATCCCACCCTGTCCAGAAGCAGAGAAGGGACTTCAACTCCACAGAAGATCCTAAGATAAATAATCCTGTTAATTGAATCAATAATAAAAAGGAAACTTAGACGCCTTACTTGTCTGAATGAAATGGTTCAGAAAATTAATTTGTCTGCTCCTTTCGACTGAACTTCCTCCCTCTGTTGGCCACACAATTTTTTCCAACACCATCTGAAATACATGTAAAAACATTTAACAAGAGAAAATGGTTCAATCAAAACATAAAGATTAAAATAAATGATGGTTTGGATTTACATTTTATTTAAAGATAGTAATTATACCTAAAATGAAAATCATCTACCTGTGAAGTCATTATAACTTGAGCATCTCTTGGGAAAAAGATGCTAACAGCATCTGGCCGTGAACTCAACAACTCCCAAACACCTGTGTCCTTTAGCCCTTTCTTTAGCTGTGAAACTTGTCTTGCGATCCTCCCAAGAACCTTGACGTTTAAAATAATGTATACAAATAAAACCAGCTCAGTGATTTAAATGTAATGAGTATTATAAAATATTTATGTGTAAAAGGGTGTCTATGGATTACAAATAAATTCAGATATTAAAGTACAGAATTAACACATAGCCATATAGTGTTGAAAGGGGGCACTTGGTTGATTTCACCTGTCTGCCATGGTGAAACAATGCCATTCCTAACGTTACAACTTACTGCATGCATGAGAATTTTCTCCTTAAGCCAACGCCTGTTTTCTTCAGTAACCCTTGGCAGATCCCAGGGAATGCACACAGCATGGATCTTGGATTTTGCAGTCTCCTGTAGGACATCATTTCCTTCCAACTGAAATAAATATAAATCCATATTTCGCATAAGGAATGCAAAACCACTAGATTTACTTTGCTGTAATACTAATAACATACCAAAGTAATAACTTCTTGAATATCTGTATCGACGCAATCCTCCAATTCTATAGTTGCCATTTCTGGCTCTCCACCCATGAGCATATGGATGACTGGTGGGCTTAATCCGCAAAAACGTGGGCCGTCATTCAAAAAACAATGGCCCATGATGCGCCCAGCAACAATAAAAAGGTTGCTTTCAATAAAGATTTGCGTGGTTGATGGTACTAAATGATCCTTTTGTCCTTCAAATAGTAGGATCTTGGGCTCTTGGAGAAGAAATACACAAGGAAAGTTAATTTAAAAAAAAGCTCAATGTGAAAGTTTTATATGATATGGACTTATGTCATGCAAAGTGTCATGTCAAGCCTTTGTTTAAATTTAGACCCTAAAAGTAATGAGGCTATATTCTCAGCTCAAAATGTCACCAGATGGGCATCTGGACATATCCAGAGGGGTCTGTCTGGTACAGAGGAGTTCACCATTAAAAAAGGTGCACAAGCAACATTGTAGTTTTACATTCATAATACAGTAAGGTTTTAACTAAATCATTTATTTTTGTGATTGTAACACTGTCTATATATACAGCAATATCCTACCCGTTTCATTCAAATTAAAGCCATTTTGGAGGTGGTCCATAACTGTTTAAAGAACATGCCTGTTCACTCCCTCTCCAAATGCAGAGTCACCTATGTGGCAGAAAAATATTTTTAAGGTTGTTTATAATATTGAAAAAATGAGATACACCCATACCTATTAGTTGACACCGAAATTCACAGGCCCATTCTTGTGATCTCTTGTAAAAATTCAGTATGGCTCTATCCCTCTCATGCACAGACTCATGCAGGGAGAGATTGAGAGACAACGGCCTTTCATGACTATGAGCCTCACGCCGTGACGATGTAACAGTGAGGCGAGGCAATGGAGGGGCTTCACCTTCTGTTTTACCCAGACTAAACAAGTGAAAAAGTTTACAATGTATAAATATAAATAATTCCATTATATTTTATATATTTTTTGGCACAAAACATACATGGTAATTCTTCTCCTGAAACTTCTGAAGCTAAAAGCAAAGGAAAAATGTTTTTGTTATATACCTTCCAGAGTACATTCGTATCAAATATATGTTATACCAGTACTAACCCAGGGGTGGCTCAGTGGACGCTTCAGGGATTTGTGCACCCTCTTCACTTCGAAGACCACTGTCCTCTGAGCTCTCCTCAGTGCTCTGTGTTGGTCTGAAAAAGAAACAAACTTTAATGTAGCAATTCATGCTAGCAATTCTCTTTACCCAGTGAACTCAGAGGAGCTGTTGATACCAAAGAGAAACACATACAGGCATTTCTTATGTGAACGCTGTTCTAATTGTTGGAATCATGTGCATGTGATAAAACAAACTCCTATAACCTGCATTGTACAATCAATTTTCAATGATTACGTTCTTTAAATGCTATTAAAAACCACAGCACATAAGCAAAGGAACGACTAGAATGTTCAAAAAATTGAATAGGGGCAGGGATGCTCACACAAGCATAACCCAGCCTAGGTAATTGTTGGAGCAACCTGGGTGTATTAAAACCAGTTTTTAAAGTATGTAATACTTACCCAGAACAACTTTCACTGTGGCGTTCATTTATGCTGAATATAAAACACCTTTGCCACACGGAAATACAAGTGGATCTCAGGTTCCCACTGGAGGTTCTCTTCTTTTTGTGCCTTAATATCATAATGGATACATATTATTGTGCACACAACACACCACACCACACACACGTGCCTTTGTACAATAAATAAAATACTCACCGAACAATGCCTACTTACTACATATCCAAAGACCAATTTGCTGTAATGGGTCTGCATTGTAAACCGTGTCAGTGGTGGACACCACCTTCACTGGGCCTCTGATGTATCCAAGTGGTGTAGCCCTCGTCTAGGGCAAGGGGGCAAACGAGTGAGGCTACGGCTTCTTGTAGATCCTGACATTTTTAGGAGCTCAAATCCGCCCTCACAAAATCAACTAAGCTTTTGGGAAGCTGAATGTAGGAGAGGCTTGGAAAATTCCTCAGAGCTATCTAGGTTTCCTAAGAAAACACACATAACGGAACCGGATAATTGGAAGGCACAAACATTTTCACCTATTTTGAGTTGTATCAAAGCTAATCTATGATTGTTGAAGCACTGTGCAACATAAAACACAGCCTTGAGACAGTAGTTCTTAGACAAGAATCCTGAGTTGACTTATCTCATAATCCAAATGAGGGACATGCATTCATCTGAAAAACGTTCTCTCAGTACTTTAGTTTTTGCACTTAAGTAGAAATTGCGATAAACCCACAAGAGTGAGTGCTCTATGTTTTCAAAATGTTTCCGAGTACCCAGACATACTCATTTTCAAGTATCATCATATTTTTTTGTGTTCTTCTATTCGGTGTGTGAAAGAGCGCACGTGGGTCTCTTCTGTATGTCTATGATGCGCATGAGTGTATCTGTGGCGTGATATGGAGCTGTCTGTACTATGATAGAAAATCTTTTTCATATAAATACAATTACAAATGTCTCACTTTAAAAAAAAACTTTGTTTCATTAAGTCCTCTGTAGGTCATATGATCAATATTGCGTTCTTGTGACATGGAACAGAGGTTTGCTTGGCGACGTCGAGTTTGCATACTGTCATGCCGTAGATCCATAGGGATGTCCTCATTTCTTAGGAAGCGAGATCCTTTTAGTTAGGGGGGAGGGGGGGCGGAGTTTATTATTTAGTTAAAAGGGGACTCATGTACAATTTAAAACAGAAATGTTTCCATTTGATGCATTGTACCAGAGTTAGCCTGAGGCTAATTTACAATTTTAAAATTTTATGGTGAGGGCACTCACAACTCACGTGCCCTCAGAATTGGGATGGGCCCAAAATGTGCATGCATTTTAAAGGCTTAATTGGAAACTCAGACTACAAAAACTCTTGGGTAAATGAAATGTAATTACGATTAATTGAGAAGTGAAACAATAACTTAATAACCAAGGACTTACCACGGAAATTGAGTCTTTTTTCACCAAGTCCAGCTTGCTCTAGTCGATCCTTTTCTTGTTTATTTGGAACAAGTGAAGTTCGCTTTGAACATAGACAGCAAAACTTATGCGTGTATGTGGATGGCAGAGGAGGTCGTAGGGGGTTCCGTCTTGCACCAATCCTGGAGTATGGCGCAAATAGTCGTGACACTTCAGCTGAAAAACAATCAAGTCAAAACAGTTTTTTGGAGAGACATTTTGTGTAAGATAAAATACGTTTTTGGAAACTAATAACTATACAATATTGTGGTGCAGTAAAATACACATATTTAAATAGTTTTAAGTCAACCCAATTCCCAGTGAAATACGGGCCGTATGCAACAGTAGATTACAATAAAGCTGTTAAATGTCATGTTCAATTGGAGGCGGTAATGCAGGTGACAAGAGTGTTGAATTGTCTAACTCAA
The DNA here is from genome assembly GCA_964034765.1 of Knipowitschia caucasica. Classification (NCBI taxonomy): domain Eukaryota; kingdom Metazoa; phylum Chordata; class Actinopteri; order Gobiiformes; family Gobiidae; genus Knipowitschia; species Knipowitschia caucasica. The sequence continues at coordinate 23,878,270 of OZ035836.1, read as the reverse complement.
GTAGAAATGAATTTAGAAATATTTTGGTCTTTTACGCACAATCTACAGGATGGACCAGGTGTCTCCTTTGAACTGTGCTGGTCTGTGCTGCTGTTGAAACAAATCAAAATGTTAGATAACCAGAAGAGATCACAAGCCTAGTGTATAGAAGGATCTTTGTTTACACCCGCGTGCGCATGCGCCCCTCGCTGTGTGGCAGAAAGACAGCGCGGTCCATACTGAAGCATGGATTCGAGACAACTTTTAACAGACTCAGTGGGCGAATAGCATTGTACATAAGCACTTTAACGCAAGAAGATCAGAGGAGGTATATAGACAAGCTAAAAATAATTATATGAGACCGAACTGAACAAATCCAAAGCCCGTATGAGACCTGGGATGACGAGAGAAACGTTGGCCAGACTCCTCTGTTTTGGCACCGATCTGCTGGGACGGGGACTCAGAGACATTTATTCGTACCTCATAGAAAACCCGGGACCCTTCACTCAAGAAAGGTCCGTGGTGTTTAACCGCGGTAAAAACGGATCGGCATTTCGCCACACATTAAAAGCGGGCTGCCCCTTTTTGCTGTTACTTACGGTAAAGGTGGAACAGGAAGCTGCGGGGATGAGCATCCAAAATCCCCCCCGGCTTCCTGTTCTACGTTTACCGTAGGTAACAGCATAAAAGGGCAACCACTTTACAGCGGCCGTTTTCGCTGTTCTTTTTCGAAATAACTAGAAAAAAAAAACTGTCTCCAGTGGGCTGTGAAACAGACCACACAACAGAAACAGACCATTTGATTTAGTAAAACCTCTCTACAAACGTTTGTACTGCTGTCACCTTACATTGTGTGCACCATGTGCACTTGTATATTGTAAATAGTAACTGTAACTCTATTTTAAATTTAAATTTATTCTTTAGAAGTGTTTTTTATTCTTATTTTTATTATCTCTTTTTGACTGTTGCACTGAGCCAAAGCAATTTCCAAGTCTGTGACCTCCCGTTACTTACGTTGGCAATAAAAATGATTCTGATTCTGATTCTGATGAAATAGCTAACTCTGTAGCATCCAGGTAGCTTCCAATACATAGTTCCCACAGACCAATGAATGTCACATGACCTCCTCGGAGACGCCATCTTTGATGGCACGCTGCTGTGTTTGTGCATTCCATTAAACAGAAGAATGAGAATAAATGTAGATATTCAAACGCAAATTGGAAAAAAAGGGCAACTTTTGAGCAAATAATTGTATATTAATACAATGGCACCACAGTTTAACGTGCTACGGACATGTTTTACATATTTGATCAAATTATGCAGCAAAAATTAACAAGCAATGCAAACATTTCTCAAAAAATTTAGATTTAATACCAGTTGGAGCTCCATTTAATTATTTTAATTATATTAACAATTAATTTAATTAATGCTAATGCCACACGGACACTCTGGATTGCTGTTATTGTTTATTTCCGCGTTTTTGACCGTATGTTTTGGTGAATGGTGGGCAACTGATTTTTCCAGACGTAAAGAGCAGTTTATTTTATGACACAGATCTTTTTACAGAAGCAATGCTGTTTGTGAACATTGTTTTAGCCCACCATAGAACTATTATTATCTATTTAATACATTTACGTTGCCCTCGAGAGCCTCGGACGCGACACCGATCTTCCTCATAATAAAGTAATCTAACGCTAAATAATGAAACTCTCAAGTTACCAGCTATCAGCATACACAAGTTAGTACTGAGTAAATTACGTCTGTCAACACATTATAAGATACGATACGCACCTGACACAAAGTGCTCCGAGCATATTCTTGCGTGTTTTGAGGGAGTTTCTTGCCTGTTTATCTTTGCAAGCCATAACCTCCGTGGTTGTTCTGACAAAAGCTTAGTCTTCTCACATTCATGAAGTCTAATGATGGGTATACTGTAAAATCCAAGTTTAACTGAACCTCCGGCACGATTAGAACATCCATTGACCCAGCAGGAGATGACCATTTTCAACTTTATCACACGTTTCAGCTTCTTTTTCTATTTTTTGGCCCACAGAATGCCAAGACAAATGGCGCCGGGTCGGCAAATCCCCGTATGTAGTGACGTCATGTGGGAACTATGTATGCTATTGTGCCACACAGACACGTGACCGGCGCTGAAAAACTATAAACAACGACGTCACTCCAAGATCCTCCTTTACGCAAGGATCACTGCATTGCGTGGCCTGCCGCGCACCCACAAAAATAACTACACAGCCAGGGCCGCAGAGAAGCTCCGCTGTGATTGGTCTTTATTCACACGGTTGAAATTACTTATGAAATAATGAGTCCATATTACATAAACCTACACTAGATAAAAATATAATGAGCTCAAACAGCTTGGTTGGCTAAAGTTTATGTTTATGAAGAGGAGAAAGTAGCAGCGTAAATGGGACCGCTTTGGTTTCCCAAGTAACTCCCGTTAGAGCGCCATCACGTGGTTGATTGTGGGATTACAACATTCTCTTCTAAACTCCGTGAGGGGAACGCGCGAGTTTACGAGCCACTGTGGCTGCTAGGTACAACTTCCATGTAAATATCACTTTTGGTTTAATTCAGATTTTTTAGCTTTCGTAAAAGTAAAACACAATCATTAAGATGGTCAAAAACTACCTGCAGCAGGAGCTAGCGTTAGCTGGTCTGTGGCAGCTAACGCCTGTGCAGATGTAGAAGGAGCTGAAACATAATCTCTCACTTAGTAATCATAAAACTTTACTGAATCATTAGCATGATTAAATCGATAGTTTAAGTTACCTTGTTCAATTTCTTCCAATCGATCGGCAGCTTCTCTAAGCAATTGAGAAACTGAGCGACGGGCCGCCATTTTACGTGTTGCTCACAGGTTTGCAGGGTCACATCCAAGAGTACTATCTATTGCTCTGTTCTGACTAGCAGTAGATCCGCCCCCTTCATTTGCATTTTATTGCAAGAGACGAGAAAAGAAGGTGGCGTGAAATAATAAAACAGAACATCAATAAAAATAAAATATGAAGAAAAGAAATGCATGCGGAAAGATAAATATTAGACTGTATTATTTATTTGTGCACAAAACTGCAGTTAAATAATACAAATATATTTATTTTAATCTTAACCTTTGAAAGAACAGGAAAATAATAATGCTTTATTATTTTGTTTGGAAACAAAAAACGTTGTGAAATAATAATGTATATTTATTAGATATCGTGATTTGTTGTGTTATCTTAATAATTATTGGCAGAATGTGACATTTATTTATTTATTTATTTATTTATAATTTTGACAGTTTTGGTCCTCCATACATCTATATACAGTATATACTGTATACACATCTTCCTGAGGGTCTATAGAAAACATACTCCTTAAGATACCGATCTGCACTTGAGCTTTTACTCTTCTCCTGCGGTATTCTCCACATCGATCAAAACGTCTCACTCCTGACGTTGACTGTTCTGCAGGAGATTATCACTCTGCTACCATTTGTCTTTGTCACAGATGAAGATGAAAATTCAGAGCGAGAAGAAGATGAGTTAGCTCCAAAAGCTAACGCTGAGGACATGCACTGAATTGCTGTGGTGAGCTTGTACTTAATAATAATGCATTGTACTTTCAGCACTTAATGGAACACTTTGTATTGCGTAATTCATGTTTAAACTCCCAGTTTAAGCAAAGTTTTAGGCACAATAATATGTTCTGTTTTAATATGAAATGGTTGCATGTTGATGTATTTTTAGTGCCTGAGATGCCCGTTGAATCGCCACTTTTATTTGAGCTATACAAATAAATGTTGTTGTGTATTCACTTTATAGGCAGTAGTGGTATAGTAGCCTGCTGATCTGAGCTATCCGAGCATCACCAATCCATCACATACTGGACACATTGGCCATGTGAGTCAGCTTCACAGACTCCAGATCCTGCAACTCGCTCCTGATCCCGGTTTCCATGCTTCACTCCAGTCAACCTGCTCCCTGCCTGCCACAGGAGGACAGTCCCTGTCCTCCTCAGAGTCCCAGCTGGAGGCCAGTCCCTGTGCTCCTCAGAGTCCCAGCAGGAGGCCATTCCCTGTGCTCCTCAGAGTCCCAGCAGGAGGCCATTCCCAGTGCTCCTCAGAGTCCCAGCAGGAGGCCATTCCCTGTGCTCCTCAGAGTCCCAGCAGGAGGCCATTCCCTGTGCTCCTCAGAGTCCCAGCAGGAGGCCATTCCCTGTGCTCCTCAGAGTCCCAGCAGGAGGCCAGTCCCTGTGCTCCTCAGAGTCCCAGCAGAAGGCCAGTCCCTGTGCTCCTCAGAGTCCCAGCAGGAGGCCAGTCCCTGTGCTCCTCAGAGTCCCAGCAGGAGGCCATTCCCTGTGCTCCTCAGAGTCCCAGCAGGAGGCCATTCCCTGTGCTCCTCAGAGTCCCAGCAGGAGGCCAGTCCCTGTGCTCCTCAGAGTCCCAGCAGAAGGCCAGTCCCTGTGCTCCTCAGAGTCCGAGTTTGTTCATGTGGCACTAACATTCAAATAATCACTAATAAAGGTTAATAGTAATTGTCTTAATTTAATTGATTGATTGAATATTTGACGATATAGAATTGTCTATATACTGCATAGCAGACTATCATAATTATTGGTATGTTTATACCTAAATATGGACAAGTGCAGCATAACAACAAAGAGCGATAACAGCAAAGTCCTTAAAATGTGGTCTTGTTCAGTTATCCACCACAGAATCCCTGTCTTTGATATTGCACCGTGCTGCGAATGTGGGGGAAATATCTGGCATTCCTTCACAGCGGGGCTCCTGTATGTTTACTGCTTTGTCATTTTAGCAAGATGGCTTTGATAAAACAGTCAACGTCGACCTAACACTGTATTTCCAAACTGCATGATCCAAAAATTATCCAAACTAACAGCACAATCAAAGCCAACCATCCCCATCAACGCAGTGGTTTCATTAATTATAAACTCAAATTGTGCGTGAGTCATCCTGATGCCGCATACATATTAATGCAAAAACTGCTTCCTCCAAAGAAAAGCTTTTCAAAGACACTTTCCGCGCTGAGGAGGAGGAGGAGGATGCCCCGAAGACCATTCCAGCGATTTACTTCCTGGAGGCATTTTTGATTTGAAGGGCTGATTTATAAATAGTTAGCCTTAATTTGAACGATGAAAAAAAAATTGGCTTCCATAAATAATGTTGATAGGGTTTTGAATACATTCTCCCATAGATGCAACAATGCAGAAGAATAATGTGTTAACAGGTTCTTGTTTGATTCGGCTGCAGTCATTTACACGGACTCAGGAGGGCACATACAGTCGGGACATACAGTGCAAGTCCTCTCACTTAAAAAGGTGAGAGAATCCTCTAATTTCAATCATAGGGATCCCTCAACTATAAGGGACGAAATGAGAAAAAAAAAATGCCAGTGTCTGTTTTTTAAAGAATCTTTTTGGAAATTATGGTGGAAATGTTTTTTGTCACATACAACAAGACAGATTTCTGCCTATCACAGACCTGTAGCTTTTTTTTTACCTTTTACCAACTGCCAACCCACAGCTCATTGCATATCTTATCACTTTATCTTTGCTGCGTCTGTAAAATTGAAGTGACCCATGCTTGTGTTGTAAATGAGCTGTATTCTGTTCTATTCACATCCAACAGGAATGCTGACCAGGACACAAAGAAGCAGGCTTGCTTTTTATTTTAAGAGTCTAGGATCATAGGTCAGCTGGACATATATGGTAAAGGTAAATGTTAGTATATAACCCAGTTTAGTTTTCTATTCTGGGTCTTCTGGCGTTGAGCCTGAATCAGAGAGGAGACCCGGGCAGAAGAGCTCTTTGCCTGAATTGAACTGAATGTATTCTGATTATGTTATTAAACTCCTTTTAATCATAACTCAGAGTTCATTCCTTCTCCATCACTATCCATGTGTGCGGGAAACCCTGTCTTCAAAGATCAGGAGACACTACACTTGCTTTTCCTCATTAATTCCGTAAATGGAAAACAAAAAAAACTATATTCAGTTGTAATTTCCAAAACATAGTCCATTCTGGAGGTATAATCCAGAAATGTGTCTTTTTCTTCAGCGAAAACAAACTTAATCATTAGACATTAGAAGTTGCTGCTTACCACTTTGCTAAAACTACGGTGTATTTGGCTCTAAACAATGAGGTGGCTGGTGTTTAAGAGGCCCCTCTGTCCTCCACTTGCCATACAGTATGTATAAAAGGCTACTGATTGAAGATGTTATGTGTATAAAAGACACCTGTCCACAACCTCAAACAGTCAACACTCCAAACTCGACCACGGCTCTCTAAGGACACCAGAAACAAAGTTGTAGACCTGCACCAGGCTGGGAAGACAGAATATGCAATTGGAAAGAATATTAAAATGAATTATATATGGTAAATTATGTTACAACACAGCTCTCAACCAAAAACTCACCAAAAAAGAAAAAAAAAAGCTCACCCGCTGGATCAATAGGGAAGCGCAAATGATCATGACCAAGTTTTGATCCTTTAACTTATATTGAAAAGTAAACTCCTCCCACTCTGTAATCGTAGTCTGTTTTTATTTTGATAATGTCCAGATATGACATGGTATAATGAGGTGGTTAGCACTCCCACTCCTCAGCAAGAAGGTCCTAGGTTCCACCTCCAGACAGGCTTTTCTGAGCGGAGTTTGCATGTTCTCTGCGTGCCTGTGTAGGTTTCCTCCAGTTGCTCCAGTTTCCCCAACCTAAAAATATATACATAGCTCACCTCTCTATGGGACCAGGACTCTCCTGAAAAGAGGTTCTAAAATTGGTATCAGTCTTTGCTGGACAAATAAAGGTAAATTACAAAGTGATGAAGTAAAAAAGCAAAAATTAGCCCTAACAGAAGAAGCGGGCGTACATCTGGAATGGCCTGTCCGAGATAAGGCTAGCACCATCAGTAACCATCAATCACCCCAGTAAGGTCTACCAGCTGCCACCTGACATGCGAGTGCCCACTGATTTTGGCCTTTTAAAATCGATGCTCAAAACTCATCTCTTCAAACTAGCTTTCAAGATTTTTAACACTCATTAGTGCAGTGGCACGTTTTAAAATGCTTTTTAACTTTTATATTTTGATTGCATGAATGTTTTAATGGAAACATACACCTAAAAACCCAGCTTTAATTCCAGACACATCTAACCAAGCCAAGTAATATTGAGAAAAAACATTCATAGATTTGTGTTATATCAAAATGAATCACTATTGGATGAATGGAAACATTATCCGCAGACATACGTAGCAGCTCTAATTTATGCATTGCTTTTTGACTTGCTACTTTGGATGTATGAAACGTCTAATTCTGAAAATCCCCGGCTGAGAAAGTTTGAGAAGACTGGTCTAAAGGGAAGAATAGTCGCTCCTTTGTGCTGAAAACAGGGGTTGTTTACTCTGTCACTCTCTGTGTTACTGCTGCGGCTGGTGTTACTTCAGGACAGGTTTAAAAAGATCTTCTAACATTCTGTTGGCAAAATCTGTTGAAAAGAAAAGTTTTTGAGGAGAGGAGATATTGTGCATTATTGTTTGCTAAGGAAACAGATGCAGTTGAGTCTGGGCAGTAGAAAAACTGTTGCAAATGTAAATCTGCTATTGACAGAATAAAAATGATGAAATATATTGGTAGAAGTAGGGTTTCATAAGCTGATTATAACAAGATCACACACACATCTAACACTAAAACCCACACCAAAATGTGTCTCTACCCTTTTCTACTCATTAAAATGAAAATAAAGACAAGGGATGTCCAGATTGTAAATCCTGGTTCACACAAGACAATTTTAAAATTGTTGGCCGATTTTCCTAACCTTAGAGACCCCACACACTGAGATAAAATATCAGGGGTCTAACCACTTTGGTCGTACAGTGAGTAAGTAAGTAAGTAATCTTTGTTTATATACCGCCTTTCACAGACCAGAGTCACAAAGAGGTTTACAATTGTTATTTGTTGGGCATTTGTCTCTCACTCCACACAGAGATGGGAGCGGCGTCGCTGGTACAGGAGGCGCATGTCAGACCTATTGTACATGTTTTTAGTTGTAGGGGAAACCGGAGTACCCGGAGGAAACCTATACGCAGTCCGACCGGGATTCGAACCCAGGACCTTCTTTCTCCTCAGCCACCGTGCCGCCAGTGTGGGGTGCGCAGCCACACGGCAAAATTACACAATCCACACACATCACACACAAACCGATTTCACCCCCGAGCATTCCCAGCTCGGACGGAAATCTCACAAATTCTCGTGAGATCAACCGTGACTTCAGAGTAAACAATCATGGCAGACGAAGAGGATGCAGTGGCGATAGTTTGTGTTGCCATAGGTCAACTAGATGGTCCTCCATCTACAATGTCCACCGAACCTTTTGGTGCGCCATTTCCTTGCCGCCTCGTCACCTCGTCACCTTGTCTCATGATTGGCTACACGCCGCAAAACAATCCAACATGTCTGATATCCCCAATTTGAGATCGGAGCAGCCCCAGAGTCCCTCTAAGCGACGAGCACAGTCTTAACACACCACACATGGCAGGAAAATCCATCAGATTTTTTAAACAAAAATCGGAGCGTTTTTAACATTGTCGTTAGGGGTAAATCGGGTCAATTATCCTGCTGTGTAAACAAGGCTTTGCGTGGAATTGGCTCAAAACTCTAAAGTGACGTCTCGGAGTCTGTCGTCATCCAGAGTCGGTACGATAGAAGAACTGTTGTAAACCTGCTAATGCCAGAAAGATACATACTGACGGATGTAACTTTTAATAATCTGATTATCACAAGAACAGGAAGTCCTAACACCACCAACATGTATTCTTTTGTTGTTAAGATGTATGTAAAACATTTGCTTAGCTTTCAATTCAATTCAATTCAATTCAATTCAGAGGACTTAACACAACCGTTGAACACAGATCAGAAAATCAACTGTTAAGACACAAAAAATATAGAACGCATAGGTTTTGGTCCATAGAGAGAGACCAATGTCCAAGAATGTACATAAATGTCCATACATGTTGTAGAATGTTACAGTGTCCTGGGTCATCACCACAGTCCTTCTTGTTAGATACTAACTGTCCAACAGACCCTCCTGCATGGGCAAGGAAAAACTCAAAAACCCAGTGGGAGGTTTGGTTTCAGCTTTGGTGGGGACACTAGACTAGTCTAGTCTAGTTAGAGGAGAGACCCAGTTGGGGCCCTATCATGAAGCCACCTGTGCCATTCCCTTAGTGATAACACAAAAAATACATAACAGAAAAACATCTGGAGTTAATTAGTCTAATCTGGAAAATCGAATTCTCGTTCCGTGTAAAAATCAGCCGACCACATTTTGAAACTTGCTATGCTTAATGCCGATCTCTTTGTAACAAGTCTTTTTTAATCAATCATTTTATTTTTTCTCATAATCTTGATCTTATGTTCATGGCTGAAACATGGCTTGACCAAAATACAGGAAATGCAGTTTTGATAGAAGCATCACCACCAAATTTCAAATTTGAATCTGAAATACAGGAAAACAAAAAAGGAGGAGGCTTAGCTGCAATTTTTAGAGACCACTAAAATACAACAAAAACAATCTCCTCCAATACTCTTCATTGTCCTATACAAGCCACCGCAGTCATGTCACAGTTTTATTGATAATTTTACCGAGTTGCTTTCAGTTGTATGCACAGATTTTGATAGTTTGGTTATTACAGGTGATTTTAATATTCATGTGGATAATGTTAATGACAGATATGCAAATGAGCCCCACCCACAGCAGAGGGCACACTCTAGACCTGTTAGTTACTAACGGGGTTAATATTTTAAATGTAAATGTGGTCGATGTTGCTCTTTCGGATCATTTCTGTGTATTTTTTTTACATGTGTTTCACTAACAAACCACCAGTGGACGCTGCAGCTGTTCAAAGAAGACGAATAAATGAAAATACGAGTGAACTATTTAAGAGATCCTTTATTTGTCCCACAGTGGGGAAATTTCGGTGTTGCATCACAAGATATAGAACAGTAGGAAAGAGGAGCACACGACACACGTGAATAGCTATACTAATTAAAATAAAACAAAATCTCCAACTCTAGCATCAATAATAAGTATAAATTCTCTATCTAGAAAATAATAATAGATGTAAGAATGTAACATTTGGCAAAATAAGAGGCAAGTATAAAGTACTGTGTATTCTAGTGCAAGTAAAGTGTAGTTATATGTTTGCATCTGTACATTAGCAGCAGTAATTTATGGGAATGATAAACTTTGAGAATGCATCGTGTTCTACTGTAGATGAACTGTTTAACTCTGTCACCTCTAGTGTTTTGAATGTTCTGGACACCATCGCTCCTGTGAAGGTTAAAATAGTGAAAAATAAGCAGAAGGCGCCGTGGGCTAAAGCAGACTCGGTCAGGGCACAAAAGAGAAAGTGCCGGAGGGCCGAGCGGAAGTGGCGCAAGTCCAACCTCCAGGTTAATTACAAGATCTTCAAAGATAAGTTGTGCGAGTTTAACCGGGTGCTACGTAGTACGAGAGAAAGGTATTTTTCTGAAATGAGTGAAGGCTTCAGTAACAATCTGCGTGTTCTGTTTTCAACAGTTAATAGATTAACAAACCCCCTGTTCAGCTGCCAGTAGAGCTAACTTCCAAACGTACTTGTAATCAGTTTGCAATTTTTTCAATGACAAGGTTCAAGGCATCAAAAACGCCATTGTCTCCAATCCACAGATAACAATCCAACAGCCAGAAAGGCTCTTTGAGCTAACTCACTTTGCACCTGTAAATGATAAAACTGTCCAAGAGATAATCTCCAGTTTGAGCTCCTCCACATGCAGCTTGGATGTACTACCCACTAGATTTCTGAAGTCTGTTCTGAGCAGTCTGTTACCTTCACTCATACAGATAGTAAACATGTCCCTTCATTCTGGAATATTGCCAAAGGCCCTTAAAACTGCAATCATCAGGCCCCTGCTAAAAAAGAGCAGTCTGGATGCCACGGTACTCAACAACTATCGTCCCATCTCAAATCTGCCATTTATGGGGAACGTCCTTGAAAAAGTTGTCTACCAACAGCTAAATAGATTTCTTATAATCAACAACTCATTTGATATGTTTCAGTCCGGCTTTAGACCCCACCACAGCACTGAGACTGCTCTCGTCAAGGTTACAAACGATATCCGGCTGAACCCTGACGCAGGCAAAGTCTCAATCTTAATCCTGTTAGATCTAAGTGCTGCCTTTGACACGTCGACCATGAGATCCTCTTACAGAGACTAGAGGACTGGGTTGGCGTCGCTGGCACCGCCCTAAGTTGGTACAGGTCTTACCTTGAAGACAAGAAGTACTTTGTGGAGATTGGAAACTGTGTCTCAGATCATATGGCCCTGACCTGTGGAGTACCACAGGGGTCGATCCTGGGACCTCTTCTGTTCAATCTCTTCATGCTGCCGTTAGGTCAGTTAATACGCAGAAACAAAGTGTCCTATCACAACTATGCAGACGACACTCAGATCTATGTCTCACTGACTGCAGGAGAACATGGACCAGTAGACTCACTCCTTCACTGTATCCAACAGATCAGTGAGTGGATGCAAAACAACTTCCTTCAGCTAAACGCAGACAAAACTGAAATGATTGTCTTTGGTCCCCAGAAACAAAGAGAGAGCGTCATCTGTCATCTACAGTCTCTCTCCCTAAAACCTTCAAACAAGGTCAGAAATCTAGGGGTAATACTGGACTCAGACTTAAATTTTAATAGCCACATCAAATTAGTAACATCAGAAGGTTTTTACCACCTAAAAAACATTGCCAGGATCAAAAACATAGTGTCTAAATCAAAGATCAGAGATTCTTATCCATGCATTTGTCTCCAGTAGGTTAGACTACTGCAATGGCCTGCTCACAGGTCTGTCCAAACAGGCTGTAAAACAGCTGCAGTACATTCAAAATGCAGCAGCTCGAGTCCTGACTAGAACCAGGAAGTACAGTACAACCACATAAGTCAAGTTCTCAGGTCTCTGCACTGGCTTCCTGTGGCTCAGAGAATAGACTTTAAAACAGCTCTGCTTGTGTACAAGTCTCTCCATGGCCTTGCACCAAAATGTATTAGTGACATGTTAGTACCATATGAACCAGCCCAGACTCTGAGGAGCACAGGGACTGGACTCCTGTTAGTGCCCAGAGTCAGAACTAAACATGGGGAGGCTGCTATTCAGATTAATGCTGCTAAAATCTGGAAACGTCTTGCTTAAGATGTGAGACAGGCCTCCTCTCTGACAATGTTTAAAACCAGGTTAAAAACAGTTATATTTTTATCTTTCTTTTTAATGTTCTGTGATTATTTATGATTTTAATGATTTCTTATTTTGTTCAGCACTTTGAATTGCCTTGTGTATGAATTGTGCTATACAAATAAACTTGCCTTGCCTTGCCTTCACACAAACAAAAATACAAGAATAAAAAAACCTTCACGTCCTGACCGGGAATCGAACACCAGCCGCTATATTTTATATGACGCACAGAGAAAACATAACACATTACTTTACACTGGCTACATGGCTTCAATGATCTCACTGAATTCATAAAATTAATGTTTATCTCTATTGGAATCAAACCCATGCAGGACCTTCTTGCTTTGAAGTAAGAAGAAGTCTTGTGTGAAATTCTTATTATTGTTGTGTACAAGCCGCCGCAGTCATGCCATAGTTTCACTGATCATTTCACTGAGTTGCTTTCAGTTGTGTGCACAGATTTTGATGGTTTAGTCATTATAGGCGATTTTAATATTCATGTGGATAATGTTAATGACATATACGCAAAAGAGCTGAGTTCCATACTTGAATCCTTTGGCCTCACTCAGCATGTGAGTGGCCCCACCCATAGCAGAGGACACACCCTGGACCTGCTTATCACGAAAGGGGTGAATATTTCAAAAGTTAATGTAGTTGATGTTGCTCTGTCGGATCATTTCTGTGTATTTTTTAACATGTGTTTTGCTACCAGACCACCCGCTAAATATGAAATTGTTAGAAGTAGACACTTAAATGAAAACACGGGTGAACTATTTATGGGAATGATCCATTTTGAGAACACATCATGTTCTACTGTAGATGAACTGTTTAACTCTGTCACCTCTAGTGTGTTGAATGTTCTGGACGCCATTGCCCCTGTGAAGGTAAAAATGGTCACAAATAAGCCAAAAAGCCCCATGGATAAAAGCAGGCCCGGTCAGGGCACAGAAGCAAGAGTGCCGGAGAGCAGAGAGAAAGTGGAGAAAGTCCAACCTCCAGGGTGATTATAAACTCTTAAAAGAGAAGTTGTGTGAGTTTAACAGAGTACTACGTAGAACAAGAGAATTATACTTTTCTGAAACTATTGAAGGCTGCAGCAACAATCTGCGTGTTCTATTTTCAACAATCAATAGATTAACGAACCCCCCTGTTGAGTTGCCATTAGAACACTACTCCAAATCCAGGTGTAATGAGTTTGCACAGTTCTTCAGAGACAAGGTTCAGGGTATCAGAAATACCATCACCTCTACAACACAAGTAACAATGCAACATCCAGTGAGGCTTTGTGAGCTAGCTCAATTTGCACCTGTCAATGATGAAACTGTTAAAAAGATAATCACAGGTCTTAGTTCCTCTACCTGCAGTCTGGATGTACTACCTCCTAGATTCCTGAAGTCTGTTATGTGTAGTCTATTACCCTCATTGACACAAATAGTAAACATGTCTTTTTTATCTGGAACATTTCCAATGGCCCTGAAAAAGGCAGTCATCAGGCCCCTCCTAAAAAAGAGCAGTTTGGATGCTGCGGTACTTGAAAATTACCGTCCCATCTCAAATCTGCCTTTCATGGGAAAAATTCTTGAAAAAGTTGCCTACCAACAACTTACTGAATTTTTAATATCTAATGACTCATTTGACATGTGTCAGTCTGGCTTTAGACCACACCACAGTACTGAGACCGCTCTAGTCAAGGTAACAAATGATATTCGGCTTAACACTGATGCAGGAAAAGTCTCTGTTTTAGTCATGTTAGATCTGAGTGCCGCTTTCGACACCGTTGACCATGAGATTCTCATGCAGAGACTGGAGGACTGGGTTGGTGTTGCTGGTACCGCCCTAAGCTGGTTTAGGTCCTATCTAGAAGAAAGGAAGTATTGTGTGGAGATTGGAGACTATGTCTCAGATAATATGGGAGTGCCACAGGGGTCGATTCTGGGACCTCTCCTGTTCAATATTTACATGCTGCCATTAGGTCAGTTAATTCAAAGTATGAAAGTGTCCTACCACAATTACGCTGATGACACTCAGATCTATGTCTCACTGACTGCAGGAGAACATGGACCGGTGGACTCACTCCTTCGCTGTATCCAGCGGATCAGTGAGTGGATGCAATGCAATTTTCTCCAGCTAAATGCGGACAAAACCGAAATGATTGTCTTTGGTCCCGAGAAACAAAGAGAGACCGTCATTTGTCACCTTCAGTCTCTCTCCCTAAGGCCTTTAAATAAGGTCAGAAATCTGGGAGTAATAATGGACTCTGACTTAAACTTCAATAGCCACATTGGATCGGTAACATCAGCAGCTTTTTATCATCTGAAAAATATTGCCGAAATTAAAAATATTGTGTCCAGGGCAGACTTGGAGATTCTTATCCATTCTTTTGTTTCCAGTAGGCTGGATTACTGCAATGGCCTGCTCACAGGTATCTCCAAACATGCAGTAAAACAGCTGCAGTATATTCAAAATGCTGCAGCCCGAGTCCTGACTAGAACCAGGAAGTACGACCACATTAGTCCGGTCCTCAGGTCTCTGCACTGGCTTCCCGTGGCCCAGAGGATAGACTTTAAAGCAGCTCTCCTGGTGTACAAGTCTCTCCATGGCCTTGCACCAAAGTACATCCATGATATGCTAGTCCCATATGAACCAGCCCGGACTCTGAGGAGCGCAGTGACGGGACTCCTGTTAGTGCCCAGAGTCAGGACTAGACAGGGGGAGGCTGCTTTTCAGATTTATGCAGCTAAAGTCTGGAACAGTCTTCCTGAGGATGTGAGACTGGCTGCCTCTCTGTCAATGTTCAAATCCATGTTAAAGACTTTTCTTTTTTCCTGTGCATACAACTAGAGAATTTTATCGTTTTAACACACCTTGTTATTTATTGTTGTAACTTTTTGTGTTTTTAACTATTTTATTGTTTTTAATTACTTGTGTGATTCTTATGTTTTTAAATTACTTATGTGATTTTAATGCTTTTTAATTACATATGTGTTTTTAATTGTATTTTAATGGTGATGATTTGTGCATTGTGTGGTGTGGACTGTGAGGCGCTTTGTGTTGCCCTGTGCAGGAAAAGCGCCCTATAAATAAAGATTGATTGATTGATTGATTGATTGAAGTACAAGCGCTACCCACTACCCATTGGCCTGAGTCTTTTTATGGTGGCAATGTATTTTCTAAGTAAATAAAAACGTTACATAAATTGCACGTTATTATAAGAGCAGATAAAACTTCAATACGTCTGAAATCACAAAAAAGCTGTTGATGTTACTGATTTGATGTGGCTGTTAAAAATTAACTCTGGGTTCAGTATTATCATTAGATGTCTGACCTGATTCAAAGGTTTTATAGAGAGGGACTGATGACTTCTAAGTATTCGGAATACTGTGATTATTTTTTCCAAAGTAATGGAATACTATACAAAATACGTGTATTTAGTATTCTGTAACGGAACACATTTTCAAAGTATTCTAGCCAACACCGATAGGGAGAACACAAAATATACAATATATGTAATTGCTATGTTTCTTAGCTAGTTATTATAAAATCTGAACTGTGTTAGCAAGAGCGCAGGGATTTTCTACTGCTATAATATCCTAATTAACGTGCAGTCTTTCTTCAAATGCAAGCTATAGCGAGCGCCTTCTAAATATACCCGTGTACATCATGCACCCTGGCAGGAGTATCACAGGGTTTCAGGTCATGCTCGTGGCCTTTCTCTGGACTCACACCAACTCCCCGCTGTGAGTCCTGCCTGCTCTGTCTACTGCGGCTCATTTGTGGGTCATCAAAGCTTTCTGCGGCCCAACCGAATAATCTCGTTCTCTACAAACATCCACCTACTCCGCTGTCTGCGTCACCTATTCCTCAAACACGGCGCACGTGCATAAAAGTCCCTCGATTCATTAGCCCGGTGGATTTTCATGTCTTTACTTTGATACCATCGCTCTCTCCTTATGATCTCAATGTAAGCTTCACTCTTATATTCATTAAACCATACAATGCTTTAGAAGGATTTCAACCATAAATAACAGTTTTTGTCTTTGTGCTGACAATTTGTGACATGCTCTTGTGTTACGCACCTTTTTCCTTCAAAAACAAGTTGAAATTGAAATTTGATTCAATTTATTGTTTTATAGCCCTAAATCACAACAGTAGTATCTCATGGGACTTAACAAGAACGTTGAATTCGCCAAAACAGATCAGAGAATCAAACAGTTCAAACACAAGAACACACATAGAGCCATTGGTCCATAAGGGGCGGATCACGGGATCTGGCTTTCGCATGCAAATATGGTCATTACATTTTTTGGACCATTGCTCTATGAAAAACAATATGAGCATTCATTCTCTACGTACAAATCAAAATGCTGTGTAATAGGAATGTCTAAAAATTCCATTCAAAATCAGCACGCATAGTTTTTGTTCCTTAGTTCCAAGTCACCAGCAGTGCCTTTACCAGCAGGGTGAACTACTTAGAGCAGAGCAGATTGGACATCCATCGATATTGAGCATGTGTGAGCAGACAGTGGCCCTAATCACTATCGACCGCTCCGTTAGCAGCGCTTTGTACAAATAATTTCTCCTCCTGCGTTCCAGTTGTTCAGCATCTAACACCACACCTCTCGAGTGACTGAGTGAGTGCGCCACCTTGCTCTGACTTCATCCTCCGCTCATCCTAAACTTTTAATGCAATTTATTAGCAATAATTCAGAAGTCAATAAGTTGTAGAAGTAGTCAGCCATTACTCTCAATTATCGCAGGCCGGGTGATGGACAGGCACAGGAATGCTGTTTGTCACTCTAATATTGTCCTGTAGCCCGGAGGGATCACGATTTACACAGAGCACGGAACGGCAGTGGAAGCCATTTAATGTGGTCAGAAGAATAGTGGCTTAGGAATAATCTCATACAAGCGTAGTTCAAGTGAAACAAGACAAATACAGTTGGTTTTTTGTTTGTTTTTTAAATATCCACGTTGCACTAAAAGGTATATAGGAGGATTTTCCCAAATTTTAGGAAAGAACCTCCCACTCCACTTTTTTAAAAACTCTCTGGTCTAGTTTGACGAGCAAGTATCACCAGAATGAAAATTAGGAGGACCAACAGTCTTGATTATCCACCCGGACTAGTTGAAAGTGAATTTTAGCAACATTGTTTTCTTACCTGTAAATGAAAGAGCTGTCAGTCACTATTTGACGCTTTGGGCTGAGAGCGGATTGGCTGAGCAAGAGCGGATCTTTCTATTTCACTTTTCTATCAGATAAGAACAAATCTTGACATGTGATTGAAAGCTATAAATGCTTACATATTGTGGTGGATTTCTTTTGGTTTGACAGAAAGATCATAATGTGTAGAGGTGTGCGTCTTTCATAACTTGTCGATACATATCTCCAAGACACATTTCTCCCTCAGGAGACAAAGTAATAAATTAATCTGAATCTGAATCTGATTCGTTTTTTATTTGAAAGCGCTGTAAAAGGCAGCATGTTCTAAGTTCCTCTGAAGCAGTTGTTTTTTCCATCCTTAAATGTTACTCCAGTACAGTCTTCAGGGTTTTACTCTGATCCAGAGCAGAGAACATGATACAAATAATAATGCAGTAGTTTTATATGGTGCTTTTCTAGACACTCATACTGAAAATTCATTATCAATGTAATGAATGAATAGCACGTAGGGTATATATGGTGATAAACTACAACTGTATATACCAGGCTCATTCTAGGCAATGTGGGTAAAGTGTCTTGCCTAAGGACACAACAACAGTTTGGCTCTTTACCGTCGTAGCCGCTCCACTGTGGCCTCTGGTTTGCCATCACAGTACTAACCAGGCTCTGCCCTGCTTAGCTTCATAGATCTGACAGGATCATGAACAGGTCACATACTTAAAATAAATCAAAAACCCTTTTTGTAACCAGGTTTAAAGGTAAAGGTGCACTTTATTAATCCTCGTAGGGAAATTGCTCCTCTGCATTTGACCCATGCTGTCGCCACTAAGGCTTACGTCAGGAGCAGTGGTCGCCGTAGTACAGCGCCCGGGAACCCATCTCCAGATGTTGATGCTCAGCTTGGTCAGGACTACTGGAGTATTTAACCTAGTGTGCATGTTTTTAGTGGTAGGGGAAACCGGAGTCCCGGAGGAAACCTACGCAAGCACGAGGAGAACATGCACACTCAGAAAGACCCCGCTCCACCGGGATTCGAACCCAGGACCTTCTTGCTGAGAGGAGAGAGTGCCACCGTGCCATGCCGTAAAAGGACTATTTTAAAAGGACTATGCTCCAAACAGGAACTCAGATGGAGAGTGTGAAGTTGAGACAGATGCATTCTATATTTAGATGGAGAATGCCTATGTTTTAATTGGCACATGAGGAATTATGACCGTCTGGATACTTGAAGATGCAGAGCAAACAACCGTCAGAGTTGGGAAGAGGCCAATATTGAACTGCAATATAAATACTGCAAAGCACTGAAGCTTTTCATTGGAACATCACTGTCTTTGAATTTTTATCATCATTAGACTATAATATATTACAATACAGTTCCTTGAAAATGTGTGTATGAACTTTTAGAACGCACACACATCGACGGCGAGCGTCGAAACCCTGTGAAGTCTACAGGCTTGAGAACTATATACTATATATATATATATATATATACAGTATAAGCAACCGTCAGATGAATGTGTTGGCCCTCATGGTCTCATGGTCTCTGTGCCTGGTTTGTTTGGATGCAGGACTATCTGAAAAAACAAAACAGCGGCTTCTGATGTTTAATACACGTGTTGTGGACATGTGGAGCTGATCTAGTGTCAAAGACCATAAGCACCAGCCTCCTGTGGGCTTCCACCAAGAGCATGTATCTGAAATCAGCCCCGCGGCTTCCTACGTGTGCCGCTGCCTCAGCCTTTCCACTTGAAAAGATGTGTGCGATAGTGTTGGGGAGTAATGGAATCCATGTAACGCTGCTCTGTGTTCAGAACACTCTTTTGAGTAACTGTATTCTGTTACAGTTACTAAATACACTTACTTTTGGAAAATCATGGGAACAAAACGTTGCATCCACGCATTATACATCCAACATGTGCCATGAGCCTCTCCGATCACCACACGCACACGCACACACAAACACAAGGCAATGTGGGTGAAGTGACTTGCCAAAGGACACAACAACAGTTTGGCATTTTTCAGCCGCAGCCGCCCCACTGTGGCACCTGTTGTTCCCAGAGGTCTCTCATCACAGTACTTACCAGGCCCTGCTCTGCTTAGCTTCGGAGGTCTGACGGGATCTGGTTTTCACACACAGGTATGGCCATTCTGGGATTAGGTTTTAAAAAATGTGTGTTTTCAGAATATGGATGATAGAATTGATAAAGTTTTGAGAACTGAATGTCACTCTGCGGACAAAGCCTAAAACCGGAGTAATGTGGTCCCCTCTCCTGGTCTGGGGGGTGGGAGGGGTGGTCTTCCTAAGAACAGGGGACTTGTAATAGTTCCAAAGACTGGAGAGAGCAGGGCGCACTCATTACTTACTTACTCATTACAGCCCGCTGAGAATGTTTTGGTAAGATCTACATAATGAGCATTTCCTTTGGCTTTAATTAGGGCATCACCTCCGACCAAAGAGTCAGGGAAGTGTGCTTCCGCTGTCAAACACAACTCGGCTAATTTACCACAAGGTTGCGAGCCTTTTTATGTCATAACCAGAGTGCGTGATAATGTTATATCAAAGGTTCTGTCAGTAGGAATCATCAGCCTCTACAGTGATAAAGTCATGTTGAGTAACAACTGTTCAGATTTTGTGAATGTTTTCAGTTGTGTGAGTATAAGAACTTATGTGAACACAATCGACTGTGTAATATACTTTACTTTTTAATAATGACAATCTGTAATTTCTCACTATAAGTCAGGGGGCCGTTTTACTAAGAGGGCCACTTTAGTTTACCAGACTTATAATAATAATAATAATAATAATGCATCGGTTTTATATAGCGCTCATTTGGACACTCAAAGACGCTTCTCATCATTACATCACATCACTCCATACACAGTGGTAGTAATCTACTACTGTAGCCACAGCTGCCTTGAGGCACCCCAGGCGGAAGCAAGGCGAGCAGTATGTGCCATCTGCCTCTCTGACCACCACCAACCATTCACACACACGCCAGACTCATTCTAGGCAATGTGTGTGAAGTGTCTTGCCTAAGGACTGTCCCACTGTGGCACCTGGTGTTCTCAGAGGTCTCCCATCACGGTACTAACCATGTGTCATATATGAAACTTTGTGACAGAATCATAAACAAATGTCAGTATATACAAATAATGTCAACAACTGGATTCCAAAGATTCACAGCTTCAATCAATGGTACTTTGTGTTAGTGCCAGTGGGCCGCATTTTGCACATGCCTGCTATAAGATAAATGTTTTGTGAAATGAATTCAAACAAATCATGATATAATAATCAGAATTAAGAAATGCATTATCAAAATCCTGTATTATCTTTTACATGTTTTCATAACTTGGCCCCTGAACTAAAGCACATTTTCTGTAGAGACAGAACAGCAGCAGTGACCAGAGGCTCCTCAGACAAAAACTGTGCAATCCCAAAATGTCACAGTCTACTTTCTCTTTTAGAAATGATTTGTTCTAATTGTTGGCTCCTGTTGTATTGTTTGATTCTAATCTGCAAATTGACAATTTTATAAAGTCCTCTGAGACAAATACACAGAATACATATTTTAAAGATATTGAGGTACCCCCAAAGAAAATGCTGCATCTTTAAATGTTTGTTTCTTGTTTTTTACAGATGACTGCATGATTGAACTTTTTCATAAAACTGAGCATGGATCACTGCTGTGTATCAAGGAGAATATCAGAAATAAAACACATGCCATAAGAACACATAATAACATTTGCGGCTGTACAATTTCTGGTTATTAGAATTTACAGTTTCGATATCCTTGCGGTTCCATTTTACCAGCCTAACCTCAGTATTCAATTTGAATTGCATTATGGGGAAGGATTGATTTGTTTCTCTTTTACAAAAATGAGAACCTCATAAGTCGATTTCTGTTGCCATAGAATTGTTTTGATGTCATTACCGCAGACGAATGCTGGAGCAGAATGCCGGCCAAAAGGAAAGAAAAATCGAATTACTCCAGAGCGACTGACCATTCAAAACAAGCCCAGGTACGGCTGAATGTCTGCAGTGGATATGACCCAGGATCCATCTGAGATTCAATGAAAACGTGATATTAAAGACATAAAGCAAGTGTAATTGGCGCTTCTGGTTTGACCAAAAGGAGAGAAAAAACATTGCTCATGAACAAAAATAACTTGCAGAGGATTGCAGTTTATATTTTATTACCTTGCACACCTGCTCACAGCGAGAGCCTGCGACACCTTGACATTCATTAGTCTGTTTTGCTGCAGAAGTCATTAGCGATGAGCTGACAAAACATAAACCATGGTATGTGTTCGCAGATGAAAACAAGCTCAGTGGAAAGCGCCGTATACTGGCTTTAAATCTGTGGCACATGAGCCATCTGGGAGACCGTAGCTTCTGTTGATGTCGTGAGGAAGGGATTACATACGTGTCATGGCTGGGTGTCTATCAGAACAGAATATTCTACGTGTACAGCGGCCCCTCGTTCATCAAATCCATGAAGTGTTTGTTTTAAAGCTGTGAAAACCCCTGATTACACACTTTGTGTGGTCTGATGAAGCTGTGGAAGAGCTGCGCGCATGCATGGAATCTACAGACTGGGACCTTTTCAGAGCTGCCACAGATAGTTTGGATGAATATACGGACACTGTGACGTCATACATTCACTTCTGTGAGGATAGCATCATTCCAACAAGGACCAGGGTCATCTATAACAACGACAAACCCTGGTTCACTGCTAAACTCCGGCAGCTCAGGAAAGCAAAGGAGTCTGCTTTCAGGGAGGGGGACCGCAGCGGCTGCAAAGCAGCTAAATATCAGTTCAGGAAAGAACTGAAAGCAGCCAAGTCCCGGCACAGAGAACGACTACAGGAGCAGTTTGGTAACAACGATACTGCTTCTGTCTGGAGGGGCCTACGGGAGATCACCAACTACAAACCCAAAGCCCCCCCCTGTGCTGACGACCACAAGCTAGCTGACGATCTGAACTTATTTTTCAGTCGCTTTGATGCTGCCCCTGACACCTCTCCCTCCCCCACCCCCCACTACTCTAACGACCCACCCATCAGCCCTGCCCCCAGCCTAACAATAGCCGCTAAAGAGATTAAACAACTCTTCTTGAGGCTGCACCCCCGCAAAGCTCCTGGCCCGGACCACGTGTCTCCGGCCACTCTGAGACACTGCGCCAGTGAGCTTACTCCTGTGTTCACGGACATTTTCAACACCTCTCTGCAGTCCTGCCATGTCCCGGCCTGCTTCAAATCCTCCATCATTGTCCCCGTCCCGAAGAAGCCCAGGATCACAGGACTCAATGACTACAGACCTGTAGCACTTACGTCTGTCGTCATGAAGTCATTTGAACTCCTGGTTCTCTCCCATCTCAAGTCCCTCACCTCCCCCCTCCTGGACCCCCTGCAGTTCGCCTACAGAGCCAACAGATCTGTAGACGACGCCATTAACCTGGCCCTCCACCACATCCTACAGCACCTGGACTCCCCGGGGACCTACGCCAGGGTCCTGTTCGTGGACTTCAGCTCTGCCTTCAACACAATCCTGCCATCCCTGCTCCAGTACAAGCTCTCCCAGCTCAACGTGCCCGATTCCACCTGCAGGTGGATCACTGACTTCCTGACGGACAGGAAGCAGCGAGTGCGTCTGGGGAAGAATGTCTCGGACTCTCGGATTATAAATACAGGAGCCCCACAGGGCTGTGTTCTTTCTCCCCTGCTCTTCTCCCTGTACACCAACCACTGCACCTCCAGCCACGACTCCGTGAAGCTGATCAAGTTCGCGGACGACACCACCCTCATTGGACTCATCTCCAACAACGATGAGTCTGCCTACAGGAGGGAGGTGGACCGGCTGGTGTCCTGGTGCAGTGCTAACAACCTGGAGCTGAACGCCCAGAAGACAGTGGAGATGATTGTGGACTTCAGGAAGAGCACTGTCCCCCCGCCCCCACCCTCCGTGATGGACTCCCCCATCACCTCTGTGGAGTCCTTCCGTTTCCTGGGCACCACCATCACCCAGGACCTCAAGTGGGAGCCGACCATCAGCTCCCTCATCAAGAAGGCCCAGCAGAGGATGTACTTCCTGCGGCAGCTCAGGAAAGCCAAGCTGCCTGCACAGATGTTGGTGCAGTTCTACACTGCCATCATCGAGTCCATCCTCACCTCCTCCGTCACCGTGTGGTTCGCTGGAGCCACAGTCAGGGACAAACAGAGACTACAGCGCATTGTGCACTCTGCAGAGGAAGTGATCGGCCGCAGCCTTCCATCGCTGCAGGACCTGTACGTCGCCCGAGCTCGAGGCCGGGCTGGTCGTATCACAGCCGACCCCTCTCACCCTGCACATGGACTATTCCAACCACTCTCCTCAGGCAGGAGACTGCGGTCCATCAGGACTAGAACCTCCCGCCACAAGAACAGTTTCTTCCCCTCTGCTGTTGGACTCTTGAACACTTCTTAACCTGTCCCCCCGCCCTTTATAAGTCACTTTACTGCCCATCATACCTCACTTTACTTCACTGTACTGCTGTCACCTTACATTGTGTGCACCATGTGCACTTGTATATTGTAAATAGTAACTGTAACTCTATTTTAAATTTAAATTTATTCTTTAGAAGTGTTTTTTATTCTTATTTTTATTATCTCTTTTTGACTGTTGCACTGAGCCAAAGCAATTTCCTAGTCTGTGACCTCCTGTTACTTACGTGGCAATAAAAATTATTCTGATTCTGAAAAAAATGATTCTGATTTATACACTTTTCTAACCAGCTGAACTCACGGCTGTTGAAGTGCAATCACAGAGTTATCGAACCTGTTCTTTGTAGGTGTGAGCGCTGCTGCAGCTGTCAAAAGCCGTGCATACACTGTAAAATACAGCTGCAGAGGACACTGCGCTAAGGGGCAAGAGCAGAACTGAGGGCAACAGGAAGACCGCTATAGTCCTCTGAACCACTGTGGTGCACACACTTAAAAAAAGGGTAAATGTCATGTTATACCAGCGGTTATATGATATTGTTTGAGTTTACATATGGTGCATGAGAAGGACGTTGTTAAAATAAGCATGCAAAATTGCCATGATCTTTCACTCTACATGTTATAAAAAATGCTTGAAATAGTCAAAGCAAGGGTCTGTCTGTGAGTTGCATAAATCTGAAACGTTGACTCCTCTTGGTGAGGCTCATTTTTATCAAGGGCGTGTGTTTGTGCGAAAGTGATTAGCGCCTCACTGGAGCAAACCGATGTATCGCACACATGCCCTATAAAACTACTAAAATGTTATTTTTGCTGATAAATGTCCGTCGTGTTTGTCACATACGTAACAGCAATATTGTAAAACGTTCCTTTATCCATTTATTTGACATTCACCCTTGATAAAAATAAATAAATAAATTGCTCCTAATAAACCAATATTCATATCAGTCACAGCTAATGACAAATATTCACGATCCTACAGTTTGTACTTCATCCCTTCGCGTCCTTATGCCTATGGTTATAACTGATAATGTAAAATGATAATGATCAGTGGACCTCTGTTGAACAACATGAACAATAGAGATGACTAAAAGACACGAGTCTGCGACACGCACACAACGTTTATCAGGCCAAACATCTGCAACTAACTTTTGATGTTTACATTTTGACACTTGTTTTTGGCCGAGGCCGATTGCTACAAATGAGAGGTGTAAATTTGAGAGATATTTTAATTTTCCGATTAACACAGAATTGGGAATTTTTGTCGTTGCCACAGCAACAGCTTGAGAAGTAAGTCATAGGTCTCATTGAAGTTTTGGATCAGGGTTCTATAAAAGAATTTTGTGCAACATTTCAAACGGGTTGTTAAAAGTTTTAGCTTAATTTTTCCCCATTCAGGTGACAGACACCCAGGAGATGAACAACTGAATCAAACTTTGTTTTCATGTCTTCAGTTTCTAAATATGTATACCAAATGTCAAGGCTCTATGACCAACTTGACACAGATGTGCTTCCATTGGGCACAGTGGACCTTTGCAGGTGGTGCTGTTGAGCCATTTTTCTCATGAAAAAACACCAAAAACGTATTGTTTGCTGGTTTTGAGTATGTTCAAGGGGTCAACTTAAGGATCAAAAAGCAACACATGATACATTTGTTTATAGCGTTCGAGCTGACGAACGCAACTGTTGCATTGATTGACGGGCACTGACACGCTCATTATCTCGACAACTTGCAATTCTCATTGGGAAAGCAATAGGCCCTACTGTTTGGGCTTGAGCCAAATAAATACAAAAGGCTTATTTTTTTACTGACTAGAAACTGGTTGGCTCGTGTTTGCCCTTTGCGAGGATTCCACTCCAACTCTATTTCACACACAAAACACATAACATTGATCAATGAGACTTATGACTTATTAAAGTCAAACATTCTTCTTGCACAATATTGATGGAGCCACTCACCAGATGACGAGGCTGGTGCGCTGACACGGCTAAGCTTTACAAATAGAACAGGATATCGTTTATTAGCCTTGATGAGACTGTATTTGATTTGGCTCAATACGATTAAGTCCAGTGAATGAAAAACAATCAGTGTAATCCTCTGTTCCATAAGCAGCACTAGTGTTGTTTTCTATATTAAGAGAGGCTTGTTAGAGTGGTGTACAGTCTGACTAAGCTGCAGAGAGGGAATGGACAGAATACAACTCCGCTAATGAGCTTCATTATGATTTTAAGAGTCTCACTGAACAACTGAAGCCGTCCACCAGGGAGAGGAATTAGCCAAATTTTGATTTGCAGCACACAATGATCAGCGTCTGAGCAGCCTTTGATACTAGGAAGAATCATACTAATGAATTACAACACTATTCGGGAGATTGTTTCCACTTTCAATTCATCTTTGTTTTGTTTGGTTGTGAAAAAGTTTGAAAAGGCTTAATTACTATTGTCATAATGAATATGTTTTTTTTATTAATCTTTTCCCCTCGCCCACTTTAATGATATCTTTGTACAACCTGGGACCTGGCCTGACAGACCACAGCCCACCCTTATAGTCTGCTCAGGGTTTTCTCCCACTGGGGTTTTCCTCGCTGATGCAGGAGGGTTTAGGACATTTATAATGTGTTCTCAATATCGAATCGACATATCTGTGATGCCCTTCAAGATTATGTATTAAGTTGAATGTTGAACTTGCTATTGAGTGTGCAAGACAATAAATATAAACATCTGAAATGTCTCCACTGTGAGACGAATAAAGGTTTATCTTATCTTATATGTGTATGTTACAGGTCAGGCGGCTTTCAAGTATCAAACTAGGCTATTGCAGAAATGCTTACTTTTTTTCTTTTCTATCCTCTGTATTTAGGTATTTCTGGATCGTGGGGGGATCTAACCACAATTGCTAAAGTTGATTACGATGCTTAATAATAGAACTGGCAAATATGAACAATATGAATATTACATTTCCAAAAGTATCCAAAGTATCTAAACTAATGTATGACAGACTCCTTTCATGCAAAGTGAGATATATCAAGCCTTTACTTTGTATAATGTTGATATTTATGGCTCACAGCTTTCACAAACCCCAAATCTCTGAAGATACTTAGAACATGGACTGTAAACCATAATTATGACCATCAGCACAAACAAAGACACGGCCTACATTACTTTGCATCAAATGAATTCTTTTCAAAAATACATTTCACATGCATTGAATTGCAGAAGAAAGAAACTTTACAACTATAGTTTAATTTGATGATGTTCAACATATTTATCTCTTGTTCACATACAAAATCGAATTACATTATTATATATTATATATGTGCACACCACATATTCAGTCACAGAGGACTTTTTACGCTTGTAGTTTGGCGACGCAAAAGTTACCTTCAAAACAACTTGTGATCGGTGAGTCATCCCTCCCTCTTTCCCTCCCTTCCTCCCTCTCTCCCTCCCTCCCTCTCTCCCTGTTTGCAGACATCTATAAACCTTTTCAAAGTTCACACATCTAAAGTGGACTATGAGCGACAGCAGCAGGGAGTTTGGGAATAGGAGATGTTTATAACCTTAAACATTTAGGCAGAAGTAATCTATACGTTGACCTCAGTTCAAACACAATTTAGAGTGTGTTAATTCTGTCCTTTGTGATAAACAAGCTGGATTCGTAGTTAATTTGTTGTTGCAGGTTTCTGCAAAGATCACTACTTAGATTTATTTTCTTAGAGTAGAATGATAGTTGATGGGGAAATGTAGGTCCCCTAACTTGTGGTCACTGGTTTGCAAAAGTTATGATCAATGTTCACATGGAAAAGATGACATGTGCTATTGCAAAAATCAGACCAAAAATGTAAAAAATACAACATTATTACAAAAAAGAAAAAATAATAAATACAAAGGGGGAGGGGGTGAAAATTACACAGAATACCCATTTGACATTTAGGCATACAAATGTAAATTCAATAAAAGATACATTTATTGGTGTCTTGTATAAAATGTATTGTTTGATGACTGTTTAATGTGCTATAAGCTAGTTTTCTCTGAGAATTCAATGTAGTAATTCAATATAAAACCGTTACCTTAAGCAAGCTGATTGCATTTGCAGTTTCACTCTTTAACCCTTTCATAGTTTCCTCAACCATTTGGTGGATCACATTTTGAGTTACTTGAAGCTTGGAACTCAAATCTACCTCTTTGGGGCATCTCTATGGCTTGGTTTAAGGCACTTTTACCATCAAGCTGCATCTCAACCATTTGGTAGAGGCCTATAAATTAAAAACAAAATTAAAAAATTCACAGGAGCGGAAGCAGAGGAAATGAATGTATGTACGCATGTATGTTTCCATCATGTATAACATGTAGTAGCTGTACATTCTATAATTGATTCCTGTTTATAAGCTTGAAATAAATCCAATCAATCAATTATTTCAATAATTGTTCCACTTATTTCAATCAAAAAGTGAACATGAAATGGTTAATAAAACAAGCATTAGACCTCAAACTGTGAAGAGTGCCTCATCTAACTAGAGCTGCTGATGTCCCAGCAAGGACTGTATACATTCATATTATTTGATGCATTTGTGTTAAAAAAATAACGGATATATATGCTCAAAAAAGTGTAAAATTATGGAAGGTATGTTGACGTTTGTGATGACAGAACCTGAGATAAGGAGCCTCTCGTTCTCACTGCGTCAGACTGGAGCAGACACACACTCCAGATCTGGACACCTGCTGTACTGGCACATTCTCCTCATTGTTGGAAAAGCAATATTTTCATTCAATGACTCATAACAGGAAAAGAAGGTGCAGATGTCGATTCAAATCTCCATGTAGTAATGACTCAAAAGTGTTATTTTAAGACATTCGGATTTGTTCTGTTTCGCAGCGACACGATTTGGGTGATAATTTAATGCATGATTGATTCAGAAAATTAGGGTTAACGTTGTTTTTAATGTGAAGTTTTGACAAATGTTGATGTAGAATAACAGATGGATGGACAGATAAAGTACCACTGATCCAGCGTTCACCACCTGAAGCCAAAAATAACATTGGTTCTGCAGCTTCAGCAACACCTCGCACATGTGTAAGAGCAGGATCTGGCGCAACGGTTTAACGGTTTTTGAATGAGGATATGGAAGAAGAGAATAGGAGTGTCTCAAGCTACAAAACTAGTATGCAAAAAAAACAATAACAATGCATTGAACTTATGTAAGGCTTTATTGGGGACACTCAAAAACATTAACACCGACTGAACTGGAGGAAATGCAATCTTCACACTCACAGAGGTTAGAATTGCACGACCGGATCAGAATCACGATCCTTGGTCCCAAGTTGGTGAGATATGTTGTCGGAGCACTGTAGGCTGTACAAACACCACACAGGTAATTAGAGAGAGATTTACCTATACAAAAAAAAAAAAAAGTTCACCTATGATCGGTCTAACTCACCATCCCACTGTCATGTGTGCCCTTGCTAGTACCTCAGACTGTGTATAGATGGACAATACTGACCCCTGAGCTCAATGACATTCAATAGGGAAGTGCTCATGCCCAAAGTTTTGCTCTTATTGACTGAAAAGTAAACTCCTCTAGCTCAGTAGCTCTCTATTTTGGACTTTAAAAATCTGTGGTTTAGTTCTCTCTATGATCCTGGTGTTTTTGTTATGATATTGTCTTTGTAAAAGCCTTAAGGATAGACAAATCAGACGCCTTCATTCATGTTGGAAATCCGAGTTTGCCTTAGCAACCCTGTTAGCAACTCAGGTTAGTTTGGATCTACCCATGCTACGGCGCAACGCTATCCCCTTCAGAAAAAAAATCCAAATAAGAAAATTAGCTCAAGCTCACTTCTATAAAAATATAAAACTAGAGCGACCCTGTGTGAAACTTATTTTTTTCCCGGAGAGGCAGAACTTCTGGCAAAATCATCCGAAATATTTGTTTTAATTTGGGGTCAGTTTACATAATTATGCACAAAACACATGCAAACAGCATCATTGCCAACACAATATTAGAAGTCAGTGCAGCTTGTGCTTGGAAGAAAATTGGGAAGTGACGGAGGGTTTCCAACTATAATTTCTTGGTTAATGCTTTCAATATAATTACACTCCTCATTTATAAAGGTTATTCACCAGAGACATCCTCGACATGTGAAGTTACAGTAACAATTACAACCCTTAATTAGCTATAATATTATAAAACCCTGTAGCTTTTTCCCACCCACTCCGTTGTGAATGGAAATGGCACACACTTCGTCGCACTACGCTTCTGTCTTGTACGTCTAATTATGGGGAATGCTGGTGTTATTGCCACGGTGGTCCTATCTCCGTTGCCGATGTGCTAATCGTGCCGCGGTGGACACTTGTTAGCTGAGATGCTCATTATTCCGATTGGCGATAACTGGGCTCACGGTGAGATGTTCCTTATGCGCCCACCAGCGTCACAGTGCGCATGCAACCCAGGGTTAAAACATTTCTTAAGGCAGCAATTTCCTGTCTGAATCTTTCCACAGAACTCAACAAAATGCTAAAATTAGCCTCATTAGGGAGCTGTCAAATGGCCGTATGTGATGATACTTTGAAGGCGTTGGGATCAGAGGAGGACTTTTTTTCCAGATCAGTCAAAAGTTAGCAGAAGTACTTTAGTGTTGGTTTTTAGTCATTTTAATGGACTGACTTTTGAATGAAACGGGGACAGGTTGTTGATGTCAGGAGGTTTTGATGTTCTTAACTATGACTTATGTTTTGTTGTGTCATAACAATATTGGAGTGAACTTTGAAGAAGCTTACTGCAGTCTCTGGGTTTTCAGCAATCATCAAAAGATCACTACAACAACATGATAACAGTAATTCGTGTTTAAAGTAAGTGATGTTTGGGTTTGATTTGAATATGTTTTAGGGGACTGTTTAAAAAAAATTGTTTTGTTTCTTAAAAATGTTTTGTTTCTCAAGAGATGTACTCAAATCAGGATGAATGCTGAAGTCATGCAGAAGTGTGTAGATGTGTGCAACTTTCCCAGTGGGATGAATTTGATTTGTATTTATTTAATTCAATTAAATTTCTTCTTGTATAGCCCTAAATCACAACAGTGGTTATCTCGTAGAACTTTACAAAACCGTTTTTCGCCAACCCAGATCAGAGAATCAAATCAACCCAAGAAATGAAATGATAAATAAACTTTTCATAAATGCTGTTGAATGCCGAGTGTCCTGGATCATCACCACTGTCCTTGAACCCTCCTGCATCGGCAAGGACAAACCGGACGGATGAGCTATAGATCCAGAACACAGGCCTATAAAAGCCACAGGTTCCTGATTGGATGGAAAAATTCAAACCCCTGTCAGACAGATGAGGCCCCACACCGTTGGTCTAACTCTTCTCCTCCAGTAAATAGTCTTGATGGTTTGTGAGTCCAAGGGGAGGGACCGTTTTAAATATATTTATTATGGACAATACTTCCATCCATCCATCCATCCATTTTCTTCCCCTTAATCCATTTCTGGGTCGGTGGGGTGGCAGTCAGAGCTGCACCCAGTCCACAGAGCACCAGCCCCTCACTGATCCTCCTGCAGGTGGTGAGTCCACAGGAGCTGAGATCTTTCAGTTGGGGCTTTGGGCAAAGTGGGGTTAAGTGTCTTGCCCACGTCCAAGTGTCTTGCCCACTGTCAACGCCATGTCTATGCGGAAGCGTTTAAATTTGTGTGGTAGCATCTAATTGTGCATCTTAAAAATCAATGTAAGTCTTTGCATCATGTATTCACTCACAAGTATATGTGTACAATGGCCAATCCCTTACAGCTTCATTCTTCACTAAATCACTCTTAACCGCACTTGTTGATCGTTTAATCGCCTCCGGAAGAAGCCGACGCCCCCTTGCCCTTGCATCCGATATACCCACCGTCCTTTCTCTCGCCTCTTCATCCCGTGACGAAGCCTGTGTTAGTCACCTGCCTGCTAAAGCCTGGATTAGTCTTGCTTAGAATATAGCAGCAGGCGACAGGCAAGATTGAGAAAAATGTCTAGGCCAACACTCCCGCCTTATTTGGTCTTGTACACCGGCGCTTCCCTCGTGTTTGCAGATAGCGTGATTTATGTGGGTATTTGCAAGCATAATTGAGCAGTGGACGTTTATTGCTTGTGTGGGCTGCGCTCTGAATTGAAATATGCGGGTTGTCCAAGGGAGAGAGTTAGAGGGAGTCCTACCAATTATATAGCCATGTTTTTGTCTCATTAGGCTGTGTAAATGAAGGTGCACATGACTCTGAAGGGGAGGTGTGCACAGCAGACAAAGACAACAAAGGTGGACTAAATAGATCGAAAAAATGAGTGGAATTTATTATTATTTTGTTTCTATTTTGCCTTGAACATTCATCTGTAAAGAAGAAGTAATTGTTTAACCTTGTTTCAGGAGATTGCTGAGCACATGTGGAATCCAGCCACTCCTGGATAAAGTTTGTGAGTAAATCTGTGAATGGTTGCCACAGATGAATGAAGTGGAATTGAATCTTCCTCTTGCCCTGAATAAGGACGTCACGTGAATTATTCTATTTCCGTCCACGTTTGAGTTTGTCATCTGGCAGCAGCTTCAGTGTGTGGTGACACTTTCATCAAATCTGTTATATCTCACTTCACCAGAGCTGCAAAAACATGTCAAATATATAAATAATCCGGTCTTAAATATGCGCACAGTAATATGAATCACTTTAGGCTCGCACTTTGTCTCTCAAGTTTGTCAATTCCACGTGTCCCCTTTGGGGACGTTGGAGATTATGATTTAATGCACTGTTTTAGCAGATTTTTTCTTATGTGGGCAAGGCAAGTTTATCTGTACAGCACAGTTCATACACAAGGCAAGGAACAACAGATAGAAACAATTTGTAAATAATCAACAAACATAAAAAAAGATAAAATCCCTCAGTTGAATGCACTGAATATCTTCTCTTGTCATGGAAGAAGCCTGTCTCTCATGTTTAGGAAGACTGTTACAGATTGTTGCTGCATTAATCTGAAATGCTGCTTCCCCATGTTTAGTTCTGACTCTGGGCACCAGCAGGAGGCCAGTCCCTGTGCTCCTCAGAGTTCGAGTTGGTTCCTATGGGACTAACATGTCACTTATGTATTTTGGTGCGAGGCCATGGAGAGACTTGTACACAAGCGGAGCTGTTTTAAAGTCTATTCTCTGAGCCAAAGGAAGCCAATTCAGAGACCTGAGGACCGGACTAATGTGGTCGTACTTCCTGGTTCTAGTCAGGACTCCAGCTGCAATATTTAGAAGAAGGTGTTTTTACAGCCCGTTGGAAGGGACATGTGAGTAGGCCATCAGTTATCTAACCTACTGGAGACAAATGCATGGATAAGAATCTCCAAGTCTGCTTTAGACACTATTCTTTTGATCCTGCCAATATTTCTGAGATGTTAAAATACTGCTGATGTTACTGATTTGATGTGGTTATTAAAATGTGTTGTACAGTATTTTCCATGAATATTGTCCACATTTCTCCTGTTATAACTTTGTCCCCTGCTGTTGCCCATGAAGAGAGACAAGGTTAATTGTATATCTATCTATCTCGGCACATTTCAGGAAAAGCAGTAACTTTCCAATGGTGACAGAGAGAATGTTCTAAAGAAGAAATGTAACGTTCTTTTACCAGCACTTCTGTGGAAACAATGCTTTCTTTAGTCTTTAATTTGATCTCAATGACCGCTCCCTTACGTTCCCATTACTCGGTCCCATTTTTCCTTGTCAGCACCTTATACGTATACTGCATAATTGCTCTGAAAGCAGAACTCGGATTGGCTGTGTTTGTCTAGTTTGCCGAATCTTCATGTTTCATCTCAGAAATTGCCTTGAAGCATGCATTAATACGTTTTTGAAAAAGATTGGCGTCGATAAGAAGCATGTGTTGTGAGACCTACAAGAAACCAACTGTTGTATACTGTACATACTGCAATACTACTCTAGCTGTATTATAGTCGGAGTGAATAAGGTTAAAATGAATCAAAATGTTCTCCACAGTTTATAATATTGAAGAATGAACAGTTCCCATTTCAGTCCTGCTTTATGGCTTAGGCCCTGTCCACACGAAGTCAAGCTCAGGCCTAAACGCAAAAATACTTTATCAATCCAGTGTATCGTCCATACGAGGCCGGCGTTTTGGGGGGGTGTAAACAAACATTTTTGAAAGTAGGTCCCAGAGTGGAAAGATTTCAAAACTCTGTATATGCCGCTCCGTGGTTTCTGCCTCTCCGCAATGTATCTGAGACGCTTGCGTCATCGCCCCGCCTCTTGTTAAAGCACGCATGCGCCGCACTCAGAAAATAATGACAACAACAATGTAGCTTGTTGGTTTTGTAATCCAGTGCGACCCGAAGCAACAGTTCAACCTCATCGTCCGTCCATACTAATGTAGTACCAGCTCGCCCACTCGCCATGTTGTCTGTTTACAAAATTCTGCGCATGCCCAGTTCCCGTCACGGAAGTTTGGGCTTTATCCCGTCATTGCGTCACAGCGCCACCAACAGGTCTGGCATAGTTTCACAGCGTTTTCAGGCGTATTGACTACATTCATATGGACGCACACATTCACTGAGCTAACTCCGTGTTTACAGAAAAATTTTCTGAAATTATAAGCGTTTTGTCTTCGTGTGGATATAGCCTTAATCTCCTATAAGCCCTGGTTTAGTTCCAGCTTCTGCCGCCGTTTGCTACAGTGGTGTGCGTTTATCCTCAGATACCATATTATCTCATTTACTGCTAATAGCATTTCTCATTCAAACCCTATAATTAAATGTAATTGAATTTACCTTGCAAATTAAGTACATTTACATTAATGTATGCAATAAAGTGACCACATCTGATGCAAGCCTCGTCACTGTACCATTCATAAACACACACCCGACATGATAATCACTAACTGACTTGATGTCTGTCTAATTTGACGTTTCCTCCCGTGAATTTCAAAGCTCATTAGATCCGAGTGCATCCGTGACTGCTGCTGTAGGGCTAATTACTGTGCAAACAAGGACGAGCTGGGATGATCTTTGACCTCAACCACCAGGAGAAAAAGATGCATGTCCTCAGAGAAGCGTGCGCGCCTTTGTATTTCTTCCAGACGGAAACTCGCATCTGTACGCTGATGGTGCCGCCTGCAACATCACATAAAGAAGGTAAATAGCGCGGTAGATAGCGAGTACATAGCACTCTCGCCTCTCAGCAAGATGATCCTGGGTTCGAATCCTGGTCAGAATGGGGTCTTTCTGAGATGAGTTTGCATGTTCTCCCCGTGCTTGCGTAGGTTTCCTCCGGGTATTCCGGTTTCCCCTACCACTAAAACCATGCACACTAGGTTAAATCCTCCAGCTGTGGTAGTCCTGACCAAGCCGAGCATCAACATCTGGAGATGGGTTCCTGGGCGCTGTTACTACGGCGACCTGACGTAAGCCTTAGCTGCATCAGTATGGGTCAAATGCAGAGGATGAATTGCTCTAAGGCACATGTGTCAAAGTCAAGGCCCGCGGGCCAAATCCGGCCCGCAAATGAATTATCTATGGCCCCCGGGACTGCCTGCCATTGAGGCAATGTATTGACCCCTTAAGCTCGCTAGCCCCCGCCGGCGGGAGCAATCGAGGAAAAAAATACTTCTGCTGGCAATAGCAGATGTATTTTGAACTTCATAAGCCACAAGCTATATATCATTTTAAAGCTTATTTTCTCAGCTATATTTATATGTAAGTCTAAACAATATCAGACTTTGCATTAAAAAGACGTCTATTTGTTTTTTACCTTTCGTCTTCTGCTGCTCCAACAAATTAGACTTTCCCCATCCTTGCTTAGTCGCTTTCTCCCGGTACTGTCTATTGAAGAAGAATATCCACTTGTTTTCCCAAAGTATAACCCATTCTGCAAAATGAATCAAAAAACGCCCCGAAAAGAGGTCCAGACTGCTCTTTTACATTTCACCAAGTTTGAGGTTTTTTTTTTTTTTTACTATTTTCATGTTCTCAGATGTCTATTACATCTAATATGTACAGTATGAGGATTGGCTTTAGAGCATATTTTATCGAGCCAGCAGGTGTCACCGGCACTGCCTCTGGATTTTGAGAAACATTGAACCAGTCCGGCCCTCGGCGCGTAGCAAACATTTTTTTTTGGCCCTCTGATGTATTTGACTTTGACATGCCTGCTCTAAGGGGATCAATAAAGTGCACCTTTACCTTTACTTCAATTCTCCTTATTTGCAAAGCAGCCTGGTAGTGCAGTGGTTAGCGCTCCTGGGTTTTATTCCACCTTTAGCACTTTCTGTGTGGAGTTCATGATCTTCCCCTGTGTGTGTTTTCAGATTTCCTCTTGCACATGCCACAGTTTCAGAATTTGCATTTGAGCATTTTTGATTTACTGGAATATTTTTCAGTATGGCTTTCACTGTCTTTGCTCCGTTTATGGGTAGATCTGTGGAGAGATTCCTTGCACGTAGATCTTTCCCGATATAGATAAATATAGAATGTGTATGAAATAATAATCAAAACCTTTATAAAGTTACGAATGCACTCAGCCCATGTCACTCCCTCCCGCACACATCTTCAGGTCTTTGATGGTTTCGAACTTCAAAAGTCCATGGGGTGAGTCTGTCCGCTCTCCTTCTCCTGACACAAGTGCCTTAAATAGTCTAAGTCTGTTATCAAAGAGGCTTATTCTGACGCTATCATGAATCATTTACTCCATTCAACACTTTTGACATGTGAATGAAGAAGTCTGCTCCATTTCTACAAGGACCTGCTTTACCTCCACAATTGAACAGCCGCTAAACAGAAATAACCCATGCTTTTGTTGCTGAGGCGTTTACCATTCTTCATTAGACCCAGTCATGTGTACATCCACATCCATCAGGGTAGAAATAGTAATCTCTCAACCTTCTTAAGACTGGACCGTGTTTGTCTGTGAATCTGCCCGAGGGACTCAGGGCTGTTCAGAATGTTAATGTGTTTTTTGTTTTTGTAAATTCTCTTTGTGTTTTTTCAATTAAAACAAGCATGTATTAGTTCAATATTGTATACATTTTAAATAATTAATGACCATTCATCATATATTTTTAAGAGCCGACCAAAAAAACAAAAATATGAGAGGATCTCTGAAGTGTTTCGGTCTCAGCCCAAAAGTAAACCTTTGAATTAAAAAAAATCAATAAATGGTTGCCATGTTGTATGAAATTATTCAAATTTTCCCAAAAACAAATACCTCAATTTTCCGGTCGCAGATGTCTCATTAAATTACTCATTAAGATAGAGCGAACAGGGGGTGTAGCCTGTTTCCAGTTGAACTAAATTAATCTACGTGCCAGTAAAGTTATACAGCATACCTTCACAATGTATGTGTAATCATTACACTGGGTAACAAAAACATATTTGTTGAAAATAGTCCAGGGTTTTCCAGCTGAATTAGACTAATTTTGATGCTCTGAGTCCGAAAATGACCTTTGCTCAATCAGGTCAGGATTTTTTGCTACAGAAATATTTTTTTAATTCGATTTTGCGTAAAAAACTAATTTCTGCGGATCATCAGCTGAGAAACCCTTGACGTTTTTTTCCGTTTTCCTCAACAAATAAAAGTCAACGTATCCAAAGTCATTCAGTTTTTATTTACTCCATCAAATTTGATAAGCAGAATTCATAATAACGTAGACGTACATAATCCCTAACACTATGGCTGTATCTCAAAAAGTTGACCTGATAGAGCAAAATGCATGTGATATTCGGACTCAGAACACCAAAATTAGTCTAATTCAGTTGAGAAACCCCTGACCATTTTTTAGCTGTCAACTTCTTAATTTGGCGCTTTGATAAGTGACAATATGAGACTGGAAAGGAACTGAACTGATTACATGAATGCTTTTAAATCCAGATTGAGAGCACTTGACATCCACAATGACATGTAACTTTTTAATAATCTGTGTGTGTAATTTTGGCAGCCTCTTGTCCAGGACTCCCTTGAGAAAGAGGTTCAGGTCGGCACAGTTAGTACGGCATAAAGTACAGTTCGGCTACTGTGTTATTATATCATATGTTGTGATGACGGAAAATTGTCTTCGGGATAAAATTACTCACTTATGTTCCAAGAAAATTGTAAACAAAAATCTCTCTAACAAATACATTTGTCATGTGGGTGAAAAACAAATGAGGCCCAAAAGGCAAAAACTGCAAAATGATGGATTTAATGAAAGTAATACAAATCAAGACCTACCAAAAATACAGGGAACGGACAGAACTAAAACAGACTAGGAATGACAATGACGGAACAGGGAGTGAAGGAACACACAGGGCTAAATACAAGACTAACGAGACACAGGTGAGACAGATGAGGGCAGGGCAGGTAATCAGACAACAGGAAGTACAACCAAAGAAGACACAGGAATAACACATTTCAAAATAAAACAGGAAATAAACTTAAACCATGACAACATTAACTTTAAATTTGCACTTTATCACTTTCACTGTATTGTTCTTTATTTATTTTATAATTATTTTGCCACCTCCTGCAGGGCACTATTATTCGTGCACTACGAGGGTCTATTATGGATTTATCTGCAGATATATGCTTACAATAATATATTTTTTGCAATAGATGATGCAGTATTCTAGGATAGATTTTGTCTTTTTTATTCTTAAAGTATAAATTTGTGCTATAATATTCACTAATCTTGGGTGTGCTGCTTATTCCTACTGTCATAACTTTACACCACAGTAGGGGGTATAAAGCATCTCATAATCTTAAAATTAATTACTCAATCAACCATTTTTTTCTTTTCCTTTGATGCGTCCTCATTTTATCCTGAATCCTGAGTCCTGAATCTCCTGTGGTGTCCTGGACTCGCTCTGGTCTTCAAGTGCCAAACAGGACCAACCAGGACCTCAAAAACCAGACAGACAAGGTCGGCCAAAACACCGCCTCACCACGGCCCCTCGGAGCCAAACCTGCACCTGCTAATTAACCAAGCGTCACGTTAACTTGGGATCCAGGGTTATAAGATTAAAGCAGTAAAATGCAGCCAGCCTTATGTGTCAGTGATTAATTGGATACGTAATTAGATTTGGAGATTTGAAGCAGAAAGCTCAGTAGAACAGAGCTAATAGGGATTTGCACATGACAAATGTTTTCTTAATTTCAAAATCAGATTTGGCTGAATGTATTAGCAATCAGCTTGAAAGCTTTTTTTTTTTTTTTTTTACTCAAGAAGACTAGGACTGAGTCAGACTGTGGAGTCGGAAGTTTAATCACATATAGTGGAGCCTAAAGCGAAATATCATGAGACAAGGCAAGTTTATTTGTATAGCGCAGTTCAGGCACAAGGCATTGCAATCATATAATCATGTTATATGTAATGTAACATTGCAATTTTTTTTTTTGGTGGCCTGAGGGAGAAATTATGAACTGGATGTATTGCCATGAAGTTTTTGCCTTTGCTTCTTTTGTTGCTAAAGCCTGGGAGAGGAGACAACAGATTTTGTACCCTGGATAATGCACCAAATTGTAAATCTTTTTCTGTTTTTCATGTCTGTATATGGTCTGTATATGGTCTGTAGCCATCAGATGTTGTTGTTCAGTGTCATATAAGCCCATGTGGGCTGGGCACTTTTGTGCATGACACTTAAATAAATAAACTCAAACTCAAACTCAAACTCATATACAATTACAGTAAATCAAAAAGGGTGAAGATTGAATCCTTCCTTCTCTCATATGCACGGCTAAAAAGGATTTGAACAATGTCAGAGTAGAAGCCTGATTCACATTTTCAGGACGACTGTTCTGCGGTGAAGATTAGGTTTTTTTTTGTCATGAAGGTTAAATGTAA
Organism: Knipowitschia caucasica; assembly: GCA_964034765.1. Lineage (NCBI taxonomy): Eukaryota > Metazoa > Chordata > Actinopteri > Gobiiformes > Gobiidae > Knipowitschia > Knipowitschia caucasica. Next base: position 23,838,538 of record OZ035836.1, on the reverse strand, counting down.
AAAAAAAAATAACTAATGGATTTAATAAACTGTGAAGCAAAATATCATCCAGGAACTTAAAAATATTTGGAAAGACAGAACATGGAGAGAAGGAACACACAGGGTTTAGATACAAGACTAACGAGACAGAGGTGAAACAGGGCAGGTAATCAGGAAACAGGAAGTACAATTTAATAACACACAGGGGTAACAAATTATAAAATAAAGCAGGAAATAAACCTAAACCACAACATTTATACCACTAATGATTACACCCAAGATACTTTCACAAGACTGGAATGCCACCAAAACATATTTTTTATATTAGTATTTAGAGGACAGCTAACCCCCCAAGTTTTTCTACTCATAAACAGCATGAATGTTTCTCACAGTGCTCTCTACATATCCTGGTAATTTTTTTGACATTTTAGTGCAAATTAGATACAATCTCACTTTTGAGCCTAACACCGTTTGTTTGGCGCCCTCTCTACCATTTCACTGGCTCTACTTTTGAAGTTGGTGCTTGGTTTCTCCATTGGCTTTGGCGTGATGGTTGATGTCAGTTGGCCTCAGCGGCGAGTGGAAGTGTTATGGCGATATCTAGTGGATTAATGTTGAATTTCATCATTTGACAGCCACTTCAGCTGAGATAATTCTGTGTCTTAGGTTCAGGTGAGTAGCTCTACAATTATCTTAGTGTGTAAACAAGGGTGGAATAAGACCCTCTGGCAATGCCCTTGCACATGTGTTTAGGGGATTTTTAAGGAGCAATATGTAAAAATCTGGCCAAAAGTGGTACTGCACGCTCCCTGACTCAGGTTGCCAGATATGCAGACAAATCCAGCTGGGACAATAATAACTGAAGAGACAAGAAATTTGTCAAGAACAAATCTATAAACAACACCTTTTTCACAAAGTCTCTGATAGAAATTCTCTTTTTATTCCTTGTTTTGTCATTTGTCATCAAATAATTTGAGAATCATAACGAAGCCTTTTTTTAGTACTGCAGCCACATGTTACTTTACCAGTGAGATTAGCTTGATGCGGTGAGTTCTGGCAACCCAGATCATGGACTTTTTTTATTGGTAAAACGGTGGAGGGCGGGACATTGAAATGAAAACAATTACAAGATTTGGGGGTGTCAATCCAATTTTGAAATTCTAATATCTCGGCTGAACCGCTGTTATCAGTTAAAGAAGTGTTGGAAAAGACCAGGGTTTATTAATGCCTTTTGACAGATTAGGGCCATGATGACATGACACAAAAATCTCACATATTTCTACTTTAATGTGGCTTTTGTACGGCTTAGCCCACAGTCAACTTTCTTATATTATAACTTTCTAAATATTGAGTCAAATTCTCCGATCATTTTAAATTCTCTTCAAATAAATGTGATCAATTGAGGGGGGTGAACCTAAAACTTGTAATGAATTTGCAAAATTTATCGAATCACAATTTTGAGTAATTTATAATTTACAGTTTTATTGTAAATTGTTTTTTTAATATATCTTTTAGTTTATGTGGACAGGACAGTGTATATTAATTAACTATACTAAGGTATTGTACTACTACACTAACATGTACTGTGGCTCCTCCATGCCAGGCGCATAATCACATTCTTTCGTACATCATATATCTTACACAACTCATATTGAATTTGTCTTAATTAACTTATATTATGAATTAAACATTTCTTTATTGCTTCAAAACCAGGGGACGCATTTGACGATGAAATGACTTTGAATATGATGCCACACAGTGCTGTAATCTTCTTTGTATAAACAGTGATCATGTTGCTTTCACTTCACCGCGTCCTTATTTCTCTCGGGTTTTCAGAGCATTTTATGGAGGAGGCTGAGCGAATATTAAGCATGATTCTATTTGGTCCTATCGATTGGTCATCAGTATTGCTCTCACTCCTCTGACCTTTTCATGTCCCCACACTGCAGCCAGGGCACATATATCAATATTGTCTCACTGCTGTCTCCCAAGCGCTCCTCTGCTTTCCTTACAGCCGCATATGTGTGAAAATACCAAATGCTCATGCACAAAGTACTGAGTCCAGTTTGTGTGCTCGCTGTCATGTCTTTCCTTTTGCTCCCTGCAGTCCCGGGTCTGGGTCTGAAAGATCAGAGAAGATTTTTATTCGTCCTTTGTGGAGACATTCCATTGTTGCTGGACACATTACACAATAGTGGGAATAAATGGAGAAGATAAACAGCTGTGTATGTATAGAGAGAGAAAAGTTGTTTGATTCTCTGTGTTAGCGAATCAACAACTTTGTAAAGTACTCCGAGATCACTATTGTTGCGCTTTACGAAGGTAATAAAAAAATTAAATAAATTAAACTGAGTTGGGCTCAAAGATCTTATTCAAAATATAAAAACATAAAAAAACTTTAAGATGTACGAAAGCTCAGGGCCATTCCTTAAATTAAAAAGGACTTGTGTGTGTTCTGTCTGTACGTTAGTAAGTGGATTTTTGTCATTGTGTTACTTTATGTGTGTTATGTTATGTGTTGTATGTACATATTGTTAATTTTTTTATTTGTTTTAATGAATAATAAAATAAAACAATCTGAGCCTTATCACCTCCAGAATCTTGTCATTGTTTGCTTGTCCTATTTCATACCAGAGATTTACTGATCCAAATATAAATCTGCCTATAACCATGTGACTTTTGTAGCTAACTAACTAACCTTACAAACCTAACGAAAACAAAATCTCTTTGGCGGAGCAGGAGATAAGTTGCTACACGGTGTCCAAAGGCTAGTCCAGGACTGAGCCGGACTTCTGATGACTTTATCCTGACTCATTCTGCCCCTCTCTGTGTATCAACCCAGCCTAGTTCCTCTGGTTTGAGATAAATAATAATAATAATAAATTGGTTTTTTTTTTGGACACTCAATGACGCTTCATATGTTACTATTCTTTCATTCCATACACAGTGATGATAAATTATTACTGTAGCCACCAGCTGCCCTGGGGCACACTGACACATGTGTAAATATGTCACTTGTGCTTATTACTGTAGTGATATTCTGAGAGGACATTTATCAACATTTATAGACATTGGTCATCCACTCCTATTGACCACTGGATCCTATGTGTTTGTTATTATTGCGTCTCCAGTGTTTGATTCTCTGCACTCTTGGAAAATCGGCAACTTTGTGAAGTCCTACGAGACGACTGTAGTTGTGTGTAAAAATAGATTGATTTGAGCGTTCTTTGCTCCAAATTCCCAACTTTGAACGTGACTGAAAATCTTAACCCGAGCTGACAGGTGTGTTAGACCTGGCATTGATTTTGCTTCCACACACAAATTATTGAACTGACATTTCTTGCAGCAAAAAATATGGCAAGTCAAGAAATAGGCCTAGACATTTTTGTAGAGGTCTCTTCAGATTAATAGTTTAGTTGTGCTTCTTTAATAATTGATTGATGTTTTTTTCTTCTTGTAAGCAGCCATATTTATTCTGACATTAACTATCCATGTGCTGATCATTAATGATAGCTAATTCCGCAGTCAATCACAAACATCTTAACTTAGGGATGTGAAACCACCAGACAGGCTGATATCAATCTGTTCAGAGAATACAGATATCGATCATTCTTGACATTCTGGGCAGAAGCCAGAGGCACAGATGCCCCGAGAGGGCACTCTCCATCAACCCTCAGAACACCCATCACGACTCTACTCACACACGGCTAATTTACAGTGAGATCACTGAAGTGTAAACGCTTTAGGACTTTTACAGTTTTCTCTGGAATTATTACCTTTTTAGAGACAATGGAAATAAGGCAACATTTGTTTTATATTTTTGTTAACACTAGGACTCCGAGAATTCTAGACCAGACCTCTCAGAACCGTCATTTTGACTCCTCCCATTATATTCACCAGCAAAAACTGGTGAATATAAGTGAAATACAACAAAAACTGTTAAAAGGCTAAATTCTGCAAATACAGTTGCTATGGTAAGTAAGTAAGTAATCTTTATTTATATACCGCCTTTCACAGACCAGAGTCACAAAGTGGTTTACAATTGTTATTTTTGGGCATTTGTCCTCTCACTCCAAAAAGAGATGGGAGTGGGGTCGCCAGTACAGGAGGCACATGCCAGACCTATTGTACATATTTTTAGTGGTAGGGGAAACCGGAGTTCCAGGAGGAAACCTACAGACACGGAAAGAACATGCAAACTCCACTCAGAAAGGCCCTGGTCCGAGGCGAGAGTGCTATCTACTCAGCCACCGCGCCGCACACTAACACTTACTGTTCTCTGGTGGAAAACCAAGCTGAGCCAGAACCATTCCAGATCTAGTCCTGGATCTGTCCAGAACCAGCAAGGGACCAGCACCTTCATCAATGGGCTTACATTTCCACAGAACATTTTTTGTAAATTTTTTATTTAATGAAAATACTGACCTAGAATACACAACATGTGGAATGATTACACTTCGAAAACTAAAGGCCATCAAATTGACTGGGACTTCTAGTGTTTAACAAACATGAAGCCACATTGGAATGTATTGTATTTTCTTTTTCATGGACCAATTTCATTTTAGTCTGAAATTAAAAATAATATTTATATATATAACATCCATAAAATAATTGGAGTCATTGGATGAGCAAGGGAAAATATGTAAACAGACTGTGCCCTATTTCCAACATATGTGTGTGTGGTAACAATGAAGCTAGCTCCGGGGCCTCTGTCTCTTGGCCTTTGCCATGTTTGTTCTGGCATTGGAGCAGAATTATCATCTTTATTTCATTATAGTTGAGCCGGACAGATTACAAAGGCAGGACAGCAGACTGCTCGTGGCCCTCTCCGTCTGTCCCAAACACCACAGAGACGAGAGAGGATCCAACATGGCCGCCGGTCTGTGTCGTCGCATCTATGAGTCATTCTCCCTCCGCAGTGCCCTGTCACATGCACCACCTCGTCATACTGTAGCTCTACTGTAGCACACATCATACTGTAGCTCTACTGTAGCACACATCATACTGTAGCTCTACTGTAGCTGATCCAGACCAAAACAGAGAGGGTGCACGATCTGAACCAAGCAGATCAGGGGTATATCCATCGGAGGAACGTTAATTTCCTTAAAAAATGCTGATAAAGCATTCAGAATTTCACTCCGAACCAGAGCAGAGAAAATGGTCCAAAACAAGTACACTCTGAATATGATTATTATTATTCATTTTTATTAAGGACACAATACAATATGGGTAATATAAAAACGAGACCATTACAGCTGCTGTACAATATAAATGCATACAACAACTTAGAGGTAATCTATCCAGATATCTATACTGTAACGCTTTATTGGCAGCGTGCCCTAAAGCCTCTTTGAAGAGCTTTGTTATGACAGTTTTTAGAGTAATCACATTAAAACCAGCCGCAGCAAATACACGGACGTAAAAGGTCTTTTCAATGCAGAGACTACCTTCTGACGCCATGCTGAGCTTTGTGAAGGTCCCTGCTGTCTGTCACACCCTTGTGTCTTTCGCATCTGTATGTGTGCATTTTCTACCATTGTCTGTCTGTTCACACCCCCATGCCACTGTCACCACAGGGGATGGCGCCGGCGCTTCCTGTGCGCCTCCTCACCGGTGGCCCCCTCCCATCTGTTGTGGGCGTGACTGTCTTTCGTGTGTGTCCTGTATACAGGAAACTCGGGGCTCTGCGCTCAGAGCTGGTACATGCTGCCTTTGTGTGTATGTGCTGGCTCTCCGCACGTGTGTTAACAATAAACTTACGCTTTTGATCAGACAAAGGACCTTTGAGTTTCCTCCTTCATTGGGTAGAAACTTCCTTAACAATTTGGCGTTGCTGACATGTCTTGGCATGGATACTTTCGGCGGGGACGAGCGGCTTTGTTTGGCCGACCTGGATCACCAGCCTCTGTTCCTTTTTGGAGACAAAGGAGGGCGCGCTCGTCCCGCGCATGGAAGGAGTCTTTTTGCCACACAAGACCAAAAAAGAACCTAATTTGGTGAGTTTTGTCTTTTCATCTGCGTAAACGAGCCCAGGGCAAACTTAAGTGTACACGGGGATTTGTTTATTTATGTATTTTTGGGGTATTTCATTCATTGCCACAGCATAGTCTGTGTGCGGGATTTTTTGGGGGCTTTTGTTCTAGATTGAAGCTAGCGGCTGCGCGTTAGTATCGCCCTGTAGGCGACCCTGATAATTTCTCCAAGTGCCTTCAGCCAGGCCCGCTCCGTTTTCAAGAACGCGCGCTCGCTGGTTGAACCAGCGAGGGGGGAACGGAGCGCCCCAAAGTGGGTAGGAGCAGGGAAGAGACTAAGCGGGTTAGGCCCATTGTTCGTACGAGAAAATGGGTAAAATCAATCTAGAGATGCAAGCTATGAAGGGCTTGCCTATGGTGCAGGGCATCTGGTTTTTTTTTTTTTCTCCGATGGAGGCCATATGTCTCCGAATCATTTACGCATCTTGCGTGATAAATTTAGAAGAAGAAGGGAAGAAAAAATATACTTGGTTTTAAGAATATCACGGCAAAAGAGGTTAGAGAAAGAAATATGTAAAAACAATAGCTCCTCCGCCTTTCGCCGAAGCGGAGAACACACAGGCGGACACACACACACACATCCCCCACACCCCCACCCTACCGCCCTCTCTCACCTACTAACCCTTTCACACTAGGAGCAGAACTCCATGCTAAGTACGCGCCCAAACAAGGCGTTGGGTTTTAAAAAAATGAAGCAGACTACTGTTGTCTCCTTTTCCTCTCCCTATCCAGGTCTGTCGGCGCCTTTCCTCCGCGCTCTGTCCTCTGCCTCAAAGCCCCAGCACCAGCCCCACGCCCCAACCACAGGCGGCGCCCGCACCAGCTGAGACCCCGCGAGAAGTGGGCCCAAACCGCAGAAGAAGAAGTGGCGGAAGCAGACACACGCTCAGGAAACCGCAGAAGAAGAAGCGGGGGAAGCAAATATGTGAGACACCGACAACTGCCTTGGAGGCCAGAGACAAACTGCTCCAAATCCCGTGACTGTTCCCCACGGAGGGGGCAGCGTGAAACACAAAACGCACCCGCTAAAACCCCGTTGAAAGTTGTCCCCGCACCGCAAACAGAAGAAGCCAAAAGTACCGGCACGTTTGGTTATTCACCAACCCTCATGGACCACAGGCTAACGCTTTGGGCTACCTGGGCCTCCTGCGGACTTTGAGAAACTTCCACAGCCCGGCGGAAAGACTGTGTGCTCGACATGGGTCGAAGGACTGTTACCGGAGGAGGCGTTAAAGGCAGAGGCTCACACGGGGCCAGAGGACGGCAGAGGCGGGCGTGGAGGAAACACGAGCGACTGACCAAACCTGGGTTCACATTCGTCACCAAAGCGACCGCTCATGTAAGTTGAACAACAACAAATTGCAATTGGCACTTTTTGGAGATAATTCATGCCCGTAATATACGCTAACAATCTGTGGTGTACAAGTTAAAATTCTGGATGACTCCGGGGCAACAAATTCTGTGCTAAAAGTGACAGCCTTTCTGTCTCCCCTAAAATGAGTGGCCGCTTCACATTCTCATTAGCAGCGGGGGGGAGAGACGACGAAAGAGCACTTTACGTCACCGCTAACGTGTTTTGATTCTCAGGGCAACCAGCTTAAACATTCTTTTCTATATTCCCCATTGTGCCCGGTTAATCTACTAGGCCGAGACCTTATGTGCAGACTCAATTAAAAATAGATAAATAAAAGGAGGCACCGGTCCCAAAAGTTAACTACCACTGGAAATTGACACCAAACCCTGAGATTGCTAAGTTATTAGCCACAACAAGTGAATAGTGACGCCCGCACAAAATTTGGAGGTCAACCACGCGAACGACCTAAGCTGCTCTCTCCGGTCGTTCCCAGACAATAACTTGGAGTTTGAAAATTCATGGCTTCAGTGTAGTAAAGATAGGCTACAAACGGAGTATGTTTATTGGGATAGGCACCACGCTATGGTATTTGTGCGACTTAATGAGTAACAAAAACATTTTTATCGTGAAACAAAGGTGAAGTATTAAAGTTTGAGACTAATTTACATTTTTAATGAATCCGACCTGGCTTTATTGAAAAAGAAAAAAAATAAGGAAAATAAACATTTTTTAGGTGACAAGAGCTCATTAGAGATATAGGGGACACAATCTGTGATAAGCCCGAAGTATAGACCACGTGGTAAACACTAAAGTTGGAAATGGATCCTTTTAGGAAAACTCTTTTAAAGCTCTGCAGGCTCTGAAAGTTGCAACAATAGAAATAGCTCATGAGACAATTGGAATTGGACATGGAAAAATATAACAAAGTTAAAAGTACAGGCCTTCTGTGTTGTTATATGTTTGTGTGTGTTATATGTTTTGTGTATGTTATATGTTTGTGTGTCATGTCAAAGTACACCACGTTGACCTTAACAAACTCTGGACCAATACTAACGTGGGGAGTCGGCCTGTGATGTGACTGTGATATGAGTGTGATGTGAGTGTGGAGTGAAATGAGGAATGCTGAACGGAATCATGGAATAACAAATGTGTCTGTAATGTTTTAATGTGATCATGGAATAATTATTTTTTGTCAACAGCATACGGTGTAAGTACTAGAGATTCAAAGATAACAAGCTTTATTGAACAGGTGTAAAAGTGAGAGTACTCTGGGATGAGTACTCGGAGAAAAGTACTCTGCGGAAAGTACTCTGAGATGAAATACCTTGCTGAAGACATTGGGAGTCCCTGCCTCTGCTGTTTGTCCTGACAGTGAGTCGGTCCAACCGCAGTGAGCTGTCGGTGGTTGAAGGACAACTTTGGTTGGTAAACTCACATTTAGGGGAGTATAAAATTAGAAACATACATTTTGTTGTTCTGTATCTGGCTACAGCCTCCGCCCTGATGCCACACACCACCTGTCAATGCAGTTATGTTTTGCCCAATTGGGAAAAGATTGACAAGCGAAAGTGGGCATTTTTTGTGTGTTTTTTTTTTTTTTTTTGTGTTCTGATATTTCTTTTTCAGATGAGAGATAAACTACCCCTGCTCCAGGGATGACAGTAGTGTGGATCAGGAGGAAATGAGCCTCCACTTTGGCACAAAAGCCCACAATATGAATTGAGGACGATCCGGGAGAAAAGCAACTGGAGATGAACGGAACAGCAAATCTACACACACACACTAGGTCTCCCTGACCCAACCTGGCCATTCACTCAGACTGTGGATGAGCGATGTGGGTGCATGGTGTCGGTACTTTTGCAGTCTCACGGAGGGCCACTGAGACCCACTGCTTACTTCTCAGCAAAACTCGATCCCGTGGCAGCAGGGTTGCCTCGCTGCCTGCGGGCTGTGGCTGCCGCTGAGAAAGCGGCCCTAGCATCACGTGACCTTGTGGGATACACTGAACTAACTTTGCTTGTGCCCCATGCTGTTTCCCTGATCCTGCTAGAGCAGAAAACCTCTCACCTTTCTGCGGCTCGTTGGCTGAAATACAACACGGTGCTCCTTGAACTCCCCAATGTCACGGTGAAAAGATGCACACAGCTGAACCCCTCCTCACTGCTGCCCACGCCAGAGGAAGGGGAGGCACACTGCTGTATCGCCACAATAGAACAGATATGCACTCCCAGGCCAGACCTGAAAGAGGTGCCTCTGACTAATCCTGACTTGATTTTTTTTATACAGACGGAGCCGCGTCACGTGACAACACTGGGAAGAACCGAGTCGGCTATGCTGTGTGTTCTGATTTTGATACTATAGACTCTGGTAGTTTGCCCCACTACCATTCAGCACAAACCGCTGAACTGGTCGCGCCCACCGGGGCTTGTGAGCTGGCAGCGGGCAAAACGGTTAACATATTCTGTGACCTGATGGTAAACCAATTCTTAATTCCACACAGGTTGAACGTCTGCTGAAAGCTGTAATGTTGCCCTTAGAGATCGATGTACGCAAATGCCAGGCCCACACTAATGCCACTGATCCCATCTCTGCAGGGAATCGGCGCGCGGACAAGGCAGCGGCATACGCACCTCTACACACACACACACACTACCTCACTCAAGACGTTGATATTTTCTCCTCTCTGTCAGCGATGCAGACACTGGCTACTCCAGCAGAGACACTGCTGTGGGAGGGGAATGGGGCTCAACGACGGCATGGTGTGTGTGGCTGGGACCAGACAGCAAACCGTGCCTACCACGGCATTTCTTCAGACAGTTTGCAATTTTAGCACATGGTCGAGACAGAAGGAGGGATGTGTGATTTAATCACACAAAAGTGGTATACAAAGGGGTTTACGGCATTTGCACAGAGATTCTGCCAAACATGCGCTATATGCCTCGCGCACAACCCAGGTAAGTCCCAAAAGTATCCAACAGGCTGCTCATCCTCCGCCCCTGCGCCCATTTCAACATGTCCAAAGGGACTTTGTTGAACTCACACCATGCCAATGTAAGTAATACTGTCTGGGTCTGGCGGATCTCTGGTCCAAATGGACTGAATATTTGCATGCAAACACGCCACGAGCAACGCGGTGGTGAAAGCTCTGCTCACAGAAATTGTGCCACGATGGGGTGTCCCGAGGGAAAATCTCTAGTGACAATGGCAGTCACTTTGTAGCAAAAGTCATTGAGGAAGTGGGTGAATTTCTGGGCATTGATATACGTAAACACTGCAGTTACGCCCCCCTGGAGCCGAGGCGCGTGCGAGCGAGAGAATGACACTCAAAGCTCTGCCGCTAGCCCTCATGTACATGCGCATGAGAGTCCCATTCGAAATCCTCTGTGCCAGACCACCCAACTTGGGCGCGGGACCCCCGAACAGAGGTCTGCCAAGCACCTCTTTGTGTGATGACGACATGCTGTCCTATTGTAAGGAAATTAATGCACTTTTGTCCTCTATTTCTGCCCAGGTCAGGAGCGCCCTGCCACAGGCTGCGCAGGCGGCTCTGCACAGGATCAAGCCAGGCGACTGGGTCCTGATGAAGGAAACGAGACGAAGGCATTGGCGGTCCAAGCGCTGGCTCGGCCCATTCCTCGCCCTCCTGGTGACGGACACTGCCGTTAAGGTCGCGGAGAGGACAACTTGGATCCACGCCAACCACTGTCGTGCGGTGCTGCCACTGAGGGCCATAGACGAGGACACCGAGGGCGCGGACGGACCAGGCCCATCCGCGGCTCCCTACGCTGAAGAAGTCGGCCGGCGTGCGACCACCGTCGGTGAAGCAGGCCAACAACAACACCCAGAGAATCCCAGCGTTCCCGAGGCGACCCCCCTTTTTGCCCAACTCCCCAGCCCCCGGATCCCAAGGCTTGGGAGCCATGAAGGCCCTGAGCGCTCTGCTCAGCTGCAGCAAGTATGCAGAGCTGCTGCCCATTCCAAAGATTTCTCCAGAGCTTGCTCCCTCTGGCCATAATGCAGATTTGAGCTCTGCTGGAGTGCCCCCTGGTGCCTCGTCTCCCGTGTGTCCGGAGGAGGTGGAGATGAGGGCTGCTCTACAGTTCCTGATGAGGCACATGGTGAAGCGTGCTGTCATGAGGTCTCCCATCAAACGAGCTTTGGGCCTGGCCGATCTGGAGCGTGCTCAAGCCATGGTCTCCACACCCCAAACCCCGAGCACTCTGCCCAACCGAGTGCTGAGGCCAAGGCTTCAACGCAATTAGAGTCTTGCCGCTCCAAGACCAAACATCGCCATGACCACTAACGCTCCACACACGCTCATAGGGAGCGGTGCCACTGACTGCGAGACGGCACTGCTCGTGAGTATTCCCGCGGAAAAGACTACCGAACGTAGCCCGGCTAAGACCGGCATGGGCCCTTGGACTGTTATGCTGGCCACGCTGACACTACTTTCCGTGCTGACCGTGTTTATTATGTTAATATTGCCTTCTCTTATCGCTGTCCGGATCCATTGTGTTATTATAATGTGCTCTTTCTTTTATTGACAAGCATGTTTCTTTTCTTGTCCACTTTGGACAGCAATAATTTAAGTGTTTCAAGCTTGAAGGTGATGTGATTACGATGCCTCTGGTATTTAACTGATTAATGCAAAAATGGTTTTGAATTATCAAAAGAGGGGAGTGTTATGACAGTTTTTAGAGTAATCACATTAAAACCAGCCGCAGCAAATACACGGACGTAAAAGGTCTTTTCAATGCAGAGACTACCTTCTGACGCCATGCTGAGCTTTGTGAAGGTCCCTGCCGTCTGTCACACCCTTGTGTCTTTCGCATCTGTATGTGTGCATTTTCTACCATTGTCTGTCTGTTCACACCCCCATGCCACTGTCACCACAGGGGATGGCGCCGGCGCTTCCTGTGCGCCTCCTCACCGGTGGCCCCCTCCCATCTGTTGTGGGCGTGACTGTCTTTCGTGTGTGTCCTGTATACAGGAAACTCGGGGCTCTGCGCTCAGAGCTGGTACATGCTGCCTTTGTGTGTATGTGCTGGCTCTCCGCACGTGTGTTAACAATAAACTTACGCTTTTGATCAGACAAAGGACCTTTGAGTTTTCTCCTTCATTGGGTAGAAACTTCCTTAACAGCTTCCAGCTCGTTCAGAATACAGCAGCTAGGATCTTAACAGGTACCAAAACTCCGGTGTTAAAATCACTCCACTGGCTCAGTAGAGCTCAGAGTACAGAATAAAGTTTAAAATCCTTCTCTTAACATATAAAGCCATAAATGGCTTGGCTCCTTCTTATCTCCAAGACACGTTGGTGTCGTATCAACCAAGCCGAGCGTTGCGCTCACAAAACGCCAGACGTCTGGTGGTTCCTAAGGTCTCAAAAATCACCATCGGTGGCAGAGCGTTTAGCTACCAAGCTCCTTTACTGTGGAATCAGCTTCCCATTTATGTTAAGGAAGCAGATACGGTCTCCACATTCAAGGCCAGGCTTAAAGCACTCTACTTTAATTTAGCATATAATAAGGTAATATATAATATATGGTGTATATATTATATATATATATGCTGTATTATGTTATATATTATGTTATATATTATACAATACATGTATTATGTTGTGTATTGTGTTATGTTGTATATTATGTTATATATTATGCTGTATGTTAGGTTATGTATTATATATGATATATATGGTATGCCTGGATCGGTTTGCACACCTGGTGTGCAATCCATGAATCTTGGTGCTGTAACCTGGACTAGCCGTGGCTGCTGCTGCTGTCTCGCCTCCTTTCAGATACGCTCTCTTTATTCAAGGCTAGGTTTAAAACAGTCCTCTTTAGTTTAGCATATGGCTAGGAAGGTAAGACTCAGGGAAGGCTAAACTCCTCAGACTGTCAGTCAAGCTGCATAGGGAGTCAGTTTGCTGGGAGAAGTATGGTAACTTGAGCACTATCCTCTCCTCCTTCCTACTTGATCTGTTTAGCATTATTAGGATTTTGACTGTAGTTTGTTCATTGCTATTCACCCGTTGTCCCATTGTCTGTTTCATGGTACGATGACGGGACCTCTGAGCCTGGCCTCCTCCATCTACACCTGCGGACTGCCCCGCCCGACCCGCCTGGGAGTGCTTCAGTCCTGCACCGGACCTGTCCACGTTCAGCGGCCACTGGTCCACGTCCTGTAGCTAGCTTAGGTCCTAGATCATTAGCCTGTCCGTCCGGAGGAGCGGATCCCTTTCTCAAATGGATCTCCCTCCCTGTGGGTTTCCCTAGGTCTCCCCAAGGTTTCTCACTTTTTCCCACTGGGTTTTTTAAGAGTTTTTCCTTGTCGATGCAGGAGGGTCTTGTTGGACAGTTAGTGTCCAACAGAAAGGATTGGTGATGATCAGGACACTTTAGCATTCTACAGCATGTATGGACATTTTCTTCTGTGTGTGCTTTATATTTTTCATGTGTTTTAACTGTTGATTCTCTGACCTGTGTTGGTGATTTCAATGGTTTTGTTAAGTCCTCTGAGATGACTTCTGTTGTGACCTAGGGCTATACAAGAATAAATTGTATTGTATTGTATTGTAGCACGCATGCATCATGCTGTAGGCCAAGGGTGGACATTTTTTTGGGGATATTGTTGCAGTATCGAGAGCCAGGATAATTTTCATGTTGTTACCCATCCATCCATTTTCTACCCATTAATCCATTCATGGGTTGGGTTGCACCAGCCCCTCACTGATCCTCTGCAGGTGGTGAGTCCACAGGAGGATGGCTGCTCTGTCAGTGTGAGCATAGCCTTGATCTTTAAGCAGGGGCTTCAGGCAAAGTGGGGTTGAGAGTCTTGCCCAAGGACACAACGACAGCTGACATCAGTGGGAGTCAGTGGAGAAGCTCCCATGGTGGGCTCGAACCCACGACCTTCAGGTTCAAAGGCCACTGTTGTTACCATTTAATTTAGAAAATATTTGAGTGTAAGCTACTTCTGTTAAAAATGTAACCGTAGAACTTTTAAGAAGTGTGTAAACTTTTCTTTAATATTGCAGAACCAATTGTCATTGTTTTAAATACACACAGATACAAAGTTAATGTAACAGCATTGTGTTTAAATACATTAAAAAGCAGTTGAACTGAAGGACTTGTCATTTTGATCATCTGCTGTCTGTTTGTCTTGTTTTTTTCCTGCGCGTTCTCCTGAGACATTAAAGAGCTAATTTTTCCACATCAAGTTGTCAGAGTGGTGTAGCATTTCTACCAAGATCATTTTTTTCACATGGAGAGCAACTGGAAGTAAACTCCTCGGCATGTAATTTTTTGATAAACAAGAGAGAATTGGAGAGGTAAACATGGAAACATTCTATGTTTTCTTTGTGTCGTATAGCTTTGATTTGTCTCTTTTGTTGTCCCTTTGAGGGTTTTTGTTTTTTGACACTTCGCTTTTGTTGAGACAGTAGTCAGTTTAGTGTTTAGTTTCTAAGTGTTTAAGTGTAAAGACTTAGTTTAGGTTTTTGTTTTGGTAATGTTAATTTACCCCCTTATGTCCCGGTATTAACTTATCGTTTACATTCCTGATATTAAATACTTGCTTTACCATCTCTACCAAATAAGCTTGACTTTCTTTACGATTTTTCAACCCACTGTGTGAATTGACTTTGGTTAAAAAAGGGTTGGGGTTGTATAAATGGATAAGTTTGACTTTGTCAGGACCTGAGCTGGAGGATTTTGAACCTAAGCTATGGTGCATGTTTTGGGAGATGGGGAAAACCGGAGAGCGCCAGAACATGCCAAATCCACACAGAAAGGCCCTGTGCCGACATCAAACCCATTACCTTCTGGTTGTGAGGCATGAGCGTTACCATCTTGAGAATAAAAAAAATTCCAGTAGTAATAGGCAAGCCTTGATATCAGGGCGCTGTTTCTGCTCCCTGCGAATGAGGTTTAGTTCTGTGAAACCTGCGGCTCCACTGACTCAGTCTAAACACATCCATATCCCTTTCCCTGGTGATTTTAGCCACAGAAATCATACTCATTCACCATATAATCCATGCACACAGAGCTTCACTGACAGCAGCTGCAAATAATCTTCAAGACCAAAATGAAACGTCTATATCAACACGTTATTCGGCGGCAGTGCACTGGGGGCAGAAGGCGGTGGGTAAACAACGAAAGATGTCCATTCGTGATTAAAATGTCAAAAGGTTTCTCTTGATGGGCATATATACAACACACTCGCTCACTTCAGAATCAGCAATAAGTTTGTGGGCTTTGTGCTGTCATTCACGTCACTTTGCTTCAGACTATATTAAATCATTGTGCATTAGTCCTTGCTATATACCCTTGCACCTCACCCGTGGCATTGTGGGTATGAGCGCAAGTGCTTCCGTGATAGGTTGAAACTCGGTCTGCTGTTTCTTAGCTCTGATGAAGTGTCTGGCTCTAAAATACCCCTTTGCCTGTTGACGGAATCAGCAAATGCTCAAAAACGGCAAAACGAGCACCTGTGCTGGCACATCATGATGGGGAGGAGCAGTGGATCTACTCCGAGCTTTCCCTCTGCGAGAGCTACGCCTCATCTCTTAGCTGGCTGCATGGTGGCGCAGTGGTCAGTGCTTGTGCTTCATTGCTTAAATTCCATCTGCACGTGGAGTTTGTAGGTTCTCCCCGTACTTCTGAAATAACACTAATAATGCTTTGGTTTAATAGAGCTTTTTTCTCGACACGCTCGACAACGTGGTGATAACTACTGTTGTAGCCACAGTTTCCCCGGGGCATTCTGACGGAAGTGAGGCAACCAGTATGTGCCATCAGCCCTGCTCATCAGACTCATTCTGGACAATGTGGGTGAAGTGTCTTGCCTAAGGACACAGCAACAGTTTGGCTCTTTACAGCCGCTCCACTGTGGCACACTGTGTTCCCAGAGGTCTCACATCACTGTAATAACCAGGCCCTCTCCTACTTAGCTTACGGTGTCTGACGGGATCTGCCTTTCTCATGTTAGTGGTACCACAATAGGTCTGGCTCCATGTATGGCGACCTATTCCACCGTCGTGTGTGCAGCGACAACATTTGTACAGTGCTGTGTCTGTGAAAGGCGCTATATAGATAAATATTCCTTACATACTAAGCGGGCGCCCATTCAAGCATCCTAGATTAGTTTTGCCTTCTCCTTTTGATTATTTCCCAAAGCTTTAAACATATTGAGTAATTTAGAACCCTGGCTTATATAGCAATGCAGCTAATATATGTGTTCTTATCATGGTAAGAGGAGTTGTCAGAGCAGAGTCTATGGACTTATTATTTTGACTACATCAAGTTTTAGTAACTGTAGAACACTTGTTTATTGTCAAAATAGACTGAGTACCGGTATGGAAGCTAATGGGCAAGCTGTTTAAAAAAGTGCTTGTGATTGGGACATTTTCTTGTTCGCAAATGTTGTTGTAAGGCAGTCAAAATGCGCTCAAATTAAGACACATAAGATATATTATTTTTTGTTACTTTTTGCAGTGTAGTACAGGTCTGCGTTTTTTGTTTTTTTCGACTGTTTACCTCAGCCCCATACGGAACAACATCGAACAATCAGCGTTGGCTTGACTCCAGCAGAGGCAGAAGCTCTCCACCTCACACTGCGCAGACAGAAGGGCAGCTCTTTTACCTTTTAGCAGCGCGTCCCGGGAGAGCCAGGCCAGCACCATCACCTCTATACACACACTGCCCTCCCAGATACTATCACCGCTCAGGACAGCCCATAAATGGAGACAGATGGGGCCCGATGTCCCACTGCGTACAGCAAATACACTGCATCAATAGACCATTCCAGAGTAAGTAAAATGATAGGTGTGTTACAGAGAGAGCCACTAGAAGCTGAGAGCGCATCATGAAATATCAAGAAGGCTAATTGAGAGAAAAGCAAGTAAAAAAGATACAAAATGAAAAGTTTGGCTTACAATATCAATGTTTGGCAAGTTTATCAGTTTGATAATTTTGTGGCCAAAGTTGCTTGCGAAAGCCTAACCTCCTCAGACCTCTGTAGCTGTGCAGTGCATAGCCTGGTTAGAACTGTGATGGGAGACCTCTGTGAACACAAGGTCCCATTGTGTCAATCTGTCGTTGTGTCTCTAGGCAAGACACTTCATTGCCTAGAATAAATGTAGTGTGTGCGTGAATGGTTGGTGATGGTCAGAGGGGCATAAAGTTCCAAACTGTCACTACACCCACATTGGCGGATATGAGTCGAGTGTGAATGGTGCGTGGCGGTTGGAGAGGCCGATAGCACAGATTATTTGCGTCATTTCTTTTAATCTGACCCAGGGCAGCTGTGGCTACATATGTTCCTGTATATAATGTTCGAATATCAATGAAAGGAATATATTTATCACTAGAACTCATAAGAACAGTAAGTAATGTTTATTTATATAGCGCTTTTTACAGATCAAGGTCACCCAAAGCGCTTTACAATGTTTAGAGTTCAGATATTGTTCCAATCATTCCACACAGGGTGACGACGGAAGCGAGTCGCCGAACACACTGGTGCATCAGCCCTAATCACCACCATTCATTCACTCTCTCATTTAGTGGTAGGGGAAACCTACGTAGACATGGGGAGAACATGCAAACTCCACTCAGAAAGGCCCTGTTCCGACCGGGATTCGAACCCAGGACCCCTTCTTGCTGAGAGGCGAGAGTGCTATCCACTCAGCCACCGTGCTGCTGGATAGCTTTCATAAAAGTATTTGGTCCTTCAGACTGGTTTCCTCGCCTCTGTCAGTGTGCCCCAGGGCAGCTGTGGCTACAGTAGTTAGTTTAATACCACCGTGGAGTGAAAAATAACCGTGGAGTGAAACAATAATGACATGTGAAGCGTTGTTGAGGTTCCAGAAAAGCCGCATACAAAGAAATTCAAAGTGCCTAACAAAATCAGAACATAAATTACACCAGGAATTTGAATCATAAATAATCACAGCACAAGAGTGAAGATTACAATCCTTCAGTTTGATGCACAGCTAAACAGATTTCTTTTTTTTAGCTGGATTTATTGTCAGAGTTGAAGCCTGTCTCACATTTTCAGGAAGATGAATCTGAAACGCCGCCTCCCCTTGTTTAGTCCTGACTGTGGGCACTGGCAGGAAAATCAGTGTTTTTATATTCAGACAGTGATAGAAGTCTTGAAATCGATTCAAACTGTTCCTCTCTGTTACAAAGCCGTTGGCACATGATATGTATTCCTTTTTCCCCACTGCCCACAGCACCCTAAAGTCACTCACACACGGCTTTTGTCTGCAATAGTTTGTTAGTAATGTTTTCTCTTTACAGTAGGTGAAAGCAAAGTAAAGCTGAGTCATTCTCAACACAAAGGACTGCGTTCACATTTTCCGAAGGTAAGAAAAAAAAGTTGTAAGTACCCAAGTTCAAGGCGCCATCTGCATGTGCAAAGTCTGATCCCACCTGATCTCATAAGCTAAGCAGGGGATGGTGTGGTTAGTACTGTGATGGGTGACATCTGGAAACACCAGGAGCCACAGTGGGGCAGCTGCGGCTTTAAAGTGTTAAACTTGTGTTCTTAGGCAAGACACTACACCCAAATTGGCATGTATGAGTCTAGTGTGTGAATGGTTGGTGAAGGGGCCGATAGCACAGATTTTTTTTTGTGTCATTTCTTTTGGTCTGACCCAGGGCAGCTGTGGCTACAAATGTTCACGTAGATATAATGTTTGAATATAGAATGAGAGGAATATATTCAGCCAAAATATCTTTAACACTAGAACTCCAAGAACAGTAAAATTGATAGCTTCTATAAAAGTATTTAGTCCTTCTATACCAGAAAAATAGTGGGTTAACAATGTTTTTACCTTTTTATTTTAGTAAGCGTAATAATTCAGCTCACGTGTACTTCTGGCTTCATAACTTTCCATCTTTTTCTGCTTCTATTTGTAGTTTATTTCAAGCTCTATCATTTTCTGTCATTATTTTTTATTAAATTAATTTTATATTTTAATTGTGTGTCGTTTTGCCCCCACTGAAAGATCAAGGCTATGCTCACACTCAGAGAGCAGCCGTCCTCCTGTGGACTCACCACCTGCAGAGGGTCAGTGAGGGGCTGGTGCTATGAGACTTGGGTGGCATCTCTGACTGCCACCCCCCTGACCCAGAAATGGATTAAAGGGTAGAAAATGGATGGATGGATGGATGTGTGTCGTTTTACCTTTAGCTCTATAGCTCTTTCAGTATTCCATTGATCTGAATGGGGGCATGAGTCTGTGCTTGTGTGTGTGTGCATGCGTGTGTGCTGTGAGAAATTGCCACTGCAACTACATTTACATGAAAACAAGAATTTGGTGTGTTTTCCACCATAAAAGTGAAGTAGTCTTTTGGTGAGTGAGTGGTGATGGTGGTGAGGTTCTGGTCAGATCGGTCATTGTCAGACTGGCTGCCGTTTCTCTGTCACAGTGACACACAGTGTTCTATACTGTCGATCTATAATACATACCTTCAGTCTTGACACACACTTTGAGTAAACTTTTCTGTACTTTTTCTCCCACAGAATTTCCAAACTGTAACTTCCTGACTCTGCTGAAAGCGCATTATCCTTGTGCCAAAAATGTTAGCTTTGCAGGGTCAAAGACTACGATGACTGCTGGCAATTTGTCCGAGTGGTATTACGGGGACAGGCCTGCGAGGTGTTTCAAAACGCCCTTCATAAATTTTGCACAGAATTTGGAAGTCATCTCCCAAGCTCCCCTCAAACTAACCCCTCTGCCACTGGCGAATAACAACGTCCACCCAGGTTTGCAAATGCACCACGACTTTGTATTAACGATTTAAAAACCATGAAGACACGTCCGACATTTTAATGACCACTATATTATGTCATTTGATTAATGTTTCATGAGGCAGAATGAAAAAGTAATTGCTGTTTATAGACCACAAATCACTCCTTTTTAACAGTACAAAGGGCAAACTGTGCTACATAAGCAATGCCTGTTATGAGGTCTTTATGGTGGGTGAACACAAATTCTCATGTAAAGTCTCTTGTCAAATGTCAGGTCAGGTTCAGAGCCATGTACAGTATACAGATGGACAATGCTTACCCCCTGGCTCAGGCATGTCAAACTCAGGCTTAGGGCCAAATACAAGATGATTTTTTTTGTGGGATACTATGGCACGTTACAGTGTAACATCGGGAAAACAACCATAGAATTTAATCTGTTCTAAAATGTTAAGTAACATGTAATTAGAAGTGCAATGTGCAATACTGCAACTTCAGAATGTCACAGAACAATGTCACTTTACCTCATGTCACTTTACTTATATACTTTTTATCCTGCACTATTTAACTGTACAGTATATAACTCTGCACTACTACATATATATCTTTTATATATCTATTTTCAGCATCTACAGCTAGTTATGTTAGTTAAGAAACATAGCTACTACTTATTTGTATATAGTGTATATATTGTGTGTGCTCCCTGTGTGCTCTTACTACTGTCCTATATGTGCGCTGCAACATCCAAATTTCCCCACTGTGGGACGAATAAAGGAATTCTTATCTTATCTTAATCAAAGATTTAACGTCTTCATATACATTGTTACGGTTGAATCCAAACCTACCAGATAAATATATGCAAACTTCTACAATACTTTTGCCCCATCTTAGCCTGGTCGTACCACACCATAGTACAAATTACATTTTGTATAAGGTCTGGAGGTTCTCCACTGAGCTCCGTTTACAGGTGGGAGGGGTTAACTCCTTTTGCAGATTGAAACGATTGGATCTGAGTTTACTGTGACAAATGTAATGTGCCCGAGTGAGTTGTTATCATTTAGCATTTAGCCTAGCCATCTCCTTCGCCACTAATGGAGCCCGTGGGGAGTAGCGCCACAATTTTTTCCAGCGATTACATTTGCTAAACATTCCTCTTGCTCTGGCTTCAATTTCTTGAAAGAACCAGACCGGATTACTTTACTGTCGCATCTTTCGCCATTGCCAAACTACGACCTTCCCGTTCGACGCAAACTCTTGACATCACCCACAACTAACTACAACACCTGCCTTCCGCGCTCTCTGATTGGTCTGTCGAAATTGTAATCGCTAACACAGGCGCCAGACCCAGACGTTACATGCAGTGAAATGATGATTGAGCGGAGTGTACGGATGGGTCTGGGTTCTGGGTCTGTCCTCCAGTGGTTCTCCTCATATGTTCAAGACAGAACTTTTAATGTTGCTTTAAACAATGTACAGTCAGATGTGACTAATCTGTCCTGCGACGTGGCGCAAGGTTCAGTTTTGGGTTTTTATTGTACATTTTGCCACTTGGTAAAATTATTAATCACTTCAAGGATGTATCCTACCATTTCTATGCTGATGACGTCCAGTTGTACTGTTCTTTTAATGATACTGAGTTCTTGCGCTTGTCATCATTCTTGGAGTGTGTGTCCTCCATTAAAGACTGGCTGGCCACAAACTACTTACAGTTATATTCCAACAAAACTGAAACTCTTATCTTTGCTCCAGACCATAAAGCCTAGCGTACATCGGACTGGCAACTGATTATATCCGTCGCATATGAGTTGCTGCCCCGCAGAAGTCGACAATCTGACGAAAACGGGCAACTCCCAGTGGCAGACCAGTCTCGGGAATAACAGCGCGTACATCGACAGCAACTGGCCTCAACCACAGTGTGTTTTCTGACATAAACTGTTGCGGGCTCGCAATACACGCAATACACACACGTTGTTGGAGCGGCGCATGGAGCGCGCACATCGGGTCATATCTCCGAAACTGAGGACAATTAGTTGCCGAAAAGTAGAACACGGGCAACTGACTGAAAATGGAGACCGACTGATCATCTCCAGTTGTAAGAGCGCGCACATCGACCGATTTCGGCAACTGATCATCTCCCACCATCTCCTCTCAGTTGCCAAAAGCCGCCTTGCAACTAGTTGTCCCCAGTTTCTCTGTCGATGTACGCTAGGCTTAAGATCCCGCTGATCAAACAGCACCTTGGCTCTCTTGGCTCCTCCGTCAAATCCAGCCTCAGAAACCTAGGTATTGTGTTTGACCAGACCATGTCTCTGGAGACACACTCCAAACAGCTCGTCCGTAACTGCATTTATCACCTTAGGAACATTGCAAAAAATATGTTATAAAAGAAGGACCTGGAAATGATCATTCTTGCTTTTATTTCAACAAGACTTGACTATTGCAACTCTGTTTTTACCTGCTTGAATAAGTCTGCACTCAACCAACTTCAAATTGTTCAAAATTCTGCTGCTAGACTTTTAACAGGTGCCCCTCGAAGGTCCCATATCACTCCTGTTCTGTCTGTTCTTCATTGGCTCCCAGTAAAATTCAGGATTGATTTTAAGATTTTAGTGCTGACCTTCAGAGCCTTAAATGGTCAGGCCCCCCAGTACATCCTGAACCTTTTAAGCCTGTACTCCTCTGGCCGCACTCTCCGGTCCTCTGGCCAGAACCTGCTTGTGGTCCCCAAAACCCATTAAAAGACTCGAGGGGACCTGTCTTTTCAGTCTGTTGCCCCCAGACTGTGGAACGCCCTGCCCCTGTCCCTACGTCTGGCCGACTCTGTGTACTCTTTTAAAAAAGGCTTGAAGACTTATTTATTTAAGAAAGCTTTTAGTGGATTGGGTTGACGTCACTTTTACGTACATGTGTGTAAATATATTTTATATTGTTTCGTCTTTGTCCACTGTCCTGTACCGCACTTGTGATTTTTATCTGTGAAAAGCCCTTTATAAATAAACTTTACTTTACTTACTTACTTACTAAGGCCAGGCTAGCCCCAACCAGCTGTTAAGCTATTTGGCCCCTGACCAAAATTAGTCAGGTCAATTTCCACACTTCTATTTGCCCCGGGTCCAGTGGACCCCGAACATCTTCTATGTGATAGAAATGTGTAGGGGGATGTCCGGTGTGTGATCATTAAATATGATTTCTGATATTTGTTCTTCACAGCAAATGAGCCAAAGCCAGTGAGTCTCAGTTTGAAAAAATAATTAATTCTATCATTTTTCTTTTAATACAAAGTGAAAAGGGGTCCCACAGACCCGAACACCACACAAGGGTTAAGATAAAATAATCTTTATTCATCCCTCAGTGGGAAAATTTCAGTTTGTGCCGCACTCACCAATTTGGGTTTTAGGAATACATGCTGTAGCGCTCCCTATAGTCTTGGTGTTGAAATGTTGATATTGTTTTTGTAAATCCAGATATGAACCAAATCAACAGCGCAATCAAGTCTTCTGTTGTGATATTCTTTTTTTGCTAGCATGTGGGGACAGACCATGGGTCTATTGGATTGGGTATTACCAGCCAGTAAAAGCCATGGGCTTGGGGGCACCCCGCATTACTGCAAACTAAAAAAGACTAAATTCATGTGGGCTACTCAGAGGTTTTCCCCATACAACTCAATGTAAACTAAAACAGCTCAACCTCAGCTGACAGAGAACCTACAGCTTTCATTAAGGTCAGATTTTGTCGGGATTTTAGTGTCCCTCGTCCTCCTGAACCTTTTTTCTTGTTAAATCCATCAGATTTCTATAAATCCATACTTTAATGCAATAAACTCATCTTGTTTTCCTCCCACTATTGCTCTGCTCTGATCAGCAGCGCCTCATTGGCCAGAACGCTGTGTGCTCCCCTGTGCATGTGCATGAGAGCCACTCACTCGTCCTTGTTAGTAAAACCAGGAGGACAGGAGCAAGACCAAACATATGGGTGGGCTCCGCTAATCTTTCGGTGCCCATGTGGCTTCATGGGCCACTGAGAACAAGCCGTTGGTTTGAATACGCCGCCATCTTTGTTCGCCGGGGGCTTGGGACAGACCGCTCCTGATAGGTACTTTGTAATGTTGATACATTTGCTTCCCTGTTATCGCTCAAATAGCCTGTTCGAGTTAGCTCTAAGCGGCCTCTCCTGCATTAAGGTCACGGACTCAATCAGTCCACTCCTAATACACGGCCTGAAGTCAGAGAACTTGTTTCAGATTTGTACGTATACAATCAGGGTCACATTACAGCATCTTCTTTTTTAACCATTGTTAATTTGTGTTGCATGAGTGAAAGCTTAAGAAACAAAATAATGTCAAGGCTTTCAAAATGAATGGCTATATTATACTGGTCATTAAATCAAAGTTATTTCTGCAAAGATGAAAAGTTAATGTGTTAATGGACTGACAGTGCATACATTTGCAAGATGAATGCATTCTCAAGCTAATACAGTCTCAAACTGTAAATCATGCATAAAAACAATATTTTCTTAAATCATTTACCCAAAGAGAAGTCCTTTTTTTAATTAGAAATGCTCGGATTGTTTAAGCTGTAATATGGATCTTATGCAGCAATCATTCACCGACCCACTGGCACATTGCCGGGTTGCATTCTACTCCATTATGGACTGAAGGCTTTTAAAATATACTCTCTTAAACCATAAGTTAGGTTTGGGACACACAAATAAATCTTCACATGTTATGATCCCCTAATTGTTGCAGTTAACAGGTGTAGTATTTAATTGTTCTTGATGTTCCATTTGGCTTGTTTTCAGAAAAGCAATCATCATAAAAAGCCAATAAAACACATTAGAAGAAGGGAGGGGGTGTTGAAAATGGTTATTTAGGAGTTAGACATTTTGTCTTATTGGTTTGGTTCAAGTCTTTTCAAAATCTTTGTTTTTCTTAAAATAAACCTACTAATTAGCGCCTGTGTGTGCCTGTCACTGAGAAAGCAATTAGAGCCCACAGTGCTTAATATATTATCACAGAGCAATCGCCGTCATGGAAGTTAATTAGTCGTATTTTTCTTCTTGGACGTCTGGTATTTACCGTTCAGTTAGCCTTTCAAGCCTGTGGAGACATTGGACAGACTTGTGTCTGCCAGTGAATTATTTTGTTGAGTCTATAAGGTTCATTAAAGGGGACATAAGATGAAAAATTGACTTTTTAGAATTGATTTACAAAGTTCCCACCTGCATGTGAGAGTAAGATGTGACAGTATGCATGAATGGTTGGCGGTCGTCAGTGGGGCAGATGGCACATAAAGCAGCTGTGCCCACAGTAGTAGCCACGGCTGCCTTGTGTCCAAAGAAGCGCTACATAAAACCAAAGAATGATTATTATTTTCAGCGACACGGTGGCAGAGTCGTTGGCACTTCAAAGCAAGAAGGTCCTGGGTTTAATTCCAGACGAGGCTTTTCGGTGTGGAGTTTGAATGTTCTCCCTGTGTCTGCGTAGGTTTTTCCAAGTGCACTGGTTTCCTCCGGGTGCTCTGGTTCCCCACATCCCTTATCAGTTTAATACAGAGTTCATCCAGACATCCATACAGTACATCTGAGGACTACACTTTGGGGGGTAGGAAGCATTTCAGATTCATGCAGCTTAAACCTGGAACAGTGTTTCTCTGAAAATGTGAGACTCTGGTAGTGTTTAAGACAAGGTAAACACAGGTATGCTGAGCTGTGCCTTGTGAATGTTGTGTCTAAATATTTTCTCATTAAAGGGTTTAGAAGTGGAGACAATGTTGAAAGGACATAAGACTAAGATGACTATACAGAAATGATCATTATTGCTTCTTTCCCATAGAGTTATACTGGCACCCGCCGCCCAACTAAAATAGAACCTATTGAATTTTATTTCATTAGGGTATCTCAAATGGTGGGAACTGCCTCTTTACAGCAGTGAATTGCATGCATGTATTGATTCGAGAGGGGGGAGATAAGGCACTTTGTCCGTATGACAGGGACCCAGATCTGGCCTCATGACCTCAGCATGTGCCTGGGATGTCACTGCTTTAGATTAAATCACACCTCTTCCTTTCAAAGAGGTGTCACCCCACATGTGTGAAATTGATTCTCGTAAATGGTATTTTCCCTCCACCAACAAGATGTTATACTGGAAATAGTGGTATCTGTGTAGCTTCGGGTTTAATTGGGCACCATAGTGACCTTCTCACAAATCATGAGGGCTCTGGACGGTTTGACAGGACTGTGAAGACAAGGCACGGTTATTTGTATAGCACAATTCATATACAAGGCACCTTAAAGTTCTGAACAAAGCACTTTAAAGATAGGGACAAGCACATAAAACATACTGTAAATAATCACAGTACATTAAAAAGGGTTATCTTTTAAGCTCTGCATACAATTGATCCTATTTTGTGCTATTTATTGCCTTTATCTCAATTTTTAAACCCACAATGATTTTAATGAGAGTTTTAAACTGCTGATGTTTTAAAATGAAATCACTGTATATTTCATTAACTTCTTTGAATGCATTTTGATCTGTGTTTTTAAATTGCACTTTGAATCGCCTTGTACACAAATTTTGCTATAAAAATAAATGATTGATTGATTGAAGATAAAATCCCTCAGTTGTATGCACAGCTAGAACTTTTTTCAACCTGGATTTGAACATTGTCAGAGAACAAGCCTGTCTCACATTTTTAGGAACACTTTTCCAGATGGACTGATATGAAGCTCTGCAGAGTCGACAAACCTGAAACACCCCACACTTCATGATTTCAAACTTGTTCTTCCGTACTAGTATAAACATCACCACCACACGTTTTTGTTTCCGGACAATGTTGTTGGCGATACGAGTTCAGTAGAGACAAACACATGCCCTTCATGACAAAAGTTATATTCAAATGTGTGCAAAACACTCACTTTTGTTGAGATATTTCACTTGACATGCAAATCCTTGCAACTAAAACAGAGGTGAGCAGAGTGGCTGGCATTACCAATTCAGATCTGTCAAAGCTACACACAGCTCCATATGCCTTCCAGCAGATGGAAAAATCCCAAAGTCCTCAGCTGTCCCCAAGTGTTGTCTACTTCACCTACAAAGGCCACTACGATAACCGCTCTTTCTTCTCCGAGACAAAAGAGTGACCTCAACATAACACAAACAGGGGGAGAAACAGGAGAGGTTTTGAGGCCACGCTGCCAGTTCATCATCTCAAACCATGCCATGACGAATCGGTGCAAGAAACCTTTTTTGAAAACGACATTTGCTGACAGGACGTGAGCTCAAGATGAGGCTGGGGTTGTGCGACATGCCCACATGATTTGAGGTCCACCCAAAAATGGATTAATCTTATTCAAAGATTGCTGATGTTGGACATGGAGGAAGTGGTGCCGATAAGATAATAAGGAAGCTAACTTACACAGAGATCTTCCACCATTGAGCGTTCGAATGATCTTGACACGCCGTTTTAGCCTTGAGGAGATGGAACGAGATGAGGAAGAAGCTGAGGAAATATAGGTTAAATTCAGATGTGATCCAACTTACAAGGGACACAAGCGAGAAACCAGGTCTGGTAACAGGTCATGGAAGGATCTATTAGCTTGAAGTTGAGTAAATTTCTAAAACAATGGAGGAGAGGAATATTCAGTGAACTATTGTAAGCTCGATTGATATAAGTTATACTATCGAGAATCGTAAACATGGCGGAGAAAAAAAGACTACTGAAGCGAGAGACAGGCGCCAAGGAAGATAAACCGCTATCATGGGACAAGAGAGGACGAGTGGTATAAGGAGTAATGTGTAATTAATGAATCAATTAGAACAAAACAGATAAGTGAAATGTATTATCACTAGTTTTTGCATGCATTTGGTTTTGGCCTGTGTCACATCCAGCCCTCATTGGGTCAGCCATCAGTATGTAAAATACAATAAGACATAATATTCTGGTTTAATTTGTGCACCGAATGGCATTCATCAAAACTCTTTCTTTTGGGAGAAACGACATGTATTAGTAAAACAAACAAAAAAGATTGTTAGATGGCCCAGACGTCAACAAGTGAGAAGCGCGTATTGTAGATTTTAAATGCAGCACACGCCCATACAAGAACACAACCATGTTTTCATTCATGTGTTTCATGTGGATGTATTCATTTATCACCTTGTGAAATTCTATATTTTTAATCATAGAGCGTTTTGTGTGTTTTTAAATGATGTGTTTTCATTTTTAGGTCAGTGAGTTTATAGTGTTCAGTGCGGATAGCCTTGGAGTTTGTGTCTCTATTGTTCTTTCAGAGAAGTGGGAGTCTTGTCTCGCTAAAAAAGGAACATGGGAACCAGAGCAGGACCCAGACCAGTCCAGGACTTGGACTTTCGATCCTGGGGTTTTAACGTATGGAGCAAAAATGTCGTCTTTTGGTGGCCCTTCCTCTTCTTCTACACATTTTCATAAAATTGTTTTGAAGTTCATAGTTAGTTCATTTGAGCGAGGGACAGAGAGAATACTTCGCAGAGTTCCTGGGAGTCCTCTCATTACATTTTCAGGCCTGGGGGGACAGTTAATTTTGCTCAGCTCATAGGGATAGTTAGGGAAATTAAGGAGCTCAGAGACATTTGCATTAGTATAGTAAAGAGAATTATATATTTTTTATTTGAACTCTTGATTATTTTTGTCTTCTTTTATGGTCCACAAAACGCGTGAGAATGAACCAGTATCGTTCCTGATTGGCTCTAAGGTTGCTAGGTCGTTGCTACTCAGGATATTGGCACAGATTTTCACCCATGGACCCTGTTTGACTTAGCTCTAATCGGCCTCCTCTACAATAAGAGACTAGATTAGTTCACTCCTCATCTGGTTTATTGGTAAAGTCATTTGTGCCTAAAATAATTGCAGAACAATACATGTTAATGTCCAATGTCCGATCGTACCAATTTGATTTGAATGGTCTTAATCATGGATGGAGCTGACTTTGGGCCATGTTCAGGTCATGTATAAAACTGATGCTATATGGTCTGATGCACTGACAGTGTTTGAAGCCAGAGCAGAGAGTGGGCAGTCGGGAAATGTCCATATGTGACGGTTGTGGTACCACCATGGCAGACAAGGAGAAGGGTGATAATGGTTGCTACCATCTGCAAAGCACCATGGGAATAAGTGATTAACAGAAGTGAGTTATGACGGTACAGTTTGGCGTTCATACCAATAATACTAATAATAATGTATCGGTTTTATATTTATCATTTACTCCATACACAGTGGTGATAAACTACTACGTTGGCCACAGCTGCCCCAGGGCACACTGACAGAAGCGAGGCAACCAGTATGTGCCCCTCTGACCACCACCAACCATTCACACTTACACACCAGACTCATTCTAAGCAATGTGAGTGAAGTGTCTTGCCTGGGGACAAAAAACAGTTGCACTTTAACAGCTTTTAAACACATTTAGCCCGTATGAAAATAGACACACAACGTCCAAGGCTTTATGTAATCATTTAAATACTTGCTCATCAATGCCATGAAACTCATTTTGCCTCAGTTTTTTTTGTAAATGAACCAAATTGTTTCTCTAGCTGGAAAACAGTTAAAAATTTCTGAAGCCAAAATGCTCTTTACCAGTGATTAAACCTTCAAGCGGCCGAGTGGGGGCATATATATAAAATATTAGAATATATATTATCAAGTCAGAATCATTATCAGAATCATTTTTATTGCCATAGTAACAGGAAGTCATAGACTAGGAAAATGCTCTGGCTCGGTGCAACAGTCAGTAAAGAGAGTGAAGAAGATGACAAAGGGATCGTGTCTTTAATTCAGACAAAAGACATGTTTTATTGTTGATGGTAGACGCACGAACACAAAGACGACAGAATGGAAGTGTATTATACAGCCTGGAGGAATGCAGTCCTCCAATCAGCAGCTTCCACGGTCCCATGTAGCTTGGCCTTCAGAAAGTCAAAACAAGGGAAAAGTACTGGCTCGTGCAAATGTAATAAGGATGAGTTTGAACTTTAACAATAGTTGCTTCAAAGTGTTTTGAAATCTCACAAGAGGTAAAGAATAGAGTAAGGTAAAATATTATTATATTATATATAAAATACAAACTTGTGCGAAGAACTGAGACTTTTGACAATATAGGTTTAGATGATATTGTAATTTGCCAACTACAAGCATTATATGTTATTGTATTGCAGGGTCAACAGACCAACAATTAAGATAAGATAAAAGATTCGTCCCACAAAATTTTGATGTTGCAGCGCACATATAGGACAGTTCACTCTCCTTCCAATCTCACATAGATAACATCACTCGGTCTCCTACTTCCACCTGCGCAATATCTTCGTCTTCGCCCCTCTCTCACCCCCCACACCACCGCCATCCTCGTCCACAACCTCGTCACCATAGGATTGACTACTGCAACTCACTTCTCTTCGGCCTCCCCAACAAATCCCTCCGGAAACTGCAGCTCCTCCAAAACTCTGCATCTCGCATAATCACCCGGACCCCTACAGCTCACCACATCACCCCCGTACTACTCCACTTGCTTCCTGTCAAACAACGCATCAACTTCAAAATACTCCTCACCACTTTCTAAGCACTTCACAACCTGGCCCCTCCGTGCTTGTCTGACCTCCTCCACCCTGCCACTCCGGCCCGCACACTCCGCTCCTCCTCCACCCTCACACTCTCCGTCCCCCTAGGCCTAGCCAGACTCATCACCGTGGGACACAGAGCCTCTCTCCCCCCTGACCTCCGTACCATTGACTCTCTTCCACTCTTCAAATCCAGACTCAAAACCCATCTGTTCAGACTGTCCTACCCCACCTAACACACACGCACCCACCATTCCATATTGCACTACTGTTTTATTCTGTTGCTCCTGTTTTTAATGTTTTTATTATGTCTGTACAGTGTCCTTGGGTGTTTAAAAGGCGCTTTTAAATAAAATGCGTAGTAAGAGCTACTGATGTCCTTGGGTGGAAGCTTTGAGAAAGGCGCTTTGAAATAAATTGTATTATTATTATTATTATAACGATCCCAAGTATCGTGTGAAAATAGTTTCAGCATCGATTTTTATTAAAAAAGTCGCTGTAGCCCCTATGGTGAGACTAGGGCACAGCAGGGCCTTGCAGCATACCAATGCGAAATATGCTATTGATCGTGTTGCTTTAAAAACATTTTCAATACCTAGTGGTACTAGAGTTTGCAACCAAGACAATCTATATTTAGGTAAAATACCTAAATTCTTAATTGTGGGTTTTATTGACAACGAGGCGTACACGGGGAGCTATACACGTAATCCTTATCATTTCCAACATTTTGATACTGAATTTATGAGTTTATACGTAGACGGTCAATCCTACCCATCTAAGCCTTTTCAACCAGTATTTAATAGAGGGCAGTATGTACGTGAATATTACCAGCTGGTGCAAACAACGGGTCGCCATTTAAAAGACAGGTCTCTTGCGATAGATCGAGACGATTTTGGAGATGGTTTACACTCTGTTCTGTTTTAATTTAGAGGCTGATGAAGGCCATGGTGGTAATATATCACTAGTTAAATCCGGTAACGTACGTTTAGAAGCTAGGTTTAGGACACCGCTAGCACGTACCGTTAATTTGATCTGCTATGCAGTTTTTGATTCCATTATTGAGATTTCAAACAGAAGACAAGTGCTTTTAGACTATTATTAGATGCCGTACTAATGAATACTATAGAGTTAACGAGCATCATGAAGCTGTGTGTCAAAAAAGGCACTGGTTTCCTAGGTGTTTTCCCCTCAGACCGTTTACCAAGTGTCATAAAACGTTATCCAGCGTGTGCCATCATTAACACCCACCCATCCAACCTTCCTGGAGAACACTGGGTAGCGGCATACTTTTCTAAAGATAGGTGCGGATACTTCTTTGACAGCTTCGGCAACGGACCAGCTTATAAAAGTTTTCCAAATAGTATTAATAGATTTATGAGGGAGAATAGTGAAGGTTTTTACCATTCCATAAAACAGGTACAGAGTCATCTTTCTGTAACATGTGGACAACATTGTGTATTTTTTCTATGCCACATGTTAAAAGGTTCAAGTTATAAAGAGTTTATCCGTGTGTATGATTCCAACTTGGCTTGTAACGATTCCTTGGTATGTCATTTTGTTAATGCTATACAACCTGTGGCCATATGTAGTGAAACTGATTTCGACTGTGTACAATGTGTAGTGCATAATAAAAATCATTGAGAATTTAAGTATAAGTTTTATTTTCCATGCAGAATAAGTGATACATTTTTGTCATACAGAATGATAAACACATGTGAAAAACATTTCATAATAAGTGATACATTTTATCATACAGAATGATAAACACACTTGAAAAAAACATTTCAATCATAAAGATTTAAAAACTTAACCAACTTGCTCCACTCTTGGTAACTAAAGGAGTGATGAATTTACGTTGATCTTTTACGTTTAGCACTAACTAAGGGCGTCCCATAAACATCAGAAGGAGGGATATTTTTAAACTCATTAATAGTTCTACGAACCATAGTGTTAGGAATGGCAGATTGGGGAATATTCATTTCGGCTAGTGTTTTTAAAAACAAAGACCATCCAATAGGTCTTGAAATTTCTAGTATATTATGACTAGTTGTGACATTCTTAATGAGGTCATAAACATGAGAGCCCTTTACAACACTACCGTTAATCACAACTTCACCATCTCCATTCCAAGTAACCACCCGGGGTGTCTTTGACAACATCTCCAATATTAACTTGGCGTTTTTATGACTATTTCGTGGAATATGTCTCATAACCTCTGCTGCTATCACGTCTGTGTTAACCACTGGTTCTTCAGTTGAGATGGGCATGTTTAATGTTAAAACAGATTTTTCACTCTCCTCTTTTCTCACCAGCGTAAGAAAACGTTGTAGAATGTGAGCATAGTGTTTAGCTTTTTCATTAGGGTCCATAGCTACATTATTCAAAATATCGAGCATTTCTTTGTCCAACTCTGTCTGTACCCTGTGTGCGATGGATTTTTCATGACCCTGGTGCGTTAGTTTATCCAGCTGTTGTTGCGGCACCAAATACACTTTTTCCGTATATTCCATGTTAACGACTGGTGATGAGGCTCGTTATAAACGGTATAGCTGCTCCCAAAAGCGGTAGTAGAAATCCACCTTGTTGATTCAAGGTTTTTCTCTTCTTTAAAACGTTTAACTTTTTGTTACTGATAACTCTAATAACTTTTTTCTGTTTCTCAAGTTGCTTATACTGTTTCGTAGTCAGAGGTATGTTACCACTGAGCACTTTAATGGCTAGCTCTGACAGGGTGTTAATAAGGTCCGGACTCGCTTTAGTCAGAATAACCTTCCTCATTTTGGGCGAAGCTTTATATAACAACTGTAGCAAAGATAAATTTCGTACCACGCGTGTCGACATAATTACTTTTTGCCCTTTTTAGGTATATACACAACTACTTTGTCGGAAAGCAGACTCGTTCTGAGTCTAAAGTGATCAGGCGTTTTAGTTTTATAATCGATTAAAAGATACCCGTAGGGTCTGTTTGTAGCGTCATTAAAAGCCTCTAGAAAAAATTTGGATTTGTTAGGAAACATTTGTTTACCTAGTAGAGATATTTGGAATCTGTCCCGGGGGTTATTAAAAAGTATTAGATAGTTTGTGTTTAAACTAATTGTGCGACTGCTTTTACCCTGCACAAACAAATTTTGGACCATATAAATGCAACAAGATTTCTATGATGGACATATTTGGTGAATACATTTTGCACTTCCAAATTGTTTGAAGCATCGTTCATCAAGTCGTCGATTATAAGTAGATTGTTTTTGCTCGGCGGTAACAATGTGTCATCTGCTAAAGATTCTGGGAGGTCTTTGATGAAGTTGACATTACGTATTTTTAGAATATCGTCATAGAGCGGTTGCCAGCATGAATATATGTAGACAATGTTTTCAATTTTGTGGGATATTAAAGCGTCAGCATTTTCAATAATGTCTTTAACAAAATATGTCTTGCCACAATTTGAAGGCCCACTAATAACAGAACTAAAAGGATGCTGGAGCCTCGTGTCAAAAAGCTCTGATTTAAAATCCATAGGGTTTTGTAGAGTAGTCATCGAGCAAGCGACGTTTGTCGTATGTCACCGCAGTTTTTTAACAAGTGACCTGTTTTTGAGGTGAAAGCGTGTCTTATCTCTGGTAATCGTGTCAGATACTGTTATCAGATGTTCATCCGTCTCTCGATTAGCCATGAATTTATCTAACAAGTCTTTTAGAGAGTCGTGTGTCACGGTCTCTACATTTGCACCCCTCAAAGTCACACCTTTGCATTTGACTTGTTTGTCCCCTAGGGCCGTCTTGTAGGCATACGATTTAGGCCCTGTTGAGACAAATTCAGTAATGCTGTCTCCATTGCCGAGCTCATCGGTCAAATCACCTAGGAACCCCCCTGTGGGTGGGATCCACTCACCACTTTTAGCTGTGAATATGACAGAGTCTGTATCACAATATAGCACTCTGTCTTGAAGCTTGTCCAGAAGTTCATATAACATGAGCCTTCCGTAGGATGTTGTCATGGCCCCGATGAAAATGTTACAATCTTTTGCATGCGACTGGACCCCATTAGCATAGCGCCACTGTACTATAGCCATAGCATTGGAAATGAAGTGGAATTGGGTGACTTCAAAATGATCAGAAAACATGAGTTGCATAAAACGCGCAGGATCTGTCACCATCTCTGTATGCCCAAGATTTGAACGTTGACAGAATTTACCCCACAAATTAGTCAGTAACAATTTGCTACAGCTCCGTCGCGTCTTATTAGGTTTAATGTTGTGACGATCCAGTAAAATACCTTCACGTTCGTGATATTCATCAATGTATTTCTCCTCATCCTCGGGTGTTTTCACATGATCAGGATATCCACTGGCTTCCTGTTTGCTTTTCAAAAACTTTTTGACATAGCCTTTAAACAGTTGATCTGATTTTTCAGCAAAATGCCACACTTCGTGAATTTTCT
The DNA here is from genome assembly GCA_964034765.1 of Knipowitschia caucasica. NCBI lineage: Eukaryota > Metazoa > Chordata > Actinopteri > Gobiiformes > Gobiidae > Knipowitschia > Knipowitschia caucasica. The sequence continues at coordinate 23,803,399 of OZ035836.1, read as the reverse complement.
GTACAATGTAACCTTTTTCTACAGCTTTTAGCACTTCGGAAATAGGCCAAGTCCCTGTGAATTCTCGTTCTGTGCTAGTGTGATCACACTCGGTCATTTGATTCAATTCTGTGGCGCATGTTTTACATAGAATGAAAAACAGCTTGTCATGCATTTTATGGGGTAACACAGGATGTAACAGTCCTCTAGGCGGCAATACTACGCATTTTACAAATCCGAAATATGCTTCTAGTGGTTCAAAATCACCAATGATGATTTGTGGGTGACCTATGGGGTATTCTTTGCACGCTTGTACAGACGGATATAAACTTGTGTAATCATAGTAGAGTATTTTTACACCGTTAGACACCTTGTAATATAACTTTATGGCATTTGTACGACCACCATAAAGAGCATCACGTGGATTTAAACGCTCTGGACTTTTGTAATCTTTGAGAAATTCTTTCACAGAAGCATCTGTTTTAGTTAACTTGTTCCATTCGCATTCCCACATGACTACCACATTGGATTGATCTTTCAGGTTTTTTATTTTGTCAATGGTTGCAATGTAGAGATCACTAAAAGTCTTTTTAGATAGGTGATTCATCCCTCCCGGTGGGTAACACTTTTCATGTCCATGAATAAAGCACCCAAAGAACTCGTAACATGTGTTTGTAGAGGGGTTATAGCCGTCTACGTGATAGCGGCCAATTTGCTTTTCACCCCCTTTGAGAGCGTGTTGTATTGTTAACCCTGTGGTTTTACAGAGGTATTCGAGCCATTTGATTGATCCGTCAGAGAAACACTTGTTGGCCCCGTTATAACAGCCGTCATATGTTAGAGCTATTGTGTTTTTCTCCAGGAATACCGTTTTGTAAACACCCATACAATAACTTGGGAGAGTTACAAACGTGTACGGATCCACCTCTGTTCCAGAGAGTAACATTTCACGGTAGAGCAGACAGCCACGTCTGAGAACAGCTACGTCATTGAGACAATAGCGTTGCATTTCAAATTGTAGATTGAATTCTGTATGTTTCACACTGTCATACCACTCGTTGAATTTAACTTTCTGCGCTTGATCCATTTTGTCAACGCCGTAAAAGGCTGGTTCAGGGTAGGGGCCTATATAACACTCATTTTCTTTGGTGTTAAATAAATGAGGGAAATGACCCTTTTCTAGGTCGTCAAACCCTAATGCTTCAGGTATACGTGCTAAACGCATAGGCAGAAAACTGAACGAGTCCAGCCATCTTTGTCTAAGTCGCTTGTCATACATGCAGAGCACACGTGTGCCTCTCACGGTGAGACTAGGGGTTAGCCCCTGTCTCGCGAACTCTTCTAGGATTAAATAGTTGTCGAAAGCCGCTGCATTGTGTGCTATGAATGTGTAATCACGAAACTTTGGTGTTCTAAAATATTTCAACATTCGTTTAACACAACCATCGTGTGAAAAGTTATATTTATCACCATCCTGGTCAAGCGTACAGACTAAGACGGGGACATGCTTGTTACCATCGTACCTTGTCTCAAAATCATAAAAAATGTAGTTGGTTGTCTCTTGAACCACTTTTAAAGGCTTGATGTAACAGCTATGTTGCTTTTCACCACCTTCAGGGAGCTCAGCATCACAGTGGATGCATATTGGAATTTTACACACGTGTTTTTTAGCTGTGTTGTGATACAGATGTTTACATTCTTCACAATATGTCACAGAAAAGCAAGGTATTCTATCGTGGACGGGGTCAGGGAGTTTATGCTGATTAAAGCAGTGGGAAGATTTACAGATGCGTTTACATTCTGGACATTTAATTGTTTTGTTTTCCCCTGATGTCCCACACTGTGTGTAACAGATGTTACAAAGGTATTTACAGAGATGGTGCAAACTAGCACCGTATGGCTTGAGACAGTATTTGCACACATATGGACTCCCAAAGAACCCCGTTTTATTTTTGATATGATAGTAATGATTCTCATAAAGGTATAAGGCTATTGTGCATTCGTGCATTCTATCCTGTGTTTCAAATGATTGAAGACGTTTAGTCGGTGGATTGTTATGAAAAACAACAATTTTTATGTTCAACAGATTCTCAAACTTTGACACATCATTCAGTGTCACGTTTGTTTGTTGATCCAGACCAACTGCGGCTTGCCACTCTTTGGCTTTATCGAGTAATTTACTATGGGTATAGTTCGCATGAAATGCATGAGCTATACACATCGCAAAACACAATGCATTTTCGGTATTGTGAGGGTTATAAAGAAATTTACCTTTCTTTAGCAATATTGTGTCGTAGGCTACAGCACCAAGTTTGAGCCGCTGACCACTACCACCACTTTGTGAATGTGCTATACTCACTATTAATGTCATTTCATCTTCTATAATGGACTTGTCGTTACTTTGTAACACTTTTTCCACTTCCTCTAAAAAATGGTCAATATTGTAGTTATTGTCAGAGTTCAAAATAACTTGAATATCGTCACTAAGCGAGGGCCCTCGTAATGCAACATTCATCACACATCCTTGTTCTGCATTGTTTACAGCCTGTGTTATTAACCCTGTTAATTTTTCATTTACTCTTTCACAAGCCTTTACGGTATCTGTAGGGTCTATACCTCGAAAATCAATGTGCTCAGACATTACCGTGGTATTAAACTCTGATATTACGTTAACATGGACCTCACCACCTGATTGTACGTTAGCAGGGACATCACTTTGTTCAGTAATCTGTACAACACCACCCACTTGTATGGTCTCGTTACCCTCATTAACATTACCCTCCAGGGGGTCTGACTCTGTGTGAACTATACAATTTCTTGAAACATTGTTGTGTCGACTTAAAACAGAGCTGCGTGTAGGTGGTTCGTCATTTTGCGTATCCATTTCTATAGTTTGACTATTAATACCTACACAGTTGTTTGTAGGTTGTTGTATTGTGGGTTGGATAGTATCTTTACTTATTGACTGGTTAACATTATCAGCATTTGAGGTAATGTCTGCTAGCGAAGCCCTTTCAGCTATGGTCGGTGCTATTAACCGTTCTGCAGCATGGGATGCACTTTGATGATTTGTACGAATTAGTCGATCAATACACGGATACGTGTTACGCGTTGTTTGATAATTAGTACGATATGAGTGTTGATAATTAGTACGAATTAAACGTTCCACTGATGCATAAGTGTTAGAGCGCTGACCATAATTAATTCTTATTTTTTTAGGAAGTTGAGAGGGTGTGTAGCGTTAGGTCTTTTAGTGTGCTTCACAATCGTAAGCATTTTCGATGGCTTTCAAATGAGAAGTGTTTTCATTGATTTGCTCTATAACAGCCGCTATAGACGTGCTCGCTTGGTTATCCACTTGTGCAATTCTATCAGCTATTACGTTTCCCGTGTTTTTAAGGTGGTTGATTTCAGTAGTCAAATTTTGAATTTGTATTTCCCCGCGTAAGGTTTTTGTTTCTAATTCCCTGTTGTGTATAGAGGCTTTCGTGTATTGAGTTTGCAATTGTAGGACCTCTCGTTGAAGCGCGCGTGTCTGTAGTTGGGCTCGTTGGCCTCTAGCGCGTAGTTTAGCTCTGTGTATAGTAGCGTTTGTACGCTGATTTTGCAACACCAACACTTGTTTAGTAACTTTTACGTGCTCAGTTTGAAGATGGTGAACTTGTCTCTTTAACTGATGTATTTCGTTAAGTATACGGGCCTCTGTGTATTTTACCTTGCTGGCTCACAGTTGCTAGACACCTCTCTGTGTGTAGCTCTGCACTAATACAACGTGCCTTGGTTGACTTCAATTCCTCACGTATGTTGGAGAGCTCTGTTTTCACAAAAGTTTTTTCACTAGTGCTGTTTAACAGATGTGTGTTTTCTTGTAGAGTATTCACCTTTGGTGTTAAAGCATTCTTTACAGGCCCTTTTGCTGCATCAGGAGCTGCTGCGTGTCCAGGTTCAAAGTATTCCTCACGGTCCGGGAATGGTGTTCCTGCGTTTAATACATCTTGATCGTTGTTTGGTATACCTTCATCGCGTATAATGGCATCAATGTCGAGTGTCGCTATAAAATCGATTATGTTGAAATCCTGGTTTACTGAGGGCTGATTCTCTGTGTCTTCGTCACCCTCTGATGAGCTAAAATAGTGAGAAGAAAATTATAAACCACTATCATTATAAAATTATAATATGTAACTCACCTTTTATCATCATCCCCGTGATTAGTTATTTTGTGTCCGTTGCGGCGTGATAGAATTGCTCTAGAAAAAAAAATATATACCTCTCATAAAACTTGTTATATAAAGTTAGTATATGTACCGACTTACGGAGCTTTATGTTGATTTAATTTATGCATCAGGGGCATTGACTTGGTGTTTAATTTACCTGTGCTGTATAAATGAAATAAAAGTATTAAACATCTGATTAAGACATTAAGGAAAATGAGATCTTACCTTATTTCATCCGTTGGCTGTATACCTCTCGTAACTTTTGCTGTTGGAGTTAAATCTTCATCGGTGTTATAATGTGTCAATAAACGACCCTTTCCTAGAGATAAACTAAATTAAAACATTTAATATGAATACTGAAAAATGTTATAACTTACCTGTATTAGACATATTGCATAACCTTCTCTTAGACAGTCGTAAAGCGTTTGAACCATTGAAAAACTTGTAATAGACCTCCCACCCATTCTGATTTGCTGGTACGACCTCCCAACCGCTCATCACTATCAGACAAACACACGTGTCGTTAACAGGGAGGACCTGTAGATGAATTAGTTTATTGACCTAACTGCTTGTTTTAGAATACACCGTGATCATAAAACACTTTAGACAACTGTGAAACATTATCACACACACACAGGCCAACAGAAGCTAACTCTTTGAAAAACAAAGTGCAGTAACACCTTTCACCACTTGCTCAAGAGCGCCGTCTCTTTTCTGGGGATTTTAGGGTGCAGTACCACCTTTTCACCACTTGCTCTCTACCGCCGTCTATACTATCTACTAACAGAGAATCAAACAGTTAAAACCAAAGAAATGCAATGATAAAAACACATACTGTAGAAGCCATTGGTCCATAAGGGGCAGATGTTGATAAATGTCCTTAGATGTTGAATCGTCTCTGAACAGTCTTCCTGAAAATATGAGACAGGCTTCTACTCTGACAATGTTCAAATCCAGGATAAAACCAGTCCTGTTTAGTTCTGAAGGTTTGTATCTTCACTCATTTGAATGTACTGTGATTATCTATGATTGGAATGCCTTGTATGACTCTTTCTATCTTGTTTTGTTAATCACTTTGAGTTGCCTTGTGTATGAACTGATCTTTATAAACTTCCTTTTTCTATCCTACAGTAGTATCACACAAGACAATTTGGGATGCAAGCTCAATAACTTATCTTTAAAATAACTATTATTTGTATCTCTGTGTCTACTGTGTTTGATTCTGCCCCCCCCAGCTCTGTGCTACCAACCGTTCAGACACTGCCTCGACAAAAGACAGGAGGCAACTGTGAACTACGAAACCAAACATGTTTCATCCTTACTGTTCCTGTTGGTTAGGGCTCAAAAAACATAACAACAAAAATGTGTATAATTTTTAAAACGGCCTTTGATCCAGCAGGGGAGAGACGATATTACTTCTGTGAACTAAAACTTTGACAAATGGATAATTAAACATTCCCCCCTCCATTTTCGTCCACTATATCCATTGCCAGGTGGTGGTAGCAGTCGAAGAGGTGGAATTGATGTCCTTCTATTGGGGATACAGGTTTCCTTGACCACTAAAACTTTGTACAATAGTTCTGAATGTACTGATGCAAGTGCAAAGTGTTTCTCGCTTCGGTCCTATGTCAAAAAAGTTATAAATATAACCAACAATAAGCCAAATCCGTAATATAGCAGCTCCCCTCTTCCTGGATCTCCTTGGCATTGCCGATACTGGAGGATCTAATGACATTCGATATTCAACAACATACTGTATATGGACATTGGTCATCTGCCCCTTATGGACCCATGGCTCTGTGTATTTTTATCATCGCATTTCTTGTCTTTGATCCGTTTGATTTTCTGATCTGTGTTGGCAAATCGACAGCTTTTTATGACTAACCGAGATTCTGTTGTAATTACGTCTATACAAAATCACATTGATTTGAAGTGAATTGAGCAAACATGTCACATATGTGCTCAAATATATAGTGAAATTAAATCTAAAACAATGCAAATGACATATACTGTATATATGCAAATACGTTTGTAATTGAGTCGTATATGCTGCGTTCATTATTATCAACAATTATAAACCACAGATTGATCATGCATTAACGATAACTTCTTCAAAACAATTTCAAAAAGGCCAATATTTCTTAAAACAACCTCTTCTTTTAACAAGCCTTCATAAACCATCATGTATTTTCCAAGGCTGTTGGCAAAGTCCAGCAGAAGGAGCACAGATGTTGGGCTTTCTGTAGTTCTCAGCTCACACTTCCTCCTTTGTGAATTCTTATCGTTTTCTGTTACGTTGCGATGCATTAAACATGACCACAGCTTGTACAAGCATCAAATATGGAAAACCCATGTAGCTCTTTGACATCACATTGAATAAACCATATACAAGCATAAATTACTCACCCAAACCAAAAGACAAGCGGTTTGCATTTACATCAACGAGATACTGTATGACACCTCCCCATACATGCAGTGAATGTGAATGGTACAGGGACTAAATATGAAAAAAAAATATATAAAATGGGAATAAAAGGAGGAATGAGAGGGTTTCCCATGTTGAGATTTGACTTTTTTTTATCTGAGTTATATGAATCCATGTGCATGTGTTTCCTTAAACTGTAGACATGAGAAAAACTTTTTAAATATTATTAAATAAAACTATAAAATATTGAAAAACTAGAATAGTGAAAACATACTGTGGTATACTTTGAAGGTATGCCAAAACATCTCACAATGTTTAATCAAATATTTTTTTCTAAACTTCAACATAAGATCAACATTATTGCTCTTTTGTGGGACTTTTCCTTGCGATTGTTTAAGGTTTTGAATTGACATTACTTTCTAAGTTCTATCAATAGTTTTATAGTGAATTGTTGTTTATGGGTGCAGCCTAACTGGATATTTGATCAGTCCAAAGCCCCATACAAACACGCACAGTCACACCCTCCCACCAAACAAACAAGTGTCCGGCCTGATGCAAGAGAGATGTAGCGTCTGCATTGGATCCTGGAGACTCTTGTTTCCGTAATTACTGTATATGTCAAATACTAAATAAAAAAACATGTTAAAAGATCAAAATTACTTGTATTTAACATGAGATTGGATTAATTGATTTTTCTGAACAAAATCAGTTCAGTAGCGTTGGCAATTGAACCTAAAAAAGTTGACTGCTAAATGCATATTGGGTTGACATTCTAGAATACATTAAAATATATATATTAGGAACTTACTGTAAACAGACCAGCTCATAGCCTTGGGATCATTTCCATCCGTTGTCCCACAGTTGCACTCACCAGAGTTGTGGACTCGAGTCACATGACTTGGACTCGAGTCAGACTCGAGTCATACATTTGATGACTTGACTCGACTTGACAAAATCTTAAAGACTTGCAACTCAACTTGGACTTTAACATCAGTGACTCGTGATTTGACTTGGACTTGACCCGTTTGACTTGAAAAGACTTGCTACTTTCCTCGAACCCAAAGATTAAAAAGTATGTTCACGCGGCACTGATCGCTCTTTCTCCCTTTACACCTGCTTTGTGCATCTGTGTGCGTGAGTCACGCAGCGTGGAGTGTGTATGGTATGATATCCAATCAAATTAGATCCACGTTGTTTCGACCTGACAGCATCAACCAATCAAAGTACGAGACAACCGATAAATGGGAACAAGCTGAACCTGCGCGCTCAGGAGCAAAAATGATTCCAAAAGTTGTTTAGTTTGGGTACAAGGACTACCAGGTGATAAACAAAAAAAGAACTGCCGTTTGTAAAACATGTGGAAGCAATATAACAGACGGAGACGCGACAACTTCGAACTTCGTACGACATTTGAAGTTACACAAACAACGGTAAGTTTTGAACACTAGCTTGTTGTCTGAGTAACTGAGCTGCTATCTAACTACATATCAATGAGACTGTGCAGACTGTGAACTCACTGTTAATACCACCTTGACTTAAAAACGTGGTAAACTGTATCTCCAGAGGGCTCATGTATGTATAAGTTCACCATTTTGCACGTTAAGCTCCCTTTATGGGTTGTTTTGGATGAAAGAGTGTTTGACATAAAAAATGTTGATAAATGGTCCAGTCTCGAGCTTTTGGCTAATTTGGAATTACCCCCTGCTAGCGCTATGAACGGGACTCTGGGCTCGAGGGGGTGGAGCGCCAGCCCGGCCCGGTCCAACAGGTTTTCAGAATTCTCAGGCCCGAACCCCATTGTCCGAACCCCATGGCCCGAACCCGTATCAAGCCCGTTTTTTTTTTTTCAATCCTCCCCTAACCATGTTTTAGCGTAGTATATAGTTCCGCGCACTGATATGAACATAGGCCTGGCTAGAGGGCGGAGTTATACATGGTAGTGATGTGTTGCAATGAATTGTGTGTAAGGAGTGAAATGACCGCAGCTGTCTGATACAGATACCGAAATAATAAACTACAAGACACTTGGATATAACGCTATGTGTCGTCAATGACAGTACTATACAGTACAACAAATTTTATCAATGTGATGTTAAAACATACACACTCTTACAGTATACAATATAATTAATATTAACCCCAAAACATAATATTAACACAATGCTAGCATTTTCTGATATCTGTTTTATATGCTTACCTGTTACAGATTTGAAGAATACCAGATGAATAAAAGCATCATAGATGAACCACAACAGCCTTCAATCTCACAATTCTTGGACGGTCGTGTGGGTTATTACAGCATGAGTCATCCACAGCAGAAAGCTATCACTAACGCCATACTGTACGACTTGATAATTGATTGCAACCTTCCCCTGTCTATTGTAGAAAACAAGAGTTTTCGGCACTTTTTGACAGTAGTTGACAAGAAGTACAGCCCAGTGTGTCGCAGAACGATGACATCAAAAACAGAAAGTCTCGCTGAGGAGAGACGTTCAAGATTAAAAACTCAATTGAGCAACACTGAGCATGTTTCAGTCACTGTGGACATTTGGTCTGACCGAAAGATGAGGGGATTCCTTGGTATCACTGTCCACTGGATAGAGAGAGAGACAGAGAGGATACAGCTAAAGACTAATCTCTTGGCCTGCAATCGCTTCAAAGGCTCACACACAGCTGAACGAATCTGTGACCAATTTGAGGCAATATGCGATGAATACAGCATCAAAAAGATAAATTGGACTACATTATTAGTGACAATGCTGCTAACATGCGAAAGGCATTCACTGTGTGCTTCCCCAGTGAACAAGAGGATGATGACAAAGATCATCTTGATGACCCTCTGGTCTGGTGTGACTTATCCCTTGAAGAACAGCAAACGGTAGATGCTGCTATGTCAAGGAAACAGCGCCTGCAGTGTTTTGCGCATACGCTTCAGCTGGTGGTGGGAGACGGTTTAAAAGAAACAAAAGTGGCATGTCCTTCTCTTTCCAAGTTATCAAAACTTAGCTCACTGCTCCACACAAGCACAACATTCAAAGATGTGTTTGATAGTGAATTTGGGGAACAGAAAGGCATCCCTGCTGCAGTAAACACTAGATGGAACTCAACACTGAGGCAAGTGAAGGCAGTTCTCCACTGTGATCATCTAAAACTCTGTGCTGTTCTAGAAAAGGCTGGGCATAAGGAGTTGTGTTTCACGCCAAGAGAGTGGAATCTGTTGAAGGAGTTGGTGGATATTTTGAAGCCGTTTGGAGAAGCAACTGATCTGACACAGGGTGATAAGGTCGTCACAATCAGTGCAGTTGTTCCATCCGTCTTGTCCCTCAATCATCACCTTGAGAAGCTAAAGCCTCAAGTTCGTTTCCTTAGCGGCCTGGTCAGAATTCTCCAGGCATCCCTGAACAAAAGATTTCTTGGGATATTCATTAACGTGAAAATGGCCAGGAGTCAAGATGGGATCACTGCCCCCTTTTCAGACCCAGTCTACCTGAAAGCAGCCGTCTTGGATCCAGCCTTTTCTCTGCTGTGGGTGGAGCCTCATGTGCTGGTCAATCGTGACATCAAGGCAGAGGTGGCACAACAAGTTAAAGGTAAATACCATTGACTTTAATGCAACTTTCGTCTGATCTAATTGACAGCATCAATAATTGCATTTTTCAGTCCAACACTGTATCACCAACACCAATGGTAATAAAGGCTATTTTGTTTCTGCTGCTACTGTTTTTCCAGAATTGATCCTGCAAGATGCTGCAGAGACTGAACAACCTGTGCTTCTTGGTGATGAAGAGGACCTTGGTGAAGGAGAAGGGCTGTTTGGTGCATACCGTAAGAGGCAGAAGAAGGATGTCGGGACCTCTCCAGCACTACAGCTAAGTCACTACCTAGACATAGCCGATGGAGAGAGCGCCCTTTTGTTCTGGGCACTAAACATGAAGACTCTTCCTTCACTCTACCGAGTGGCCATCAGAGTGTTAGCAGTGCCTGCCTCTAGTGCTCCCGTGGAGCGAGTTTTCAGCCATGGTGGTGTCATTCTACGCCCCCATCGTGCTCAAATGAGTGACAGACTGTTGGCCAATTTGATATTTTGCAAATGCAATGCAGCATAGGGCCCTTGCATAGAAAAGCACAACTCTGTTAATTGTTATGTTCATGACACTTCTAATCCAGTTCTCTCGCTCTCTCGCGCGTGCACGCTCTCTTTCTCTCTCTCTCTCTCTCTCGTGCGCTCTTTCTCTGATAGAGGCATGAATGTCTGAGTTAAATGAGTGTTTGAACAATGTTCTTGTAAAAAAAAGGTTTAATAAATATATACAAATCTTAAAGGCATACATGATCTGTTTAAATATTTTTTCTGTTTTTAAAAGGACTCGAAAGGACTCGAAACTCTAACGATAGGACTTGTGACTCGACTCGAGACTTTCCTGTCTTGACTTGGGACTTGACTCGGGACTTGAAGGCAAAGACTTGGGACTTGACTCGGGACTTGAAGGCAAAGACTTGAGACTAACTTGTGACTTGCAAAACAATGACTTGGTCCCACCTCTGGCACTCACAAACACACACTGAACACGGAGCACCCAGAAGAAACCTACACAGACGCAAGGAGAATATACAAACTCCAAATAGAAAGTAATTAAGTAAGTAAAGTTAATTCAGGCAAGGCAAGACGAGTTTCTTTGTATAGAGCAATTCATACACAAGGCAACTCAAAGTGCTGAACAGAACCAGATAGAAACAATCACACATGGCATTAAAAAAAAACATAACAAAAATCAAAATAGAGCACCATTCGCAGACCAGGATCACAAAGCACTTAACAATTTAAAAAACAAACAGAGAAAAAAAGTACACATATAGTACAAGTCAGTTCCACAAAGAAATATACAGAATAGTCGTGAACACACTTCAGATAAGCGTACGTACAAGACCCGTCTGGAGGTGGAATAGTATCCAGGACCTTCTGACTGTGACTGAGTGGTTAGCACACATGCTATGACAGCCCATAAACTCTTTCCATGAACGCTGTGAGTTAATAATCAAACAATATTTCAGGGGATACTAAATTGGCTTGTGACATCCAGATTGTATAGAATTGTGCATTCCCTGTTAGACCCCTGTTAAAGCTGTATAATATAGACATCTTCCTCCAGCTGCTACTTTGATTTGTGCCTGCGATTCACCAGTTGCTTGGATCTATGTTGCTGTGACAACTTGGGATGTGAGTACTTTGTAAAGCTGCATTTGTTGCTCTTGTTATCACTTTCTCGGCTGGAAACTTCCCTGACGCTGCGGCGGTTGTGAGAGAGGTGACAGAGACAGACACCGGGGAAACCATCCACTATCAAATTAACAACGCCCCAGGCTTTTCTTTCATGCATCTGTGTTTCGCTCACACCTCCACATCCTCCATGCTTTTTGGGAGGGTTTTTCCTTCTGGATTACATCAGCAGATCAACGACACAGGTTGTAGCTTTCATCATGTCCAGGTGTGTCACGGAAAATTAGAATATTGATCATGACAATAAAAAAAGGAAACAGCCGTTGCCTTTTGCCGTAGTTTATGCTTATGCAGCCTGTGGAAATTCAGCCTGGTAGGTTACCTGCTGCAGCCCATCCTAGCCGACCCCTTTCACCTTCAGCCAATCCCACAGCACTGCCAACCTATGCTAATGAAGCAGTTTAAAAGCGGAGACTTCCAACAACTAAACCTTTTTCAGCCTCTCAAGGAGTTCGCTCTGACGTAACTTTTTCCTACTCACGCCTCGCAACCACCTCCTCCTCGACCTTCTAGCGCACACTCTCATCACAACGTCATCCTTATATCACCAGCAGTACCTCGGTCTTACGGCACCAAAAGTACCAAGGTCTTACGCCACCACCAGTTCCTATATCCCGGGGGATTATAAGCGGCCCACAAGAAATGCTCTTCAAGTGCTGTGAGTGCCAAACAAACGAACAAATGAAAAAATCCTTTAGTGCAATTTTTGTGTCTGTGTCGTGTCCCCAAATTGATATAATAATAAAGAACAGACTCATTACACTCAAAATGAGATATACCAAGCCTTTATTTGTTATGACTCTGATAATTGGCTCACAGCTGTAAAAACCCCAAATAAAACATCTCCGGAAATGTTCATATTTTGAAAATGGACTGTGAGCCATAATCATAAACATTACCACAAACAAAGGATTGGAATGTGTCTCTTTGAATGAAATGAGTCTGTATAATATATCGGTTTCACATTTTCAGTTGAATTACAGTAGTAACAGTGTCCACAGATATTAGGTCAACAAGTGCATAACATATTCTTAATTGAAAGAACAATGGAGATGATGGCCGTAATATTTATGTTTACCATTTTCAACACTGATAGCATGTGGGTTGCCAGTTCGTTGGGGTGAAATTTTAGTCTCAAACAACAACAAAAAATGGCACCGCACTGTGTTTAAATGAATAACAGTACACAAAATAAGCAGACATGCATAACACACAGTATCTAGTACAGTATCTAGCTAGACTCCAGCAGGTGGATTGCATCATTAAAAAAGTGCTCAGGAGCTTGTGTCGCAGGCAGGAAGATTCTGGCAACAAAAGTCTGATAATAAAAAACAACTTTATTACACCTCAAAGAGCAGTGCACATGACCGAGGGTTCAAGATTCAAGAATGTATTTGTCATTTGCAGTAAAACCACACTGGAAAAACTGTGCAAGACTACTCCAGTGTGCTCCAGACAGAGACAGCACACACCATCATTGGTGAGTCATTGAACTGTAAGATGAGACTTAGATTTTAATGAATCTACAGACGCCTCAAGCCCCTTTTTTGATAGTTTGGTCAATTTAGCAAGTGTAGTCCGTCATGTTTTGGACTTTTCCTCCACCAACAAAAGGATCAGATTCACGTATTATCTGGGTGTGGAGCAGGTCCTACTGTTTTTGGAAGGATTTTTGTGATTTGTTTGGGTTGGGTTTGAGTTCCCCCTGTTCTCATTACCCATTTAGAAGACATGCATACACTGTCATTCTTAGTTCCTGTTTAATTTTGTTCGTTTTAGTTTTGCTTGCTGTTTTGTTGATTGCTTGTCCAGCCCAGTGGGGGCGGGTCCCGGCTCAAAAGTGGCCAAAATGACGTGCGCTGACATGCTTGCAATGCCACACCGGGCCGATGGGGGTGGACCCAGAAGTAGAATTAGCCAATGCTAACATATAGCATTGGCAGAACTCTCAAAAACGTCTTTACAGGATGGACCAAAAGTTGGCTCTTTGACACACACACTGGTGCGTCAAAGTCCCAACCAACACCATCCATTCACTCTCTCATTACATTCATGCATGTCTTTAGTAGGACACGTATACGCAGGCACAGGGAGAACATGCAAACTCCACTCAGAAAGGCCCTGTTCTGACCAGGATTCGAACCCAGGACCTTCTTGCTGAGAAGCGAGAGTGCTATCCACTCAACCACTGTGCCAACCCATGGACAATTGTATTCTTGTCCTTTTTTATTTTTCTTCCATGTTGTTTGTTCCTGGATTTTGTTTATTCAATTTTACTGCATTTTTGGCAGTCCTGCATTTGTTCTGCACCCGTGTCAAACATACTGTGCAAAAAACAAAAGATCTTCTAATACAGTGACAAGTACATATTTTTCTATATTTTAATATCAGATACAAGCACAATTTTCTTTTAAGACAAATCTCAGTACACAACAGATGTACAAATCGGAATTCACAATCTCTGTATGTTAAAAAGTTCTGCCTGAAGCAAAACAGCAGGGGTCCAGGGAAAATGAACATTCTAAAGGTCTAATTTAAATAACAAATGTGGAGACAAACCTTTTCGCTGTATCTGGAATGACTTAAAACAAAGACCAAAGAAAGTTTACATCCTGTCTGTGATTGGACACCGGCAGTTCAATGGCTTTGCATGCAGCGTATGTTATAAGCATTAGTTCTTATTGATTCATTTCTGCCGAAGTGTGAATGCTAATAGCAAGTCGAAAAACAAGCCACCTATAACTAAATGTGGAAAGTTTGTTTTGTCTTCTTATGAAAGCCCCCTCGTCTCTGTTGTGTGGTCTGACGCAATAATCAGACAGCAGAAAACTTCACACAAAAAGCTCAGACAACCAGAGAAAAAGTGCAATGTTAAACAAAAAATACCAATTACCTTGCAATAAATCATAAATCAGAGAAACGGGCATCTTTAAGCTCCAACAGGGACATTCAGAGTCAAGGATTCTGTGCAAATTCCACTTCTGCTGACTGGAGAAATTATTTTTTAACAATTTTCATTATCACTGTTTTGTTAAAGTGAGGGGGCGACAGTGGCTCAGTTCGTAAAGCATTGGTCTTCAAATCTAATGGCCATGGGTTTGATCCCCCAAAGACCCATGCCACCTGCTCCCACTGATATCTGCTGTCGTTGTGTCCCTGAGCAAGACACTTAACCCCACTTTGCCTGAATCCCCCGCTGAAATACCAAGGCTGTGTTTTCATTGATGAAGCAGCCATCTCCCCATGGACACACCGGTGCTATGAGGAATGGGTGGCAGCTCTGATTGCGACACCCCCCAATCAAGAAATGGATTAATGAAGGGGATGAGGATGAATGTTTAAAGGTGCCATATTTCCTTTTTCTTCATTTTACACAGTCCATCCTATGAGCACTTGAGTGATAATAATTTGGGTGGAACACCGTACAACACTCACGTGCTGATTTGCTGGTTCAGTTTCTCCCCATATAACATTATACACTTTGACACAAATTAATCTCTGTGGTCCTAGAGATATAGCATAAGATCATATTTTAATAAAGGCATTTTAATTCAAACAAGCTTTGAAATCCAAGTGAAACTCTGAGTATAATTCAAACTTCCATTTACTGAAAATGTAAACAGTTTATAGTTAACACTGAAAATGTGTAACTAACACATGACACACCTGGGTCCTGGGTTTGATTCCACCTTCTGATGGGGCTTTTTTATGTACTGTTTGCATGTTCTCCCTGTGTATTCACAGGGACGGTGGCTGAGGATAGCACTCTTGTTTGTCAGCAAGAAAGTCCTTGGTTTGAATCCCGGTCAGAACAGGGCCTTTCTGAGTGGAGTTAAAATGTTCTCCCTGTGTCTACATAGGTTTCCTCCGGGTCCTCCGGTTTCCCCTACCACTAAAAACATATACAATAGGTCTGGCCTGCTCCTCCTGTTCGGCGACCTCGTACACGTTTCTGTGTGAGACAAAAATGGCCACAACAATTGTAAATGTTTTGTGCACCGGTTTCCATTACCTCTAAGGCTGAGTTTACACGGAGACAATGTGGCAGTAAAACAGTATAGTTGGATGTCGGTTGCTACCAACCGTTCATACGAAGACTGTGTTTCAGGGGGGTGAAAACGTAAGGGTTCAGATCCAGCCTGCAGAGTGGGACAACTCAGAAACGCTGCACAGCGGGGGCTCTCTTTCACACCCGCGAGAGGGGAAAGGTGTGAAATCCCCCTCTGCTCTGACCCCCACCGGACATGCGCAGTAGCGGAGAACAAACATCAACAACAATGGCGGCGGTCACACTAACTAGCTACGTGGGCTTCCAGCGCTGCACAGAGGATAATTCTACTCCTTCGTTCGTCCAAACGAGACCACGCAAAGCTCTAGGTTCAGTTCACATGTTCACAGCTGCTGTTAAATGCAGAATGATGTTGGTGCGTTCTGAGGGTCTGGCACAGGAAGTGAGTACACTGCCGAGAGGGGGGCTGGGCACGGGGCTCGGGGTCGTGTGTCGTGTTTCTCTGCCCACTACTGGCCGGGCGCTAGAACTTCGTTTTTCAACCTCATGTGAACGCTGAGAAATTTGCAATAGGGCTGGAAAGTCTCGTCCCAGAAGCACTTCCGGTTCATTTGCTCGGATACAAACAAACCGTCAGCTGTTCGAAGAGGCCGTTTAAATGAATGGTGCAAAATGCTCTGCTTTGTTTTCGGCTGTTATCATCAGGGTTTACATGAAGCATGCTCATTTTTTAGGTTTCCCAAAGACAAACTGAAGCTGTGTAAAAAGCTACGCAGTTGTGATAAAACCTTTTGTCTGATTTTACAGATGGTTAACTTGAATATGTATTCAAGCTAACTTGTAGCTAATGCTAACCTGTAGTGCGCTGCCGAGCCTTTCATTGTGGCTTGTATTTTAAGATAAGATTAACTTTATTGTTGTCACACAGGATAAATGTATTTATTTATTTGAGAGATAAAGGAGGAACATATTAGCACATATTAAATAACATTTAACAAATGTTCAAATATAAACAGAAAACGGACAATCATAATATTAGTTAGTAGTAAATGAATAGGTAACCCAACTACATCATGTTATTTTTGACAGCACAGCAAAAAGAAAAAAGTCCCAATGTGAAGCTGCAGTGAGTGTGAAGTGGAGATGGAGCTAATGTACAGATAGAAAACTGATCATTCATAAACATTGGCTCATAACCAACGCAGCAAAGATAGCTGTAAGGGACATCAATGTATTTGCATGGGAATAGTGTTTCTATATTTTCTTTCTGATGCATGATAGTGGATTAAAAAACAATAAGTTTGAACACGGCCCTGCCCCTTTCTCATCTCCCCGTCATATAAACTTCAGGACATGGTCAGTTCACAGCTAATTCCGACTGCTCACTCAGTTTTTCTGTCCCAGAGACGAAATGTGTCCAAAATAACACAGGAAAGTCCTTCTTTCCTCTCAGCACCATACAAGTGGCACGTGTGGTTTGTTTGTATCCGCGGGTGGAAATCTCGCAAAATCTCGCACTTTCGCTTTCCAGCCCTATAGGAGCCAGGTCGTTTCTGTTAAAGTGATTGTCTGGAGTTTGTCAGAAAGAGAGACAGAGGGGTACTTGATTTGAAAAAAACGACGTAAGCTCCCTCCCCCTTCCTTTCTGATTGGTCTACGCCTAAGTTTCCGTAACACTTTGAAATGTTAATCAGAGAACACATTATACATTATTAATACACATGCACGGAGGTTATTTGTGAACGTTTTAATGAAAAAAATTATGTTTTTATGCACACAAAAAAGCGACCGCGGCAAACCAGGAAGTGCTATTATTATGAATTGCACATTATAGGACACATCTGCAGAGGATCTGATTAAGGATATAGGTTCAGTATATAAATGAGTAACTCAGCACGGATGTTCAGAATTCTTTGTTCAGTTTTCATGTAGTTCCAGAGCCTAATAGAGGCTTGATTCGGAGGCTCCGCAAAAACAAACAACTGAGCATGCGCGCAGGTACAAGCATCAGCGCCGATGATTGACAGCCCTTGACATGACTCGATTGGTTAACCTCGACGGCACCGTGGATTCTGAACTATAGCTAAGAGAAGGGAAGGCGGGACTTGCCCGTAATATTAGAATTAATAAAATGACTTATTTTATATCAACATTTAAGGCCAGGAGGTCAATTTAACACATTTCCTAAAATTTGTAATTAATTTAGAGTTACAGACTATCACTTTAATAGCCTGGAAACGTCTGCACAGCGTCTCAGTATAAACAGGGCCTAAAGGTATGAACAATAGTCCTCCGTAACACGCTCTCCAACCCTCAGTCTTGCCCCCAGACGAACTACCCTGAAAAAGTACCCTGTTTCATCTTATTGAAGGGACAGTATACAGAGACATGAAGCTCATAGAGACCAGTGATGGGAATAACGGCGTTACTAGTAACGGCGTTACTAACGGCGTTACTTTTTTCAGTAACGAGTAATCTAACTAGTTACTTTGACTGTAACTATAACGCCGTTATCATTTCCGACATCCCGTTACTGCGCGTTACTCAAGACGCACAACGAACTTCTCTTTTTACTTCGTGATAGGACTCATGCGCGTGTTGTCATGAGAGAAGGGAGGATGAGAAAACCTCTCAGCAATTATTGGCTGATGTAAAACATATTTCCTTTACAATCTACATGTCTACAGTTGAGAGGATAGCTCATAAATTGTGTTTTTGAAACAAATATGGGTCTTAATTGCGCTCAACCACGGCTTGTATCACCGTGAGGCCAGCCTCAGAGGAGCGCATGTGAAGTCGGCTGCATACAATTCCATCGATAAGCTCCTTTCTCTTCCTGGTTTATCTGCTAAGGACAGCCACAGGTTTGGCTAACATACATGTAACACATTTTAAGATAATTTAAAATGCACTTAGGGTAATTTTTCAATGACTATAGGAATGATAAGAAAGAGAGGTGAAGTGTTAGACGGTTGATTTTAGAAATCAGATGCACCCGGCTGCAGCAAAACAGGGGTGTTTATGGAGGACACACGCGTTTTGTTTTACTTTTTTAAACTCATTGGACTCATTTCCAAATGGAGGATTACATATCTACGCTCAAACTATTATCTGGACTTAAACACAGAACTGGTCTGAACCGAAGTGGTCTGTGCAGGTCATTTATAAGGTAAGACCCATAACTCATAGTTTTGCGTTTTGTATGAACAAACAATGCGGCCATGAAACATATTCTGCTGTAGCCAAACAAACTGTGAATAAGTCGCTCTCTTGGTCCTGTTGAGTCGCTCTCTTGGTCCTGTTGATTTCTATGATATATATGTTCATCTGATTGGGCTGAAGTCAGTGCTTCACCGGTGTTTCCACATTCACAGTGGAGCGTGTTGGTGTTTAGTGCTTACAGCACAGTGAGAGATGAAGAGTGAACAGGACTTCAGCAGCAAAACAGACTTTTCTAGATGGAAATATTGGCACTATTTCAGACTCACTGAGGTTAAAGGTAAAAATGCGCACGTCGAGTGCACATTATGTTTCAGAACAAAACAAAAAAGTAACGCAATAGTTACTTTTAATGGTACCTAGTTACTTTTATAGTGGAGTAACTCCGTTAGTAACTCAGTTACTTTTTGGGAGAAGTAACTAGTAACTATAACTAATTACTTTTTCAAAGTAACGTGCCCAACACTGATAGAGACAGATATGTTCCATCCGTACTCTGTCAACCACACAACACTTTAACATTCACTACATTTATTCTGCACCAGTTAAATTCACATTTCCTCGCGTTAAACAAACTACATTTACAACTATATTAAAACACATTAGATGAAACACATTCCACCATCAGTGCTGACAGCTTGGGCCACTCAGACACTTTTTCAGCAGCGGACTTTATTGAAATGAACTTATTCTGCAGAACCATTAAGTTTGATCGACATTCTTTTCTTATATTCCAGGAGTTAGTCAGAAGCTGTTTTATCCGGAAACCACTCAAATCCTCATGACACAGACGGCTTGTGATACGTATATGACTTCTTCTCCCACTCTCTTCTCTGCTGAAAATGATCAGCCTTGGTGTCGGTTCAGAGCTGAATACGGTGGAGATGATGCAGCCGCGAGTCGTGTCAAGGTAGACTGACACATGATCCTCAGACTTTAGAGCTGCCAAGACTCCAGTGTGTGGGCTCAAAATGAAAATAGCCGGGTTTTCATGGGCCGAGTCAGATTTCTGATAATAGCTTCACTCCGTTATATAAAACCTTTTAGGATTCCCACTCGCCGTAAAGATAGTTCTGTCTTTTCAAATAAGGCCAATATATTCAGCGTGCCCTTGTATAAGTTGCGGTATTTCATTGACTTGAACGAACTGGGATAATAATTGACATTTAGCAGACAAAACATTGCATAGAAATAGACGTTCTGGATCTCATGGAGAGAGAAATTGGGGCGGCACGGTGGCTGAGTGGATGGCACTCTCGCCTCTCAGCAAGAGGGTTCAGGGTTCGAATCAGGGCCTTTCTGAGTGGAGTTTGCATGTTCTCCCCATGTCTGCGTAGGTTTCCTCCGGGTGCTCCGGTTTCCCCTACCCCTAAAAACATGCACAATAAGTATGAATGTAAATGAGTGAGTGAATGGATGGTGTTGATTGGGGGCTGATGCGCCAGTGTGTTTGGCGACTCGCTTCCGTCATCACCGTGTGTAGAATGATTGGAACAATATCTGAACATTGTAAAGCGCTTTGGGTGACCTTGGTCTGTAAAATGCGCTATATAAATAAACATTACTTACTTACTTACAAATCTGGATAGTACCGAGGGAGTGGCTATCAGGGTTTTTTGTCATAAGCAACACGAAACATTCCAATTTTGCTGATATTAATGTCTTGATAGTGTGTAAGAATGAGTCACAGTCAGGTTGTTGTTATGGTAGGAACAGTTGATTTGGTTCGGGTTGGAGTTACCTACAGTAATTGCCAGACCATAAGCTGCTACTTATTTCACATTCTTTAAACAGTGTGGCGTATACAGGAACCATCAGCCCACAGAGAGCGGGATAATAAATGTCCATAAGTGTTGATGAATGTCCTCATATGTCCCAGATCAGAAAGCCAATACTGAGGGAGGGATCTGCACCCACACATGGATAGACTGTTGATCCAGGACTCAGACTGTAGAACAAGGACCGAGCCTGTGCACTGCAGGACTGAGGAGGAAGGTGCGGCCCAAGGGTGCGGGCCAGAGTAGACATGCCACAGGTGCAGATGAGGGAGGTCGGGTTAAGGGGTCCCATCGTCACCCCATGAAACACACAATGGGACAGCAGGTGAATAGCAATGAACAGACTACAGCTGAAGTCCTAATGATGGTAGATAAAGTAAGAAGAGAAGATGATATGGCTCAAGTTACAATACTTCTCACAGCAAAGTGTATCCATAAGCGTGACTGAAAATCTTTCTTTTGACTCAAAGTTGTATTTCGAGGTCAGGATATTGTGCTGAATTAAAGAAGAAAGTTTTAACCTGGCCTTGAATGTAGAGATTCAAAACCTTGTGCTAAAGCGAGAGAACTAACCACTCTGGCGCCTGTGCCACTGCAGGGCTACCAGCTATTGTTTTATACATAGAAGAATCAGAACAATTTAGAGATAAAATTGGTCATAAAATAAGAAATGATACAAATGACTAGCCTTTGTCCATTGTAGTTCAACACAAGGATTAAATAAATGTAGGACAAAATTCTCTAACCTCAAAATGTTTTACTATTTTTTGACTTTGAAACCCTCCAGGAGAAACTTTTCTCCAAATTGCATGGAGACAGTTCCATTAGACTTCATCACAAGAAATTGCATTAATATTGTTGCATGATTAGAATTGTTACCTATATATGCAGTGCTTCCAGGGTCTGCCTTCTGAAAGGAACTCACATTTGTATAAGCTCATTAGTTGCTCGATCCAAGAGAGAGGCAGAAAACCAAGGCTGCCCACACTCTCCCAAGGCCTTTTCTGACAGACAGTGTGATACGGCAATTGCATTCTAACAAATGTAGTGATCTGAACCATTCAACACAACAACACTAAAATAATATCATCCAATCAATCCTTTTTTCACTGTTCTAAAGTCAAAGCACAATAATCAGCACTGAACAGTTCCCACTCTTTCTAAAGCAAAAGATTCACTCCGCAGATCTAAACAAAAAACACGGCGATCTGAGTTTCTTGCACAAGGTCTTTATCGCTGAAAAGCCGTAAAGCTGCTTCTTTGCACTGAATATATTTTCAATTAAGCACAAAAACGTGGCGGTTGTCAGGCAACACCAAGGACATGGCATTCTTCAGCACTTTGGCATGCAGAGCTTTCATAAACGCAATGACATTAAAGTGAAAACCGCAGCCAAGGCTGATTATAAAGAGGTGTTTGAAAAGCGTTGGATGAATGGCAGTCTTCACCTGAGGATGAGGGTTTATCTGATTCTACAAAATAACATTAAAGATATGACTCTGAGGTCAGCAGTCTCAGCTTCACGGCAACACACGCTTTTGTTTTATTAATTATATAAAACGTGTACAAACCACGAAGATTGCGAGGGTTAATTGAATTATATAGAAGGCGAACTATAACACTCAAAGCGAGAGTCAATGTGTCTTGCCCAAGGACACAAAAAGAGTATTTAGACAAAGATACAGCCATTGATAAGCAAATATAACTTTAATGAGCACAAAGCAGGGTGGGCAATTCTTTTCTCACATTGGGATTTCGGTGTATTGGGGACGGCTGGACTCGTTTTCATGTGGTTATAGTTTAATTTAATTTGGAACAACATTTTTGAGGGAAAGCTATTAGGCTTGCACATTCATGGAGCAGAGATATGAAGAAACTATGTGGACTAGATATCTGAAGATTATTATGATATCTAGAGAGTTGGGGTTAAGCAGCAGAAGTCTCAACCTCGGCCTGAACCACTTTCTCGTCAGGCATTAGCACTAAAATTCTTAGTTTTAGTTATTTTTTTTTTCTTATTAGGTATGAATGTAAATGAGAGAGTGAATGGATGGTGTTGAGTGGGGCTGATGCACCAGTGTGTTCTGCGACTCGCTTTCGTCATCACCGGGTGTGGAATGATTGGAACAATATCTGAACTCTGAACATTGTAAAGTGCTTTGGGTGACCTTGGACTGTAAAATGCGCTATATAATTAAACTTACTTACTTACTTATTGTAAAATGTATAAGATCTATGAAAACATATGACTTGAGATCTTATGTTCATAATAACAGAATACTTAAACTATTGTTGTTATTATTAAGATTGATTTCAAACATAAATGGTCCGCAGACTTAAAAAAGACAGGACAGGAACCAACAAAGACAAAAATATATTTTCTTTAAATCTTTCGGCCTTCATTGAGTCGACCGAGCTGAAACGTTTGATTATCTGAGTGTGTGACCAGTTTTATCCACTGCTCTATCTAAATTCAAGTTTTTTGGGCTATTAGTTCACAAAACAACGCAATAACACATTTATAAACCTTTGTTTGACATAGATCGCATTTTGTTCTCATTAGCATTCAGCAATAACAGAGAGCGTCTATTCCAGGCATGATTGCATACTAATGGCATTCGAAAGGGCATGTGGATACACCCATTCATTTATTCTGTAATCCAGATAATCCAGGATCACAGCCAGATCTGCAGCGGGTGATCTGTTCCGGGACACTTCATGTTCAGGCTGTCAATCAGTGGCTACGTCTGGGTCATCTGTGCTGAAGCTAACGTTATATAATTCACCCTTTCTCTTGTTGTTGTTTTACTTTGTTGAAAGTGTTGCATTTATATTTTTTAACAACTATTTATGAACAACAATTCAAGTCAATTTGTTTTTGTTTGTTTTGTTTTTGTTATTAGAAATGCATTTTGATTTTGGCAACACTTTATTTTAGCACTCACTCATTGAATTAAATAATTAAATTAATCAAGTGCTAATTAGTGTATTCATGTATGGATAATTAGCTTTTTATTGGTATTAATTAAGCTCTTATAAATCCAACCAACTACTAACTCACACTTTCTAATTTAACAATACAATATAAAAAACAAATTTATTCTTGTATAGCCCTAGGTCACAACAGAAGTAATCTCAGAGGACTTAACAAAACCATTGAAATCACCAACACAGGTCAGAGAATCAACAGTTAAAACACATGAAGAATATAAAGCACACACAGAAGAAAATGTCCATACATGCTGTAGAATGCTAAAGTGTCCTGATCATCACCAATCCTTTCTGTTGGACACTAACTGTCCAACAAGACCCTCCTGCATCGACAAGGAAAAACTCTTAAAAAAACCCAGTGGGAAAAAGTGAGAAACCTTGGGGAGAACTAGGGAAACCCACAGGGAGGGAGACCCATTTGAGAAAGGGATCTGCTCCTCCGGACGGACAGGCTAATGATCCAGGACCTAAATAATAATTAGTAATTCTTAATTACTAAGTATTAGCCAGAAATTACATAGTTGTTCTAGTGTTAATATGCATCTTCTGTAATTATGTGGGTGTTATTAAGTGATAATACTACACAAACTATTGTTAGCCATGAGTTCCTCTTGATGAACATGGAGAAATCTTAAGATATAAAAAATAATTAACACTATCTCATTATAATCAATTGCCTTTGTGTCTGTTTCACTATTTTATTCCTTGTCTGCACCATTTACAAAAAAAACATATTCCTGGTTTGTGACTTCTTATTGCCTACAATGGCGATCAAAACAATTCTGATTCTGATATTCAACTCCAGGGAAAGTGCAAAATCTCATGAATGATTACAACAACAAAAGGGTGTTGAATTCCCTTTTTTACCACGGTCTGTTCTCTTAAACTTTCCTCAGCCTTTTTAAGTTTAAGACAGATCAACATACACACCCATCAGTATAGGCAGACTGTCACCCACTCTTTGCATCTAAATATTTTTGTGGAAATTCGCTTGGGTACTGTTTAAGTGATCATTAAAAGCTTGGCAAATAATCCTACAATCTCAAGAGACAAAGCTTCTGACTAGCTTCTGTTATTTATTCCCGATGCATTATTAATCTGGCCAGTAGCAAGCAGAAAGACAAGTCATAGGAAAACAGAATAAAGCAGGGATTGCAGCCTCTTAAGGGCCCAATTAATCAGCATTATTACTTTGATCCACTGTCACTTGTATTTTTGTGGCTCAAAAACAATAGTTGTTTTATTGTTTTGTTTGTCAGTTGTTTTGGTTTTCACATACGGCTAAACAGGGAGGGCTTGGTTAGTGCTGTGATGGGAGACCTCTGAGGATCCACAGTGGAGCGGCTGCAGCTGTCAACTGTCACGCTGTTGTTGAGTTCTTAGGAAAAACATTTTACCCACAATGCCTGTGTGTGTCTGTGTGTGTGTGTGTGTGTGTGTGTGTGTGTCTATTCACCGCCACCATACACAGGGCAGGACGGTGGCGCAGTGGTTAGAGCTTGTGCTTCACAGCAAGAAGGTGCTGAGAGAGATTCCATCTCCAGGCCTTTCTGTGTGACGTTTGCATGTTCTTCCCATGTTTGCGTAGGTTTCAACTACCACTTAAAACTGTATGAATGAGTGGATGGGGTTGGTTGGGAGCTTTGATGTGTCAGTGTGTTCGGCGTCTCAGTACCGTCATGTTCAGAATGGAAAAATATATAACTTTGAACATTGTAAAGCTCTTTGGGGAACCTTGATCTGCAAAATCCATCCATCCATTTTCTTCTGCTTCCTTATCCACACACACTTGATCTGTAAAATGTGCTACATAAATAGAGATTACTTCCTTACTTACCAGGTATTATGTGAATTATCTTTTAGTTTAAAAAAACACAATATACGAATAGTGCATTATTATTCATAGTGCTTCTCACAGACATTGCCATAAAGCCACATGACAATGATTGTTGGAGGTAAACCACTTTCACAGGCCACAAGATCAATTTCTCTTGTTTAAATGTTGATGTGTTGTCTGAGTTTAATCAATTCCATGATTTTGTGGTGGCGACCTGCATATCGAAGCCATGTCAAGCTGGTAATCAGTGCACCTGCGGAAACATGGAACGGGGGGACACAGGAGGTAAGAAGGACCAGTTGTGGGTGAGGAGTGATGTCACATGAGAGACAGAACAGGCTACAGGTCTAGGTGGATCTGGATGGGTGCAAGGCCCCACGATGAAGCCTGTGGACCAGACAGCATCATGCAGCATGAGGGCAAGCTCTGCACAGACTGTGGGGAGGTAGTGGAAAGCAAAAGATGAGAGAAAGAGGGCACTGCGATGTGCAACAGCAGGGGGCTCCCCTCGGCAGAGTCGTGCTCCTAACATGAATAATAACTGGATAAGATTTTGTTTTATTTTCCCTTTGTACTGGACCTTTTTTTGTTTTGCTTCCAGGCCTGATCTGATAGTATACTAGACTTTTGCTCCTTGAGGAAGGACTAAGACAGGGACATTTAATAATAATAATAATAATAATAATAATGCATCGGTTTTATATAGCGCTTTTTTGGACACTCAAAGACGCTTCACATGTGTCATTATTCATTCACTCCATACACGGTGGTGATAAACTACTACTGTAGCCACAGCTGCCCTGGGGCACACTGACAGAAGCGAGGCAACCAGTATGTGCCATCAGTCCCTCCGACCACCACCAACCATTCACACACACACACCAGACTCATTCTAGGCAATGGGGGTGAAGTGTCTTGCCTAAGGACACAACGGCAGTTTGGCACTTTACAGCCGCAGCCGCCCCACTGTGGCTGGTTTTCCCAGAGGTTAAGTGTCTTGCCAACGACAGCAGACAGTGGGAGTCGATGGTGAAAGTCTTGAGGTGGGCTCGAACCCACGACCTTCTGGCTCAAAGGCCAACGCTCTACCAACTGAGCTACTGCCGCCCAGTTAGGGATTTTTGTAATTATTTATTGAGATTAATCATTTGATACAAAGCTTTATAACATCAAGAGTTGGAGCATGTATTATTCAGAGAGAAATATTTAGATGGGATAAAGAACTAATGCATGGTCACGATGACTTGTGAACAATGCCATTCATAAAGTGGACAAACGCAAGACAAAATATACAAGTGCTCTGGCCTTGTGTAGGTCACGAGGGCTCCAGTCATATGTCCGTTGTTTGGATTAAATGTAACACCTGGACTTGGCTCTTCTGAGATGACACAAATTTCAGTAAATAATGTTTCTCTGTTGTCTTTCTTTCTGAAAAAAATTTAAAGCTGACAATAAAACTTCCAGGTTACTCTGGTGCACAGAGATCCCGTCTAAGATCCTTTATTTTCAGCCTACTGTTACAGCAATTAAAACAATTGATGATTCCAGTATGTTTATGACCATAACCTGACATGACACCAAAGTATAAGTAAGTAAGTAATCTTTATTTATACACCGCCTTTCACAGACCAGAGTCACAAAGCGGTTTACAATGGTTATTTTTGGGCATTTGTCCTCTCACTCCACACAGAGATGGGAGCGGGTATAGAAAGTGTAAGAAAAAGTGACCACATAAGATTAAAACATCACTAGATAAGAACAATAATAACACATAACTCTCTTGAGATTGTGGCAGAACACAACAGCCTCATAGAATTTGACAATAGTGGTCAAAAGCCAATGTGTGAAAGTGCTAAAGAGAAGCTTCCCTCATTAGTTCTGTGTCTGGCTCAAATCAGAGCTGTAACAAAGGCCAGTGCAGAAAAATAATGGAAATGTCAACATGGAAAAAAACAAACTGGGGCTCATTTAAAGTGCGACTTCACTGCCAATGCGACCAACTTTATCGAGTTAACATTTTCAAATATTCACAAACATGGGCAGTGGGCTCAGCGGAGGCTGGAGGTGGGAGAGGGAGCCGTCCAAACACAGACTGGGGAGATAACACGATGTACACAATGGCCAAATGAACTAATTCTGAAATATGGTCGGTTTTCTGTCATTGTTGATCAGGAAGTGTCCAATTAGAGACAACAAAGCCTACAATGTGTCACTGTTCACTTTCTACCCTCAATGATAGCTCTGTTTGGGTTTGAATTCACCCACAAAAATGCATGGAGGGTGGTCTGGTGTGTTGTCTAAGTAGGTAAGGCAAAGCAAGTTTATTTGTATGGCACAGTTCATAAATATTCATTCATTCATTTTCATCCCCTTTATTACTACATTTGTGGGTCGGTGAGGTGACAATAATAACAGGTTATGGTTTTCAGTGAGTACGCTTTTTATCTGTCATCTCTATAACTTCAGCTGTAGTTCATTTATATTCACCCGCTCTTCCACGTCTGTTTCAAGGCGTGATAAACCCAGCCTCGTCCATGGGCACCTGTGGACTGTCTGCCCCGGCCCAGACTCTGTGGGCAGCACCCCCTCCCTGCCTGCGATCCACCTCAGTCCTGCATTGCGTGGCCTTTGTCTCTATTCTACAGCCTGAGTTCTGGATCAATAGCCCGTTTGTCCACGAGAGCGGATGCCTCCCTCAAGGTTTCTCACTTTTCTCACAGTTTTTCCTTGCTTATGCGGGAGGGTCCAAGGGCAGTGGTGCTGATCCAGGACACTCATGGACATTGTTCATCTGCCCCTTATGGATCAGTAGCTTTTCTCATTGCATTTCTTGTGTTTGAACTGTTTGATTCTGTGATCTGACAAATTTGACAGTTTTGTAAAATCCTCCGAGATAACTATTTTTGTGATTTAAGACTATAAGTATACACAATTTATTGATTTGAATTTAGATAGCTAAGAAACATAGCTATTACTTATTATGTATATTTTGTGTGCTCCCTGTGTGTTCTTACTACTGTCCTGTATGTGCACTGCAACATTGAAAGTTCCCCACTGTGAGACGAATAAAGGATCCCTTATCTTATCTTATCTTATTTTTTGTCACTTTGATTGTACATCTGTTCTCACAAATTCCCTGTCCATAATAAGCAGATTAGATTAATAGGCTGGGAGACAAGGTGGCCGTGCTCCACCCATGCTCAGATGCCCTCCCCAGCTGCGACCAGACCAAATTTGAAAAATTACATTTAGTGGCCGTGTACCCTAAATGAGCCCTGAACCCTTCCCCTCGTACCATTTCGCAGGGCAACAAGTGCTTCCTGGTGCAAAGCCATGACAGTTGCTCTCACACCATTCCTGTATGGTTGCCGATCAGCCACACAGCTGGTACTACATCAAAAATACACTTTTAAAATGACTGCATCTAAAATGAGCCTAACAAACAACCATGATGTGTGCCAAAAGTTTTCCTGAGAGGATAAAACGAACAAAGTGAGATGACTAAACCACGACTGCCCCCTACTGGCAGGTATGCAGGCAATAACCCACATTGGTCACAATTACTGTACCCAATGGCCCTAACCCACCAGTTGAGAACCATTGCTTTAACGCAGTGGGCATGATCAGTCTGGAGGGCGCTTGATGATCGCATATGACGAAATCAGAGGGAGATCAATGCGCAGCTTATGAAATATGCATTTACTACATTTTACATGATTTAAAGCCTGGGGCACTCTTCAATAAAGCCTTTGTATTTGCATTTCAGAACATGTTAAATATAGATTATGCATTAGCCTTATTGTTCTGCATATTGACTATGGTGGCATTTGGATGAGAAAGACTTTCCTTTTCATTTGAATGAAAAATCAGCCTTTTATATTAGCAACTGGTGTGATGTGGGAGGTGTTTGTGCAGATGCCACTCGCTCTGGTGCAGGTTCCAGACACTAAGAAAGTAAAGTAGAGAATTTGTAATAATTTCAGATGTATGCTGCAGGTAACCACAGAGCTATAGCCCCCGGGATGAGAACGTTTACAGACCCCACCTTTAATTAATATTTCACTGCAGGACCAGGGAAGTGGGTGGATTGGTGTGAAGTGTAACGCATTTGTAATGTTACTGTTTTGATGTTTGCTTTGTCATGAACTTAAAGAAATTATATACGTATAATATTAATGCATCATGCTTTTTGGGCAATCAAAGACACTTTATAGAAGAACAAATAAGAAACAAGAAACAAAAACATGTACAATACTTAAAGAGTTAAGTTTGATCGTTCCTTGACATGCAGAACATGTTTGCTAACAGCGTCTTTCCACAAGCTGTTATCAGTTTAAACAAGACACTTTAAATGACCTTGCACTTGTATTGAAACTGTTTTACTTGATCAATTTTGAGTAAATTGTTTCCTGTTGTCCATCCATCCATTTTCTTCCCCTTGATCCATTTCTGGGTCGGGGGGGGTGGCAGTCAGAGCTGCACCCAGTACACTTAGCACCAGCCCCTCACTGATCCTCCTGCAGGTGGTGAGTCCACAGGAACTGAGAACATTCAGCGGGGGCTTCAGGCAAAGTGGGGTTAAGTGTCTTTCAGTGTTTCCTCTTGTTTGTTTTATTTATGTACTTTTAACCTTGTTATCTACTTGTCTTGTGCACGCTGGGGACTTTTGTAAATGTATTCCAATGTGGTTTTACTGCGATCGGCAGATGAATAAATCTGAATGTGAAGATGAAGTGTAGGCAGTTTTGAATGTAATCGAATAAGAATAATAGTTACTCTGTAGCCCTTTGTAAACCTTGGGCCTCTCCTGCCCACTAACCATAGTAGAAGCCCATTTGCATGTTTTGTGGTTCTCAGTCATATTTGACTTGCAGCTTGCATAACACGTGTAGACCTGCTAAATGTGACTCATCCATGATTATTTTGCTGTAAAACTGAGCTGTCAATAACTGAGAAAATATAGAGCTAAGGCGTGTAATGTAATATAAAAAAAGCAACATTATGTGAAATGTCTCCCTTGATTTCAGCACTCTTAACATTAGGTACCTGCGTGTTTGACTGATGTTGTTCAGTGACTTCAATGCAGAAAATGTCTTCATCTCATCATTCATTCATTCATGTGTGTATGTATATCAAACATGCACGAGATATGCATACAAATATTCACAGAAAAAATATGATAAGAGTAAACAAGATTACCTGTATATGGTTTGAAAAAAGGATTGGTCGAAGCAAAAAGTACATACAAAAGTAATACAATTCTCCGCATTCAAATACATACTACAATACACCACAAAAAAAGATTAAAAACCATACAATACCCTCCAACAAAACACATGACAGCAATAAAGCAGAGACACACACACACACACACATTAACGGCAAGAGACAAGACACTGACGCTCTTATTCACACAGACAAGACCCATAACACTCACTAACCCCTCCCTCTCTCTCTCCTCCCTCGCTCATCATGGTGAGTTTAGCATCTATTAACATTTGAAATACAAGAAAAAAGATGTTACTTTTTGATGATATTTTTTAACCATAACATGTCATATGAAGGCATCTTGCCAAAGCAAATGTTACAAGTACAGCTAAGTGCTAAATCCCTCAGATGGCATATGTGTGAGTGGGAGTCCATTTCAGTTTGACACTTTTTTTTTCTTTATTATTGTGCAGCAAAAACAACAGTTCGTGGACGAAAAGGAAAAATATCAGAGGGACCTGAGTTTGCAGCATTACTCATCACCTCACACATGGCGTCTTACTAATAGTACTGTCCCTGCTGCGGACATAGGCCCCTTTGTTTCCTTTGGCGTCTCAGGGAACAAGCCTCACAAAGTACTGCTATCGTACAGAGATAGATACATGTTGTGTGGGAGATACGGTGGTTATCTTTCATATTGATGTTGTTCAGTGAGTTTAAAATTACTTCAGTTAGATTTTTCAATGGTGCATAATCTACTGTGACTTGTTAGTGCCACATGAGCCACCTGAGACTCTGAGGAGCACAGGGACTGCTGGGACTCTGAGGAGCACAGGGACTGCTGGGACTCTGAGGAGCACAGGGACTGGACTCCACTGGGAATCTGAGGAGCACAATGAGGCCTAATGTACTTATTTTTAGAGGTAGGTGAAACCGGAGCACCCGGAGGAAACCTACGCAGACACGGGGAGAACATGTAAGCTCCACACAGAAAGGTCTGGAGGTGGAATCGAACCCAGGACCTTCTTGCTGTGAGACACAAACACAACTACCGAAAGGGGCTGAACAGACTGTCAGCTGTTATTTAATATCACACAAATGCATCTGATAAACGCACACATACGTTTTGAGTCAAGTTTTTTTACCTCAATATGTTTGTCTTGGATGAACCATGAGTTTGTGTGATGTATTCCTGAGCGCGCCTGTCATTCACACCTGTGCGTGGAATGTAAGAATAGCAAGAAGTCACAAGGCCAGGCGTATTTCAAGATATAAGTTCAATCCCAGCTGAGGCCAGAGGATTGTCGTATCTCTATGGGAAGGACTCTTGACCCACCCTGTCTTTGGCCTCACTGGACAGAAGGTATAAAGTGCGTGTATGCCTGTGTGTGTGGGTATGTGTGTGTGTGTGCATGTGTGCATGTGTGTGCGTGCGTGCGTGTGTGTGTGTGTGTGTGCATGCTTGCCTGTGTGTGTGGATCCAGGGGAATTGACTTTACCTCTGCCAAGAGTTCACATCACATCCGCTCTCACAGCTGTTGTTTGGCTTCTGCTAACACTTCTCCACAGCGGTTATTGTTTGAATGAATGAACGAGGTGAAGTCTTTCATATCGAGATACTGTATATGGAAGCCCAAGTAACAAATTAGATTCAATTCCACCTGAAATCTGGAACTATTATCCTGAAGGAGAGAGTCAGGCCTTTATGGATATATTCAAGTGTAGGCTGAGGACAGTTCAACTCTTTGGGGGGAGGTTGAAGTTCTTTGAGTTGCATGTGTATGAACTGACCATCCATTTTCCATCCATTTTCAACCCCTTAATCCATTTCTGAGTCGGGGGGGGTGGTAATCAGAGTCACATAGCACAAGCCCCTCACAGAACCTTCTGCAGGTGGTGAGGACAGCTGCTCTGTAAGTGTGAGCATAGCCTTGATCTTTCAGCGGGGGCTTCAGGCAAAGTGGGATTAAGTGTCTTGCCCAAGGACACAACGGCAGCAGTCATCAGCGGAAGTCGGTGCAGAAGGTTTCGAGGTGGGATCAAAACCCACAACCTTCATGCTCTACCAACTGAGCCACTGTCGCCCTAACTGTGTAAGAACTGTATGAACTGTGCGATAGAAATACATTTTGATTGTTTGATGGATTGATACTTGTTACTGGCCAAAGTAGCACTGTTATCCTCTAATGCAGTGGTGCTATCTAAGTGGTTCCACAATTACCCTTTCATATGGTAAGTAAGTAAGAAAGTATGGTTTATGTATATAGCACTTTTTACAGACCAAGGTCACCCAAAGCACTTTACTATGTTCAGAGTTCAGATATTGGTCCATTATTATTTACTCACTCATTACATTCAGACCTATTGTACATTTTTTTAGTGGTAGGGAACACCGGAGCACCCGGAGGAAACCTACGCAGACACGGTGAGAACATGTAAACCCCACTCAGAAAGGCCTGGAGATGGAATCGAACCCAGAACTTTCTTGCTGTGAAACACAACCTGCGCTATCGTGCCGACCATGGGACACAACTGGAGGATCTGGCCAACCGTCCATCCATCCATCCATTTTCTTCCGCTTTATCCGTTGCCGGGTCGCGGGGGCAGCAGTCTAAGCAGAGACGCCCTATCCACACACACTTCCTCCAGCTCGTCCGGGGGGACCCCAAGGCGTTCCCAGGCCAGCTGAGAGACATAGTCCCTCCAGCGTGTCCTAGGTCTTCCGCGGGGCCTCCTCCCGGTGGGACGTGCCCGGAACACCTCCCCAGGGAGGCGTCCAGGAGGCATCCGGAACAGATGCCCGAGCCACCTCAACTGGTTCCTCTCGACGTGGAGAAGCAGCGGCTCTACTCCGAGCTCCTCCCGTGTGACTGAGCTCCTCACCCTATCTCTAAGGGAGCGCCCAGCCACTCTGCGGAGGAAGCTCATTTCGACCGCTTGTATCCGCGATCTCGTTCTTTCGGTCATTACCCAAAGCTCATGACCATAGGTGAGGGAGGGAACGAAGATTGACCGGTAAATCGAGAGCTTTGCCTTTCGGCTCAGCTCCTTCTTTACCACAACAGTCCGATACAGCGACCGCATCACTGCGCACGCTGCACCGATCCGCCTGTCAATCTCACGCTCCATTCTTCCCTCACTCGTGAACAAGACCCCGAGATACTTGAACTCCTCCACTTGAGGAAGGACCTCTCCACCCACCTGAAGAGGGCAGGGCACCTTTTTCCGGTCGAGCACCATGGCCTCAGATTTGGAGGTGCTGATTCTCATCCCAGCCGCTTCACACTCGGCTGCAAACCGTCCCAGTGCATGCTGCAGGTCCTGGTTCGTTGGAGCCAACAGGACAACATCGTCCGCAAACAGCAGAGATGAAATCCTGTGGTCCCCGAACCGGACCCCCTCCGACCCCTGGCTGCGCCTAGATATTCTGTCCATAAATACAGTGAACAGAACCGGTGACAAAGGGCAGCCCTGTCGGAGGCCAACATTCACCGGGAACAGGTCTGACTTACTGCCGGCAATGCGAACACAGCTCTGGCTCCGGTCATACAGGGACCGGATGGCCCTCAGCAGAGGACCCCCGACCCCGTACTCCCGGAGAACCCCCCAAAGGACACCCCGGGGAACACAGTCGAACGCCTTCTCCAAATCCACAAAGCACATGTGGACAGGTTGGGCGAACTCCCATGAACCCTCGAGTATCCGATGGAGAGTATAGAGCTGGTCCAGTGTTCCGCGACCGGGACGAAAACCACACTGCTCCTCCTGGATCCGAGATTCGACCATCGGCCGTAGCCTCCTCTCCAGTACCTTGGAGTAGACCTTACCGGGGAGGCTGAGGAGTGTGATCCCACGATAATTGGAACACACCCTCCGGTCCCCCTTCTTGTAGAGAGGGACCACCACCCCGGTCTGCCACTCCATTGGCACCGCCCCCGATCGCCACGCGATGTTGCAGAGACGTGTCAGCCAAGACAGTCCTACAACATCCAGAGACTTTAGATAATCAGGGCGGATCTCATCCACACCCGGAGCCTTGCCACCATGGAGGCTACCAACCACCTTGGTGACCTCAGCCAGGGAGATGGATGTATCCGCCCCAACATCCTCAGCCTCTGCCTCTGAAACAGAGGACGTGACGGGGGGATTGAGGAGAACCTCAAAGTATTCCTTCCACCGCCCGACAATATCCCCAGTCGAGGTCAGCAGCTCTCCACCCGCACCGTACATGGTGTTGGCAAAGAACTGCTTCCCCCTCCTGAGGCGCCGGACGGTTTGCCAGAATTTCCTTGAGGCCGACCGATAGTCATGCTCCATGGACTCTCCGAACTCCTCCCAGTCCCGGGTTTTTGCCTCTGCAACAGCCCGGGCCGCGGCACGCTTGGCCTGCCGGTACTGGACAGCTGCCTCAGGAGTCCCCCGAACCATCATGGCTCGATAGGACTCCCTTCTTCAGCCTGACAGCATCCCTTACTGCCGGTGTCCACCACCGGGTTCGGGGGTTGCCGCCGGGACCAGCACCAGAGACCTTGCGACCACAGCTATGAGCCGCCGCATCGGCGATTGAGGCAGAGAACATGGTCCACTCGGACTCCATGTCCCCCTCCTCCACCGGGACCTGGGAGAAACTCTCCCGGAGGTGTGAGTTGAAAGTCCGTCTGACAGGGGGCTCAGCGAGACGTTCCCAGCAGACCCTCACTATACGCTTGGGCCTGCCAGGTCTGACCGGCTTCTTCCCCTGCCAGCGGATCCAACTCACGACCAGGTGATGATCGGTTGACAGCTCCGCCCCTCTCTTTACCCGAGTGTCCGAGACACGCGGTCGAAGGTCAGATGATACGACAACAAAGTCGATCATCGACCTCCTGGCCAACCGTCGAAGCGCTAATTTCTCCAAAGTTTGTACGCAGGGCAACAGTTTTGTTAGAAAATATATTGTATTGAGTTATACGATTTGAAAGCATTCAAATTTAAATAATAATAATTATCTTCTGTAAGAATTAATTGGGGTTTCGCCTGAGGAAGAGGCCTGTGTTCCAGTCCAGTTGAGTAATTGGACAACATTCTGAAATCCGCTGTCAAATTATAAAGTTGATTTGCATGTTTCCAACTCTGTTCAACATGATGTGTTTGTCTGTGATGCAAAAGTGCTGGTACAAGTGTGTCATTTTGCTGCGGTGTACAAACATGAGGAGCGGGATGAGGCTGGGGAGTCTCCTGACAGTGGGGGAGATCACGATTCAGCTGCAAACACGTCAAGGTGAACACGTCTCCATAACCACAGCCCTTGGCATCTGGAATCAGGAGAGAGTCTGCTGATCTGTGGATATATCCTTCAGTAATTCTCAAATGAACCATACTTCATCTATGTGATTTGTGTTTTTTCAAATTAAAGGTGACATTGAGACACGTTATGTATTCTATTAGAAATTTACTCTGTACACCGTTATTTAAAAAAAATGCCACAACAAAAAATTGTGGGGGGCAGGATCAATAGGGACAATGTGTAATATGTCCTCTCAGTGGTCTAGAAAACTCTTCAAAATAATATCACTGATTACTGCTGCATACCACCTACTGGGGTTTAGCTAGAAATGGTACAAACTTGTTGCTTCTTCTGGTACCACTTTTGGTCTGTTAAAGGCGCTAAAAAAAAATTCCTTACTTACTTTTTCCTGTATCTGCTTTCATTTGAACATGTGTGTTACTCTGTTTTTGAAAATGTTGTAATGGGATTTTTTTTTTTACAAAAGTAGCTACATTTCACCAAACATTGAACAATCCGAACGTCTGAAAATCCTAAACATAAAAAGTATCAATATCATGTCCAATGTATTTTACTTCATGACTCCAGTTTAAACTTTTGTTTCGAGCAGATGTATTATGATGAGTAGATGTGACCTATTATCATGGGACAAATATAAAAGATATAGAAGTAATTTAAAATGAAAATATTGCATTAAATATGTGAGTGACTTAGATTGTAATTTAAGATATATTCACAATTATATTTTTTGTAATGTGGTACACTTCTGAGGACAGTTTTTGGAGTAAGTTCATTCAAATATTGTTTTAAACTCATTATTTTTGCTTATCGTTGACACTTGTGATTACAACAGCACTATGAATCCTTGAACCTAACATTTTTTCCTTTTTGCACATTTTTCAAGAATACCTTGCCGCCTAACAAATCCTGAAGGCTTTTTGCACAACACTAGGGAGCTCATAAAGGCTTCTAAATTAACTCTGCGGATCTCTCTAGTGTAATGCCCCCACATCACCTTGGACACAACACGTGCAAATACACTATAAGCCGCTACAGCTACTTTTAACACATCTCCAAAATTCCCAAATATTCCAAATGGATTTAGCACAAGAAGCGCATCGACCTTTCAGGGAATATTTGTCCATGTGATTGACAGTTACAGCTCGGAGCCCAGATTTTCTCGCTGCTTGCCGTAGGTTGGATGTCGGCGCATACGCAAGCAGCAGTGGAAAAAAAAAGTTGCTTGGAGTATTGGAAGTCGTGCATTGGAAATACATGCGCAGATCTACGAGGCACACTTGGGAGGGAAGGTGTGACGGCTCAGGGCTCCTGCGTCACGGACCGAATGATGAAAAGAAAAACACGACAGGCTAGAGGGCGCACATGTGACCTGGTGCACGCATGGAACACTAAGCATTCAATAAGTTTAGGCCTGTGGGATCTCCAGCTGTTTCCAGGTATGTATAAGTATTTCTAGGTTTTTATAAGAGGAAGTTTTCACTACTCCAGTATTGGCTGTGTTTTTCTCAAAGGGTCAAAATGCGTTTCATGAAATAACAGTCCAGGGTAAAAAATATATATATATACTTAAAAAGACTAACTTCTCATGAAACATGGGAACCAGGAAAAACAAGGAAAGATAGCCAGACAAAGACAATGGACCAGCAACAAATGGGGATTAGCACAGGGTACATTTAGACACATTATGAGGGTAACAGGACAGGAAGTAAAACTAAAACAAAACCTCAGGGAAGTCAAAATAAAAAATAAAAGTAACAAAATCCGTTAAGGGGCAAAAGTACAGTGCGTTAACCCAATGCAAAACCAATGCAATCATAAAAAAGTACTTTGGCCTTCGCCTGCTGCTCCTAATTGGTCCGCTGTAATGTCAATCAGTTTGTTAACCAACAGGCCTCTCTGCTCTACGTTACAGTTTAAAACATGTGAGATTAGAACATGGGCTCCTGTGAATCAGATGCTTCCGTGTTTGCAATCAAAGCCACGAGCCATTGCAGACTGTTAGTTGCTATTATTACTGTCAGAGTGGTTTCTCCCTAACTAAACATGGGGAGGCAACATTTCCGATTTATGCAGTTAAATGGCCGGTACTCTGTGGAATGGGTGCCGTCCAACCTTCATTTCCCATCCCTTTGCATTTGGGTCCACTTCTTTGAACATAACAAGCTTCTACTCTGACAATGTTTGAATCCAGTGGTAATTTATGTTAATCGGATCCCATCAATAAAGATGCACAATGCATCTTTAACAACTTTTCAATAACATCAGTTCCACGGTGAGTTTTAATAAGCCTTTGGCCCTGTCCACACAAAGTCAAGCTCAGGCCTAAACGCAAAAATACTTTATCAAACCAGTGTATCGTCCATACGAGGCCGGCGTTTTGGGGGGGTGTAAACGAACATTTTTGAAAGTAGGTCCCAGAGTGGAAAGATTTCAAAACTCCGTATATGCCGTTCCGTGGTTACTGCCTCTCCGCAATGTATGTGAGACGCTTGAGTCATCGCCCCGCCTCTTGTTAAAGCACGCATGCGCCGCACTCAGAAAATAATGACAACAACAATGTAGCTTGTTGGTTTTGTAATCCAGTGTGACCCAAAGCAACAGTTCAACCTCATCGTCCGTCCATACTAATGTAGTACCAGCTCGCCCACTCGCCATGTTGTCTGTTTACAAAATTCCGCGCATGCCCAGTTCCTGTCACGGAAGTTCGGGCTTGATCCCGTCATTGCGTCACAGCGCCACCAACAGGTTTGGCATAGTTTCACAGCGTTTTCAGGCGTATTGACTACATTCATATGGACGCACACATTTACTGAGCTAACTCCGTGTTTACAGAAAAAGTTTCTGAAATTATAAGCGTTTTGTCTTCGTGTGGATATAGCCTTTGTCCTGGGCTTTTAACTCAGTCCTCGACAAGCTGTGTGGCTGCTGGTTTTCATTCCAACCAAGTGGGAAGACATCAGAATCCGCCAACTCCCATGAGTGAGTCCAGTCTTCAGGATTTTAAGGTTGTTTGAAAGTAGCTAGAAGCTAGTGTAAAGAAGCTTGTGCTTACTTCCCACATCTTCATTGCTCCACCACATGCAAACCATTTTCCCCTTTGGGGCAATAACGTAGTTGAGTTGAGTATACTTCCGCCTTTGTAAGACGTGACACGTGATCGCGTGACATGTCTCTGCTGTTGTTACCGATTACCGTCAGTCCGGCTGACCACTGCCCTCGCCGCGCTGTGGTCTCTGGAGAAGTGAGTCCCATGTCTGAGCCAAGGTGAAGTACCCCTCGTCTCTTAACATTTAATTTGAGTCCACGCTGAACCTGAAAACTTGAGGAAATGGAGTCTGGTGTGCTCCTGCTGTTGGAATAATAACCTGCTGCCACATGGCTCTTTGAGGACCAAGTTTATATAACCATCACTGGTCATTACACAGGTCGACACATGTTGTCATGCGTTTGGTGTGTAGATTGGTAGAAGATGACGATGGACCACAGGTTTCTTTATCAGAGTAAGTTTAATGTAGCCACACGTACAGAGCTCTGACCTCGACCTTGTTTAGACTAACAAGGAGGGGACACTGAGAAAAGTAGCTCAAAGGAATTCCAACAGTTCAAATCGGACAAAAGATTCACAGTAGGCATTGTCCGAGGTGACACCCTCACCTCGGACAATGCCTACTGTGACTCCCTTGGTCTTTAGGCAGGATCTCGGGGGAAATCGTCGTCAAACGGTCCTGATCAAACCTCAGACAATGAACCATGCCTTCCACACAGTTCAACAAAATTGTGTTTTAGGGAGAGAAAAAGAGCAGGTTCGGCATATGTGAATATCCAAAACTATGCGTGACTATGCAATGACTGGGGATGCAGTACACAACACAACTCTTCGTGCCAACTGAAACAAAGGTGAACACTGTATTTGGAAGGGATTACCTGAGCCTTGATCCCGTTGTTAGAAACCTCTATGTAAACATCCCCCCGCTGCACACGTCTGTACAGAGACAAGCACTGATCCTTTCTCCCTCTGACTTATTCCGACTGTGACGAGCAGCGCTGAGATTACAATGCAGCCGTGTGGAAGAGTTGACCGGTGCTAAGCTGAAGTTATTAAAACTGTGGCTCTCCTGACTTGTCTTGTCTTCTTGCTCCTGTCCCGTGGGTTCCCTGGGGTCCAGCGCGGCTACACACCTACTTGATCACTTTCTTTGCTTTGACATCTCCCTCCCACTCGAGCTCATTCTTCATTATTACTCTTCTCTCCAAGTCTATCTTCACCCCTGTCTCCCTGTTCACTGCCCACACGGTCCCCAGGGCCCCCTCCCAGCACTCTAAACCTCATTCAGCTCATTCGCTTGCTTTGCTCTTGTCAATTTATTCGCTTCTCAGTTGTTCAAAGTTAGCAAAGTTTGGTCTTTGTGGTACTTGCAGTAGACGCTGCAGTGTAGCAGTAGTAATCTGTCTTGACAAAGGTTGGCTTTAGATGCTTGTATAAGTATGGTGTGTCAAAGCAAATAATCCGACTGCGAGGTTCCTGTGGGGAAAAACACCTCTGGTCAAAGTGGTCCGTCTTATATGGGACGAGTATGGTGCAACAGTTTACACTCTTTTGAGAGTTTCCTCAGTTTTTTAGCATTCAAAGTCCCGAACTTATAACAAAGTCACACAATTGGTAACTAGAAAAGCACTCGTAGGGCACAGACCTCTATTAAGAGGCACAGTTCTATTCCTCTGAAAAAATACTGAATAAATACGGTTACCCAGATCACCTCAAAAATACAATTATTTTTTGTCATTTTGAGCTGTAAAAAATCTGCTCATAACTTTGAGTCTGATTACAAAACTTATAGTAAGGCACATGTGTTGACCACTGGGTCTGTAGCGGTCCAATACTGTAGGTCTACAGAAAGCTCACATATGCGATATTCCTATAAAGTGTTATCAATGATCTGTTGATCACCAATGAATGTTTTGGCTTTTACTCTTAAGAGCATATCTGGGGATGCAGTTGTAGGTAGTGTCTCTCTCTCTCCCTGTCTGCCGATATTTTTAGTTGTGGCTCAAAAACACCTATTTATTATGTCATATGCTTTCACAACTTGCATAATGTCTAAACTTCCAAAGAACAAAAAGAAGGAGCCGCATCTACGAGCCATTCCACCCTCATCCTAGGGGCATTGCTGGTGCACGCTCCCAGTACAGAGGCTTCCACACAGGCTGAGGCTGCATGGAGCCTTCTCTGACTGGAATCAGCAATGAATGTTGATATTAACAGTGTTAACAAGCGGATCGATGGACGCCACGTTTGAAGTCAGAGCAGCATGGCGAATCCAAATTCTACTGAAACTCTGTGGTACCTATATTCATATGAGAGAGGGTTTTTCTCCAGTGCTCGTCCTCCATGACACTCGACCTAATCATGAAGTATGAGAAAAAACGGTTGCAAGCCCCTCAATCACTGTCTCATTGTCATGTCATGTATTGGTATTGTTTATGGAACTATCCACCACAGACATGCACAATGAATAGGAAAGCAAAATGTATGTGAGTTTCATCCAGATCTAATATATGTTTTTCGATTTCAGTTTTGTTAGAGCCTGAACACGTACATAGATATTATGGACATTAATGGTCTAATATATTCATTGTTTTGTGAGACGCATCATCAGCATGACCAGATTGGGAATGCAAAGATTTTCAATGCTTCAAGTGCAGCCCATAGAATTAAACCTGAGAGGCTCAGACAATGATTTCAGGACGTGACTCAGCGCGAACAGCCCAGCTTTAGAAGACAGAAACAAGAGTTACACTCTGAAGAGGCAAGATATGCACAAAATGAAGCCGGTCATTTAGACAGATATGAGAAAACCAGTATCTATGAATATTTAGAAAGCGTAAAAATAAAATAAAAATTAAAAT
This sequence comes from Knipowitschia caucasica, assembly GCA_964034765.1. Taxonomy (NCBI): domain Eukaryota; kingdom Metazoa; phylum Chordata; class Actinopteri; order Gobiiformes; family Gobiidae; genus Knipowitschia; species Knipowitschia caucasica. The sequence continues at coordinate 23,761,267 of OZ035836.1, read as the reverse complement.
TAAAATTAAAATTGCAGTTGTGGAATTCTATGGTGGTATTACATATATATAGAGTGAGAGAGCTTTAATAATATTTCTAAATGGAGATGTAAGGCTTTCAAAAGCACATGATTGATAAATATCTTTGTTCTACAACACGTTATTTGGGTCACGCTCCAGGTTTGTGGTTCATTCTTGAGCTCAGGGCTGTTCTGATGTTCATGTTTACCTTCAATTGTGTCTCTTCTTTTAGAAACAATACTTCGGTCAGCTTCCAACTTTATCTGGCTCTAAGTAATAGATCCATTACAGTGCGCGGACATGCGGCTAAAAGGCTCTATATATAGCCAGGAGGAATCACTTTGCCAAAACATACAGCCGTGTGTTGGTGTAAGCAGATATGTGCAGGGAGCAGCGTGAAGAGATGAATGAGGGAGAGAACAGAATGATGCAAATCTCACTGAGAGTGTTGTTCTGCTCAAGACTGAGCTCTAGTGGCCACTGGTGGAACTGCAGGCGACCGGCAAGAATGAGGATCCAGCATTATTTATGACTGATGAAAAGAGGAATCAATCAGATAGAGCAAATTCAGAAAAATCACCAATGACTAAATCTTCTTATATAAATCTGTAGTAAATACAATTGATCAGCAAATATGCAAAAGGTGCCACTAAAAAGATAACAAGTGCTCTTCCAAGTCTCACCATATTTATGGGATGTCTAAATCATGTCTTTCTGGCTCTAAGGGCCAAGTCAGGCCTATTCTATTTGTCAAAACCTTTTTGTAAGAGGGCCACTTTAGTTCATTGGTGTTGTTTAGGGGCGACAGCATGGATTGAAAACATGTTTTGACTGGAGTTAGGCTGTTAATCAGATATGACCTGTCCATATATTTTGACAGAGCTGAAGTTGGCTGAAAATGTTTATCGTCCCACCCGCTGCATTAGCACCATCTACATATTTGAGTCAAATCATGTTGTGACTCAAACATAAATCTCAGTCTTTTCAGATAAGGTCAATTGCTGATTCCAGTAGTAGTAAGTAATCTTTATTTATATACCGCCTTTTCACTGCACATCTGAGTCTCAAAGCGGTTTACAATTGTTATTCTCGGGCATTTGTCCTCTCCACACAGAGATGGGAGCGGGGTCACCAGTATAGGAGGCGCATGCCAGACCTATTGTACATATTTTTAGTGGTAGGGGAAACCGGAGTACCCAGAGGAAACCTACACAGACACGGGGAGAACATGCAAAGGCCCTGGTCCGACCGGGATTCGAACCCAGGACCTTCTTGCTGAGAGGCGAGAGTGCTATCCGCTCAGCCACCGTGCCGCAAAGAATTTGTAAGCTTTATAAAGGTACAAAATTCAAAGTTGGAGTTGGCTGGATGACACTGTGAACTGGTGTTTATGAGGGCCACGTAACATGACAGATAGGGCTGCAATTGGAGGGCCTTAGTTCGGACATGCCTGGTCTAAACTGATATAATCCAAAAAGGGCAGACATCGCTAATAAGATGCCTCTAAATTGACTGCACAGAAGATAGTGCACAGCAGGATCTCATGTCGACAGTAAAAGACAGAAACAAGTGTTGCATTCTAGAAGGGGCTATGGCTCTCAGCTGGCCTGCGAACGCCTCAAGATTCCCCCGGATGAGCTGGAGGAAGTATGTGTTGATAGAGAAGTCTGGTCATCTCTGCTAACACTGCTGCCTCTGTGAGCTGCAGCTCTTCTATTTTTGAAAGAATCACCAAGAACCTTTCTTGTCAAGAGAGTTATCTTACAAGAAATTGTCACCATAGTTTTAAGTGTTGTAAGAAAGAATAATAGAGCTTTTTATTTTTTACAGCTCTTTGTAGACAATCAAAGACGCTTCATATGTCATTATTCCGCTCCATACACAGTGGTAATAAACTACTATTACTGTAGCCACAGCTGACCTTGGGCAGACTGACATAAGCACGGCCACCAGTATGTACAATCAGCCCCTCCAACCACCACCAACCATTCTGCACACACCAGACTGATTCTAGGCCATGTGGGTGAAGTGACTTGTTGAAGGACACAACAACAGTTTGGCATTTTACAGCCGCAGCCGCCCCACTGGGCACCTGGTGTTAGAGGTCTCCCATCACTGCGCTAACAAAGGCCCCTCCCTGCTTAGCTTCGGGGCTCTGACGGCTCTCACATGCAGGTGGCAACCATGTATTAGTGTAGTTTTAGTTTCTTTTCAGTCATCTTTTATAATTAAGAAATCCAAAATTATGCATATTTAAATGTATTGTTTACATCGGCCTGAATATGAACGGAATCTAAATAACGATGAAGATTTGCTGATCCTCCTCTACTCCTAAGCGTACATAATGGTTAATTGCCCTCAGAGCTGACAACAAGAGCAGCATTTTTGCTGAGAAAGGCCTGCATGCGTTTAAGGAAATGGCAGTTTAACGACTCTCTCCGAGTACTCATGAGCTCATAATGGCCCAAACTAAGTGTAACAAAGTGTCTGTGGTGAATTTCACTAATGAGAGAGACGGAGATATGGAGTTATATATGTATCCTGCCTCTGCTGTGGATTTAATATTGCAGCTCGGTGTTGGTTATTACAAAGATTCTTGCATGGAAGAGCCATAAGCAACACTTCATATCCACACATGAGATTAAACTCTGTTCGAAATGAATTTAGGAAAAAGTTTCTTCGCAGTGGGTCGACATTTGGTGTGGGAAATTGTCGAGTGAAAGAAATGCAGTAATAAAAGTCTTGCAGATACATTAGAAGAGGCACTTAGCAGAAAAGGAAGACGTTTTGGTGGATTTTAGTGGCAAATGTGCAGTGTGGCGTTTGCAGTTCTCACCGGGTCCTTCTGTTGCCCTCAGTGAGTGGAACTGACTCATGATGTACAGCCACACTGCAAAAAGTGATGAAAAATAAGTAAACCGTTGCTCAAATTTTGCAACATTTAAAGAGCGACTAAACACCTGTGCCCAGCCTTACTCCGCCCACATGAAGATTTGAAAATGTTCTCTAAAAAGGGCGTTGCCTGGAGGACCAAGGGACAAGAAGGGGGGCTTAGAGTTGGGCGTGGTCTGGGCTGTGATTGACAGCTCACTAGTCACACAAAAAAAAACAGACAGTTGTCATTGCTGCTTAAAGCAATAGTTTACAGACCAGAAAGTCTCATTCAACCCTTGTTTACACACTAAGATAATTGTAAAGCTACACACCTGAACCTAATCACACTCAATAATCTCAGAATCACTCATGTAATTTAATTTGAATCCACTAGATGGCGCCAGAATACTCGAAACTGCAGCTGGGGCGTGTGTGAGAGTTGAATGGGTTCACATCACTGGCTCTGACAGACTGACGTCACACAAAACAACTGATGTCATAGAGAACTTCAGAGTCAATGGAGAGGCCAGAACCAAATTCAAATGTAGTACCACCAAAAATGTTGAGAGGGCGCCACACAGACGTTTTTTGGCTCAAAAGTGATATTTTATCTAATTTGAACTAAAATGTCAAAAAAATGACCAGGATATGTAGACAGCACTACAATAAACATACTTATGCAGTTTATGAGTTAAAAAAAGTTGATTTGGTGTTTAGTCGCTCTTTAAGCACATTTTGACTGCCTTAAAACACTATTTGCTAATGGTACAAGACATTAGAAAAAATTAGAAAAAAAAATGCAACAGTTCTTAAAATAAGACTTACATTGCTTGTCCCATTGGTCAGACGGTAAAGTAAGATACAAACCACTTGATTTAAGAAATGTATCACCTCATATTTTATTATTGTTTGCACTGTGTCCTGAACTGCCATGTTCTGACCATAGACCGTGTGTCAGGAGCGGACTGACTGAGTGCCGATGTCACTCATAGTGTTAATTATAATCCGCCTCTTCCACTGTAACTAAGCTAGAGGAGTTTACTTTTCATTGTAAGTCAATAGAAGCCAGGGTGAGTTGGAGCAAAACTTTGTCCATATGCATCACAAAACGGCTTTGATTGAGCTAGGGGGTTAACATTGTCCGTCGATATTTAGTCTATGGGCACGGTCACATAGGTTTTTACAAACGTACTAGGCCAAGTGGCCCGGATCGTCGCCACAGGGGTGTGAAAACGGCCCGCGGTCACATGAACGTGTTGTCTGAACCGTGCCAAGGAAATTGTGCTGCAGTACAACACTCGGTCCAGCTGGTGGCGCTTATACTAACACCAGAGACTACCTCGTTGCCCTGGTTGAGATCCGCTTATTTTCCTGTTTACATTCTGCTACTGTAGCTAACAGCTAACAGCTAAAGCTACAGTAGCTAACAGCTCAGTACGGATTGCGTTGTTTAGGGATAGATACATCTCACACTTGTCCAAATTGCTCTGATGCAAAGTGCAGCAGTTCAGTGGCTAACATGTGAATGCACACGTGTGTGTTTCTGTGTGTGAGTGTCCACGGCGCACACACACACAGACACACACATACTCTTTAGCAACGAGCGTGAGCGCGCTGAGAAATGAATCAATGAGAATGAAGGAATGAAAAGTGCAGCGTATGAGCATAGCGACCGCAGACAGGGAGGTTACAAGTGTGTGTGTGTGTTCTGGTGATTAAATAAAGACTGATTCTTGAATGTCTGAAGTGTTATTGCAATAGCACCACACTGAGAGCGAGGGTCAGGACCATGGATCTATAATAATAACGGTCAGGACAGAAGAGAGCTATAGGAAATGCTTTTCTTTGGCTCTGCAGAGAGACACTCCCCCAGCGCCCCTCCAGCACAGTACGTGGGTTCATATGAAAGGTTTAACACAAGCGGAGAATACAAAAGTGTAGGAGAGTCGTGTGTGAAAATGCGTGTCACAGGAAGACGTAATGTGACGCGCAATATCAAGTCCTCCCCGAACCTAATCCCCCACTCTCCACCCCCCGCCACACTGACCCCCCTCATCTACGCAGGGAAGCGGGCCCTGGCCGCAGTTTTTAACCGGGCCAGAGCACGAGCTGTCAGATGGCAGCTAAAGCCCGGATCTAATCGCGAAGCGGGCCCTGGCACACTTTAACCGGGCTTTAGGTTGCGCATGTGACCGCAGCCTATCGTTCTGAGTCGTTTTGGGTTGAATTTGATTGGACATCTAAAGAGTCAATCATAGGAAACAAGAAGTGTCACAGGAAGTGTATCTTTATCTTTATTTTTACCACCTATGTCAACAACAAACAATAGTCTGCACATGAAGTCGGCTTTTTCTCACAGTGAAATTTGTACTTTCCTCAAATATCCATTCATCCATCCATTTTATTCCACTTTATCCGTTGCCGGGCACTTAGGGCAGCAGTCTACTGTAAGCAGAGACGCCCATAGTTTCCTATCCACACACACTTTCTACAGCTCGTTCGGGCTGAGAGACATAGTTCCCCGGGGCCTCCTCCCAGTGGGACGTACCCGGAACACCTCCTCAGAGAGGCGTCCGAGAGGCATCCGGGAGAGATGTCCAAGCCACCTCAGGCTCGAGACTTTACTCAAATAATTCATACTTTAAAACATGCAACAGCAATTTTCAGGCTGCAGTCGGTAAGAGGCAGAATACATCCCTGTGCTTCAAAAGTGATATTTAATGAGACCAGGTTCAATCAAGGGACATTTAACTCAATTTAAATATGTTTGTACTGCCACTGCCACGGTCAAAATGAGAATGAAGGACAAGGGAGGAAAACTTTTTCATATTTGGATGCAGGATGAGCTTTGCGTTTCCCTTTCTGTGATCTGTGATTGGTCAAAAGATGTTCTACTTCAGATGATTTGAAGTCCCTGTCTTACATCTGATCAATGTAGTTGGAGATGACTGGTCAAACTTTATGTAAGTAACACTATGGTCAATTAAAAACCCCAAACAATTTCGAAGCTTTGGGCTTCCCCACTGCTTCTCTGTTTTGTCTCGGCTGCAAAAATGTCTTTGTTTTTCTTGTTTATCATCACAGAGCTGCCTATGTTTGCCGTCAGTTTCATGGCTGGACTGGCAGCAATCTCAATCTGCCACAAAAACCTTTCTATTGTCAGCACTGAAACGGATCCCACTTAGTTTAACACAAGCCATTACGTTCAAATACACACATATTACATTGCGGTTTAATGACACCACCCAATCCTCCTACTTCATATTTACCATGGAGCGCCTCTTGTAAGATGGAGTGGTTGCTCAGAGGGGAGACAAATGAGACAAACACCGGTGAAATCTTAAGAGATGCTGAACAATTACCGCATAGTCACCTCCCTTGCTTATTAAGGAGAGCAAAACACAGGCAGATGGCCAACAATGCATCACTGATGTAGAGACTCACTAAAGTGATCCACTAAATGGTTGAAGAAACCATTAAAGAGATAAAGAAGCATGTACATATGCTGATTGTTTAGATGTTCATCTGTTGTAGAGCTGAGGCTGGATTCTGTTTGATGTTCTAGAACTGTGCTCGCATGAGAACATGTTCATTACAAATACATTTGCTATAGTCACATTTAATCATCAATTTATACACACATGTCTAACACACTACATTATTAATAGGAGGTGAGTGGTCAGTACTCTTGCATCTCGGCAACAAGGTCTTGGGTTCGAATCCCGATCAGAACAGGGTCTTTCTGAATGTCTCTGTGTAGGGTTACTCCGATGCTCCAACTTCACATACCACTAAAAAGCATACAAAGAAATCTGCAGCTCTTGTTCTGACCAGGCCAAGAATCAACAACGAGGCTCTCAAGGCATTGCAGGTTGGGTCAAACTTGCCCACGGGGACAATAACACTTGTGCAAGTAGATGCTTAAAGGTGCAGGAAGTGATTTTGTTAGCTTAGCCGTAGCACCAACTCGAAACCACTCCCCTCTTCCCTCGCCTCGCCACCAAACCAAACATCCAGCATTTTCTTTTCTTTGTCACAACAGGGAGAGTAATTGGCATTTTCTGTTCCTTTTAGGTTTTAGAAAATCTGATAACTCAGGTGCGCACACTCACGAGAAACAGGAAGAGGGTGAAGGGGGTAAACGGATCCCATTGGTTTATTTTTATCGGTCGCTCCAAAATAGGCATCTGATCAATTCCATACTATTTGAAAACACATGATAACTTGAGTACTTTTAGGGTTTAGGGACGTTTTTACACATTATTTGAAATAATGCATCCGGGAAAAATCACTGACTGCATCTTTAACTTAACTTGACACTTTCTGTCCGACAACCAGGCGTTCCACACACATCTTACCACATTTGACTTACAGAATTTTCCGTTTATTTCTCAAGTTCTTGTTTTTGTCTATCCCTGTACGCTTACAAAGTTTCAGGACACAAACTTTTGCCTGTTTCACAAGAAGTGGCTTAAAAAACTCCAGCACTGGAAGGATTAGTTAAGAGACATGTGTTACTTTTCCTGGCTAGATTTCTGACAGATCGCATTGAATCGCGAATGTGCAAACCCGGTCAAGCAAAACAAACATAACACAAGCAGCAATTTTCTGACAACAGACGCCACATGCAGTCTTGTTCTGTTCTAAAGGCCACACTGATGCACTGCTCGCTCGCACGCTGCAGGCCACCTCTGCGGCCATCCTCCCGCCTGGTAATTACTGGTTCTGTATTGTTTCCCAGTTTGATCACTGCGTGGCATTTTGTGCTGTTGTAAGAACTCACAGCTTGCTGAATTACTGGGTTATTATCAAGCCACACAAGAAGACATGGACACATTTATTTACAGATACAATAAGTTGTGCTTTTCTGTTGTTCCCTCCTGGGGCTGCTACTTGACATTGCCTCCTGAAGACCCGAGAATTTTGAAATGTCTGCGTTCTCCTCATGTCTGCAAAGATTTCCTCCTAGTGCTCCGGGTTCCCCTACCACTAGAATGATGTGAAAAAGGAATGAATGTAATGAGAGCGTTAATGGATGGTTATTGTTAAAGGCTTTTATGCGATAGACGTCTCTCTTGTGTCATCACCGAGTGTGGAGTGAACGGAACATTTACGCTACACCAAAAATTAAAAAGAGCTTTGTTGGTTTGTGAAATGTGCTTTATAAATAAAGATACTACTTACTTACTATTGTTTGCAATGGGTCAGTCAGGGAGAGAGGCTGTGTTTAATGAGGTGTGAAGGAGACTGAAAAAGAATCAGAGCTTGAAATAAAATGGTGGAGAAAGCTGCAGAACTTCTCTGGCTATATTCTGAATTAAGATTATAATGTCCTTTGTTCGTCCCACAGTGGTGAAATGTCAATGTTGCATCACAAGTTACAGAACAGTAGGAAAGAGGAGCCCATAAGTGAATATTTAGTTAACAACTCTGTACTTTAAACGATAAAATAAAATCTCTATCATCAGCTATAGCTTAATAAATAGGCAAACTGAAAGACTTTGCTGTGCTTGTTTGATTCTCTAAATACAAACAGGACTTTCTATTGCTAATAAAGAGAGTTTCATTTTTTTGCCCACAGATTGTAAATATTTACCGACTGGTGACTAGGGTCTCATTTCAGCTGCAGGTGAGGTTTGCCATAGATTTAAAGACAAGCAAGTGCAGGACTAATCTCGATGACTTAAATATCCAGTTTCAGATCTGACAATGAGGCCTGGATGAGACTCAACATTCAACAACATGAACATTTATGCACATTGATCAACTGCCTCTTATGTACCAATGGCGCAAAGGCGTTTCTTGTGTTTAAATGATTCTCTGATTTGTGTTGGCAAATTCAATGGTTTTGTTAAGTCTTCAGAGATAACTCCTATTGTGATTTAGGGCTATACCAGGATATATTGAATTGAATTGAAGGAGCGTCAAAATGGTTACTCTGAAAACCACCTGTGAAACCTACTCTGTTATAGAACTGCTATTTTATGTGATCACGCATCTAATTCCTTAGCTATACAATAAAAACTAAATCTTTTTGACTTTTTGTACTTGCTGCAAAAGAGCTAAGTTTGTAAAGAAAGAATTTAGTTTTAGATTTTCACATGCCGTTTCATAAGCTCTATAACTTTCCGAGCACCTCACTTTCCCATCGAATTTCTGATTAAAAGCATAATTTGAACTGAAAGGTTTAACTCCTCAATGAGATGCAGCGCAGAGAGGGAGGAGGTGCAGACATATACTGTGGAGACGTTTAAAGAGCCTGACATTGATGAGAAGACATCTGCCTACGGTGAGTAACAGGGTTTGACATCAGCACCAGATTAAAGATCTAATATTTTTCATATGAGACAGTCTGACAACTAATATGGATTGAGATATTCCATCAAATACCCCTCATGCCTAAAAACTTCACAAACCCATGGAAGTCTGAATAAATTATTGGGTATACTTTGTTTATATTGTCTACAACTGACCAAGCGGCTAAGCACCTCACTGCTTTTTTGGTTTTGGTTTTTGGTTGCTAAATATGGACTAAGCTTCCAGATCAGGCAGCTATGTATGTTCCTTTCTACAATCTATGACCAGAAATTCTTGAAGACCTTTTGATGCTTGTTTTTTGCATGGGAAAAAGGCTAATGAGACTGAAATATCACTTGATTATAATAATAATAATAACATAAAATAGATTTAAAAAAGAATAGCAAAAGTTTTTCAGTGATTATAGATATTGCTACTACTAATAAGTGGCTGTGGTGATCGAACAACCTTGAAAATGAGCTAGGAAGAACGAGGACACTGCGCAAAACCCTCGGGAGGAAGAACCACCCGCAGAGAGTGTACATTCACAGTTCATAAACAAGGCAACTCAAAATGCTCAAAAAACAAGAAAAAAAAACGTTAAAATCATAAATGATCACAGGTGGGAGCGCTTGAGCCGTGAAACACAATTCTAAAAACGTGGTCGCGCTCATATGCCAAAAATGTTAATTTCTTCCCAAAAAAAATCAAAAAAATTGCTTGCTGTAAACTATTTCAGCTTTTTCCCTCCATGTCCATTTGATATGATTTGAAGTTTTTCTATTGTTTTATGTATTTACTTAATTCCCCTCAATTTCGAGCTGACAAATTGTAAATTTAAAATGTGAATGTCCGAAGGAATAAAACCAATCAATCAAATTTAGTTATTTTTTATTTCGTTTTTTTTTTTTATCTGTATGACTTTGAGGATTTTTGGAAATGTGAGGTGCATTATAAATAAGATGTTTTATTATTATTATTATGTATATTAAATGGACACCAATGGTATAAAAGAGCAGCTCCAAAAGTCTGTCTTTCATATCTTTCATAAAATGTATTTTGTATTTAAAGATTTTGACAGAATGAACTAATGATTAATTTGATGGAAATGCGTTGTGTGGGTGTTGAATTTGCAGTCAGTCTATTAGAATGGCTAATGTAGAATATGGAGAACTGATAATCCAAGTGCAAGGCAAAAAAGCAGAGATGGCGCACTGTCAAAGTCTCCTTTTCCATGCGGTTAATTTGTATCTTGTATATCACTTTTTTACTTTCCCAACCATTTCTGAAAACATGAAACGGACCTCTCATTTCATATTCAGACGTCCAATCATTTTCCGAGGCTGAAATAACAGACCATGACATGTTGAACTCTTGTCGATCGCTTGTACGCTCATCACAATTTAACCTGTGCCAAAAATCATCAAAGCAAAACAGATTCCCCTACACCACAACATTACCATTGCATGAGATGGAGACAGGTCTGCAGTAACATTATTATTCTTCTAAATAAAATGGACCTGTCAGGGATACGGCTGCAACCGAGGCGAGATCTATACGCTTCAGTGCAAAGTGTGTCCTCAAAATAACCTATTGAATAATAAAATAACCCCAGAAAATAAGATTGTTCTTGTGCCGATGGGGGCGAAAAGTCAAAGCCACATCTTGCAGTTCATAACGCTTCTATTATATGGCTGTATCTTTTACCAAACATGTTGTATTGAAAGCTAAAAAAGGAATGCAGCGTAAATGCTTTAGGGTGAAATGTTAACGTTAGGTTCAGGGCTTTAAAAAAAAAAGAGGAAAAAACATACTTCCTTATCCATGCACTAAGAAGAGAACTCGGAAATCTGTAAAAAGATATAGTTATAGCTTAAGCATTACTCTCGGAACATGTAAAAGTTACTTGGGTAAAAGTTGAAACAAAGTATAATTCAAATTTGAATTCATATTTAGTTAAAAAGTAAATGATTAAATTATTAGTAAATTCCATCATCTATAATATTTCATAGATTTTGTAAATGCAATAAAAGTATGGTCAAATGCACAGAAATATAGCTTACTGGTTGTAAAATAAACGCATAAATCTTCTAGATAAGACTTCTCCTAACTTAGGGCGGGGCCAGCTACACCGCGCAGTCCTCTGGTCTCTGTGTGAGGGTCTCAGGGTCCACAGTGTCAAAAACTGCACAGATCCACTATAAGGATTTAGACTTTTCCTGCGTCAGTGTTCAGTCGCTGTTCCCAGTCTCAGTGCTGTGGTGGGATCCAAAGCTGGACTGGAACATATCAAAATCAGTTTTAGTTTACAGATATGATGTACACACTAGTGTTCTTTCTATTTCGGTCCTGTAATAAGTCAAGATATGTGATAAAATGAGAATCCATTGTCTTCATAGCAACGTTAAGTGTAATTAAATGTAAAAATAACAAATGCTTCACTGTTGGTGAAATTGTCAGGCTCGGTTACAACAAACCTATCCTGGTCGTACCACACCTTAGTACAAAATTACATTTCATACTAAGGTCTGGAGGTGCTCCATTGAGTTCCGTTTACAGGTGGGAGGGGTTATCTCCTTTTGCAGATTGAAACGATTGGATATGGAGCTTTCGCGAAAGTTCACCGTGGTAGACCCGGCTGCTGCTGCCCAGGCCACAGGCTGCTCTTCCTCGACTCATCAATACCAGCAACGCCCACATCCAGTCAACCAATAACCACCAGGACAGCAAGTTAAAAGCCGGAGACTCCCACTTCCCAGCCTTCTGAAGTCTGCAAAGCCTCCGCCGCCCCACCTCCTCCTTCTCTCATCGAAGCGTGCTCGCCTACTGCCTCTGCCGTCACCAGTACCTAGGCCCCGGGGGGGGATTATGCACGCGAGCAAGCGCCGTGCTCAACAGCATCCCTCCCGGGCCTAGGGCGCCAAACATGCTCAATCAATAAACATGCTTAAATCTAATAAGTCTAACGGCATTTTCCTCATGGGTCTCTCCAAGGTGAACTGAGTTTACCGTCACGTATGTAATGCGCCCGAGTGTGTAAGCCAGACCGGATTACTTTACTATCGCATTCTTTGCCATTGCCAAACTACAACCTGCCCGTTCGGCACAAACTCTTGACGTCACCGGCACGACCTACAACACCCGCCTTCCGCGCTCTCTGTGTAGCCGGTCGAAATACAACCGATTGTATTCGCTAACACAGGAACCAGACCCAGACGTTACATGCAGTGAAATGATGATTGAGCGGAGTGTACGAATGGCTAAGGCCAGGCTACAACAAACCAAGTCTTGGATTAAATCTGCTTTCTTTGATGCATAAATGGCGTAAATTGAGGGTGTAAAAAGACACTTGGTGTAAATTGAAGGTTAGCATGTTAAGAATCATGCAGGATGTAGTTTCTATTCAGAAATACTTGTCCCTCTGTCATGGCCGCTTCGAGGATGACAGACACACACATGGACATCACACACACTGTGTCATTCTAATAAAGTCTTCTTCAGATGGAAAACTAATGTTATGAAGAACATTAGTTTGGAGAGTTTTGCAAGACAAGCACAAGTGCTCAGCTCCAGTCTGTATAGAGTCACATCACAGCTCAGTCCGGTCAGAAAACCCTGAACTCTATGGTCCATAATATTTATTGTTCTCTTTCTCCTGTTTTTTGAATTTTTTTTCATATTTTATTTCTTTACATTGTCTGCAAAGGTCCTTTAAGTAGTATGACAATTTCCAAAAGTAAGAAGTAGGAAGAACAGAGAATGCTAAGTAGGTGAAAATACTTCAATAATTTCAGGTGGCATGTTATTACCAAAGTTAGTACCTGTCTAATCATCTCCAATGCCATGTGTCGTCACAAACATGGCCTCATTCTCTTTAAAGGATTGCTCCTACTTTCAGTGTCAGGAAATGTCATGCTTCGTTGGGATGAGAGCACCAAGTGGACTGACCGACCATCGGCTAAGTGCAGGTGATGTCAGGGATATTAGATGTCTGCAGATCACATAACATTCAGTCACAACCAAAAAACATGATGTAACAGAAAGAACGATGCTGCTGTTGATCCACACGTCATCACTACATGTGCCTGTGACTTTTATGTTATCATAAACACAAAACCATGGCTTTTATCATGGCTTTCAAGTTTATATCATGGACTATGGCTATTAAAAATCAGTGCTATTGTTGATATTTTAATGCTATGGAAAACACAGAATGGTGTGTCTTAAATATGAGCTCATTGAAATTTGTTATTGTACGATTTAAATGTCCCAACACCTTTCCCCAAAAAACAATCTTTTCAATTGTTTGAATATATTAAATTGACCCAAACTGACCATTGATTATTTATCTTTAATAATTCAAAGACAACAGTTTACAAACAAAGACGTAAAAAAGCAAAATTATATGTTCTACCACCCTCAGCCCCACGACTCAATTACCCAATGACTATCTTAGTTATTTCACATTTAAATTAAGATTAAAAGTAAAGGCGATGTTGAGCAAATTACACTGGGAACCTCACAGAACTGCACAGGCCTTTTTAGTTTTCTTGCTTTTAACTTTTTCCAACTCAAAGCCTTCCTAACTCTGATGGACAGAAGAGCCAATGGTAAAACTTCATCCACTTTGCAAACTTTTCCCTTTAAGGAAATGTAATTCTGCCGGTGAGACGCAGGTTTACTTATTTGGAGAACAGAGGATGTGGGCAGTGCTCAGGCATCAAAATGAAAAATTATAAATAACTCGGGTGCTCTATTAGAATAAAGCTGGGGAACTTTTTAGGATGCACATCGAAGATAACGAAACATACAGTATATAAAGAATAATGTTGATTCTGTTTGGACTGCAGTCTGCTGGCCTGTCTTCCTCAGAGTGGTCACATGATGTCCCTGTCACGTGTCCGCTATTTGACACGGTCTTTAGTGCTGTCTTCCTACCACCAGAGACATGACGACAGCGCCATCTGCAGTCCGACTTCTTCAGGACCGAATCCCAAGTGTGTAAAAGAGCCCCTTGTCCCAGTTTATAGTCCTGGGGGCTCATTTCCATGTTCTGATTGCCTTTTTGAACTAGTATCAGTGTTTGTTGTCCTCAGCCCCTATGACATTACTTAAAATTAACTTGTTGTGTCACTCAGAAAATCAAATGAACCTTGTTGGACATACAAAAGACTTTGATGGGTAAGTGAAGCAAGGTCTTTCAGCTCTCTTTTACATGTTTTTTTTTTTTGCGCTGCCGATGACACGTGTCAAAACACAGTGTCGAGTCCACGTGAAACTGCAGGACTGCTGAAATACGTTATATAAAGGAGCTATACCCGTTTCTGCAAGGTTTGAATGTTTAGCACCGCCCCCAACTCGCTCAGAGGCTTCTCATTTCCCCTACGCTCTCATCCCACGGAGCCATCTAGTTTTATTTGCGATCTGATACACATAGGCAAACATTAGCATGAGCGCAACTTCTTGTAAGCTGTACGACAATCACTGATGAAATGGTACAAAAGCAACGCACTGCTAACAAAATACATAACTGAAAGATTACCGCTAGTTCCGCGTCCGAATGTAGTCCGAGCTTAGATAGTCCGAGGTGGTCCCGCTCCCGCAGGAGTCTCCCCCATAGACAAGTCTCTCCAGAGGATACGATGTAAGCCCTCTTCTCTTCCTCATTGTTGTGTCATTTAAGGTGTTTTGTTGTGTATACAGTCACAGCAAGTGGAGTTATTGCCAATTCTGTTAACATGCTATGTGTTTAGCAGCGCTGTAGAGGCTAGAGGACACCGCCTGCTCGTAACAGCGCCACTCCTTGTTCTGTGAGTGGAGGAGGGCGAGTGTCACGCTTAGTCTCTACTCAGCACTTTTTACGGCCTGAATTCATTCACAAGCTGAATCAAGTTTTCTATTAAATTACGGATTACAACACGACTTGTATGTAGTAATAAGCATAACTCATTAAAAAACCGTAACGCAACTAGGGGTGAAGACAAGAGATGTGGAAATGACGGAACAGGGACTAAAGAACTACACAGGGGTAAAACAGATGAGGGCCGGGCAGGTAATCAAACAACAGGAAGTAGAACTAAAGAAGAAACAGGGGTCAGTAACAAAACAAAACAGGAAATAAACCTAAACTATGACAGTCCATGCCTTGAATAAAGGACTTTTACTTTTCACTTCAGAGTGCCTCGAATCTTTAGTGTTTGACTATAGGTTTATTTATTTTTTCAAATGGGACTGTGGCCATTACAGCAGCTTCTGTAAACACGCCTGATCGTAGCATTGGGCTGATTTCCATCTGTTTTCTCCCAGTCACACTCAAAAGCACAAACTCATTCACGCTGAACTGTTTTGTATATGTTTTTAGTGGTAGGGAAAACTGGAGATCGAACCCATGACCATAATTCACAATGCAGTAATTGGAGTGATTGGAGAGGAGGGATATTCTATGATGAAAATTATGAAAAGTCCAAGGGGAAAGTGACCTCTTAAGGACAACAGTTTTTATTCACATGAATGATCTGAACGATAATTATCGAATCCATTCCAGAAAACAATTTTTTTCATAATATTTTTCATGTCCTCCACTATTACATCATCAGACATCTGGGGAAACTTTCTCAAATCCTTTTTCTCGCCTTTTGTCTGTGCAGAGCCTCTGACCGTTCCCAAAACCACTGACCCGGGAAGCCTCAGAAGTTTGGAGATCAGGACTCGCAGACTCTTTCTAGAAGTTCAACATTATTTTCTCGTGTGTCACCATTCACTTTTCAGAATTACTGCTTGGTGAACGGCTGAGTCTGTGTTGGAGAATGTGTCCTGCCAGCACAAACTGTTCCTTACTGTGATGCTATTTTTGAGTTTGTGCCTCCCACTCACATATCATATACGCACACACATGCATAGGCACAGGCAACAATTCATCTTAAAACAAAGTACATCTTACGGAATTTCATAAAATAGGGCTTTCTGTTATGAAGTGGTGTGCCTGCGGAGATGTAGAGGAAAACAAGGTATAGAATTCAAAGGCGATTATATAGCAGGTCTCGTACAAATGTAGCACAAACGCTCAGGGTGAAATACATAAGGACGGACATGTTGTTTGATGGGCTATGGTGAGATGTAAGGTGTGATGTTTTTGAATATGGAGGTGGAAAGATGGGGGTTATGATCATACGTTTGCTCGCAGATAAACCAAAACTTGCACTTAAAGCTGCACTAACTGACTTTGGGATTTTGAAGCAGCGGACTCTCTGGCCTCGCTCTTTCTCCTCCCCTCCCCACACCCACGAAGCTATCGCCCCCCCGCTACCGCACACCCACTGTTGTTTACGGAGCTAGCGTCTCCCAATATGGATAAATCCATGGATATGAGTTTGCACGTGGATGGTGTGACCATAGAACGATAGAACCAGGAAGCGTGGAGGAACGAGACTTTCTTTTGGATGGCTGTCTCGCTGTGTAAGCAGTAACTGGTGACGAAGACGAGGAAGCTTCAAGTTAGCTCCGCCGCTTGTTGTGCTAACTCAGCTGTCTATGCTAACGACGGACCTGTAGATTTCTCACAAAAGTGGGGGCTAGTGGTCCGTTGTGATTGGTCACAATCTGAGACTCGAAACACATTCTCTTCCTTGTTTCATCAAAACTCTATCTAAAATATAATGTCACGCCAGCACAAATCTGCGCTACTTTTTCTTCAAAAGGACGAATATCCCAATGCACTACATGGACATGGATAGCATTTTCGTAATGAATACTAAAATAAAGTCAGTTAGAAATTATTTTCAATTAGCAAATGAGCGACCATGGCATGTCATACTTCATTCTAAAGCCAATTATCTCAGGGAAAAACCATATAATTCAATCTGCTCTAAAATGGTAACTGAAAAGTAATCTCTATTTGATATTTGGCCCAGATCTGGTTTCATCTGGTTGAAAATAATTTTAATAATTACATTAATAATTTTAATTTAAATACAGTTAATTTGTCAAAAGAAATAAGATTATATAAAAAAAATCATTCATTCACTTTTACACTTCTGGCTTTTAAATTTGGCCCCAGACCAAAACGAGTTTGACACCGCTGGGTTAGACTCTAAAACCCATACTGATACCCTAACCCTTGTTTTGCCTCATTTAGGTTTATGGTTAAGTAATTGGCTATTCTTAAGCCAAGCCAAATCCCGTCAGACCTCTGAAGCTAAGCAAGGCATGGCCTGGTTAGAACTGTGATGTGAGACCTCCTGGCTGCAAAGTGCCAAATTGTCGTTGGGTCCTTACCCACTAAACATCCGACGTCCACTCAACCTCCAGATCACGTCAATATCGCGTTGGTCGGTCGTGACCTTTTATTTACGTCCAAACGACGTCTGTGCAAGGTGCGCATCTGGACGTAAAACAATGACCTCCCATATACGTGGATATGACGTTCAATCCCGACCTCCCCTAGACGTCGAGAACAGGTCATCGGCCGACCGACGCAGTACGTCTTGATCTAGCAATACAATATATAGGCTGTGAAGCAATGTAAGTGTACCTGACTGTAGTGTAGTGGTTAAGCAAATGTGTGCAGCCTTGGTTACGTGAGTTCGAGCCCACGTGTGTGTATCATTATCTTTACATATTTGTTTTGATTTTTAACGAACTATTTTTTTCTGTTTGGTTAAAGACTAATAAACACTCAACATAGGATTACGTAGTGGCTAATAATAAAACTTGTGAATGTATGCATTTGTTGTGCTAACAATCTCAAGTTTGCAAATAAGGGGTGAGCACTTGAGATTTTATGCAAAGGCATGGGTTCACAAGTTTTATTATTAGCCACTACATAATCTTATGTTGAGTGTTTATTCGTTTTTAACCAAACAGAAAAATTGTTCGCTAAAAAGTGAAAAGTCAAAAAATTTCCAACGGGGATTTGAACTCGCGTCGTTGCAACTGAAGTCTCATTACGCAACCGCTACACCACCGCCAGGCATGTTTTCTGACTACTGTGAAAAAATAATAGATAACACCCTAAACAACCGACGCACACTTATATAACTTAGGCTTTACAGCCTGACACGTGAGTCGCTCGGTCGAGGACCTGTTTTCCACGTCTAAACAACGTAAGGTGTGCATCTGGACGTAAAGCAATGTCTTCCCAGACGTTGATATGACATTGAATCTGTACCTCTGTCGCTGCCCTGCTTTATTTACTTGGAATCACCCTCTCTAGTAAGTACACAGTCTGCACAGTTTTTTCGTATGGGTCTACCTGTTGTATGGCTGAGAGCTTCTCCAAATAACGTTGTTTTGCTTTTCCCTGTACGGTCCATTTCCTTTCGCCTTCACTTTCTCCATTAACTGTCTTGCTAGTGTTGTAATCGTAGATGTATCTACTGCCGAAATAATAAACGCGCTCAAGTTAAAGACCTCTGGAGCGTTAGCATAGACTGTATATATTGAGCGTTAGTGGCGTTGCCCCTGGCAACCGATAGAGGATCCTATCAACATGGCCGACCGGATTAGACCCCGCCCAAATTATCACGTGACTCCTCATTCTCAATAGATGTATCATTTCCACATTGAAAAGAGTTGGAGACAGAAAGTAAGTTGTTTTCTCACGTATACGTGGATTTTGTTAAGTATATTTTGTATATTATCTGTATTTTGAATTGCCAGTGCATGAATCTATAATAATAACGGCTGGCACTGCTCAGCTGAAAGGGAGACACCTTTTTTTAGTTTTTAACTCATTCACTGCCCAATCACGACAAAACTCGTCATGTTGAATAGTAACGCTCACTGCCCATGACGAGTTTGACGAGTTTTTCGTGTTATTACATGGGAGGCTACAGTAATGTCTGGCGCACCTTGTGAATGACCCACAATACTGATATATAGTGCAAATGTACCTGTAATGATAAATCAACACCAGTAGGATGCAGTATTGCACCACAGGAGAGGTCATAAGTCAGTGGAGAGAAGGAGGAGGAGTGTGGGGGTGTTTGGAGAGCGTGCTGCTGTAGCAGAGCGAGCGATGATAGCGTAGCATTGAGACAGATCAGCGATCTAGTTTAGCGATAGTATAGCAAGAGTGATGGCGAAAAAGAATAGTTATAAGCAGTTGACACTGCTTCAGAGATTGACTCGCGGATCAGTGAGTGAGGTCGAGAGGGGAGAGAGTGGAGACCCCGGTGGAGGTCCGTCTCTGCAGCTACATTTGCGCGGAGCAAGAGCAGAGACACACCTTCCGCCTCTCGCAGCGTATCAGCTGCTGCTGTTACTGATGCCTCGGATTCGTTCAGAGAACCTGATCATGATTTATCGGATGAGTGGTTGCAGTCTCAAACCAGCAGAGCATCCTCTCCAGAAGCTCCACAAAGAGTCAAAGGTAAGAACTTGCTAAATTGCCTAGAATATGCTAACTTGAGAGGAGGGAAAGGCGCGGAAACTTGCTCTGATCTGCTAAGTAACACAGCGCTCAAATCCTACTGTTTCTTTAGTAAATGCCAGTTATGCGTTTTATCATTGTTGTATTTATTATTTTTATGTTTAGTTATTTCATGCTTGAACATCTTGTTGTAGTGTCATAGCTCTGACTAAATGAAATGTGTTCTCCATTCACAGATTCTGATAAAAGAGCCCTCCCCCTGTCCCCCATTGGGGTTGACAGAGCATGGAGGTAAAGATGATTCCTCCTCATACCATTGTACATATTATTGTATATATTCTCCTGGTATAGTGATTTACAAATGTATATTATTTACAGGTGGTGCATCAAGAGGCAGTTGCTGTGCACAAAAAAGGTAAAAGAACTACTATTTCTATTCTTGTACATCCCATGGCAATATAATAATAATAATATAGTATACTGTGTTTGGTCCAAAAGCAGTCAGTGAATAATGTGGGAGGAAGGCCTTCATTGTATTTTATGTATTGATTTATTGTAACAAATTCACTGTATAATATATTTATTGTGTGTATCAAATTTCCAGCACGTTCGTCACCCAGAAGCTCTGGGGAAGATGGCTGACAGGAGGATGAGTGGGAGCCGAGTCAGTCCCTTCAAAGGAGCTCCTGGACCTCAGAGGCTGCGGACAGAGGCTGCGAAGCTGGATTCATCTGATCCAGCTGACTTTCTGGAGCTCTTCTTCACGGAGGGAGAACTACAAATGGTACACAGCGTGTCGTGTTCCGTTGCACAGTGTTTCAACCTCTACAACTCAAAGCTGAACTACTGGGAGGACTGAAAAAGCAGATAAACTCACTCATACACACACTCACAAACACTCACTCGCACACTGACATTCACACACACACACTCAAATTCACACGCTTCATTCTATTTTATACATCTATAGTTTTATTGATCTTTGTGTTGTTGTTGTTTGACGTTTTGGTTGATGGAATAGAAGAAAGTAAAATTTTCTATCTGTGAATAAATTGCCAACAATTTGCCATCAAAAGTATTATTTCAGAGTCATGTTTTTATAATTTTTGTAATGGAACAAGTGTGGAGATGTTTTGAGTTGTCACTAAAGCAGCAAAAATGCATCTAAAAGTCACTTTTCTGCTTGATATGTTCCTGTTTACATACAGCTCGTTTTCTCTGTTTTCTTGCTCAGACCAGGTGTTATGGGTGAAAGTATGCTTTGTTCTATGGCGAATAACTCAAGAACGGTAAGAGGTAGAAACAAACTGTTTTTTCAGAGTAAAGCAGAGAGGTTAATCTTTAATTTGGTGCCCTTGGTGTTTACATCGTCTAAAAAATGAATATTCTGTGGCACTTCAAAGTTGGGTCAAATCACCTGAAATTGCTGGCAGAACGCACTTCTCAAATCTGAAAATGCCTGGCAGTCAGTGAGTTAAGTTAAAGTTTAAAATATTATATTGTTTTTCATATTTCAAACTATTTTTAACACATTAGAATTCTTAGGTTAGACTGTCCAACAAACTATGTGTTAAAAAAGGTTAAGATTCTTGAGTTTTAAAATAATAATTCAATTCTAAAATGTAAAGTTACTGTATATTTCACAATGGTTTATAAACTGCAAAAAGACAACAGTACTTAGTAAACTAAGTTTAAAAACAGGGAGATCAGCTTTAATATTTGGGACACTCCCATCATTTAGACACCTGTGATGTCATCAGTTGGAGTTGAGTTCAGGTGTGGGACCATGTGGGACCATGTGGGACCATAGGAGCACACAGATGTTACCTGCTGCAGAAAGAGTTTAATGTTCGTGTATTGCTTTGTTTAATAAATGGATTTAATGTCTTCCCATTAAATCTTCCAATGTCAGAGACTTTCACTTCTTCTCACTGTGGCTGTTTAAATGAGCCACTACAGTTGTTATTTTTGTTATTGTTAGCTGCAAATATTAAATATCCATTCATCTGCTGGTAGCAAGCTAACTAGCGCTTGCAACTCTATTCAATTTCTTACTTTTTCTTATAAACTTTAAAACCAGCCATATGTTAATTAAAATACATTTACCTTTGCTAATGCAGTCAATTATTGTGAAATCCATAGAGTATAATTTCATGATTGTTGCAATAACTAATGTTCTGTGTGTATGTCAGGGGGTGCAAAATGGGTGGTGGGTTTTAATATGGTTTTATTCATATTTTATGCATGTTGTGTTTGTGTGTTTTTAATATTGATTTTTAACTGGCACCACCTGAAGCACCCCGGCTCCCCACGTGAGCAATCAAGACACGAGTGAGTGGAGGAGCTGTCACAGGCGTTTAGCCTGGCTCCAGCCGACCTTTAGCCCCGCCTCCATGGAGTTTCTGCGGGCAGGTCGGTCTGGCATTCCTCAATGGAAAAAGTATTATGGGGGGCGTGTTCGAACTGAAACAGGAAACACAATCCCCCTTCGTACTATTGGATAGTCCAACAACCAATGAGAGCGAGGTGTGGCGTATTTATGCGACGTTATTATTGTTTACCTTCTCGCATGCTGCCTGTAAAATGAGTGCAAACGACTTGTGCCGGTGTTGCAAAAAGAACTTGAAGATACGCGGAGTATTTAGCAACACGTTACTAATTTTTGAGAGAAATAAAAAAGGTAAATCCATATACGAACAAGTCCTCCATTTAGGATTACAACTTCATAAGACATCAGAGAAATCTACGCGCATTTGTCGGTCCTGTCACAACCTGATTACAAGACTGGAACGCGACATTCCCGTGTTCAAATCATGGACAAACGAAGAAGGAGAACCGGCTGAAGAAGCATGCTCATCAGAGTCACCATCAGAGAAGAGAGACCGGGAGCTGAGCCCTTCTAAGTCGCCCAGAGCCCTGAAGAAGTTCTGTTCCAATCATTTAACTGCAGCCGTGCAGAACCGCGAAGAAGCATCACAAAGGTAAGCGCATGTTAAAGAAAAAAATTCTACCTATTATTTTATACCCACAATCTCGATTGCCAAGTGTTTCATATATGAAGTCGTGTTTATTTACAATGTGATTAACACATAACCAATTTCAATGCAATACATCAATGATTAAACCATCTGAGGCATATTAGCTGGGCCAAATCCGAGTCAGGTCAGGCAGTGTTCCCCTGAGCTGCTCTACAATTGCCTCTGGGCTCACCATAATAAACATGGTATATTCCAATGCATTGTCAAAGCTTATGCTGCAGTTATTCTCACTGTCACTTTGTCCTATATTGTAGGTTGTCACCCATTACCCATCACAGACCATTGCTAAGGCATGTGATTCAGAAGATGCCTCAATAGTCAACAACATAAACCAAAAGGCAAGGCAAGTTTATTTATATAGCACAATTCATACACAAGGCAATTCAAAGTGCTGAACAAAACAAGAAAGCATTAAAATCATAAATTATCACAGAACATTAAAAAGAAAGATAAAAATATAAAATCCCTCAGTTGTATGCACAGTTAAACAGAACCGTCTTTAACCTGGTTTTAAACATTGTCAGAGAGGAGGCCTGTCTCACATCTTCAGGAAGACTGTTCCAGATTTTAGCAGCATTAATCTGAAAAGCAGCCTCCCCATGTTTAGTTCTGACTCTGGGCACTAACAGGAGTCCAGTCCCTGTGCTCCTCAGAGTCCGGGCTGGTTCATATGGGACTAACATGTCACTAATATATTTTGGTGCGAGGCTATGGAGAGACTTGTACACAAGCAGAGCTGTTTTAAAGTCTATTCTCTGAGCCACAGGAAGCCAGTGCAGAGACCTGAGGACTGGACTAATGTGGTCGTACTTCCTGGTTCTAGTCAGGACTCGAGCTGCTGCATTTTGAATGTACTGCAGCTGTTTTACAGCCTGTTTGGACAGACCTGTGAGCAGGCCATTGCAGTAGTCTAACCTACTGGAGACAAATGCATGGATAAGAATCTCCAAGTCTGCTTTAGACACTATGTTTTTGATCCTGGCAATGTTTTTTAGATGGTAAAAAGCTGCTGATGTTACTGATTTGATGTGGCTATTAAAATTTAAGTCTGAGTCCAGTATTACCCCTAGATTTCTGACCTTGTTTGAAGGTTTTAGGGAGAGAGACTGTAGGTGACAGATGACGCTCTCTCTTTGTTTCTGGGGACCAAAGACAATCATTTCAGTTTTGTCTGCGTTTAGCTGAAGGAAGTTGTTTTGCATCCACTCACTGATCTGTTGGATACAGTGAAGGAGTGAGTCCACTGGTCCATGTTCTCCTGCAGTCAGTGAGACATAGATCTGAGTGTCGTCTGCATAGTTATGATAGGAAACTTTGTTTCTGCGTATTAACTGACCTAACGGCAGCATGTCGAGATTGAACAGAAGAGGTCCCAGGATCGACCCCTGTGGGACTCCACAGGTCAGGGCCATATGATCTGAGACACAGTTTCCAATCTCCACAAAGTACTTCCTGTCTTCAAGGTAAGACCTAAACCAACTTAGGGCGGTGCCAGTGACGCCAACCCAGTCCTCTAGTCTCTGTAAGAGGATCTCATGGTCGACGGTGTCAAAGGCAGCACTTAGATCTAACAAGATTAAGATTGAGACTTTGCCTGCGTCAGTGTTCAGCCGGATATCGTTTGTAACCTTAACGAGAGCAGTCTCAGTGCTGTGGTGGGGTCTAAAGCCGGACTGAAACATATCAAATGAGTTGTTGATTATAAGAAATCTAGTAAGCTGTAGGTAGACAACTTTCTCAAGGACTTTCCCCATAAATGGCAGATTTGAGATGGGACGATAGTTGTTAAGTACAGTGGCATCCAGACTGCTCTTTTTTAGCAGGGGCCTGATGACTGCAGTTTTCAGGGCCTTTGGGAATATTCCAGAATGAAGGGACATGTTTACTATCTGTGTGAGTGAAGGTAACAGACTGCTCAGAACAGACTTCAGAAATCTAGTGGGTAGTACATCCAGGCTGCATGTGGAGGAGCTCAAACTGGAGATTATCTCTTGGACAGTTTTATCATTTACAGGTGCAAAGTGAGTTAGCTCAGAGAGCCTTTCTGGCTGTTGGATGGTTATCTGTGGATTGGAGACAATGGCGCTTTTGATGCCTTGAACCTTGTCATTGAAAAAATTAGCAAACTCATTGCATTTACGTTTGGAAGTAAGCTCTAATGGCATTTGAACAGGGGGGTTTGTTAATCTATTAACTGTTGAGAACAGAACACGCAGATTGTTGCTGCAGCCTTCAATCATTTCAGAAAAATACCTTTCTCTCGTACTACGTAGCACCCGGTTAAACTCGCACAACTTATCTTTGAAGATCTCGTAATCTACCTGGAGGTTGGACTTGCGCCACTTCCGCTCGGCCCTCCGGCACTTTCTCTTTTGTGCCCTGACCGAGTCTGCTTTAGCCCACGGCGCCTTCTGCTTATTTTTCACTATTTTAACCTTCACAGGGGCAACGGTATCCAGAACATTCAAAACACTAGAGGTGACAGAGTTAAACAGTTCATCTACAGTAGAATACGATGCATTCTCAAAGTTTATCATTTCCATAAATAGTTCACTCGTATTTTCATTTATGCGCCTTCTTCGAACAGTTGCAGAGTCCACTGGTGGTTTGTTAGTGAAACACATGTCAAAAAAAACACAGAAATGATCCGAAAGAGCAACATCGACCACGTTTACATTTGAAATAATCACCCCCTTTGTAACTAACAGATCTAGAGTGTGCCCTCTGCTGTGGGTGGGGCCACTTACGTGCTGAGTGAGATCAAAGGATTCAAGTACAGAACTCAGCTCATTTGCATTTCTGTCATCAACATTATCCACATGAATATTAAAATCACCTGTAATAACCAAACTATCAAAATCTGTGCATACAACTGAAAGCAACTCGGTAAAATGATCAATAAAACTGTGACATGACTGCGGTGGCTTGTATAGGACAACGAAGAGTATTGGAGGAGATTGTTTTTGTTGTATTTTAAAAGACACATATTCAAATGACGAAAACTTCCCAAGAGACATTCTATGGGAGACAAAGTGGTCTCTAAAAATGGCAGCTAAGCCTCCTCCTTTTTTGTTTTCCCGTATTTCAGATTCAAACTTGAAATTTGGTGGTGATGCTTCTATTAAAACTGCATTTTCTGAATTTTGGTCAAGCCAAGTTTCAGCCATGAACATAAGATCAAGATTATGAGAAGAAATAAAATTATTGATTAAAAAAGACTTGTTACAAAGAGATCTGACATTAAGCGTAGCAAGTTTCAAAGTTTCAGTATCAGCGGTTGCGGTCGGCTGATTCTTACACGGAACAAGAATTAGATTTTCCAGATTAGACTGATTAACTCCAGATGTTTTTCTGTAATGTATTCTTTGTGTTATCACTAAGGGAATGGCACAGGTGGCTTCATGACAGGGCCCCAGCCAGTCTCTCCTCTAACTAGACTGCCAGTGGCTGCGAAGCAGAGACCCTGTGCATCCTAGTGTTTAGAGAAAAGAGGGGTAGGGGAAGGCGGGGGAGGAGGATGGAGAGGTGGGTGGCTTTTGGGTGTTGAACGAGGGGGGCAGGGAGGTGGATGGGTTTTTGGTGATGGGTTAGGGGAGGGGCAGGCTGAGTTGGGTGGTGGACGAGGGGGGAGTGGAGGTGGAGGGTTTCTTGGTGCTGAGTTAGGGGGGGGGGGAGGTGGGCTAAATGAGCAGGAGGGGGGGGTGGAATACTTATGGGGTTAGAGGAGGGACGGGTGGATTTTGTGGGAGAATTTGAGTTGGACGCCCTAGGTGGCTTTGGAGGTACGTATGGGGAGTAGTTTTGAATGTTAGATAGGACTCTTGATCTGGCTACAGTGGGTGTGAGAGGAATAGTCTTCATCGCCGATCTTATCATGCCTGCAGAGTGTTCCGGTAAATCCAGTAGTGAAGGCGGGGATAGAAAACAAAGGGAAAGGTCGTCCTCATTTTCCCTAGATGGAGTGGATGTAGCGGGGGGACCCAAGCCGGGTCCATGGAAGGTGATGAGGGAGTCTTTGGTGGAGACAGAGGTGGTTGAGGAACCCCCAGTACAGGCCTGACTGTAGCCTGGAGCAGTGGGGGAAGCTTCACGGGAGCTGTAGGTGGGGAAGGTGCTGCTGAAGATGATGGAGCAGCCACTGCTGCTGCTGTATCCACTGCTGCTGGTGAAGATGATGGAGCAGCCACTGCTGCTGCTGAAGATGATGGAGCAGCCACTGCTGCGGCTGTATCCACTGCTGCTGCTGAAGATGATGGAGCAGCCACTGCTGCTGCTGTATCCACTGCTGCTGCTGAAGATGATGGAGCAGCCACTGCTGCGGCTGTATCCACTGCTGCTGGTGGTGCTGTATATGCTGATGGCGCTGATGAAGATGTGGCAGCTGCTGATGATGCTGGGGGTGGAGGCGTTGAGCTCTTTCGAAGCCGTGGAGGTGTTGAGTTCTTTTGGAACCTTGGAGGTGTTGAGTTCTTCTTGAATCGTGGAGGTGTGGAGTTCTTTTGAGGCGGTGGGGGTGCAGAGACCTCGGGAGTCGGTGGAGATGGTCGTGATGTCTGTGCCCTTTGCTTCTTCTTTCTCCCTTTCAACGGCTGCACGCGCTGCGCAGGCTGAGGTCTTAGGGCAGATGCAAAGTTATCCATCAGCACTTTTACTCCGTAGTTGTTCAGATGTGGGCCTTTTTCTTCAAAAAGCTCGTGCCTATTCCAGAACAGATTAAAGTTTTCAATGAAGCCAAGTCCTCTGCGTGAACACTCATTGAGTAGGAATGTGTTTAGCTGATACAGACGGCTAAACTTCTCCATTTTTCCATCTATATTTGGCAGTGGGCCACTAAGAAAAATTGTTATGTCCATTTTCTTGAGGTCATCCAGTAACAGCGTTAAATCCATTCGTAACTTCTCGCTTGCCTTCTCATAGAATATCTACCGCCCCCGTGTGGGATCAATAATGTACGCACACCACTGTTCTCAGATAACACTTTAGGCAGGAGAGTTCTTATCTCAGCAACTTTAGCAGAGTGAACTGAGACAGTGAGCATGGACTCCATGTTTACATTTTTCACCGAGCCATCACACTGGAAGTGTTTACGGACGCCTCTCTCGAGGGGTGGGGAGGGGTTCTGGGTCAGAGCTCCGTGGAGGGCTCTGGGTCAGATCCATCTCCGCACATCAAATATACTGGAGATGGAGGCAGTGCGCAGGGTGCTACTGCACTTTGCACCACGGTTACAGGGAAGACACGTGATGGTGCGTTCAGAACAGACAAACACCACCGTGGTGGCCTACATAAACAGGCAAGGGGGGCCGAGATTCCCCCGCTCTCCATCGCCTGGCGGCCCTCATCCTGATCTGGGCCGATGCGAATCTGCTGTCTCTCAGGGCACGCCACGTTTTCCCGGAGACAGGAACCAGGGGCGGACCTGATGTCCAGGGGGGGCCCACTCAGGGAGGAGTGGGGCCTGGCCCCGCAGATAGCAGCTGCAGGTATTGCAGAGGTTCGGTCGGACCTCGGGTCGACCTATTCGCCAGTGCAGGCAACGGCTCTGTGGTCCACTCTGGTTCGCGCTGCGGCCCCACAGACAATCCACCTCTGGGGGTGGATGCCCTGGCGCATTACCTCCGTGGCCGGGGGGTCTTCTGTATGGCTTTCCCCGACCGCGCCTCTTGCCGGTTCTTCTGAGGAGAATCGAGCAGGAGGGTCGGGTGAAAGTGATCCTCGTCGCCCCGGACAGCCCTCCCGCATGCCCTCTGGTTCCCGTTTCATTGAGGGCATGCGGTGTGCGACCCCTGGCCTCTCCGGGACGAGCCCGGGGCTCTGGTCCAGGGAGGGGGACGCTTCACTCGCGTCCGGTTACTGGGCCGCAGACTCTGGGTCTGGAGCTGAGAGGCGGGACTCTCGCTAGGTCTGGGTTCTCCCCAGTCGGTGGTGGAGACCATTCAGGGCGCTAGGGCCCCTTCCACCATCAGGGCGCTACGGATGTAGGTGGAAGGATTTTCAGTGACTGGTGCGCGGCCCGGTCTGGGACCCCATGTCCATGCCCTCTGGGGGAGGGAGGGAAGTGTGGGCTTTTTACAAGAGCTTTTAGAGAAAGGGAGGGACTGCCGGCACCCTGGCGGTGTTCGCGGCAGCCATTGCCTCTGGACATGAGGGTTCGGAACCTTTTCGGCTCGTTCCCACCCACTGGTCAAGCGTTTCCTTGGGGGGCCAACGCGAAAAGCAGGTTCCTCAAAGGACCCCCCCCCCACTCTGGGACCATTAAAGTGGTTTTGAAGGGGTTATCGGGATCTCCCTTCGAACCTGTGGGCCCAGGCCTGCCCTGAGTGTGTGGCTCTCAAGACTTGCCCTTTGTTATTTATTGTTGTAACTTTTTGTGTTTTTAACTATTTTATTGTTTTTAATTACTTGTGTGATTCTTATGTTTTTAAATTACTTATGTGATTTTAATGCTTTTTAATTACATATGTGTTTTTAATTGTATTTTAATGGTGATGATTTGTGCATTGTGTGGTGTGGACTGTGAGGCGCTTTGTGTTGCCCTGTGCAGGAAAAGCGCCCTACAAATAAAGATTGATTGATTGATTGATTGACCTGCGCCTTGAGAATAAAAGACTGAGATGGAGGGGGAAAGACACAGAGAGAGGAACAGAGGAGGGCAGAGCCGGTCCGGAGGAGGACATGTGACCGGGCCAAGGACGAGCACCGCCAGCCAGAGACCACGGGGCACTGAGGCCAGCGGGGAGAGCGGCACCGGTGAGGCGCGCATTGATAGTGCATTGGCGCGTGCGCGCCCGGGCTAGGCCCAACGACCGGGATGTGCCGGCTCTCCCTCGCGGGTGCCCGGTGGCGACCCGTGGCCGGCGAGCGGCTGGCGGGACTGCGGCCCGGTCCCGGGACTGGGAACAAGACACGGGAGCCAGGCGCGGCGGGTGAGAGCCCCGTGGTCTGGCGGCCCAGGCCGTGGGGACGCATTTTAGCCTGTTTTAGCCTCTGTTTTAGCTTTTTAGCCCTTTCTTTAGCTTAGGTTTTTATTGCTTTTATTTACTTGTTTTTAATGTATTTTATAATAAATTGCTTTTAATTCGCTTTTAATACAGTGGTCCTTTTTAAATCCGGGTCCGAAGAACCTGCTTTTTTTACCCCTGTGACCTGTATTCCTGATGTGTCATGTGTGTTTGAGTCTTACAGGTGTCAGACTGTATTGAAGGTGTTCAAAGGTAAGAATCACACTCTCACACATTGATTGTTCTGTATTAATATGTTGTTTTGAGAATAAACCATTATTTGGTGTATTCTCTTTGAAAACATCTATCTTTTTCTCAGATTGTTCAGCAACTCACTCAAGATGAGGGAAAAGAGCAACAAGGGGAAAATGCCCCCTCGGAAATGCAACATGTGTAGAGTAATACAGGGTAAGTAGCTTTCAGGGCTCATTTGTCCATGTGCAAAACAAATGCACATTTGCAATTGTTTTTACATGGAATTACTCCAATGACCAAAGCCTTATCCCAAGTTTCTCAGACGGAGTGTCTTCCAGTGTCTTGAGCTAGTGCAGTGCCAAGGTTTGTATCACATGGTGATGGATCGAGTGGTTTGAGGCATTAATAGAAAGTTATGTGTTGTTATATCACTTTGCCACATTATGTTGAAACTAAACATGTTCCACATTTTCAGGTGCTGTGCTTGGACCTTGTGATGAGAGACTGAAGACCAAGAGAGGACACATGTTGGAACATCAACATTCAATAAATGCATTCTTCTGCCTTTCAGATTGTGTTTTTACATCTGGGGAACCTAGAGTGTAGCTTGTGCCTGTTTTAATACTGATCCAAACATAGGCGCTACAATCATGTTTTTTTACTTTGGCATGAACTGTTCAGTACAGTAGTGTTCATAACACTGTGCCCTGTGTGCTTTAACTTGTACTTTGATGTAGAG
Organism: Knipowitschia caucasica; assembly: GCA_964034765.1. Classification (NCBI taxonomy): domain Eukaryota; kingdom Metazoa; phylum Chordata; class Actinopteri; order Gobiiformes; family Gobiidae; genus Knipowitschia; species Knipowitschia caucasica. Next base: position 23,730,754 of record OZ035836.1, on the reverse strand, counting down.
TAACATGATTTTTAATGCAGCTCCATTTGCAATAATGACTGATATCCTTCTACTACAGTTGTTCTAATGATTTTTGAATGCTGTGTTTATCGTTTATTGCCCAGAGTCAGAACTAAACATGATATAGCTGCATTTCAGATTCACAAGGCTAAAATCTGGAACTGTCTTCCTGGAAATGTGAGACGGGCTTCTTCTTTGACAATGTTAAAATCCAGGTTTAAAACACTTCTGTTTCTGCTTCAACTGAGAGATTTTATTTGTATCTTTTTAATTTACTGTCAATATTTATAATTGTAATGCCTTGTTTGATTGTTTCTATCTTTTGTTCAGTGCTTTGAGTTTCCTTTTGTTTTGACTGCTATACAAATAAACTTGCCTTGCCTATTGCAAAAAGTATGTCTCGACCAGTGAGTGATTCTGCAGAGGTTAAGTAGGTCAATAGGACTGTAAATGGACGTTATATAAACGTCAATATTTTGGTCATATAAGACGTCGAGAGGACGTCGGACCCGACCGGTTCTGTACCACATTGCAACCTTGAATGAACGTGGCCGCGACGTCATTTGAACGTCCAGATGACGTTGAAATGACATAGTTTTGACATCTGCTTGCTTAGTGGGAACGACTGAAAACAAACGTCATATAAACGTCAATATTTTGGTCATATGAGACGTTGATAGAACGTCAGACCCGACCGGTTCCGTACCACATTCAAACCTTGAATTGACGTGCCATCAACGTAACATTTGGAGGTTGAGGTGACGTCGGGAAACGACGTCGAGAAAACTTTCATTCTGCACCCACCAGTGACCTATATTCTACGTCGGACAACGACGTTCAAATTACGTTGATTCAACGTCGGCTTGCTTAGTGGGTAGGCAAGACATGTCTCTCACATTGCTTAGATTGTTTGTGTGTGTATGTGAATGCTTGCAAGGAAACCATATACTAGTTGCCTTGCTTCTGTCAGTGTGCCCCAAGGCAGCTGGGGCTAAAATATTAATATGTATGGAGTGAAAGAATTAATTTTCAAAAAAGCCCTTTATAAAACTGATCATATCATAATAATAATTATTATTAATATTTTCCCTGGCTTTAAGTAAGCCAAACACCAGTAAATCATATAGAAAACAGGGGCCCAGTATGAAGTAAAATCCTAATATTTATTTCATGGTATTATTTGGCCATTTGTCAGAAAATTGTCAAATATTTTAGGTTTTATATAACTTGTTTTGCCTAATCCTTAGTGACAAAATCAGGCGCACAATATGTAGCAGTAATGAACATGTAAATAACAATAATCGGTTTTACTTAGCTCTTTATTGGACACTCGAACGTGCTTCACGTGTCTTTATTCATTAAAATAAACTACTACTAGCCACCGCTGCCCTGGGGCACGCTGACATGACGGGTATGATGTTGGCCCCTGCGACCACCGCCAACAATTCACTTACACACAAGACTCATTCTAGACAATGTGGGTGAAGTACCAATGTCATATTTATTTGAAGTTATTGTGACATTCTCACAAATGTATTAAAAAAACAAAATATTATTCCTTTAATGTCGTTAGTTAATGTATTATAGGCATTCATTCTATTATTTTTGATTCAAAATTTTTGATCTATCTGCATGTGTCATTATGAGTTCTAAAGTGCTAAGTCTTATAATTGTGAACACATTAATTATTGTATGTCTACCTTATTAGCACATTTAGAATATGCTTTGTGCTTGTAAATGTCCTAATCAACACCTATAGGTTTGTAATGTGAGCTACTATGTACTACTTTTCCTGGGGGATCAATAAAGTTTCTCAATGTCTGTTATACAATAGTGTTATACGACTCCTGTTGTTAGTTTACTGCTGCCAAAGAAGTTGCTTTCCGATCTCATAAAAAGTGACATTGTAAAAAACGGAGCCAGACATGCCATTATATATTATCAACTACTGCTGCCAGATAAATTTGTCAAAGGCTTGAGTAAAGGGTGCAAACATTTATTTGCATTCCACCCATAAATACATGTCCATAAAGACTTTCTCTCTCACAAAAACACTGAGACAATCTCTTTTTAAAAGCTAAGGCCCTGTCCACACGAAGTCAAGCTCAGGCCTAAACGCAAAAATACTTTATCAATCCAGTGTATCGTCCATACAAGGCCGGCGTTTTGGGGGGGTGTAAACGAACATTTTTGAAACTAGGTCCCAGAGTGGAAAGATTTCAAAACTCTGTATATGCCGCTCCGTGGTTACTGCCTCTCCGCAATGTATCTGAGACGCTTGCGTCATCGCCCCGCCTCTTGTTAAAGCACGCATGCGCCGCACTCAGAAAATAATGACAACAACATGTAGCTTGTTGGTTTTGTAATCCAGTGCGACCCGAAGCAACAGTTCAACCTCATCGTCCGTCCATACTAATGTTGTACCAGCTCGCCCACTCGCCATGTTGTCTGTTTACAAAATTCTGCGCATGCCCAGTTCCTGTCACGGAAGTTTGGGCTTGATCCCGTCATTGCGTCACAGCGCCACCAACAGGTCTGGCATAGTTTCACAGCGTTTTCAGGCGTATTGACTACATTCATATGGACGCACACATTTACTGAGCTAACTCCGTGTTTACAGAAAAAGTTTCTGAAATTATAAGCGTTTTGTCTTCGTGTGGATATAGCCTAAGTGGTCCGCTGTCATCACGAACACCAGTGCATTAGCCAAACCCTGCAGATATCAGGACACAATGAACCACCGGCTTTGCTTCGACTCATTATTCCTAACATTCTCTGTCACCACCCGTTGGACAGGTCAGGCAGGCTTATTAAGATCTGCAAAAATGAGACCAAGACCTAAAAAAGTGCTAAAAATCCTCTAAACGTCACCACTCGCTTAAGGAGATGGCTGTGTTCAAACCACGGTCTCAATTAACCAGCGGTGAGGAATCATCAGCCAAAACCTAAAACGCTTTCCCAAGAAACCAATTATTGGCCAAGTCACATTGTCTAATTCAGCGTGACACATCTGGAAGGCCGAGAACAGGGGAAATGTTGAGGCTGGGGTGATAGGGGACTATAGGCTGCCGCTGTGACCTTAAGATATAATCCATTTGAGACAATATCTGTGTTAGTATGCAGCGCACAACACCACTCATCCATCTCACTGCTAAGGTCAGCATCTCTTTCACTCAGTCAATATGAAATATTAAGGGGCAGCTGTAACAGCGAGAATGACATCGCATGGCCAAGGAATATCTCGACAGCAAGTGTTAGATTCACTATCATCTCTTTTTAAAAATGTATGTTTTATCTCATGAAAAGATAACGAACACAAACACACATAGGTCCAGGATAACAAACACGTCCAATTCCCTGCAAATGTAATTCAAAGATATATATATACAGTGAGTGAGGGGGCTTCTATCTTGTGGCAATCATCTTGGAGGACTATACACAGGACACAAGAAATAAAAAAAAAACACGTCAATATTGGTCCATAAGGGGCAGTCGAGCAATGTTCATGGGGGGGAAACATTTCTACACGGAGTTCAAGATATGGGAAAAGAATCATTGTTGTAAGACAGTGGAGGCATTTCAGTCGCATCCTTGTGTACATTACAGAATATATACGGATGGATTTTCAGCAGGCGCTCTCTGCTGTGCCTGTCATTTGCAGGAAGTGCAGTTTTTAGTGGGTGTTCGACCACTGACGTTTAAACCATTGTGTCTATAGTCTTTTATCCGAGCACCTGTCGCAACCATAGACTGTAAATATTAGCGGACGTAGTGACGCCTATTTCCCTCGTTGAAATGTACGTGTGATCGCCGCAAATGTACGTGTGATCACCGCAGACTTTTTCAAAGTGGCCGCAAGCAGCCCCTCCCGCAGGAAAATGGTCAAAAAACACTTGTGGAGCGAAGGCTGATTCATTTTTACATGCGTTAGCCGGCACGAGCCGGTTCAGTAGAAAACTGTATGAGAGGGAAAAAAATGCCATAAGAAATGACTGGATAATTCTGTTTCCGGGTACACCACCACAGGCAAGAAGTCGGAACTAATTTGTGTGCAGACAACAATGATAGCTAATGCAATAGCTAAAGAACTAATTAATTATAATCAATTATAATTATAAACTGATAAGTAATTATCTTTACCACCTTATTTTATCCAGAAAAAAATATTTACATTTGCTGACTGCCCGGTCCCCCTCAAAATCAGGAATGACTACATGGCCTCCAAGGAAACACATCCATGAAGTATACAACGTGTGCTGCTCTGTGTTAACACCAGATACATCTTTCTAACTGGGATAATATCTGTCTCGGCAGAGTGATGAAACCACCATTTACATGAACAAGACATGTGGAATGGTTTTAAGTGCCGTGCACAATGCCATCGCCATCCATCTCTTCTATAAACTATTACTTAACTTTACAGAGGCGAACAGCAGCAGCGCCTGGATCCATGGGGAAAACAAAGATTGAAAAAGGTTTAATTCTGTATATTGGTGATTCATGGCAATAAGTTTCGAATCACAAAAGTGCATAGATCATTTTGTACTTGTGTTCCAAAAGTATTTAAAATCGGATATAAATCCTTAAATAAGTATTGATACTTAAAAGAAATACAGAAACATGACGGGGCATGCTATAAGATTTCTGTACAGTTTTTTTTAGTTTTATTACTGTAATACAAATCTTCTATAATTATAAATGCACCAAGACGCATTAAAATATAGATATCACAATTTTGCAAAAAGAGAGGACACTTTTGTTTGTTGCTTTATTTGATATCATCAAAGAAGTCAAATGAACGAGTGAAGTGAAGTGTAATGCTGAAGCAAGTTCATGATTCTCTGTTGCTACAGTGAGGTGCCAATCAGGAATATTGATGGTTGAGAATTTGACTTCTGCCAAATCTTTTAGGTGGTGGGGGGGAAACGGAGAGCCAGGAGGAAACCCACCCAGATGCAAAACTCCACACAGAAAGGCCTGGCGATCAAACCTACAACCTTCTATTGGCATACTCTGGAAGCACCGGCCCATGCTCACCCCCAAAGAATGGATGAGTTTGCTTTTTTGACAGACAAGCTCTCTCCCCATTGGTCTACAACAGTCTCCACAGAAATGACAGGCAGTGGTTAAGCTTTAAAGTACACGGCCAGATGGTCAATGACTGGTTAGATTAATGGTAATTAACAATTGACTACTTTATTAGGTCCATATCAATCACTCAACCAACCACACCGAATCTATAGGGCCTCATTTATCAACCCAGGAGCTAGACTGTGTGTGCAATCTCCCCTGGTTTAGTAACCTTGATTTGTCTCTTTTTTGGGGGGTATTATCACAATTTTCAAAACCCTCCTCAAACAACTCATGGAGAACAGTCCCATTCAGAATCCATTCACACACACACACACGCATGCACGGACGCACACATACGCACACACACACACAGTAAAAATGATAAAATCTTGGAACATGTGGGGCTGAGGGTAGGTAGCATTTATAGCATGCTATCCTCGAGTCAAATTGACCCACCTCAGTGATTGAAAAATACCCTAGACAAAAACAAAACTGAGCTGAATTTCAATGATTTTTACTAAATTGATCAGCCCTGGGTCATTCATACCCTAATTTAGAATATTTTCAAGGGTTTAACATGTAGACGCATCCGCACTAAAAATCCTCACACAGAAATATATGACTTCGTATTTTATTGTTACTACTAGGACTTCTCATTTGTCCCATTTATTAGAATTCTCAACAAAAAAATATCCAGACTTTTCCATTTCTTCTACATCTAGTGCCTCATTAGCTCAGCGTCAACATGCTCGGAGAATATGGACACGGCTCCGTCAGACGGTTCTGAGCCAAAGTGTGACACAGCGTTCACATGGCCCATTAGCCACACAAGCTTTCGCATTACAGCAATAACAAAAAATAAAAAACCCAGCACAGCTCATCGCGGCGCGCTTCTATGTGTGCATGACATAACAGCCGGTACGCACAACTGCCATATCGCTCCCACGCGCTGTCAGCAGGGGAGCCACGGACACACACATTCGACTCTCTTTCACACATACTGAAAAAAAGTCTTGAAAATCTTCTCCTGTCGCTCCATCTCTCACTCCAAGCCAGACTCTTACCATTTGGCTGGAACTTTTTTGTCATTACTAATGTCTAATTAATGCGTGGAAGCAGTCGATCAGCGCGCAAATATTTCTAAACAGTTTTGATGTGTGATGAGGAGAAATATGCTCGGTATAATTTTGCTCGCCGGTTTATTTGCAATCAACGTTGTTTATTATCTTCTGGAGCATGTCATGAGCGGCTTTTAATTGGATACACCTTGTCACCCGTATCTCGCAGTGGACGCCGAGACAGTCTGGGGATTTGTACTGATATTGTTGAAAGGAATTTGGCATTTGAAACATCAGCAGGGCAACGCATTGGGTAATAAAATATATAGGTAAGCAAATTAAATGAAATGCCAAGTGCAGAAAAGGGCTGCGATGACTTGTTGGCTGTTTGTGGCGATAATTAGCGTTGTTAAGATTGTCTTTGTGGCTGGCATGTTATTTTTGTTTTCTTTTGTTGGAGTCAGACAGGCATGGCGAAGGGAAGGTAAATGTCTCCCTGCTGAATTCATCACGGAGCAAGCCACTTGGGCACAAACTCTTGCGAAGCGTTGGATATTGACACTCATCTCGGGGTTGCTCTGTGGATTACTTTAATTTGATTACATTAATAAATCATAAGATGTTGTTTTGTTGTGGTTCTTTTGAAAGACAAGTTAGACATACGGTGTTTCACAGCATGAAAGTCCTGGGTTCAATTCCACCTCCAGTTTGCATGTTTTCCCCGTGTCTGTGTACGCTTCCGCCAGGTGCTCCGGTTACCCCTACCACTAAAATGTGATGGTCTGGGGCTCCAATACGCTGCCGGCGATATATAAATATGTCGGTGCTGGTTGGTTACTCAGGTTTTCTCAGGTTTAGGATTGTTGATTTGATCAGTTGATTTGTCAGCCGCCGTATCTGATTGCGTCCTGTAGATTTCACATCTCACACATACATACACACATACACACACACACAGGCGCGTTTGAGTGACAGACATAACACAGCGGGGACTTCATGGAAGAACTTTACCTGGTGGTGGTTTGTTTCGTGTTGGGAAAACACACAAGTCCACGCCATGTAAACGCAGTGAGTCGTGTCCAGAGGGTTGTCCCTATAGCCATAGGTTAAGTTTAAAACATACTTTACACTTGTTCTCTGCATCCGGCCCATCCTTTAATGGCACAAGGGCCTTTGTCAGGAGCAGTGGTCGATATAGTGAGGCCTCCAGGGAAATCTCATGCATTTGTTTCATATATAGCGCTTTTTTTGACTCTCAAAGACGCTTCACTTGTCATTATTCATTCACTACATACATAGTGGTGACAAAATACTACTGTAGCCACAGCTGCCCTGTGGCACACAGACAGAAGTGAGGCATCCAGTATGTGCCATCAGCCCCTTTATGTTGATGTTCGGCTTGATCAAGACTACGTTTGCGAGAGGACTTTTATTGATTGAACAAAGCCTTTGCTCCGTGCACACACTCTGATGTTGGCATTGGTGCAGATGCACGCTGTTGCCAGGCCCTTCGCATCTGTGTGGGTGAAGAAAAGACTAACACATTTGGGAGTGTGTGTGTCTAGGTGTGTGTGTGTGTGTGTGTGTGTGTGTGTGTGTGTGTGTGTGTGTGTGTGTGTGTGTGTGTGTGCGCGTGCGTGTGTGTGTGTGTGTGTGTGTGTGTGTGTGTGTGTGTGTGTGCGTGCGTGCGTGCGTGCGTGCGTGCGTGCGTGCGTGCGTGCGTGCGTGCGTGCGTGCGTGCGTGCGTGCGTGCGTGCGTGCGTGTGTGTGTGTGTGTGTGTGTGTGTGTGTGTGTGTGTGTGTGTGTGTGTGTGTGTGTGTGTGTGTGTGTGGTCCTGAGGGAAGGGGTACAAAGGCACTATGTACACACACTGTAGATAAAGGACAGTTGTGAACCAATGGCAGTAGAAATAAAAGCTCACCATGCATGAATCACTCTCACAACAACTTCCAGCTGATTTAGCATAATATGACACATCAATCAATCAATCAAAGTTTATTTGTAGAGCGCCTTTCATACACAGGGCAACACAAAGCGCTTCACAGTCCACATCACAAATCATCACATAAAACAAACACCAGAATCACAATTAAAACATTAAAATCACACAAAAGATTAAAACACAATTAAAACATTAAAATCACACAAAAGAATAAAACCAATAAAACTTTCAAAATTACACAAGAAATTTTAAAAAAAATAAATAAATGACAGCAGTGCATTAGAAATGGAGATAAAATCCTTCAGTTGTATGCACAGGCAAACAGAACAGTCTTTAACCTGGATTTGAACATTGACAGAGTAGACGCCTCCCTCACATTTTCAGGGAGATTGTTCCAGATCTTAGCTGCATGGATCTGAAACGCAGCCTCCCCATGTTTGGTTCTCACTCTGGGCACCAGCAGGAGGCCAGTCCCTGTGCTCCTCAGAGTCCGGGCCGGTTCATATGACACCAACATGTCACTAATGTATTCTGGTGCAAGGCCATGGAGAGACTTGTACACAAGCAGAGCCGTTTTAAAATCTATTCTTTGAGCCACAGGAAGCCAGTGCAGAGACCTGAGGACCGGACTAATATGGTCATACTTCCTGGTTCCTGTCAGGACTCTAGCTGCTGCATTTTGGATGTACTGCAGCTGCTTACAGGTCTGTTTGGACAGACCTGTAAGCAGGCCATTGCAGTAGTCTAGCCTGCTGGAGACAAATGCATGGACAAGAATCTCCAAGTCTGCCCTGGACACTATATTTCTAACTTTGGCAATGTTCTTCAGATGGTAAAAAGCTGTTGATGTTATTGATTTTATGTGGCTATTGAAATTTAGGTCTGAGTCCAGTATTACCCCCAAATTTCTGACCTTGTCTGAAGGAAGTAGGGAGAGAGACTGAAGTTGACAAATGACGCCCTCTCTTTGTTTCTGGGGACCAAAGACAATGATTTCGGTTTTGTCTGCATTTAGCTGGAGGAAATTATTTTGCATCCAGTCACTGATCTGTTGGATACAGTGAAGGAGCAAATCCAGTGGTCCATGTTCTCCTGCAGTCAGTGAGACATAGATCTGAGTGTCGTCGGCGTAATTGTGGTAGGACACTTTGTTTCTTTGTATTAACTGACCTAACGGCAGCATGTAGAGATTAAATAGGAGAGGTCCCAGGATCGACCCCTGTGGTACTCCACAGGTCAGGGCCACATCATCTGAGACGCAGTCTCCAATCTCCACAGAGTACTTCCTATCCTTCAGGTAAGACCTAAACCAGTCTAGGGCTGTGCCAGTGACACCAACCCAGTCCTCCAGTCTCTGCATGAGGATCTCATGGTCGACAGTGTCGAACGCGGCACTAAGATCTAACATGACCAAAACTGTGACTTTACCTGCATCAGTGTGAAGTCGAATGTCGTTTGTTACCTTCACTAGAGCGGTCTCAGTGCTGTGGTGGGGTCTAAACCCAGACTGGAACATATCAAAAGAATTATTCATTGTTAAAAATTCAGTAAGTTGTTGGGAGGCCACTTTTTCAAGAATTTTTCCAATGAATGGCAGATTCGATATGGGGCGATAATTTTGAAGTCCCGCAGGATCCAGACTGCTCTTTTTTAGGAGAGGTCTTATGACTGCTGTTTTTAGGGCCATAGGAAATGTTCCTGACGACAGAGACATGTTTACTATTTGTGTCAGTGAAGGTAACAAACTGCTCAGGACGGACTTCAGAAATTTAGAGGGCAATATATCCAGGCTACATGTGGAGGAGATCAGACTCATGATTATCTTTTTGACAGTTTCAGTATCCACAGGTGCAAAGTGAGTTAGCTCAAAAAGCTTCTCTGGCTGTTGCATTGTTATACGTGCTGTGGAGGTGATAGTGTTTTTGATTCCTTGTACTTTGTCATTGAAAAACTGTGCGAACTCATTACACCTAGATTTAGAGGAAAATTCTAGGGGCAACTTTACAGGGGGGTTCGTTAATCTACCAACTGTTGAAAACATAACACGAAAATTGTTACTGCAACCTCCAATAATGTCAGAAAAATACATTTCTCTTGTTCTACGTAGAACCCGGTTAAATTCACCCAACTCATCTTTAAAGATTTCATAATCGCCCTGGAAATTGGACTTTCGCCACTTCCGTTCGGCCCTCCGGCACTCTTGCTTCTGTGCCCTGACCGAGTCTGCCTTAGTCCATGGGGCCTTTTTCTTACTGGTAACTATTTTAACCGTCACAGGAGCAATGGCGTCCAGAACAGTCAGAACACTGGTGGTGACAGAGTTATACAATTCATCAACAGTAGAGCATGGAGTTTTCTCAAAATTTAGCATTCCCATGAACAGTTCACTTGTGTTTTCATGTATGTGTCTTCTTCTAACAATTGTAAATTCAGCTGGTGGTTTGCTAGCAAAACACATGTCAAAAAATACACAGAAATGATCTGACAAAGCAACATCAACTACATTAACATTTGATACATTAACCCCCTTTGTAATTAGCAGGTCAAGAGTGTGTCCCCTGCTGTGGGTGGGGCCACTCACGTGCTGAATGAAACCAAAGGTCTCAAATACAGAAGCCAGCTCCTTTGCATTTCTGTCATCAACATTATCAACATGTACATTAAAATCACCTGTAATAACTAAACTATCAAAATCTGTGCACACGAATGAAAGTAGTTCAGTAAAATGGTCAATAAAATCGCAACATGACTGTGGTGGCCTGTACAGGACAATGAAAAGAGTAGAAGATTGCTTTTGTTCCATTTTAAAAGAAATATACTCAAACGATGAAAAATTTCCAAGGGGCATTCTATGGGAGACAAAGTGCTCTCTAAAAACTGCAGCTATGCCTCCCCCCCTTTTGTTTTCTCGTATTTCGGATTCGAATTTAAAATTGGGTGGTGTTGCTTCTATTAGAACTGCATTTCCTGTATTTTGGTCCAGCCATGTTTCAGCCATAAGCATAAAATCAAGATCATAAGAAGTGATAAAATTATTAATTAAAAATGATTTGTTACATAGAGATCTGACATTAAGCATAGCAAGTTTAAAAATAACGTCAGAGTCGATTAATGTGGTTGATTGATTTCTACAGGGAACAGAAATTAGATTTGCAGAGTTGGACCGTCTAACTGCTGTCCTGTTTTGATTTCGTTTTTTAGAATTTAAAAACATTTTTGAGCTGGTGCGAGGAACACACACAGTCTCAATTGGCCTAAAATGTGAAAACCCTTGTTGTTCTTTAGCTCCCAGAGTCAGAAGGGAGTCAGCACAGTTCAGTGTTTGGACTGGTAATGCACTGCCAGACGGACAGGGAGCAGTGTTTGCACCGTTGTACTCACCCGGTGCTGGTGAGCAGGAGGCGGGGGAGTGCGGTGGGGTCCGAGGGGGCTCAGATGTAAACAGTCACGCCCCCCTCGGGGAACGCTGAACAACATGACGCATGTAATCCATCAACAGGCTGCTACCGTATCTGTTTGGGTGTAATCCGTCTGGACGATAGGCTTCGTAACGTTTCCAGAAAAGGGCAAAGTTATTCACAAAGACAAAGTTAAAAGAGCTGCATGTAGCCTGGATCCACATATGCAGCGCCACAACACGACTGTAGAGGCAGTCACCTCTGCTTACAGTCGGGATTGGACCAGAAATAAAAACAGATAGTCCGGAGGATTGAAGGAGGTGGAACAGATCCATAAAATGTTTCTTCGTGACTTCTGACTGCTGAAGTTTCATGTCGTTAATTCCCACATGCACGACTACCTTGGAAACGGTATCAGGCAGGGACTGAAGCAGAGGAGGGAGACGTATGAGCAGGTCTGGTACAGTAGCTCCGGGAATACAGCGAGTGACCGCGTTGAAGAAGCGGACGTGTCTCACGATGGAATCTCCAATAATCAGAGTGGTCGGGGCGAAGAGTGGCCTCGGAGAAGGAGCTCGGTGGACGGAACCAGCGGGTTCACCCGAAGCAGGACCGGAGCCTGAGCGCCGCTGAACACATGGAGAGGAGGAGCGGGGGTGCTGACTCTCAGCTACAGGCGACCCACGCTGTGTGCTCGGGGACGCTGGAGCGGTGAGAGGGGCTGGCTCTGGGCGCTGCTGCTGACCCGGTGGAGGTGAGCGGTGGTGATGATGGCTCGCTACCCCAGTCTGAGGCTGCTGCACTGGGGTCAAAGAAGGGGAACAGGCCAACATGGCTGGTGGACCGCTCTTTCGCCTGAGGACTGCTTCCTTTAGGAGCGTTTTCCTCGTAGTGGACTTGGATCCTCGAGCAGTAGAGTACGCTGCAGTGTCCAGGGATTCTGCTGAGGGGGCCGGGATGTCGGTGGAGAGGGCTGCATAGCGGTTTGCCAGACTCAGGACATGGGCCACGGCGCAGGATGGCTCCTCGGAATCCGCGGGCTCGTTATTCGGAACCGGGCGCTTAGGTGTAGAACAGGAGGGTCCGGAGCTGACGGATCTCTCCCACACGACAGTGTCACAATATGCAGCGCTCAGTGACATCAGCCGTGAATGCTGCCCACCAGCGACTTCAAAAAGTTTGGATACTAGAGATTGTTTCTCATTCAACTCTGCGGTGAGACGAAGGACTTCTTTTCGTAGTTCTGCAATGGTGGCACGGTCGCTCTCACGGAGCTCCAAGGTGAGGCGACTAATATTGTGCATGTTTGAGCCAATTTCATTGTCACTTTCCATGTCCTCGTTAGCTTGTGTTAGCCTCTGTGCTACTAGTGGGTTTCAGTCGGGACTAAGTGCTATTTGCTGAAACCACTGAATTAATAACATAAAACACTCAGATATATTAAAAAACTGAACAATAAAAACGCGCTAAAAAGTTGTTAAAAGTTTACTAAAAAGGTGCACAGAGCAGCCCTGCAGTACTGCTTACTTTGACACTTGCCTGAACACGTTGCTGTACATTTTTTCCACCGAGGCCTGAAGTGGTGCAGTGAAGATCCAATTGAAAATGTTAATCTAAGACGAAGGTCATTTTAACTCTGCAGCCTTCATGAGAGCTAGGAGCGGAGCGGTCCTGGATCCATGCGCAGACTGGACCTCAGCCACAGTACCAAAGAAACTCATGGATTATGTTCACAGCAGCAGATGCGAAGGGATTATGGCCAACCGCCGCTGTCCCTTTGTAGCATTGCCTGGGCGAGAAAATCCACTTCATGGTTTTCACTGTTTATCTTGATGCTAACCTCATAATGGCGTGTGTGAATTGGTGATGGCCGGACTGAAACGCACTCAAAGCAATCAAATAAGAAGTGTCTTTGTTTTGCTTTGATAGGCCAACTGTAAACAATTATGAACAAATCTCACCTGTTTTTGCCTTTTTAAATATTGCATCGAGAGAGTTTTACTGCTCATTTCTCCAGCATAGCAAAGAGGACTGTGAGCTGCCTGTTCTGGAGGTTCTTCATGAATCCAGAATTTTAAACGGAGCTCGTAGAATAATCAATGACTCTTCTGGCCACCCTGGAAAAGTATGTTCCAGCTTCTTCCGTCTGGCAGAAGATATTGTTCGTTGAGATGCAGGACATATCGCTAAGCTGACGGCTTCTTTCCACAAGCTGTTTAGCGAGACAGTTTATATATGCGTTATTAATCTTGCACTTTTATTTCTGTACTTTCACAATACAATACAATATAATTTATTCTTGTGTAGCCCAAAATCACATCAATAGTCATCTCAGAAGACTTAGCAAAACCATTGAAATCACCAACACAGATCAGAGAACCTTTTAACCTTTTTTATGTATGTACTTGTCTGGTGCACACTGGGGACTTTTGCAAACGTATTCCAATGTGGTTTTACTGCAGGACAAATGCATGGATAAGAATCTCCAAGTCTGCTTTAGACACTATGTTTTTGATCCTGGCAATGTTTTTTAGATGGTAAAAAAGCTGCTGATGTTACTGATTTGATGTGGCTATTAAAATTTAAGTCTGAGTCCAGTATTACCCCCTAGATTTCTGACCTTGTTTGAAGGTTTTAGGGAGAGAGACTGTAGGTGACAGATGACGCTCTCTCTTTGTTTCTGGGGACCAAGACAATCATTTCAGTTTTGTCTGCGTTTAGCTGAAGGAAGTTGTTTTGCATCCACTCACTGATCTGTTGGATACAGTGAAGGAGTGAGTCCACTGGTCCATGTTCTCTGCAGTCAGTGAGACATAGATCTGAGTGTCGTCTGCATAGTTATGATAGGAAACTTTGTTTCTGCGTATTAACTGACCTAACGGCAGCATGTAGAGATTGAACAGAAGAGGTCCCAGGATCGACCCCTGTGGGGACTCCACAGGTCAGGGCCATATGATCTGAGACACAGTTTTACCAATCTCCACAAAGTACTTCCTGTCCTCAAGGTAAGACCTAAACCAACTTAGGGCGTGCCAGTGACGCCAACCAGTCCTCTAGTCTCTGTAAGAGGATCTCATGTCGACGGTGTCAAAGGCAGCACTTAGATCTAACAAGATTAAGATTGAGACTTTGCCTGCGTCAGTGTTCAGCCGGATATCGTTTGTAACCTTAACGAGAGCAGTCTCAGTGCTGTGGTGGGGTCTAAAGCCGAACTGAAACATATCAAATGAGTTGTTGATTATAAGAAATCTAGTAAGCTGTAGGTAGACAACTTTCTCAAGGACTTTCCCCATAAATGGCAGATTTGAGATGGGACGATAGTTGTTAAAGTACAAGTGGCATCCAGACTGCTCTTTTTTAGCAGGGCCTGATGACTGCAGTTTTCAGGGCCTTTGGGAATATTCCAGAATGAAGGGACATGTTTACTATCTGTGTGAGTGAAGGTAACAGACTGCTCAGAACAGACTTCAGAAATCTAGTGGGTAGTACATCCAGGCTGCATGTGGAGGAGCTCAGACTGGAGATTATCTCTTGGACAGTTTTATCATTTACAGGTGCAAAGTGAGTTAGCTCAGAGAGCCTTTCTGGCTGTTGGATGGTTATCTGTGGATTGGAGACAATGGCGCTTTTGATGCCTTGAACCTTGTCATTGAAAAAATTAGCAAACTCATTGCATTTACGTTTGGAAGTAAGCTCTAATGGCATTTGAACAGGGGGGTTTGTTAATCTATTAACAGTTTGAGAACAGAACACGCAGATTGTTGCTGCAGCCTTCAATCATTCAGAAAAATACCTTTCTCTCGTACTACGTATGCACCCGGTTAAACTCGCACAACTTATCTTTGAAGATCTCGTAATCTACCTGGAGGTTGGACTTGCGCCACTTCCGCTCGGCCCTCCCGGCACTTTCTCTTTTGTGCCCTGACCGAGTCTGCTTTAGCCCACGGCGCCTTCTGCTTATTTTTCACTATTTTAACCTTCACAGGGCAACGGTATCCAGAACATTCAAAACACTAGAGGTGACAGAGTTAAACAGTTCATCTACAGTAGAATACGATGCATTCTCAAAGTTTATCATTTCCATAAATAGTTCACTCGTATTTTCATTTATGCGCCTCTTCGAACAGTTGCAGAGTCCACTGGTGGTTTGTTAGTGAAACACATGTCAAAAAAAACACAGAAATGATCCGAAAGAGCAACATCGACCACGTTTACATTTGAAATATTCACCCCCTTTGTAACTAACAGATCTAGAGTGTGCCCTCTGCTGTGGGTGGGGCCACTTACGTGCTGAGTGAGATCAAAGGATTCAAGTACAGAACTCAGCTCCTTTGCATTTCTGTCATCAACATTATCCACATGAATTTAAAATCACCTGTAATAACAAAAACTATCAAAATCTGTGCATACAACTGAAAGCAACTCGGTAAAATGATCAATAAAACTGTGACATGACTGCGGTGGCTTGTATAGGACAACGAAGAGTATTGGAGGAGATTGTTTTTGTTGTATTTTTAAAAGACACATATTCAAATGACGAAAACTTCCCAAGAGACATTCTATGGGAGACAAAGTGGTCTCTAAAAATGGCAGCTAAGCCTCCTCCTTTTTTGTTTTCCCCTTCCCGTATTTTCAGATTCAAACTTGAAATTTGGTGGTGATGCTTCTATTTTTTTCCTAAAAAAACTGCATTTTCTGAATTTTGGTCAAGCCAAGTTTCAGCCATGAACATAAGATCAAGCTTATGAGAAAGAAATAAAATTATTGATTAAAAAAGACTTGTTACAAGAGATCTGACATTAAGCGTAGCAAGTTTCAAAGTTTCAGTATCAGCGGGTTGCGGTCGGCTGATTCTTACACGGACACAAGAATTAGATTTTCCAGATTAGACTGATTAACTCCAGGATGTTTTTCTGTAATGTATTCTTTGTGTTATCACTAAGGGAATGGCAAGGTGGCTTCATGACAGGGCCCAGCCGGGTCCCTCTCCCACTAACTAGACTGCCAGTGGCTGCGAAGCAGAGACCCTGTGCATCCTAGTGTTTAGAGAAAAGAGGCGGTAGGGAAGGCGGGGGAGGAGGATGGAGAGGTGGGTGGCTTTTGGGTGTTGAAAACGAGGGGGGCAGGGAGGTGGAGGGGTTTTAGGTGATGGGGTTAGGGCCGGGGGTGGGCTGAGGCAGAGGTTTTGGGATGTTGAACGAGGGGGAAGTGGGGGTGGAATGGTCATGAGGTTAGGGGAGGGACTGGCTGAGGTGGTTTTTGTAGGTGGAATTGGAAACCCTAGGTGGTTTTGGAGGTACATATGGGGAGTGGTTTAGAATGTTGGACAGGACTCTAGATCGAGCTTAATATGGGTGTGAGAGGAATAGTCTTCATCGCCGATTTTATTAGCCCTGCAGAGTGTTCAGGTAGGTCTAACAGTGAGGCGGGGATGAAAAACAAAGGGGGTGTCCCCATTCTCTTTTGATGGAGAAGAGGGAGTCTTTGATGGAGGGGCAGGTGTTGAGGAAACACCCAAGAGGTCAGGTAACGCTGGGTAGGATGGGGGCTTCCGAAAAAAAAAGCGCTGTAGAAGAGGGCGTGGCTGCTTGATGGAGGCTGGGGATGAAGATGTTGTGGGTGGTTGGTGGTCGATGCTGCTGGTTCTGCCTACTGTGATGATGCAAGCTGCTTCTGATGACAGTGGAGGTTGTTGAGATCCTTTGAGGCGGTGATGGTGTTGAGATCCTTTCGAGTGGTGGTGTGTTGAGATCCTCGAGTGGTGGTGTGGGAGAATCCTTCGAGGTGGAGGTGTTGATGAGATCCTTGAGGTGTGGTGTGTGAGATCCGTCGATGTGGGTGGAGGTGTTGAGATCCTATCGAGGTGGTGGAGGTGCTGAGACTTTTAGAGTCGGCTTCCTCCCTTTCGATGGCTGCACGTCGCTGCGCAGGCTGAGGTCTCAGGCAAAAGAAAGGATTATCCATACAACACTTTTACTCCGTATAGTGTTCAGAGTGGCCCTTTCCTTCAAAAAGCTCATGCCTATTCCAGAACAGATTAAAATTCTCAATGAAGCAATCCTCTGCTGAACATTCTTATTAGGAAAGTATTTATACTGATACAGACGACTGAATTTCATTTGCTTCCCGTCCACATTGGTATTGGGCCACTGATAACGATATTGCTCCATTTTAGCAAGGTCGTCCAATAAAGATAGTAATCCCGTTTCAACTTTTCACTTGTGTTGTCATAGACGGTCTACTGCCCCCCGTGGATCAACAATCTTTTACCCCGCCGTCCTCAGACAAAGCCTCGGAGCAAGCCGCCTAACTCAACCACTTTGCATAGTGTACTGAGTGAACCTTGATATTAACGCATGTACCGTGTCCTTAACGCCGAATCGCCGATAAAGAGCGACTCAGCTGCATTTGACTTGACTGAGACTGAGACTGGACTGAGAGACTACTGCTGATTCATCTCCTAAAGTGGGGGAAAGCGGTTTCTGTTATTCTAGATTTTTGCTGTGGGCATTATGACACTCATGTATCATTGCTTTGCCTTGTTTGGCTTGGCACCATATGTGTTACCAACAATTGTCCTCTGTTGAATTTTGGAATGAATAGCGTCATCATAAACTTACGTTTGTCCTATTTGGTCCATTTCCCTCACTGGTATTGGTATGTGTTTCAGCCCCAATTCTGGATTCAAGCACAAACAATTCGGTCTTAGAAGAATGTTTTAGCTCCTGTTTGAAGTGAAAAACAGCCGTCGCAATGTGTTGTTTCTGTTTTCCCGTCCTCCTGTAATAGCTGTAACAGTTAGTAAATTCCACAAGTCTTGTGTTGAAGTTTAAAAAGGAGTAATCCGAGTTTTTGTGAATAAAAATGGTAAGCAAAAATGATTAAAGGAGATTAAAAACGCAGCAAGCGAGGAGGAGCAGCTAGAGAAATGCGACTGCTCGGTCCAGAGGTCGCACACACACCGCAGTGACAGTTGGTGTCAAATGAACCCGGCTTCGGACTCGAGGAGCACAGGGACTCGGCCTCCTGCTCGGTGCCAGAGTGAGAACCAAACAAGGTGCGGCAGCGTTTTCAGATCCCATGCAGCTAAGTCTGGAACAATCTCTCCTGAAAAAGTGAGGGAGGCGTCTACTCTGTAATGTTCAATCCAGGTAAAGACTGTTCTGTTTGCCGTGCATACCACTGAAGGATATTTTACTGCATTTCTAAGGCACTGCTGTCATTTATTTATTTATTTATTTTTAAATTCTTGTGTAATTTTGAAAGTTTTAATGGTTTATTCTTTTGTGTGATTTAATGTTTTAATGTGTTTTAATCTTTTGTGTGATTTAAGTTTAATGTGTTTTAATCTTTTGTGTGTTTTTAATGTTTTAATTGAGATTCCTGGTGGTTTGTTTTATGTGATGATTTGTGATGTGACTGTGAGCGCTTTGTGTGCCCCTGGTATGAAAGCGCTCTACAAATAAACTTTGATTATTGATTATACTAGTAAAAGACCACAGATAAAAAACAGTATAACACTATGTTAACGTATATATCGTGGTTTGTTACTACTTCATGGGTTTATTCATCAGTAAAACTTGAATATATAACATTACCCACATTTTATTATCTTATTGCATGCAAGTTTCTGTTGGTGTTAAAGTACATTGGTTCTAATTCCTTGTTGCAACTACATGTGCACAGCACAGGATTACTACTGCAACATCACTTCAGTAGAGTAAAACTCACCGTCTCACCACTGTCTAAACCCAGTACAGTTTCTTATTTAGTGGAGACAAAAATCCACTGTGAATTCCTGCTTCAGGAGAATCACGTTAAAGGATCAAAAAGAAAGATAAAGATAAGATTGCTTTATTTACTCACAGAGGAAAATTTACAAAAGCCACAAGCCAGTTATCCCTGTGGTAACGTGTCTGACACTTCCTGCTACTTTAACAACTTACTGAGCTTCGTCTTCCTTCGAGCACGTTTTCGTCCACACCAAAACCATGCAAAGCTGTAGTTTCAGTGTCCTAAAATCCGCAGCTACTTGTTAAATGTCAAACTTATGTCGGAGCATATCTTTCCCGATCTTTGGCGGCGGCCCGAGTAGGATTATTTTGTGGAAGTGGAACAACCGCTGGGTTGCGTATTCGTGCTGTAAGCGATTCAACTGCCCACTACCGTCGAGGTGCTAGAACTACATTATTTTCCGTTGTCGTGTAAACGCTGTGCACTTGAAATAAGGAGCCTGCCGGTTTTGCTAATTTCTTTTGGCACGAAGAGCCTAAAATCTTGTAGACTGTTTGGGGTTAAGCAGCAGGCAGTGCAGACACGTACACAGGGATAACTTGCTTGTGGCTTTTTGTAATTTCTCCTCTGTAGATAAAGAAACCATCTATCCCTTATCTATCTTTTTGATCCTTAACGTTGATTCTTCCTGAAGCCGAAATTCACCATTGATTTTTGTTCCACTAAAAGTAAACTTGTACAAAGGGTTTAGAATCAGACCGTGGCGAGACCGGTTTAGATTTTACTCTACTGATTGTTGTTGAAGTATGTAATCCTGTCATGCAAAATAGTTTGCAACAAGAATAGAGCCAATAACTTTAACACCTAAAGAAACTTGCATGCAATACAGATAATAAATGTGGTAATGTTTAAATTCAAGTTAAACTGATGACTAAACCCATGAGTATTAAACAACCAAGAATATATACGTTATCCTTTGGTGTAATACTGTTTATAACTGTGGTCATTTACTAGTATCAATCAATCAAACACAAGTTTATTGTAGAGCGCCTTTCATACACAGGGCAACACAAAGCCCTTCACAGTCCCACATCACAAATCATCACATAAAACAGAACGACCAGAATCACAATTAAAACATCTAAAATCACACAAAAGATTAAAACACAATAAAACTTAAAATCACACAAACGAATAAAACACAATTAAAAACATTAAAATTACACAAAAAATAAAACCAATTAAAACTTTCAAATATACACAAGAATTAAAAATAAAATAAATAAATAAATTGACAGCAGTGCATTAGAAAATGCAGAGATAAAATCCTTCGTTGTATGCACAGCAAACAGAACATCTTAAAAACTGGCGTTGAACATTGACAGAGTAGACCCATCCCTCACATTTTCAGGGAGATTCGTCAGATCTAGCTGCATGGATCTGAAACGCTGCCTCCCCATTTGGTTCTCACTCATGGCACCAGCAGGAGGCCAGTCCCTGTGCTCCTCAGAGTCCGAGCCGGTTCCATATACACCAACAAGTCAATAGAACGTTGTGTGCGACCTCTGACAGAGCAGTGCAGCTCTTGCTGCTCCCCCCGCTTGCTGCAGTTTTTATTCTCCTTTAATTCATTTTTTTTTGATTACAATTTTATTCCACAAAACACGGATTACTCCTTTACAAACTTCAACACAAGACTATGTGGAATTTACCATAACTTACAGCATGTCCGGAGAACGGGAAAACAGAACAAAACTTTGCGACCTGATTTTCACTCAAACAGGGAGCTAAAACTTCTTCAAAACCGAATGTTTGTGCTTGAATCAGATTGGGGCTGAACACAACAATACCAGTGAAGGAAATTGGACCAAATGGACAAAACGTAAGTTAGATACGCTACTTCAATTTCCCCAAAATCAACAGAGACAATTGTTGAACACATATGGTGCCCAAGCCCAAACAAAGGCAAACAATGTATAACAAGAGTTTCATAATGCACAGCAAAATCTTAATTACAAGAACCTCTTTTCCCCACTTTTGGCAGATGAATCAGCATAGTCTCTCAGTCCCATCTCAGTCTCAGGTCAAGTCCAAATGCAAGCTAGAGTCGCTCTTTATCGGCGATTCGGCGATAAGACACGTAAACATGCGTTATCTCGAGTTCCCTCAGTACACTCTGCCAAAGTGGATGAGATATAGGCGGCTGGCGCCGAGGCTTCTGTCCTGATACCGACCGCGGGGTAAAAAGATTGTGATCCACGTGGGGGGAGTAGAGACGTCAAGACATCACAATGAAAAGTTAGAAACGGGATACTCTCTCTTAATTGGACGACCTTGCTAAAATGGACCGCAACTATCGTTATCAGTGGCCCACTACCAAATGTTGGACTGAAGCAAATGAAAATACAAGTTCTGTCAGTCATATCAGCTAAAAACTTTTCCTCTACTCAACGAATGTCAACGCAGAGGACTTGGCCTTCATTGAGAATTTTTAATCTGGTCTGGAATATGGCAAGAGCTTTTTGATGAGGGAAAGGGCCACATCTAACACATTACGGAGTAAAAGTGATTTGAAAGATAACCAGTCTTTTTTGCCCTGAACCTCATCCTCCGCAGCGCTGCAGCCATCGTAAAGGGAGGAGAGCCGACTCTAAAAGTCTCAGCACCCTCCACCACCTCGAAGCTCCAACACCGTCCACACATCGAAGGATCTCAACACCACCACCACCAGCAACAGATCCCTCACCACAACACCACCTCGAAGGATCTCAACACAACCACCACCTCGAAGGATCCTCAACACCACACCACCCCCGAAGGATCTCAACACCATCACCGCCTCAAAGGATCCTCAACACCAACCACTGTCACAGAAGCACTGCATCATCAACCAGTAAGCATAACCACACCACGACCAACCACCACCACCAACATCTTCATCCCAGCTGCTCCAAAGCAGCTCACGCCTTCTTCTTCTATACAGCGCCTCTGAAGCCCCCATCCTCACCCAGGTTACAGCAGACTAGGCTCGTGCTGGGTTTTCCTCAACCACCAGCCCTCCACAAAGACCCCCTCACACGCCACCTCCCATGGACCTGTCTTGGTCCCCCCTGCCACTCCACTCCTCAAGAATAGAATGGGACTCTCCCTTTGTTTTTTCATCCCCGCCATCCACTTGTTTGACCTAGCCTGAACACTCTGCAGGGCTAATAATATCGCGATTAAGACTATTCCTCTCACAACCCATATCTAGCTCAATCTAGAGTCCTGTCCAACATGCTAAAACCACTCACCATAAATGTACCCTCCAAAACCAACCTAGGGTTTTACCAATTCAACCAACAAAAACCACCGTCAGCCATCCTCCCCTAACCTCATGGACAATACCACCGCCCCACTTCCCCC
The DNA here is from genome assembly GCA_964034765.1 of Knipowitschia caucasica. Classification (NCBI taxonomy): domain Eukaryota; kingdom Metazoa; phylum Chordata; class Actinopteri; order Gobiiformes; family Gobiidae; genus Knipowitschia; species Knipowitschia caucasica. The sequence continues at coordinate 23,708,143 of OZ035836.1, read as the reverse complement.
TCGTTCAACACCTAAAACAAAACCTCTAGCTCAGCCCAGCGCCCGGCCACTAACCCATCACCAAAAACCCTCCACCCTCCCTGCCCCCCTCGTTCAACACCCAAAAAGCCACCCACCTCTCCATCCTCCTCCCCCGCCTTCCCCTTCCCTCTTTTCTCTAAACACTAGATGCACAGGTCCCTGCTATCGCCGCCACTGGCAGTCTAGGTTTAGAGGAGAGACGCGCTGGGGCCCTGTCATGAAGCCACCTGCCCATTCCCTTTAGGAATAAACACAAAGATATACATTACAGAAAGACATCTGGATTAGATAAGTCTAATCTGGAAAATCTAATTCTTGTTCCGTGTAAGAATCTGCCGACACCACACCGCTTGAGCACTGAAACTTAGAAACTTGCTACGCTTAAAGTCAGATCTCTTTGTAACAAGTCTTTTTTAATCAACAATTTTATTTGTTTTCTCATAATCTTGATCTTATTGTGCAATGCTGAAACTTGGCTTGACCAAAATTCAGGAAATGCGTTTTAATAGAAGCATCACCACCAAAATTTCAAGTTTGAATCTGAAATAACGGGAAAACAAAAAAGGAGGAGCTTAGCTGCCTTTTCCAGAGACCCACTTTGTCTCCCATAAATGTCCCTTGGAAGTTTTCGTCTTTTGTAATATGTGTCTTTTAAAATACAACAAAAACAATCTCCCGCCAATACTTATCGATGTCCTACTACAATCCACCCGCAGTCCATGTCACAGTTTTATTGATAATTTTACCGAGTTGCTTCAGTTGTATGCACAGATTTTGGATAGTTGGTTATTACAGGAATTTTAATATTCATGTGGATAATGTTGATGACCAGAAATGCAAATGAGCTGAGTTCTGTACTTGAATCCTTTGATTCTCACTCCAAGCACGTAAGTGGCCCCACCACAGCAGAGGGCACACTCAGATCTGTTAGTTACTAAGGGGGTGAAATGTTCAAATGAAAACGGGTCGATGTTGCTTCTTTCGATCATTCTGTGTTTTTGACATGTTTTCACTAAAACAAACCCACCATGCCCTCTGCAACTGTACGAAGAAGACACATAAATGAAAATACGGAAAAAGTGGGAAAAAAAACCCCTAGAAAATTTTATGGGAATGATAAACTGTGAGAATGCATCGTTTCTACAAATAGATGAACGTTTAACCTTCACCCTCTAGTGTTTGAATGTTCCTGGAAACCGTTTGCCACCTGTAAGGTTAAAATAGTGAAAACTAACAAAGGAGCCGTGGGCTAAAGCAGACTCGGTCAGAGGGCACAAAAGAGAAAGTGCCTGGAAGGGCCGAGCGAAGTGGCGCCAGACCAACCTCCCAGGTTGATACGAGAACTTCAAAGATAAGTTGTGCGAGTTTTAACCCGTGCAACTATACGAGAGAAAGGTATTTTTCTGGAAAATGATTGAAGGCTTGCAGCAACAATCTGCGTGTTCTGTTTCAACAGTAATATAGATTTAACAAACCCCCCCGGTTCAAGATGCCATTAGAGCTTATCTTCCAAACGAAAATGCAATGATTTGCTACTTTTTTCAATGACAAAGGTTCAAGGCTCAAAACGCCATTGTCTCCAATCCACAGATAACATCCAACAGCCAGAAAGGCTCTCTGATCTAACTCACTTGCACCTGTAAATGATAAACTGTCCAAGAGATAATCTCCAGTTTGAAGCTCCTCCACATGCCAGCTTGATGTCACTACCCAATAATTTCTGAAGACCCCTGTTCTGAGCAGTCTGTTACCTTCACTCACATACAGATAGTAAAACATGTCCCCTTCATTCTGAATAATCCCAAAGGCCCTGAAAACTGCAGACATCAGGCCCCCAGGCTAAAAAAGCAGTCTCGATGCTACGGTAACTTAACAACTATCGTCCCATCTCAAATCTGCCATTTATGGGGAAAGTCCTTGAAAATAGTTTCTACGCTACAGCTTACTAGATTTCTTATAAATCAACAATCATTAGCTATGTTTCAGTCCGCATAGTCCCCACCACAGCTCTGAGACAGCGCTCGTCAAGGTTACACAACGATACTCCGGCTGAACACTGCCGCATGCAAAGTTCTCAATCTTAAACTTTTAGATCTAAGTGCTGCCTGGTGACAGAAACCGTCGACCATGAGATCCTACAGAGATAGAGGACTGGGTTTGAGGTCGCTGGCAACCGGGCCCTAAGTTGGTTAGTCTTACCTTGAGGCCAGAAGTACTTTGGTGATTGGAAACGTTCTCAGATCATAATGGCCCTGACCTGTGGAGTCCCACAGGGGTCGATCCTGGGGACCTCTACTGTTCAATCTCTACATTGCTGCCGTTAGTCAGTAATACGCAGAAACAAAGTTCCTATCATAACTATTGCGACGACACTTACAGACTATGTCTCACAGACTGCAGGAGAACATGGACCAGTGACTCACATCCTTCACTGTAATCCAACAGATCAGTGAGTGATGCAAAACAACTCCTTCAGCTTAACGCAGACAAAACTGAAATGATTGTCTTGGTCCCCAGAAACAAAGAGAGAGCGTCATCTGTCACCGACATTCCCTCTCATCCCTAAAACCTTCAAACAAGGTCCAGAAATCTAGGGGTATAATACTGGACCTCAGACTTAAATTTTAATAGCCACATCAAATCAGTAACACAGCAGCTTTTTACCAGCTAAAAAACATTGCCAGTATCAAAAACATCTGTGATCTAAGAGCAGACTTGGAGATCTATCCATGCATTTGTCTCCAGTATGTTAGACTACGCAATGGCCTGCTCACAGGTCTTCAAACAGGCCTGTAAAACACTGCAAGTACATTCAAAATGCAGCAGCTCGAGTCCTGCTAGAACCAGGAAGTACGACCATATTATCGGTCCTCAGTCTCTGCACTGGCTCCTGTGGCTCAGAGAATAGACTTTAAACAGCTCTGCTTTGTACAAGTCTCTCCATGGCTCGCAACCAAAATATATATATTTAGTGACATGTTAGTACCCTATAACCTAGCCCGGACTCAGAGGAGCACAGGGACTGACTCCTGTTAGTGCCCAGAGTCAGAACTAAACAGGGGAGGAGAGCTGCTTTTCAGATTCATGCTGATAAAATCTGGAACAGTCTTCCTGGAGATGTGAGACAGGCCTCCTCTCAGACAATGTTAAAACCAAGGTAAAGACATTTCGTTTAGCTGTGCATACAACTGAGGGAATTTATATTGTAACTTTACTTTTTAATGTTCTGTGATTATTTATGATTTTAATGCTTTCCTTGATTTGTTCCGCCATCTTATTGAATTGCCTTGTGTTAATAATTGTGCTATATAATAAACTAGCCTTTGCCCTTGCTTGCTCTTGCCTTGCCTAATGTATTTGGGTGCAAGGCCATGGAGAGACTTTGTACACAAGCAGAGCAGTTTAAAATCTATTCTCTGAGCCACAGGAAGCCCGTGCAGAGACCTGAGAACCGTACTAATTATGGTCATACTGTCCTGGTTCTGTCAGGACTCTAGCTGCTGCATTTGGATGTACTGCAGCTGCTTACAGGTCTGTTGGACAGACCTTAAGCAGCCATTGCAGTAGACTAGCCTGCTGGAGACAAATGCATGACCAAGGCATCTCCAGTCTGCTTTAGACACTATATTTCAAACTTTTGGCAATGTTCATTCAGAGGGTAAAAAGCTGTTGATTGTTATTGATTTTATGTGGCTATTGAATTTTAGTCTGAGTCCAGTATTAACCCCTCCCCAAATTTACGGACCTTGTCTGAAGGAAGTTAGGAGAGAGACTGAAGTTGCAAATGACGCCCTCTCTTTGTATTCTGGGACCAAAGACAATGATTTCGGTCTGTCTGCATTTAGCTGAAGAAATTATTTGCATCCATCACTGATCTAGTTGGATACAGTGGAAGGAGCAAAGCCAGTGGTCCATGTGCTCCTGCAGTCAGTGAGACATAGATCTGAGTGTCGTCGCGTAATTGTGTAGACAACTTTGTTTTCTTGTATTAACTGTCCTAAACGGCAGCATTAGAGAATTAAATAGGAGAGTCCCGGATCCGACCCCTGTGTACTCCACAGGTCAGCCACATATCCGAGACGCAGTCCTCCATCTCCACAAAGTACGATCCTATCCTCCCAGAAGACCTAAAAACCAGTCTAGGGCTGTCCAGTGATACCAACCAGTCCTCCAGTCTCTGCATGAGGAATTTCTCATGGTCGACAGTGTCGAACGCGGCCCTAAGAACAAACATGACCAAAACTGTGACATTACCTGCATCAGTGTGAAGTCGAAATGTCCCGTTTGTTACCCTTTCACTAAGCTGGTCCTCAGTGGCTGTGGTGAGGTCTAAACCCAGACTGTAACAAATCAAAAAATTATTCATTGTTAAAAAATTCAGTACAGTTGTTGTAGGCCACTTTTTCAACGAATTTTCCAATGAATGGCAGATTCGATATGGGGCGATAATTTTGAAGTCCGCAGATCCAGACTGCTCTTTTTAGGAAGGTCTTATGACTGCTGTTTTTAGGCCATAGGAAATGTTTCCTGACGACAGAGACAGGTTTACTATTTGTTTCAGTGAAGGTAACAAACTGCTCAGGACGGACTTCAGAAATTTAGAAGGGCAATATATCCAGGCACATGTGGAGAGCTCAGACTCATGATTATCTTTTTGACAGTTTCAGTATCCCACAGGTGCAAAGTGAGTTAGCTCAAAAAGCTTCTCTGGCTGTTGCCATTGTTATACGTTGCTGTGGAGGTGATAGTGTTTTTGTGTGATTCCATGTACTTTGTCACGAAAAACTGTGCGAACCTCATTACACCTAGATTTAGTGGAAAATTCTAGGGCAACTTTACAGGGGGGTTCGTTCATCTACCAACTGTTGAAAACATAACACCCAAAATTGTAACTGCAAACCACCAATAATGTCAGAAAAATACAATACCTTGTTCTACGAAGAACCCGGTTAAATTCACCCACTCAATCTTTAAAGATTTCATAATCGCCTGGAAATCGGACTTTCGCCACTTCCTTCGCGGCCCTCCGCACTCTTGCTTCTGTCCTGACCGAGTCTGCACTTAGTCCAGGGTAGGTGCGCTCTTTTTCTACTGGTAAATGTTGAAACGTCACAGGAGGTTCGCTATGGGCGTCCGAGAACAGTCAGAACACAGGTGTGACAGAGTAGATACAATTCATCAACAGCGTAGAGCATGGAGTTTTCCTCACAATTTAGCATTCCCAGTGAACAGTTCACTGTGTTTTCCAGTATTGTCTTCTCGAGAAAATTGTAGATTCAGCTGTGGTTTTGCTATCAAAACACATGTCAAAATATACACAGACCTGATCTGACAAAGCAACATCAAACTACATTAACATTGATACTTAACCCCTTTGTAATTAGCAGGTCAAGAGTGTGCCCCCCTGCTGTGGGTGGGGCCACTTACGTGCTGAATGAAACCAAAGGTCTCAATACAGAGCCAGCTCCTTTGCAATTTCTGTCACAACATTATCACATGTACAATACAAATCACCAGTAGATCAACTAACATAACAAAATCTGTGCACACGAATGAATAGTTCAGTACAAATGTCAATAAAAGCGCAACATGACTGTGGTGGCCTGTACAGGACAATGAAAAGAGTAGAAGAATTGCGTTGTTCCAGTTTAAAAAGAAATATACTCAATCGATGAAAAAATTTCCAAGGGGCATTCTAGGGAGACAAAGTGCTCTTAAACAACGCAGCTATGCCTCCCCCCCCCTTTTGTTTTCCTCGTATTTCGGATTCGAATTTAAAATGGGTGGTGTTTGCTCTATTGAACTGCATTTCCTGTTATTTTTGGTCCCGAGCTTTCCTGTATATTTTGGTCCAGCATGTTTCAGCCATATATTCAGCTTATGTCTGAAAACATGGCTGACCAAAATACAGGAAATGCCTGGACCAAAATACAGGAAAAGCAGTTCTAATAAGCAACACACACCCATTTAAATTCGATCCGAAATACGAGAAACAAAAGGGAGGCATAGCTGCAGTTTTAAGAGAGCACTTTGTCTCCCATAAATGCCCCTTGGAAATTTTTCATCGTTTGAGGTATATTTCTTTTAAAATGGAAACAACAGCATCTTCTTACTCTTTCATTGTCCTGTACAGGCCACCACAGTCAAGTTGCGATTTTATTGACGCATTTTTACTGAACTACTTTCATTCGTTTGCAAGATTTTGAGAGTTTAGTATATTACAGTGATATTAATGTACATGTTAGAAAATGTTGAATGACAGAAAGCAAAGGACGGCTCTGTATTTTGAGACCTTTGGTTTCATTCAGCACGTAAGTGGACCTCACCCACAGCAGGGGGCACACTCGTGACCTGCAATTACAAAGGGGTGTTTAATGTATCAAATGTTAATGATTGATTGTTGCTTGTCGATCCTTTCTGTGTAATTTTTTGACTGTGTTTTGCTAGCCAAACCACCAGGCTGAAATTTACAATGTTCGAAAGACACATACATGAAAACACAAGTGAACTGTTCAAGAATGCAAAATTTTGAGAAAACTCCATGCCTACTGTTGCTGAATTGTATACTCCTGTCACCACAAACCAGTGTCTGACTGTTCTGGACCCATTGCTCCTGTGACGGTTAAAACAGTTTACCAGTAGAAAAAGGCCCCATGGACTAAGGCAGACTCTGTCAGGCACAGAGCAAGAGTGCCGGAGGGTCCGAACGGAAGTGCGAAGTCCCAATTTCCAGGGCGATTATGAAATCTTTAAAGATGAGTTGGGTGAAGTTTAACCGGGTATCAACGTAGAAACAATGAGAAATGTATTTTCTGACATTATAGGAGTTGCAGTAACAATTTTTTACCGTGTTATGTTTTTTCAACAGTTGGTAATAACACGAAACCCCCCTGTAAAGTTGCCCCTAGAAATTTCCTCAAATCAGGTGAAATGATTCGCACAGTTTTTTCGATGACAAAGACATAGGAATCAAAAACACAAACACCTCCACAGCACGTATAACAATGCAACAGCCAAGAAGCTTTTTTGAGCTAACACACTTTTGCACCTGTGGATAACTGAACACAGTCAAAAAGATAATCATGAGTCTGGAGCTCCTCCACATGTAGCCTGGATATATAGCCCTCCTAAATTTCTAGAAGACCGTCCTGAGCATTTTTACCTTCACTGACACAAATAGTAAACAGGTCTCCTGTCGTCAGGAACATTTCCGATGGCCCTAAAAACAGCAGTCATAAGACCACTCCTTAAAAAAGAGCAGTCTGGATCCTGCTTGACTTTCAAAATTATCGCCCATATCGAATCTGCCATCATTGGAAAAATTCCTTGAAAAAGTGGCCTCCCAACAACTTACTGACTTTTAAACAATGAATCATTCTTTTGATATGATCCATCTGGGTTAGACCCTCACCACAAAGTCAAGAGACCGGCTCCTATGAAGTAACAACCATTCGACTTCACACTGATGCAGGTAAAGACACAGTTTATGGTCATGTTAGATCTTAGGCCGCTTTCACACTGTCGACCATGAATCCTCATGCAGATACTGGAGGACTGGGTTGGTATCACGGCACAGCCCTAGACTGGTTTTTAGGTCTTACTGGAGTATAGGAAAGTACTCTTTGTGGAGATTGGAGACTGCGTCTCGGATCATGTGGCCCCTGACCTGTGGAGAACCACAGGGGTCGATCCTGGGACCTCTCCTATTTAATCTCTACATGACTGCCCGTTAGGTCAGTTAATACAAAGAGAACAAGTGTCCTACCACAATTAGCCGACGACACTCAGATCTATTCTCACTGACTGGCAGGAGAAACATGACCACTGGATTTTCTCCTTCCACTGTACCAACAATCAGTGCTGGATGCAAAATAATTTTCCTTCAGTCTAAAATCAGACAAGACCGAAATCATTGTCTTTGTCCCCAGAAACTAGAGAGGCGTCATTGTCCAACTTCAGTCTCTCCCACATACTTCTTCAGACAAGGTCAAGAATTTGGGGGTAATACTGGAACTCAGACCTAAATTTCAATAGCCACATAAAATCAATAACATCAACCAAGCATTTACCATCTGAAGAACATTTGCCAAAGTTAGCAAATATAGTGTCTAAAGCAGACTTGGAGATTCTTGTCCATGCCATTTCTCCACAGCTAACTACTGCAATGGCCTGCTTAACAGGCTTCCAAAACAGACCTGTAACAGCTGCAGTCTATCAATCCAAAATGCACAGCAGCTAGAGTCCTGACAGGATCCAAGGAAGTATGACCATATTAGTCCGGTCCTCAGTCTCTGCCTGGGCCTTCCTGTGCTAGAGAATAGATTTTAAAAACAGCTCTGCTTGTGTACAAGTCTCTCGCATGGCATGCACCAAAATACAATAGGCAAGGCAATGCAAGGCAAGGCAAGCAATTATAATTATATATCACAATTCATACACAAGGCACTTCAAAGTGCTTGAACAAAACAAGAAAGCATTAAAATCATAAATAAACACAGAACATTTAAAAAGAAAGATACAAATATACAATCCCTCAGTTGTAGGCACACTAAACAGAACTGTCATTAACTGGTTTTAAAACATTGTCAGAGAGAAGGCCCTGTCTCACATCCTCCAGGAAGACAGATCCAGATTAGTCAGCATGAATCTGAAAAGCACCTCCCATTTATAATGTTTTCTGTCTCTGCACCTAACAGTGATCAGTCCCTGTGCCCTCCAGTCCGGCTGGGTTCATAAGGGACTAACATGTCACTAATATATTTTGGTGCGAGGCCATGGAGAGACATGTACACCCAGCAGATCTGTTTTAAAGTTCTATTCTCTGAGCACAGGAAACCAGTTCAGAGACCTGAGGACCGCGGATAATAATGGTCTATTTTTTTTTCTTCCTGGTTCTAGTCAGACTCGAGCTCTGCATTTGAATGTACTGCCGCTGTTTTACAGCCTGTGTGGACAGACCTGTGAGCAGGCCATTGGCAGTAGTCTTAACCTACTGGCGACAAATGCATGGATAATTAGAATCTCCAAGTCCAGCTTTAGACACTATGTTTTTTGATCCTGGCAATGTTTTTTAGATGGTAAAAAGCAGCTGAAGTACTGATTTGATGTGCTTATTAAAATTTAAGTCTGATCCAGTATACCCCTAGATTTTCTGACCTTGTTTGAAGTTTTAGGAGAGAGAACTGTAGGTGACAGATGTCGCTCTACTCTTTTTTTCGGGACCATCAGACAAACATTTCAGTTTTGTCTGCGTATAGCTGAAGGAAATTGTTTTGCATCCACTCACTGAACATTGATACAGTGAAAGGATGATCCACTGGTCCCATGTCTCTTGCGTCAGTGAGACATAGATCTAGTGTCGACTGCATAGTTATGATAGGAAACTATGTTTCTGCGTATTAACTGACTCTAACGGCAGCATGTAGAGATGAACAGAATAGGACCCAGGATCGACCCTGTCGGACTCCACAGGTCCAGGGCCATATGATCTGAGACACAGGTTCCAATCTCCACAAAGTTACTGTCCTGTCCTCAAGGATAAGACCTAAACCACCTTAGGCGTCAGCGACTCAACCCAGCCTTAAATCTCTGTAAGAGAATCTCATGGTCGACGGTGTCAACGGCAGCACTTAGATCTAACCAGAATTAGATATGAGACTTTGCCTTCTCATTGATCAGCCGATATCGTTTGTAACCTTGACAGAGCAGTCTCAGTGCTGTGGTGGGTCTAAAGCCGGACTGAAACATATCACATGCGTCGCTTGATTATAAAAATCTAGTAAGCATGAAGGTAGACAACTTTTTTCAAGGACTTTCCTCCCATAAATGGCAGATATGAGTAGGACGAAAGTTGTTAAGTACCGTAGCAATCGAGACTGCACTTTTTAGCAGGGGCCCCTGATGACTGCAGTTTTTCAGGCCTTTGGGAAAATTCCAGAATAAGGGACATGTTTACATCTGTGTGAGTGAAGTAAAAGACTGCATCAGAAACAGACTTCAGAAATCTATGGTAGTACATCCAAGCTGCATGTGGAGGAAGCTCAAACTGGAGATTATCTCTTGGACAGTTTTATCATTTACAGGTGCAAAGTGAGTTAGCTCAAGAGCCTTTCCTGGCGGTTTGATGTTATCCTGTGGATTGGAGACAATGGCGTTGTTATGCCTAGAACTTGTCATTGAAAAAATTGCAAACTCATTGCATTTACGTTTGGAAGACGCTCTAATGGCATTGTGAACAGGGGGTATGTTAATCTAATAACTGTAAAAACAGACACGCAGATTGTTGCTGCAGCCTTCAATCAAGTCAGAAAAATAACCTTTCTCTCGTACTACGTAAGCACCCGTTAAACTCGCACAATCTTATCTTGAAGATCTCGTATCAACGGGAGGTTGGACTTGCGCCACTTCCGCTCGTCCCGCCGGCACTTTCTCTTGCGCCCTGACCGAGTCTGCTTTACCACGCGCCTTCTGCTTATTTTCACATTTTAACCTTCACAGGCAACGAGGGGTAACCTAACATTCAAACACAAAGTGACAGAGTTAAACAGTTTCATCTACAGTAAAACGATGTCATTCTCAAAGTTTTATCATTCCATAAATAGTTCACTCGTATATTTCATTTATTGTCTTCTTCGTACAGTGCAGAGTCCACTGGTGTTTGTTATGAAAACCACTGTCAAAAAAAAACACAGAATGATCCAAAGAGCAACATCGACCACGTTTACATTGAAATATTCACCCCCTATAACTAACAGATCTAGAGGTGAGCCCTCATGCTGTTGGTGGGCCACTACGCGAGTGAGATCAAAGGATTCAAGTACAAGAACTCACTCATTTTGCATTCTGTCATCAACATTATCCACATGAATATTAAAATCACCTGTAATAACCAAACTAATCAAAATCTGTGCATACAACTGAAAGCAACTCGGAAAAATTAACAAATAAAACTGAGACAATGACTTCGAGTGGCTTGTATAGGACAACGAAAATATTGAGGAGATTGTTTTTGTTTGTTATTTTAAAAGACACATATACAAAAGACGAAAAACTTTCCCAAGGACATTCTATGGGAGACAAAGTGTCTCAAGACAAGGCAGCTAAGCCTCCTCCTTTTTGTTTTTTCCTAATTTAAGATTCAAACTGTAATTTTGTGTTGATCTTCTATTATCACTGATTTCCTGAATTTTGGACAAGCCTAGTTTGCAGCCATGAACATAAGATCAAATTATGAGAACAAATAAAATATTGATTAAAAAAGACAAGTTAAAAGAGATCTGACATTAAGCGTAGCAAAAGTTTTCAAAGTTCAGTATCACTTTGGTCGGCTGATTCTTACACTAACAAGAATTAGATTTTCCAGATTAGACTTATTACTCCAGAGTGTCATTCTGTAATGTAAATTCATTTTTGTTATCACTAAGAATGGGACAAGGTGGCTTCATGACAGAGCCCCAGCCGGGTCTCTCCCTAACGAGACTGCCAGTGGCTGGCGAAGCAGAGACCCGTGGCATCCTAGTGTTTAGAGAAAAGAGGGGAAGGGGAAGGCGGGGAGGAGGAATGGAGAGGAGGGTGGCTTTTGGGTGTTGAACGAGTGGCAGGGAGGTGGGAGGTTTTTGTGAGGGGTTAGCCGGGATGGGCTGAGGCAGAGGTTTTGGTGTTGAACGAGGGGGAAGTGGGGGGTGGGAATGGTCATAGTTAGGGAGAGGGACTGCTGAGGTGGTTTTTGTAGGTGTAATTGAAACCCTAGGTGGTTTTGGAGGTACATATGGGAGTTGGTTAGCATTGGGACAGGACACAAGATCTAGCTAATATGGGTGTAGTAAAAAAAAAGGAATAGTCTTCATCGCAGATTTTATTAGCCCTGCAGAGTGTTTCGGTAGGTCTAACATGAAGGCGGGATGAAAAACACAGGACGTGTCCCCAACTCTCTTGATGGAGTGGACTGGCAGGGGAACCCAAGACAGTCATGGGAGGTGGCAGGAGTCTTGATGGAGGGCAGGTGGTTGAGGAAACCCCAGCACAGGCCTGTCTGCAGTACCCTGGGGTGAGGAAGGGGCTTCAGAGCGCTGTAAAGAAGAAGGCGTGCTGCATTGGAGCAGCTGGATGAAGATGTTGGTGTGTGGTGTGTCGTGCTGCTGTTCTTCTACTGGTGATGATGCCAGCGCTCTGATGACAGTGGAGTGTTGAATCCTTTAGGCGTGTGGTGTTAGATCCTTCGAGGCTGTGGTGGTGTTGAGATCCTTCGAGGTGGTGGTGGTGTTGAGATCCCTCGAGGTGGTGGTGAGGTGTTGAGATCCTTTTGAGGTGGTGGTGGTGTTGAAGATCCTTCGAAGTGGTGAGTGTTGAGATCCAATCGAGGTGGTGGAGGGCTGGAGACTTTTAGAGTCGGCTTCCTCCTTTCGATTGCTAGCACGCGCCTCGCAGGCGAAGGTCCTCAGCAAAAGAAAGGTTATCCATCAACACTTTTACTCCGTTATTGTTCAATGTGCCCTTTCCCTTCAAAAAGCTCATGCTTCCAAACAGCTAAAATTTCCAATGAAGGCAAGTCCTCTGCGTGAACATTTCGTTGAGTAAAAGGAAAGAATTTAGGCTATACAGACGACTGAAATTCATTTGCTTCCCGTCCACATTGGTAGTGGTGCCACTGATAACATAAGTTTCGTCCATTATAGGCAAGGTCGTCCAATAAGAGAGAGTAATCCCGTTATCAACTTTTCACTTGTGTTGTCATATACTCTACTGCCCCCCACGTGATCAACAATCTTTTACCCGCCCGTCTCATACATAATCCACGGAGCCAGCCGCCTTATCACATCCACTTTGGCAAAGTGTAACTGATGAACCTTGAGATTACCATGTTTACGTTCTTATCGCCGATTCGCCGATAAAGAGCGACTCAGCTGCAATTGACCTTGACTGAGACTGAGACCTGGACTGAGAACTCACTGCTGATTCAGCTCCAAAAGTGGGGAAAAGCGGTTTTCTTGTAATAAAAGATTTTGCTGTGGCATTATGACACTCTTGTTATCATTAGCTTTTGGCCTGTTTGGGCTTGGCACCATAGTGTTTCCGAACAATTGTCCTCTGTTGAATTTGGAAATGAAATAGCGTCATCATAACTACGTTTGTTCCATTTGGACCTTTTCCCTTCACTGGTATGTTGTGTTCAGCCCCAATTCTGATCTGTCTTGGCTTCAGGTCAAACGCTTCTACGCATTCATAAATCCAGGTGCTAAACTGCGTATGCATCAGATTTGTTTGTGTTTCATAAATGTATTTTCTTGAGTCATGTTTGACTAACAATTTGTGAATAAATCAGTACTGAGAGCTGATTGGACGAGTCAGATACTTGCATTTGAAAACTAATGATAGATTCTGTGAACTATAATTACACGGATTTTATAACATAGGGGTTTTCTTGTGTGGTTTCTATCAACGATACATATGTGCTGCTTAAAACTGGAGAAATGTAGTGATTTTAGCTGCGGTCTCTCAGATGCTTCATGTAGAGTCTTCTATGACTTGCCGCTGACTCACAGATGGCTGTTTTTTTTATATGTCTTATGATGTCTCTGACCTTGTCCACAGACACACAACAGACTGATTTTACAATGTCCTCCTGGCCCCGACCTCTGCTCCAGCCTCCAGAAGAATGACTGTGTGTCTGGATATGGACTGTTTTGTGATCAAAAACTTTCTGAACTTTGAGATCAGCTATAGATTCTGGAACGGCTCTTGTCGCAAGCCATTAGAAAAACATGTTTAGTGCAACTCTAAATTGACCGGGTGAAGTGTATTGTGTATGCACCGATGTTCAAAGTCGAGCAGCCCCCGTAGTAGTCATTTATTTTGTTACAAACATATGTACAAAAGACTAAAACACAATGAACAGGATCCAAGAAATAGAAACCGTAATAAACAGTTTGAAAAGGTGCGCTTAATGCTTCCAACCCCTCCCACTCAAACAACACAACACAACACAAAATAACATGCATTCACTCAGATAAGACACAGAACCACTCAACTCTCTGACCCTACATGCGTCCCATCACCTCTGTCAAACAGCTTCCATCTTTGTGTTTCTATCATTCATGTTGGTGCACAAAGAGTACCTTTTTTTGCAAATGTATTCCAATGTGGTTTTTATACTGCACATGGCAAATAAAATGAATCCGAATCTTTAATAAATAGTCCTAATTTCTATCTATATTACTTCCATTTCTGTATGTGGAGCCCAATACTTGGTCACTATCTTGACGCAGCGGAGGCAAAAAGAAGGTTTTTTGTTGATCAGCTGATCAGCAACTCAAACTGCTGCAGATCCATACCGTGTGCATCGGCCATCTTGAGTGAAGCTGCGTGTGTATGTAACATTAAGAAGAAGAAGAAGGTCCTTTATTGTCCCACAGTGGGGAAATTTCCGTTTGATGAATACACATGTACACATCAAAGCATGTAGCAAACATTACTTCCGTGCTCCTTATAGACAAAGTGTGTTTAGTGTCTTTCCCACGGACACAATGACCGCAGACATCAGTAGAGTCAGTGGGCAAGGTGTCACGGTGGGCTCGAAACCTACAATCTTCATGCTCAAAGGCTTTTTGAAGTTAAACGACAAATATTTAAATACCAGAAAATGGCCAAAACGGGAAATAACTATAATATGCTAGGTTAAAGATGCTTGAACATGCAGGATTGGCTCAGTGTTGGATAAGTTATTGAACTATGGTCTGACTGACGGCCCAGGTCATGATGTTCTGTTTGTGTTGGAATAGTTAATTTGCAAAAACAGATACAGTAAGTGCCATTAGAGCTCTTCTGTTTACCAAGTAGTAGGTATACATGTTAGTGCCATACAAGTTTAACCCCTTCTTGAGTAATTTATTTCATATTGAATGCCAATAACCACACATTTTGAAGTGGACAAGAAATATCATGATAGTTTTATATCATGAAAAAACGTGACCCGTATCTTGTACAAACATGAAATTATCTTGAAAAAACAAGATATTACCATGAATAACGTGATACCAGCGAAAAAATAACAATTGCAAGTGAACCTAACACGCTTCCGTAGAAGTGCAAAAAGCAAATAAGTACTCGTTTTCCATATTATTTTGGCCAAATAGGTGATATTGGATAATTTCCCAAGGCACACTGAATAATATCTCAAGGCACAATAATGTTCCCCGGCCCACTGGTTGAAAAACACTGTTCTAACTAAGTATGTTTTGTACAAACTAGTATGTTTTAGTTTTTGTTGTGTTTTAAGTATTTAATTACCTCCGCTTTCAAGGCTTTGCTATTACCACAAATTTTTGCTTCAGTCCTCCATTGTGTTCATTCTTAGTTTTTTATTTTAAACCAATGAAAAAACACATGCCTTTTGTCTTCTTTCATTCGGTTAAATTCTCTTCCCTTGCAACGAACTCAACGTGGGTCTCTCTCGTTCACCTTTTGTTCTGTTCTGAGCTGTGACAAAAGCACTGGTTTGGGGAGAGCGGAGCTGAGCCGTGCCCTGAGTGTGGATGGGACCATCTCCTGACACCTGTCCCTGTCTGACATTTAGCCCCAGACTTCACCTACACAAGCTCATTTGTGCCATGGCAGGTGTCAGCTGGACCTGCAAAAGGCATCACAACACACAGTTTTTTGGGCCGTGTTTGAAGCCTCTGACTTACTTTGTCTCCTGTTCTTGGGTTAAAAAAAAGTCATAACTGAGCTTACTATGGAATGCCTATAGTTAGTACAAAAGACTAAAATACAATGAACAGAATCCAAAAAATATTCAATTCAATGTATTCTTGTATAGCCCTAAATCACGACAGTAATTATTTCGGAGGATTTTACACAACTGTTAAATTTGCCAACGCAGATCAGAGAATTAAATAGTTCAAACACAAGAAAAGCAATGAGAGAAAACACATTGGTATTGGTCCATAAGAGGCAGATGACCACTGTCCTCGTGTTAGACCCTCCTGCATCGGCAAGGAAACAACTTAAACGCTTCCAACCCCTCCCTCTCAACAACACACAATCACTCACTCAGACAAGAGACATGTGTAAAGCAATATTCACTTAATGTCAGTGTACTCCGTATGTGGGACTCTTTCGCCAAAAAGTCTGACCTCTGTTCCTGTTAACGCAAAAAATCGCTGAATAAATTATGTGTACAAATCGTAGAATTAGGATTGGACTAGAAGAATGATAACAATTGAATTGTTTCTTTGTATGCCTGCAGTTTCCTGAAAGTAAATTTGTTGGGAGGAAAAGAGATTAAAAAGATCCACAAACAGCATTGTTTGAATATTCACTGCATCTTTTTTAATTACCGAATAATTCGATTTCAGTGACAATAACAACAATTGGCAAAAAGAAATATCTGTCTATCAACAAGCTAATTCCACTTGAATTATCATAAACTGATGGGATTTATGTCTAGTCTTGTGCAACTATAATTTTGTCAGCAGAGATATGCGCCTACTTCTCAAACTTCTCTTTCTCAGTTTTCCCCAAAGCCACATATGTAGCGTAATCTCCCTGAATGAATGATACCTAGGATGTGAAAGGTCTCCATGACAACCACTTGTGAAGTGCCTGCTGGCCCGGGAGGAGAGCTGATTGATGAGCAAACAGCCTTCTTTAATGCGGCTCATGTCAGGTCTGCCCCGGCGGCTCCAGCAGCTCTCGCCTCCAGCTAATGCCCAGTGCACCCAGAGCTGTACACGGCAGGGGAGGGAGATATACACCTCTTCCACAAATGGCAGAAATGTCTTGGACTTTTGGAGGAGGATAATAAGTGTGCTACTCTTAAAATCACATGACAAATTTTTGAAAAAAGGCCAGTGCAGGATCGTGTGAACTCTGTGACATGAATATTTGCTGAATTAAAAAAGAACACAACACTTGAGTTTTTGTCCATTTTTGTATGGATTTCACTTGCTCATAGATGCATCTCTATCAAATATTGTTCACCAATCTGTCTGAATTTGCTGCTTCTTTATTGTGGAAATCCATCCCACTTCACAGCTGTGGCATCAAGACTGCAGAATACTGTATGTGTCTTACACAAGGACACTCTGATGTCCTCACAGAGACAAAATGGCATAGTTTGAAACTTTGCGTACAGCACAACTGGCTCTGTAAATGTATCCGTCCACATGAAGACCCTATTGGATAAACTACCCCTTTCTGGAAAAGGCAGATTTCTTATGTAGCCGCTTAGTGCAAACTATGGATGACGACGTACTTTACTCGTACTCTAATTTATCAAGAAGTGGTTTTGAGTAAATCTGGATGAATGAGAAATCCCAGGCATTTCAGATAGTTTAAAATGTATATATATTTTTGTTGCATTCCTATATCAGGGAGATTTGACTCTCCCCGTTTCTCCTCTAAACCAGGTTTTTCACAATCCCTGTTGAATGTATTTGAAGCATGCACACAGAGACCTTGGCAGTGGAGCAGACAGCTCTTTACGGCGAGTTGAAAGAGTGAGATTTGTTGAAGGTCAAGCTCTCTTTCCTTACAGCGACCCTTTTGTCTGTCTTTTCAAAAGCCCCTTATTGACTTGACAACATGCGGTCCTTACTCAGATGGAGCCAAAGCCCAGTTCTATTCCAGCAGCTCCACTCGTTCCAAGCCAAATGACACCGACAGCTTGGAGCGTGAATACACTCCAGTATGGTGCATGTGACGAGCCTCCATCACTTCAAAGTTGAAAAACAAAAAAACACTTGCGGCTAACTCTGGGCCAGCCCAAAACAACCGCTTTCATTTAGATGCATTCACCCACCTTTAAATGTCCACTTAAGTGAGTAAGAGTTCAATGAATAACAAAAACACTCGTCAGAAGCTGTCTGTCAGAAATCTGTGTGCGTGTCTGGTGTGTGTGTGTTTGTGTGTGCGTGATTGTGTATGTGTGCATGTGTCTGCGTGCGATTGCACTAAAGCTCTGTCTACTGTATATAACACAATAGATGTGTATAGTTTTTTGAGTCTTGTTTATTTGTACATATATATAATTACCACAATATTAAAATAAAAATCCAGATTCCACTGCCACAGTTGCCCTGCATGGGGAGGATTAATGAAGCTGGCGACCAATCTGGGTCATGGTCCCTCTGATCCACACTCCCACACGAGAATCATAAGTGTATAGATGAACACTGTGTATTATTTCAAAGTAATATCTCTCTAATGCACAATGTAGTAGTAATAATTTTAGGTTACGATGAGCGGGAACCCAAAGACATGTGACATGACCTGAGACTCCCTGACTTTAGAACTCCCAAAGAAATGTCATAGCTTTTAGTTTTGGAAGTATAACTACTCAGTTTATGTTTAGTCTTCATAACTCTGTGACTTTTTCTGTTTCTGTGTGTAGTTTATTTCTATGTTAACTTGTATCTTTTAAATCAGCAGTTCGTAACCATAGTTACCGACATCCTATGCTTTCCAGCAGTTAGCATTTGAACTGTTTTTGCTGAATTTCAAGTTACTTTATATTCACCAGTCTTAGCTCTTAGTAAAATTCAATTGGTTTGAATGGGAGCAGTCAAAATGACGGCTCTGGGAGTTCTAGTATTTTCATAATTCTGGGAGTGTTAACTTTTGTAATCTGGAAAGCCAAATGCCTGCAACTCGCCAGGGCTTTTTTTTATAAAGCAATACACAAAAATGTAAACTCACTTTCCCCAAGAAGTTTGTCATCGAAGAAAACACAGGCTAATAAATGTCCAAGTCCAAAAACCGATGTTTTTCTTTGTTTTTCTACCAACACTTAAAGTTTTACAAAAGAGGCCCCTGGTCACAACATAATGCTTGAAAAACAGAAGGTGGCCGCATCCAAATAATCCTCGTGGTGGCTATGAAACAATAGGATCGTTCCCACACAGAGTAGCTGCAATGTTGGTGAGATGAATGTCATTTTTCAGGAAGACAGGTGCTTTTATTGTGCATTGGGGGGTGTCTCTGTGGAACCGCTGCCTGGAAGAATTTAATTAAAAACAACAATTGATCTGGGGAATCATTTATTTGAGAAAACAATTAAAGCAAAGAATACTGAAGAGTAATTCTGAATCATCATAAAAGAGATATCAAAAAGTTACAGTTTATTAAATCCATGCACTGTACAGGCTTTGGAACTTTATCTGTGAGGATTACAGCAACAATAGTTCATACACAGTTCATACAAAATGTAACTCAAAGTGCTGAACAAAACAAGGTAGAAACAATAACACAAAGCATTAAAACATAAATAATAAATAATCACTGTACATTTAACAAGAGTAAAGATAAAATCCCTCAGTTGTTTGCACAGCTAAAAAGAACTGTTTTTAATCTGGGTGTTGATGGTCAGAGAAGAGGCCTGTCTCACATTTTCAGGAAGACTGTTCCAGATCCTCTGAAACAATATATAATAATACAAGGTAAATAAGTGTTGAATTTTTCTGCAGCCCCTTCCCATTTTCTCAAATTGGTTCTTTAGGTGTCCAACCACAGGCAGACACGGCTCATGACTGGAGCGGCTTGGGGTCATAGAAATGTAGACCTTCACTATTTGAAAGTGATAGTTGTAATATTCTGTGGCTCTGGCTGGCATTATCTGCTCACACCATTTCTCTGATTCCAAGGTTGACTTAGATCATTGCTCTACAGTCTGTGCATTAGCTTCTGCAGCATTCGCTAAAAGCCCTATAAGACCCCAGCAGCTCTGAAATGTGGTGAGTTGTTTGAGATTTAGATCAAGTACTTACGATACCTATATCTGGGAATTGTGGGGTATCTGAGCGTTTGCTGGTATCAGGATAACTCTGAACCTTTTTTTTTTTTTTTTAAGTCTATTTTTAAGTTTTGGTTGAAAAGCTTGTCCAGGATAACAAAAGTCGCACAATTTAAGATTTTCATGTCAAGTCATCATTAGATGCCCTAACCTTTTCTGATAACAGTAGTTAAGCCGAGATATTTGAATTTCAAAATTAGTTTTACAGCCCCTAAATTGTAGCCTGACTCTCGCCAGACCCATAGTTCGCTGCACTTCACACAAGAGTCTGGGCCTCCACCATAGCAGTTGGATTTCAGAAGGCGGGGCCTTCTAAAAAAATCCTTGTATGTGATTGAATAAATCACTTGTCCGTTATCTTGAATGACGTTTTCACACGACTCCCATAGGTTGCCAAATGCCGGCAATATTTTCCAGCCCAAAACCCCCGAGAATGCCCAAAAAAAAACATGAAAAAAACAAAAAATGGGCTCAAAATCAACTTGGGCTATCATAATTCTGTTTATTTTCTTTCTGTTTATTTATTACCTACAAGTCTCTTGAAGAAAAGTATGCGGGAAACCTCCCAACCTGGCAACCCTGCTGCATAGTGTTGTAAACAGGAACACCTAAACCAGTACTTAAACCGAACTTTACACGAACATTTGACTCTTAAAACACAAATATAACAACATGGAACCACCAACATCTCGCCTCATATTGAGTTAAAAGTGACATCCGTGTCTTAATTCGTTCATATTTAAACTTTTAAAATGATTCGCGGACTTCATGTCCGCTAGCTTGGATTGCTTTCGCTGGTGCGTGAGACAGGCTTGAGAAGGAGCTGCAAACAGGCCACGCAAAACCGGCGATCCTGATTGGTCGATTAGAAAATAATCTGCTGAAGGAGTTGGCTATGGCCTCGATCCCAGACCCATGTGGTTCAGCCAGACGCTTCTGGTGGGGCATGGCCGAACTACACGGGTCTGGCAAGAGCCAGGCTACCTAAATTGTGTTATTGTTTCCATTTCAATGTCCCGCCCTCCACAGTTTAACCAGCTACAAAGTCTGTGATCCGGGTTGCCAGAAATCACCTCGTCGAGCTAATCTCACTGGTTAAGTAACATGTAGTCTCAGAACTAAAAAAGGTCTTGTTATGAATCTCAAATCATAAATAATCTGGAAACCTGAGTAAGGGAGTGGGAGAGGTTGCAGCACCACTTTTGTCCAGATTTTTACATACTGCTCCTTTAAAGTGGTTCTCACCCCCGCTCCTCGGAGCTTACGTTACTCACATTTCCTGTTCAAATCTTCCTCTAAATGGGCATAGCCTGGAGGACTAAAGGGGGCGTGAACGAGACTGGGCCGTTTATATATCTCTGGGCGGGGGGCTGCTGACGTCAGGTCTTGCTTCAGACGTCAGGTCTTGCTGCCGCGCCAGTGTTGGCGCCAGATTCAAAATTCAAATGTAGTAATACAGGTCGCCAGCAGATGGCGCCTCACAGACGGTTTTAGGCAGAAAGTTTAACTTTCAACTAATTTGCACCAAAGTGACAAAATTATGACCAGGATATGTAGACAACACTATTGGACACTCATTTATACCATTTATCAGCAAAAAAAAGGTGGATTGAGGGTGAGTTGTCCTTTAAGGACATGTAAGCTCCTTTATTAACATCAATGGGCATTGGTCATCTGCCTCTTATGGCCTCTTTCCTACCGAGATGCAACACTGACATTTCCCCAATTTGGGACGAATAAAGTATCTCTTAATCTTAGTCCTCAAAGACTGGCCTCCTCATACCTCAGTGACCTGCTCCATCCATCCATCCATCCATTTTCTTCCGCTTCATCCGTTGCCGGGTCGCGGGGGCAGCAGTCCAAGCAGAGACGCCCAGACTTCCCTATCCACACACACTTCCTCATCCGGGGGGACCCCAAGGCGCTCCCAGGCCAGCTGAGAGACAGTCCCTCCAGCGTGTCCTGGGTCTTCCCAGGGGTCTCCTCCCAGTGGAACGTGCCCGGAACACCTCCCCAGGGAGGCGTCCTCAACTGGTTCCTCTCGACGTGGAGAAGTAGCGGCTCTACTCCGAGCTTCTCCCATGTGACTGAGCTCCTCACCCTATCTCTATGGGAGTGCCCCCGGACCCCCTCCGACCCCTGACTGCACCTAGAAATTCTGTCCATAAAAACAGTGAACAGAACCGGTGACAAAGGGCAGCCCTGGCGGAGGCCAACATGCACCGAGAACAGGTCTGACTTACTGCCGGCAATGCGAACATAGCTCTGGCTCCGGTCATACAGGGACCGGACGGCCCTCAGCAGAGGACCCCTGACCCCGTACTCTCGGAGAACCCCCCAAAGGACACCCCGGGGAACACGGTCGAACGCCTTCTCCAAATCCACAAAACAGATGTGGACAGGTTGGGCGAACTCCCATGAACCCTCGAGTATCCGATGGAAAGTATAGAGCAGGTCCAGTGTTCCGCGACCGGGACGAAAACCACACTGCTCCTCCCATTCACCTGTATTGTTCGACTCTCTGGATATTTTCAAATCTCAAAACCTATTTTTTTAAATTGGTTTATCCCTTGTAATATTTTAAATGTCCGGAAAGGCGGCATTAAATAAAATTATATTTAATGTAATATCACTATTAATGTTAACTTAAGTGATAACTGAAATGAATGATAGAGAAGCCTTCACAGAGCATAAAGATGTTACATTCACACATATTAAGAAGTGACGCATGGGGCTGTCCTTGAAACTTTACAATCGTCATTGCGACGCTCATCCTCGTCTGTCTGCACTTATCCAGCTCTCTCTAAAGCTACAGCCAAAGGCCGCCACCTCCACAGGGTCCGGCGGCTTGTGGGACAATGCATTCAGAGGGTTTTATCACTTCTGTAGTGAGAAGAAGGAGATCCGCTGACTTGCTCCAGACATTTAGCACCTCTGACACATTTGAGAGAACAATGGAGCTTGTCTTAGATTAGTGTTCTGTTAAGAGTCACACACACTCTATTGTCACAGTTTAGACGTTTAGGCGCATAGCAATCGTTTGTTTATTTAATTGAATAAAGGTAAAGACACATGCTTTAGGAGTAATTAGACCACAGGGATGTAATAAACATTTATCTTGACAATTGATTTGTTGATTAGTTGTTGTTCTGAATGTTGAATGAGTGTGTATGTTTTTTTCCCCTCATGAACATAGAGATGACTTGTTACACATTGGGTTGTTTAATTTAAAATACTTTGTAAACATATTTGTAGCATGTTCACATCTATGTAAGGTTAAAAAAGGTTGTCAACAAATTGATTGATCGATTAATTTATAACCGTGTATCATATATGACGATCTTTAAACAGTGAGATTTATAGACGCAAAACTCTCCCTTGGCAAGGAGTGGATGGAGGGATAATTGATGTTGACTAATGGAATATTATATTTATCTCATGATTATTACTTAAAAACTTTATTTGAAGGTTTTATGAACGAAATGATCCAAAATCCACTTTCAATTGTGGAATCTGACCTGCATGTTTTGGACTTTAGACCTCTGTTATATTACTGTTAAACATTATCATCTTAAGAATTGAACTATTTTTTCTGATCCACATTGTTACTAGTAAGGCATCTGCGTCATTAATATCTGAAGCGATGACATCTCTGTTCTTGTGCACATTGATATCCATCACATAAAAAGCATTGTCTTCTGTTCTAGACCGGGTTACAAGTGCGAGAGATTGCTGCTTCCGTCTTATTTTTTGACACAAGTTACAATATTGGATCAACACTTGAGACCCAGTAAACACAAGGCAAGGGTGAGTGACTTTTGTATTAGGGTCAGTGGGTAAACTCAGCCCACACTCCACCTTCTGCTATCTTTACTGCATTAATAGCTTGTTGATCGTTACTGGGACAACATTGTTGTTGACCTTTGCCGTATCTGACTGCAAAAGTTTGAAAAGACTAATAAAGGCACCGAAAAGCCTTTTTCATTCATCCATTTGTTTACCTCCTGTAGAGAGAGTGGCTCACCCCAGCGTATGTGTGCTATTAAACTCACCTTTGAATTGAGTCTGGGGCTCAACGGTCAATGGAACGCAGCATCAGCCAATGAGAGGACAAAACAAACAAAACACTGCCAGCTATATCTGCTCTCTACACTTCAATCACAGCATATTTTTGCTTTGGTGCAAGTATAGAAGCTAATAACAGCAGTTCATAGATAAGAAACTTTGCATTGGCCTCTGTGTTGTTAAACAAGTGCTTCTCAAACTTATCAGTCAGGGACCAATGTGGGTGTCCCCTACAAAGAAGTACATTTATGATCATTTCTAAATCATGTTTAATGCACACACTTGGTCGGACCACACATCTGATCCAAGTGGTCCCTGGAGGAGGGTGTCCCATGTGTGCAACAGGATGAATGCTCCCTCATCTCGGTTGATGCTGTCCTTCCCCCCCTATCCATTATATTTTTAAGCAATTACAGCTAGCTAAGAAGCATAGTAGCTACTTATCTTGTATATTTTGTGTGCTCCCTGTGTGCTCACACTACTATGTGTGCTGCAACATCGACATTACCCCACTCTCTCTTATCTTATCTGATTCGGTGACCTGTCCGAATCTATGATGTGACCACTGCAGGTCTGCTAGCATCTTGAATTAATCACAATTAGGCCAAAGAAGAGTTTAGAGCATACATCGTTGGCATTATAGAACAAACAATGTCTAACGGACGACATGACACAACTTCATGATGACCAAAGCAAACACTGTTTGGATGCATCACTTATATCTAAACCCCTCTCACGGAGAACACGGCTGAGCCCATTGATTTCTAAAGACAGTGGTGTGGTGCACATTGCTGAGTTTTCCGGCTGCGTTCATCCTCCTTTATTACACTGGAATCTCAAAGGCCAAGCACGTCGGCCCTTCTGGTTTAACAGTGCAAGCACTCGATGGTCACGCAGACAGACGCACAGACAGACGCACGGACAGACGTGTGCCCGTCTTAATGAGATTTAGCCTCCTTCACAGCAGCAGCATTATTCGAGCTATAGAAAATTCGCAAAGGACCTTCAAAGTCTAATAAGTGTAATACAAGTATCACATACAAACAAGAATAAACCTCTTGGAGATGGCTTATCATCCGTGATTCCAATAGAAATTTAAACCAATTTCACAGAATTTTAAGAGCTTCAGCAGGTCAATTTTCGTCAGGTGGTCTTCAGGATCGGCAAGAAATAATCTGAGATAGCCTTGACAGTAAATCAAAATGGTTAAATGACCCAAGACTAACCAGCGGGTTTCGACCATGGAGGGTCTTATTGAGGGGCTTGTACAAACGTAGACTAGTCCCTTCTTATTGAAGGCCCCTCCTTCAGGACAAGTCAGGTTTGTGGCGATGCAAGCCCACTCACAGCAAAGAAAAATATAGCTATACTTTTTCAAGTAGATTACCTTAGAAAAAACAAAAACAAAATCTCAAATTTTGAACCTCAATCCAACTACATTCAACTATATAGACACTAGATTTTTTTCCCTTTAGCGAAAAAGTGAAGTGGTGTTTTGCTGATGGATGGACAACAGTGGCTCAGACTCACTCACTCCTCCTACAGTTAATGCGTGTCCACCAACACACAAACTTCATTACTTTAATTATACACCTCATCAATTGAATCAACATCCACAACAAGATGTTTAGTTCGTCATCAAATTAACCACTGCTCTCTGTTTTATTCCTTAATTATAGAAGTGATCAATCCAAAAGTCTCTCATTATCTCATTTGATTCACGGTCTGTGGTGTGAACTCTTGCCCTGGGTCCTCCACGCTCCTGCCCAGACTGCCCACCAGCTGCTGTGGTTCCTACCCAATATCTCTAGGCATGCACCCCCTAACGCATGCCCAATTAATGCAGGGGTCAATGTTTTAATACAGCCCTGGGTCTGTGTTACTATTCTATGGTGTAGTCAAGGATCAGGACCCGGATAATGAGATTTCTCCGCACCTGCTGATTACACGGAGCAACCGAGCGGAAGGGAGCTGGATGGCGGACAGGTCGGAAGTGTCACTGATGGGGAATGTTGCTCCATCGACCCTCCGAGCTGTGATCTATTCTTAGCATCACTCCCACAGCTCCTGCTTTTTTTCCCAGTTCAAGCTTTGTGCAGGTATTCGAGGTAAAGATGTGACATCACAACTGAGGTAAGTACAATAAGATATATAGATGGGTACTTTATTGATCCCCGTAAGAGAAATTAGGGTGTCCAGTGGCAGAAATTCACCCAAATAAATAAATAAATAATTCAAAGTTACTCACAATAGTAATAACGTTTCAGGTCACAGCAGCAGAGGTGGTGTAGCCGCCAGAGATGAGCTGCTTCCTGTTCTCTGGTTGATGTCTGCAGAGTCTGCTTGGTTCAGACCATGTTCTCTGAATGCTTAATTTTTTCAACAAAAAAATACAAATTTGAATTTCTCCAGTGCTTGGTTCAGGGTTAGGGCATCCTCTCTGCTCTGGTCTGGATCAGTGTAAAACCATGAACACTACTGCAGTAAAATGTACAACCAGAAAAATGATTGTAAAGCACAGAACAACAACTGTTTCAGAGCTACTGTACATAGGACTTGCTGCCGTACCCCAGCTTTAAATTAGAAATAGTGGGGTATTAGGGCGAGAAATTAGTGTGTCAACATTGAGTTTTTATTATGACTGTCTGTGGAAATGAAATAAAAGTTTGCAGTATTTCAAAAAGTAAATAAATAAATAGATTTTCTGAAATGTCTATATTGGTTTGTGAGTGTTTTTTTCACAGCCCACTTTCAGTCAAACCATTATCAAATGTAAGTTAATCCTACAGTCAATATAATGGATTACTGTAAATCTAAGTGAAGAATGGGCAAAATGCAGGCATTTAAGTACAATTTTAGAACAATGTTACTTTTATTTATTTTTTAAACGTCTGTGCCTGTAAATCAAAATTGTTTTAGATGAGTAATGATCTTTTCGTCAAGTTTAATACTTTATTAACACACCAAAAATGCAGATGTAACCACCGCTGTGCCTCCTTTGTGGAATGGAACATGTAAAAGATTATCATTTTGCCCATCCTTCCAGCGTTGCCCTTTCCGTCGACCCGCTGTCTCCAGAGACAGTGGATCTGCGTGTTGTCTCCTCATGTGCACACAGGATAATTAACACAAGCCAAAGGAAAACGCATGATTACTTGACATTTGTATTTCAGTTTAATTAAAAAAGAATCAATTATTCAACATACAATACTTCATTACAATTGGTAAAGGTCCAGGGTCAGACACGCAGGAACCAAGTTAACTAAAAAGGCTACTGTCTCATTAGAGCCGATATCTTTCTGAATTAAGTTTTTTTTTTTTTTCTTGAATTGAGCGAAAGGTGTATTCCTTAAACAGACATTCCCAGAGGCATTGCAGGGGGCTCCAAAGGTGGGCCACACCACAAGCATCCGAGATTCTGATAAATTCTACAAATAGCAGATTGAAATGATTACCCAAACACTGAATTGTGCAACTTACAACATCAATGCAAAATGTTTTATTGCTGCGAAACCTCTGTTAAAAATGCATTCTCCCTTTGAACAGACAGAAAACTCCCTGTGTAATGTAGACAGAGAGGTTAGTCTGGGCCTGCGTTGTGAGGGGGCGGGCCTATAGCGCGCACAGAGTGACAGAGAAAAACAACCAATTAGCAAACAGTGTGTGACGAATCAGGCGAAGGACAGATTGTGGGCTCATCATTAGTTTCAGACTACAGCTGCAGACGTTAGCTTCCCTCTGCAGTCGGGATTGAATCGGCTCAACCTTAGAAACTTAGTCCGTGACCAGACTCACTTTATTGGTGGCTTACCAGGATATTGGTTAGGTTCCTCTGTCCACAGATCCAAACTTGTCTCCATGGTGATGTCATGCTGTGGAACAGAAAAAGTTGAAACCACAAGCAATGAATGATTGGTATGGTATGGTTTTAATTTTTATTTTTAAAGGAACAGTGCACAATCAACATTAGCCAAGAGGAAAGATGCATTGAACCAGGTTTTAGCAGTAGTGCTAATTTCCGCCCACAAAAAGCAGAAAACAAAAATTGGTCGGGCCTTGCCTCCATCTACCCCAGGGCAGCTGTGACCACAGTAGGAGTTTACCACTAGCATGTAAGAAGCGCCAAAATAATGCCGTGAAGCATCTTTGAGTGTCCAAAAAAGAAAAACATTCAACGGATACATTCTTATCATTTTGTTATTATTTTTATCATCGTTCTGCATAGAGATATGTATTATTGCTGTCAAAGATTGCAACCAAAGGAACAATATTTCCATGGAAACCATAAGTCGGCGGGTAAGAACAAGTCGGGCTTGTGGAGACAAATGCTGGAGGGAGACTTATCTGCCTACATTCTTTGCTTTTTCTTTATTGTTTTAAAAAAAATAGAAATCATTCTGTTATGTTTCAATTGCCGTTTTGCCTGCCTGTCACTCACCCCTTATAGCTTATCTTAATATCAAAAATCGTTTCTTTGAACAGGCCTGAAGTGTGACTGACAGTGCGCTGGGGACCGCTGATTGGCCCCTGACACTTCACCACGGAGAACATATCCTGAGACGGCGGTGGAAGGGTCATCCATCTCTGTGCGGAGACACGGGGACAAATAAGCTGACACTCGGCTCTGAGCTTCTGTCATATCTGTCTCGTCATTAAGAAGTGGCGAGAGCAGGACCCTGACACAAGACCAAACCTGCTCCACATCTGAGAGCGAGGACAAAGACGGAAAAGTTTTGTAATGTGTTAAAGTTCTCAGCTATGTGGATTTAGTCCATTTGCAACACTATAACCAGACTGTAGAGAGACTGAGATGAATAGACACAGATACTGTAGACATGGCCCTGTCCAGACAAAGACGAAGAGTTTTGAAACTGTATTACAGAGACTCTGTCCCAGCTCTGTAAATGTATCTGTCCACACAAAGCTGAAAACAAATCCAATTCACCTAAGAGAATGTATGTGCCAGGCCTGAGGGCGGTGCTGTGAGGCTGTGACATGAAGCACCAAATTAGACAAAGAGGTGCACAGATCCCCCTCTCCCTCTACTTAAAACAAAATTAGTTAATTAAAACTACAACAACAACAGTTTAAAAACACAGCTTGACGTTTAAACTGTGTATTTGACTTAAAACCTAAAAAAAAAAATCTGATGCACACTTTTGCACATGTAATGGTTGTCTCACAAATAAACTAAACTGAATGTGAGGAGAATGTGGGGCTTTTCTTCAGGTTTGGCTAAAACCAGCAGAACTTTTTGCATGGACTTTCTCTTCAAAGAGATTTGAATAATTCTGTGGTGGCTATTTTTAAATGTTTTCATCATGACCTGTGTGGGAGAGTGATAATCCTGCAGTAAACGTCATATTTCAAGTTAGTACACAGCCGCTGTGACAGTGAAGTTTGCGCGTTGAATTTTAGAATTTGTGTGCCCCCTGAGCTTCGGCCCGCCTCTCGTTGACGCTGTCATTCGTGCAAAGTCCTTCTGTCTGGCCAATGGGATCTCCGTCCGGTCCAATCTGTGCCGCCAGCAGATGAGCCGCGGCCAATAAAACAGCGGTGTGACGAGGCGGGTCGTTGTCAGTGCAGGTGCGCATTTGTAGGAGAAAGACGTGCTTTGTGCACAAACCTAGAGTTTGAGAAACCTTTGACTTTTGGATGCGTTGATGTTGTTCGGACCTATCTAGTAAGACATTATTATTCCTTTAATTTTTTGCTGATGAGATTTTAGTTGTTCACCTTTTTCTTTTCAGCCTGAAAATTAAAAGGCCTAATTTTTTACCAGTTACACTTGGTTTGTGTCACACCCCTTTCCCCTTCACAAGCAACATTGGGGTTTGTAACATTCAGTTTCAAACTTCTCCACTCTTGGACCAGGTTTTGGATATGAGTTGTTTGCATTCTGCGGATTCACTGGCTCCCTCTGGACAAGAGCTGAATTGGACAAAATACTTATATTTATACGACTGAGATTTTCTCTTTCAGAGCCTTCATTTTATAAAGATCTAGAAATACAATCAAAAATCTTGAATTCGTACACCTCAAAATTTGTCACATTTTTTTTTCTTTATCCCATTCCAAAGATATACTGAAAACAATCTGTATATTTCTTTTTGAATTATCTTGCAACCTAACAGACAAACCCAGTATTCATCACGACACATACCTGAATTTACTGGGATACATGTATAATGATAATAGAGGAACACCAAAAATAGAGAATCCTACAATAGAAAAGCTGCCTCATGGCTTTTGGAAAAGTGTAGGAGTACCCCAGTGAGGAAAGACATAGAAAAAGTAAAACATAAATAGACACTATCAGGTGGAGAGGCAATTCTATCAACAATGCTTTTCACGGGTGAGTTGGTTGGGTTTTTGTCGGACTCACATCCCCCAAAATAGAGAATAAGAGTGGGAACAGTCAGCACATTGTCCCAGCCGTGAACCCTTTTTATGCATAGAGTGACATTGACGATGGAGGTGAGCCTCGTTCTTTGTCCAATAATAACAGGCATATTATCAGGCATGGGAAAACTGGGTTAAAACTAAATCTGAGCTGGAACTATTTGAATGTAACATATAAAAGTCCATGAATGATTGATGCATGACATTATTATTGTGTTTGTATGAATGGGTGTGATTCTGCTGCTGGACTCCTATTTCTCCTATGGTGGATCAATCAGTATCTATCTTAAGCCTCAATCTCAATGTCTCAATCTAGTACACTTTAAAGTTTTTATATAAAACAAAGTACTACAAGGATTATAAAACAGCACTTTACCTCATATCCGTGAAGTTTCTCATCGCCGGCCACGTGATCCACCTCAAGGACTCGTATTGTTTGATTTGTAACTCTTCGCCGGGAGCCAGTTGCCGTGGAAACAGCCAGTTGCGCCGCTGGGAAGTGGCGAAGGTGCAAATTGACTTTTCTCCTCAGCGCAACAGTTGTCATTGAAGCCTTGCGTGTATAAATATATGTGCTTCTATTTGCGATCTCGGGAGTTTTTGACTCTACGCCTTGACTTTTCCGCTGGTAATCTGTCCACACATGAAGCCGATGTCAGCCCATCATTCAATTTAGTGCAAACTATCGCTGGCCAGTCCTTCCCTTGCGATCTGAATTACAGCCTCGTAAATTGTGAATGTGCACGTCCAATTAGCCAGAACAGTGGCACCGTCGGTGACTGGGATCGCTATGGTCACTTAATAGCCCTTAAAATTCACAGCGCACTAAATAATACATACTTAATCAGCCTGACAAATAATGACTACACTTTTTCCAGTCCAATGAATGTTTAAACCTAGACAGAAGGCTAGTATCTGTTAGAGTTTCTCAACACTGCAGGAAAATTGATGAAAAATAAGTCAAAAAGGGCTGAAATTTTGCTAAATGTATCCTGATTTTAGCAAAAAGTCTTAAAACAAGATTTGCCAATGGGACAAATTATCTTACTTTTAAAAGATACAAGAAATATCTCTCTTGGAATGAGAAAAGCAACAGTTCTTAAAATACGACTAAATGGCTTTGTCCCATTGTCAGAATGTACTCAAATGAAGGTAAATACTTGATTCAAGAAATGATTACCTCATATTTTATCATTTTTTTGCAGTGAATGTGGTACAAAGCTAGATACAGAGCACTTCACTACACAATTCAACACGATATATATTACAAGTGGTTCGATACAAATCAAAGATACCAGAAAAATAATAATAATTGATCTATTAGATGAAATATTAGATCTTAATTGATGTATGCATAAGTGCTCTAATATCTCCTTTAGTTCTGCTAAAATAGGCGCAACTGTGACATTGAAATTTCCCCACTGAGAGAGAAATAAAGGTTTAGCGTATCTTATCCTAAAGGCTTTTGTCGTCATAGCTAATGCTTAGGTGTATTTAATTGAAAGTCCATAAATATCCAGAACATTGATCAACATTGTTCTCATTAGATGAGCGTGCTTAAACGTATAACAAGTGACTTCTTATTGCTTCTTTACGCCACAGTTGATCTGGAATAATTCCATGAAACGCCGTCATTGTTCTCTCCCCTCTCACTTGATCGCGTTGTGCTCCTTTGAGCCAGAGCGCGTAACAATAAATAATAGCAAAAACATGACAAAACATTGCCTCCGAGCTTTACTGTGTCGGCTCCGTTTAAAAGCTGTTTCAGGAGGATTTCTGAGCGTCTGTCTCGGCTCCGTCGCTCTGACAGTTTGATGGATGAGGCTTTAAGAGTGATGGGATGTGCTTCTCTGTCGTCTGTCACCTTTTGTCCAAACGAGACCAGAGTCGTAGATCACGACAACAAAAGTTTCCCCACATTTACCTTTTGGAATGCTGTGTGAAATGGACTGATCAACATATTCTACAGTATTGGCAAGAAGCTAAAAGACATGTCTGTTGTTATGGAATATGATGGAGGGAAAAAAAACTCTAAATATAATAATAAAATCCTTAATTGATGCTAGAAAGGTGACTGGTGATGTTGGGGGTGAAAATGTTTATGTAACCGGCAAAACAAGGGACAAGATAAATGCAATTGTTTGTCTTCTTTCTGTTCCTGTTTGTTCATGTTGCATAATGTCAATACGTATGATTTATGTAATGACATGGACAAATAAATAAATAAACATGATTTGAGCAGAAAAAATATATAAAATATACGTATTTTCATCACACTCAGGAAATCCTTGCTTTCACTCTCACAGTACCTCAGCTCTGGAATTTTGTTTCTTTTACCTGTGATACACAGATTATTATTTGCAAAAATACACAGTTGCCTCCTAGCCAGAGATTTCATTGTTTTGGTCATATTCTGAATATTAGTAATCATAACACACACAAGGTTTCATTTGCTCATCCTGAGGTTATGTGAAGCCATTCTTTGTGAAATAAACGTGTTTTTTATTTTTTAATGATAACATATTTGAACTGCTCTTAGATCACAAATGTCATGTTCATGCAAGGAAGGCAGCCCAGGAATTTACAAGAACAGGAGGGTGAATGGGAAGTGTTACTGAAAAGCCATCAAATTATGTTCCAATCACCAGGGTACAAGGAGAACCACAACAGTTTTAAAAGTTTACAAAAAAGTCCTTGAAAGTAGGATTAAAAACTAGGGGGATAAAAGCTATTAAAACTAGAGGGAAGAGGATCAAGCCCAAAATAAAGCTTTACCAGGCATAAAGAGCGGCTTGGTTGGCCATGCAGGAATGGCACCATGCAGGAAAGGCCCCAGTTGCAGAGCAAAGCCACAGGTCTTCAAACCACCTGGAGGCCCCGAGCTGTTCACACAGAGCAGAGTGGATGAGAGAGAGAAGGTGCAGTGAGGTTTTAAACAGGAGAAATACCGCCTCTGACAGCTGCTATAGCATTTAAAAGGGAAAGTGACAGTGTCCTGGTGATACTTATTACCCTGTCACATTACCATCAAACAAAAACGGGTTAACTAAGTAAGGGGGTAGGTGTAATAATGTACGAATTTTATTAAATCTTAAATTTAACATCACCGCCATAGATCCCTGTTGATGGAAATGCCTGATCAATTACTGTTGCATATGATATTTCCCTTTGAACAAAATGATCAAATAACAACTACAAATTGCTTGCATCTTAGTAATGTGCAAGGTCCCTTCATTCAGACCAGTATCAGAGAGAGAGAGAGAATAAAGAAAGCTGTGTTTTAATGCTGTGCAGTGTGCCGGACAATAAACCAGGATGTTGGCCCTTATATACTGTCACACACTGTGATATAGACAGACAGTAGATGGTGCTGTTGTTCTTCCTCTCACCATAGGAAAAGCAAAGCAACACCTCCCAGAAGATGAAATGCAGAGAAATGCATGAAAAGGTATCTCAAATCGGAACAAAAGCCAATATCGTGTTATTTTGAGATTTGGGCAAAAACTATACCATATTTCCCGTCACTGAAAGTTACTTAGAAGTTACTTTAAGAATACTAAAGTTGACATGGATGTATTCTGCACCTGTGAGAGCTGTTACTGCCGCAGGTGCACACAAACCCTGCTGATCGTTGACCTCTATGGCAAATAAAAGCAGTAGTTTGGAAAAATGCACTAAATACAAGTCTCTTTTTTATGTGGAAAACACTAAATCTTTTGCTGTTGACCTCCAGTTTGTTTCTTGCGCAAATGCAGGTGGTCCTTCTGAGCCAATACTTCCACACAACACCTACACAGTTCTTTGTCTTACTGATTTCATCATAATTAGGCACACCTTTGTCACTTGACCCTCGATCGTGTGTTCTGACTGTCAATCGTGTGCAGGGATGCCTCACATCTGCTGGGTCCTTGATAACAGCCGATGACGAGACATCTATCACCTCCAACGCAGCGGCTCCTCATTTCAAAACAACCTGAGTCCTTTTTCTGTGCGAAACATAAATCGATAAAGTCCCCACCCAGACGTTTGATCATTGGCTGACTGTGCTCCGTGATAAAAGACGTTGGCCCAGCTGCTGTAATGCCGGTTGGAGACTTGCCGAGCTTTTTGTATTATAATGCAATCCCTCTGAGAATAAAGTCCATTAAAGATCAGAGAAAGGGGTATTTTTTATTCAGCTGCTTTGTACACATTTTTTGAGTGATTATGGCAACAGAGATCAACAGGTCAAGCTGACAACCTGCTGTCTATCTCTCTCTCCCTATCTTTCTCGCACACACACACACACACGCACACACACACACAGTCCTGCAGGCATTTTTGCTCAAAGGAATTGCTCTATTGAAACTGAATGACCGGAACGAGGCTTTTATGTGACCATAAACTGTATATACAGCAGATGGACAATGCTAACCCCCTTTCTCAATGAAGCCCAATGGGGAAGCACTCATGGACAAAGTTTTGTTCCACCACACACTAGGTCCCTAACATTAAAAATTAAACTTCTCCATCTCAGTACCTGTTTGTGTCACGCTCCTCACTTTGGGGTTAAGGGATCTGTGGTTTACTGTAGCTCTCTTAATGATTCTGGGGATTTTGTTTAGATATTGTCTTCCAAGGAAAGGCCTTAGCAACCATCTTAGCAACACGGAGCGAAGCTATTGCCACCAGCATATATAT
Organism: Knipowitschia caucasica; assembly: GCA_964034765.1. Lineage (NCBI taxonomy): Eukaryota > Metazoa > Chordata > Actinopteri > Gobiiformes > Gobiidae > Knipowitschia > Knipowitschia caucasica. The sequence goes on along the minus strand of OZ035836.1, from coordinate 23,673,189 downwards.
CAGGAAAATAGTCTGAGGATGTGACCAAGTTTCACTGACTTAAATAAAAGGGGCAGAATTATATATCTGACAGGGCTGATTATTCTGATTCTAAAAAGGTAATTATTTCTTTGTGGTTAGATTACCTTGCGGCTGCAGAGCTGTGAGCCATCTTCAGTACTTAGTTGTTAACAAGGTTTTTTTCAAAAGAACCACAAAAAAGAATAAAAAATGACATTCAATAAGCCTTTTTACCTCAACATTGAAATATTTATTTAATGACCTAGGACTGAAAAACTCGCACTATAAAGTGACTTGATAATATATCTTGCACAAAACTGACTTTACAACATGTTTGCACACCCTAAGTGATATCTATCTATGTGACATGCACATTTCTCCATCTCCATCTTATCTTATCTTAAATTAAATATACTCACAGGGTTCAGAATGTTCTCGATATAGCAGACACATGTCTTCTTTACGTTCACTTGTATAGTCAAATCGTAAATAATCTGATGTAATCCTTCAGTTGTTTGCACAAGTAGAATTGTTTTTACCTCGATTTGTCAGAGAAGAAAGTCTGTCTCACACTGGCCCTGTTCTCCTCAGAGTCCCAGCAGGAGGCTAGTCCCTGTGCTCCTCAGAGTCCCAGCAGGAGGCTAGTCCCTGTGCTCCTCAGAGTCCCAGCAGGAGGCTAGTCCCTGTGCTCCTCAGAGTCCCAGCAGGAGGCTAGTCCCTGTGCTCCTCAGAGTCCCAGCAGGAGGCTAGTCCCTGTGCTCTTCAGAGTCCCAGCAGGAGGCTAGTCCCTGTGCTCCTCAGAGTCCCAGCAGGAGGCTAGTCCCTGTGCTCTTCAGAGTCCCAGCAGGAGGCTAGTCCCTGTCCTCCTCAGAGTCCCAGCAGGAGGCTAGTCCCTGTGCTCCTCAGAGTCCCAGCAGGAGGCTAGTCCCTGTGCTCTTCAGAGTCCCAGCAGGAGGCTAGTCCCTGTGCTCCTCAGAGTCCCAGCAGGAGGCCAGTCCCTGTGCTCCCCAGAGTCACAGCAGGAGGCCAGTCACTGTTCTCCTCATTATACGCAGACACTGGGCGCACAACAGCCTTCACCAAAAGTCTAAAAACAAGCAAAACCAACAGACTAATAAGCTAACGTGTGTTTTACATTAACATTTAGAAGCTTTATTGAATGCTTTGCCACCCATCACACAGGAAGTCAAACACAAATGTAATTGGTCAGGTTGGTTTAATAAAGTTTGAAAAAATACAGCTCAGATCTGCTTTCTTACTCGGGGGAAATATTCTCTCATTATGAAGGCACCGAGGAGGAGGGGCCGCAATAACACAAGGTTTTACTCCAGCTCCGGAGAAAATGAAACCGCCGCCATGACGGTGGAGCCTGTAATGTTTTCATCTGCCCTCACCCACGGAGCAAAATTATACTTAAATGACTCTTGCATCATTCTTTATCTCTAACTGATTGCTGCCTTCACACAACATAACAAATGGAAATGTGTGGAGCTTCTCTGCAACCTGTTACACGCCTCTGCTGCGGAGATGATATCAAAGACGCCTGAGCGGCAGATGCACGAGGATGAAGGGTGAGCAGGGATCAAACTCAAAAACCTGAAATAAATCGTGTGCATTGACAGCCGAAGGACTCGTGCATTAATGTGATACAGAAGCAATGGAGAAGTGCTGATTTATATGCATTAAAATAGTGGATACATTTAGAGGTTAAAAAGGAAACTTAAAGGTTAGTTTATTAATGGAATGAAGAACCAGTATTACACTTTTTTGGGCCATTAAAAGTGATGAGACTGTTTCAATTCAATGTATTTTTGCTTAGCCCCAAAATCAAAACAGGCTGCAAAGTTGCCGATTCCTCAGCAACAGACCAGAGAATCCAACAGGCCGTAAATCAAACTTTGTGAAGTCCTCCGAGGTGACTGCTTTTGTGATTTCATTGCCACACAAAAATAAATTCAATTAAATCTTTTGAAGGCTCAACACTACTTTTATAACATAAAATCCATCTAATTATTTTATTTTATTTTATCACCTAAAATCTATCACACTTAAGTAATACAATGAAATCTTATAACTGAAAGAAGCATTTGAGACAATTTTGAGTTTGTATATTTTCCAAATGTGACACAAGTCAGGAGCATTAATATTTGATGAGGGTGTAATGATTCAGGTATATATGAATAATACCGCAGACAAGACGTCTCGAAAATCTGTTTCATTCTGTAAAGTACAGCATCAAAATATCAGAGGATTTGCCCGTGCCTTTCTACTCAAAGGAAAAACATATTGCTGCATCGAAACTGGATCTCTGATGTGACCATAGACTTTACAGAGATATATAGGACAGTGCTAACCCTCGGGCTCAATGAAGAACTATTTGCTCCAACTCTCTTCTGTTATAATGAAAAGTAAACTTTTTTTTTTTTACTAAAATGTATGGTGAAACAAGTACGAAGAGCACAAGGATATCTGCATGTAATTCTTTATGCTGCCACCAGAGGGAGGAGTTGAATTGTTTTTTTCTTTTTCGTCCAAATTCAAAAATCACCAGCTGCACAGACATATAGTTGAAAAAACCCTTATTTCAGTCAACATCAGTCTAAAAACCTCCAAATGTATAACTTTTCGAAGAAATTAAAAAATCAGATCAGTTTCAGCCAACATTGTTAACATCTCAAGTTGATTCCACTTTGAACCATACACAATATAATACCAACTGCAAAAACCAATGACTTTTGACTGAAAAAATTCAAAATCCTTCAAAAGAAATAGAAGAACGCTTTCAATTCGCTCCGAAAATATCTTTATCTCTGACGTAACACAAAAAGCTTTATACAATCATGGAAATGTAGGGCTAATATATGTATTTTTCTCTGTTTTCAGAATTCCCTATGTAACTCCATTCATATTAATCTCATTTGATTCCAGCCGTCGCCATGACTCTATCCGGTTGAAAGGTTTCTTAAACATATTTTGCATATCAATATAGGTGTCCTCGAATTGAAATCCCATTCTATTTTGGGAGATTGCTTTTTGATAGCTTCTCATTACTGCGATGTCGGCTGTACGTCAAATGAAAAAGCCAGCGCTCAGGATAAGCTGCTTTCTTTAGACCCTAACCAGGTCTGTTGGAGGAATCGGAGCCAGGGGTGGAGGGCACACTGTCTGCCTGTAGGAGCAATGAAACGTCATGGAAAAATCTAACCTGGTATATTCCCGGAGCAGTCATTTTGGCGGCTTTTCGTTTTGGAAGTGTAATTTATTGTTTTTGGTCTTTCTATATGTTGTTTATTGGCACAGTGGTTAGCGCTTGTGCGTCACAGAAAGAAGGTCCGGGGTGCGATTCCACCTCCAGGGCTTTCTGTGTGGAGTCTGCATGTTCTCCCTGTGTCTACGCAGGTTTCCTCTGGGTGCTCCGCTTTCCCCTATCACTAAAAACATGTACAATAGGTCTGGCATGTGGATCCTCTACAATTGTGAACCGCTTTGTGACTCTGGTCTGTGAAAGGCGCTATATAGATAAATATACTATACATACTTACTTACTCACTAAATGTAATTACGTGTAGGCAATTATCTCGACCCTAGACTGGTCCTATACTGGTTTAGCAAATGCTAGTTACCATAGCAACACATTGTTTACTTGCTTATACTAGTATGTATCTAAGTTTTTCAGTTGTGTTAGCATTGTATTTTACGTATGATATTTCACTTTATACATAATGTAAAATTTTTACATCTATAATCAAGACAGAGTTTTTTATACTTATTATTGATGCTAGAGTTAGAGATTTTGTTTTATTTTAATTAGGACAGGTATTGTTCAGGTAACGTGTGCTGTGTGCTCCTCTTTCCTACTGTTCTATAACTTGTGATGCAACACTGAAATTCCCCTACTGAGGGACAAATAAAGGATCTCTTAATCTTAATCTTGAATTACTAAATGGAATAACATTAGTAAAAAACTACAAAGTGTTTTGGGCATTTTTTCAGAATTCCATTGATTTGAATGGGAGCCGTCAAAACGACTGCTCCGAGAGTCCTAGTGTTTATAACATAGGATGAAGCTAAACAAATGAATGTTTTGGGGGGGGTTTGCATGAGATTAAGCAAAACTAAAACTCAGGGTGTGATAAGGTCAGTGTTTGAGTGAAATGGCTTAAAATGTGTTCAGTTGGAGAAAAAGCCAAATAAGATGGCTGGTAAAAAAAGAAAAAAATCTCTCTCGTTCTTGTTGACAGAGCGTCTCTCATCGTAAAGGTCATGATAAATAAGTCTCTGTTTACCATAAGACTCAGAGCAGAATGGCATCTGAGCAACTCACGATATTCCATCAAGCTAAATCCACTTTCCGCAAGTTTGACCGTGTTTCAGTGGTTTTCCCTCGACATCTACACAGTTTGTTGTTGTTTTTGTAGTGATTCATGTTTGAGTAGAGATTTCAGCCTTTTTACGCTAAAGCTAACCATTTTATACTGGCTTCTTTAATCTGCCTAAATTAGAGGATTCATTTTATTTCAGTATAGAGTAATTGTTTATGTATCTTGTTCTGTGTGCTCCTCATTCACTCTGTCCTGTAACTATAGCGATGCAACACTGTAATTTCCCCACTGTGGGAGGAATAAACGATCTCTTAATGTTAATGTATATTCACTGGTGTTTAGACGTTGCTCTCTCCCTGACTTTGCGGTTTTTCTTCGTTCACCTTTTAGTTTGAATGGAAAAATAAAACCTGCTGTTTTCTACCTGTGTGTGTACATTTATTATGTTGTTCTTGACAGGGGCAGAATGCAGAGTGACACGGCAGGATCGAATGTGGACCTGAAAACACTTTATTGGTTTGCGCAATCATATCGTGGATTTCTTTTTGGGTCACTGTATCTACTTGGAACTGAAATCTACATCATTGGGGCATCTCTGTCACTTGGATTTAGGCAATTTTACCATCAAACTATTCTATGATCTCAACCACTTTGTAGAGGCCTAAAAAAAAATCTAAGGCGTCCAAAAATAATAATGATAATAAAAACACTATTTGTGTTATTGGTGCTCCTGCAACTTAGAAAATCAAAACAAAAATTGTAAAACTTAATATATCTGAGGGATTCATATCTTTACTCTTTTTAATGCACTGCAGTTTTTTATGATTTTAATCCCATGTGTTATTAATGTTTTATTGTTTTTAATTACTTTTTGTGATTTTATTTTGTTATGTTCTTAATATTTCTTGTGATCATAATGCCCTGTGGATTTTAATTGCATTTTTGAATGTTATGATTTATGCTTGATGTGATATGGGTTGTGAGGTGCTTTGTGTTGCCTTGTGTCAGAAATGCGCTCTACAAATAAAAGTCTATGGACTGATTAATCTTTTAATCCTAATCTGTAAATGTCTTTATAATATCCAATTGAACTACACGATTCTTAATAATAATGCATTGGTTTTATAAAGCGCTTTTTTGGACACTCAAAGAAGCACGTGGTGATAAACTACTATTGTAGCCAAAGCTGCCCTGGGGCACACTGACAGAAGCGAGGCAACCAGTATGTGCCATCGGCCCCTCCGACCACCACCAACCATTCACACACACACCAGACTCATTCTAGGCAATGGGGGTAAAGTGTCTTGCCTAAGGACACAACGACAGCAGACAGTGGGAGTCGATTGTGAAGGTCGGGCTCGAACCCACAACCCTCTGGCTCAAAGGCCAATGCTCTACCAACTGAGCTACTGTCGCCCTTGGATATTAAAAACAACCAATCCAGTCACGTCCAGTCCTGGTCCAGTGACATGTCTGCACTGAATTGTGTGTGCAAGTCCCAGTCTCCTCTGAGTCCCGGTTAAACAGGACAGTGTCACATGGCGCTGCTAAAGAGAGGAGCGCCACATGTGAGAAATACTCCGTTTGACGCACGGCCAGCCATCGATCCATCGCTGCACGAATCAATACAAGGTCTTTGTGAGAGAGGTTTAGTCACAGCTTTCTGACAACCGCTGTCTCATTCACAATAACACCAGCACAGCCAGAAGGAAAAAAGCATTTGAAATCTCCACAGTCAACCTTTGCTAATACAACATGTAACTCTATGCCACTTCACAGGTGGGTAGGCTCTATATAGTGGTCTCCATGGAGATGCTCAGACTCTCAAATGATAATATAACCGCACCTTGTTGCTTGTTTTCATGGAGACAAAACGTTTTATGCTTAAAATGTACTAAATGTTCCAAAGCTCAATTCGCAAATGAGAAAACTTAAAATTACTGCCTGCAGCTGTTTCAACTTTTTATAATACCCAAGTTACATTTAGCATCACCTCACTGCTCGTTATGAATGGATTAGGCAAATAAATCAAAGAACAGATACATACTTTATAATACATTGAGTTTACTTGAGCGGCAGAGTGGTTGGCGCTTGGGCTTTGCTGTAAGAAGGTCCTAGGTTCCTTCTGTGTTCGGTTCTGCCCTTGTGTGCGTAGGTTTCCTCAGGGTGCTCCGGTTTCCCGTACCACTAAAGACAAGTAAAATAGGAATGAGCGTAAGCGAGTCATGTTTTTGGAGAGAATTAAACAATATCTGAACTCTGAACATTGTAAAGCGCTTTGGGTGACCTTGGTCTGTAAAAATGCGCAATATAAATAAACATTACTTACTTACTAGTGAGTGAATGGTAATGGTTGGGGACTGATGCACCAGTGTGTGTTTGCCTTCTCGCTCCTGTTTGTGGAGAAAATGGAAAATTACCGGTATACCAACGTTGTAAAGCTCTTTGTGAGACCTTGGTCTGTGAAATGAGCTATACAAATAAAGATTCTTACTGGTAACATTGCGTACTTGTCTGAAGAGCGTAAATGTGACATTATACTGGCATTGTGTCTTAACATAAACTCAATGACTCATAGATTTTTCTTTCTTGCTTAACGTCAGCAACACTTTACCGCAGCCTTCACAACTATTTCTTTGCTCTTTATTGTGATAAAAGAAGACTTTGAAGTACGAAAATACTTCATGTCTATAACTTGTTGAATCATAATTTGTTGAATAAGTGAAAAATGTCTTGAAGGAGGAAAGTCAAAAGCAGGGGGTCCAAACTTTTAGTAAGAGGGCCAACTTTATTCACCAGCATTGTCCAGGGTCAGACAACGCCGACTGACTGGATTTGGGCTGTTCTGAGATTTAAAATTAGGACCGGGACTGGATAATTCAATTGGAATGAGTTAATGATAATAATAATAATAATAATAATAATAATAATAATACATTTTATTTCTTTGTCGCCTTTCTAGACACTCAAGGTTGCCTTATGTCACAAGTCAAAAGCATAATATTGATCAAAAATAATTGCCTTGTAACCAATTTGACCTGAAAATAGTGAGAGAGAAAAATTTCATGGATTTTTAGTGTACTATTGAGTAATGACTGAATACAGATTTTTATTTTTGTCCAACAAGTCCAACAGACCAGCACAACTTTTGCAATCTAGTGTAGTAATGGAAATGCATTCAAATGTGTGTAATTAATTAACTCATTGACTGCCAGCCGTTTTTGATTATTTAACTGATTCTCAAGACCCACAGAATATTATTTCCTATGACTATGTGAAATATGAAACCAGATTCTGAAAGACTGGATTGTCTACTTTCATCAGCAAAAATAAGCTCGTTTCTAGCTGTTTCTATGGTCCTGTAATCCCCAGTCAAATAGAGGGTCTCAGACAAATAAGTCAATGGCAGTCAATGAGTTAATCTTTATTAATGCGTAAGTCCTGACCCTAACTTTTAAAGCAGTCCATACTTTCATGCTTGATTTCAGTTCATAGTTTGTACCTTTGTAGATTATTCCATATAGAACCTTATTTATGTGTGTATAGTAGAGTAGATGCACACCATACGGATTGAACTGTATGTTTTACTCAATCATATCTCTGATGCTTTTCCTTTGGCTTCAGGACTTTAGTGAGAAACTGTGTAGCCATAATGTGATGTGGAAGTTGGTGGCATTTACACAGGAAGCTCCATTTGCAATAAGTCATTAATGAGATCATCAGCGTTGCTTGTCTCCTCTTGTATTTCTGTCTCTGAGGTCAGCTGACAGTGAGGCTGCTGCTAATGTGCACAAGACATTAACCCCGCTTCTCCTTTGCTGCTGCGAGATCTTGGCGAGCGCTGATCCCCAGAGACTCCAGTGGCATGCTCACGCTCGGCCGCCAATCTTCTCCTGTCCACACACTTATTTGGCCTCACGGTTTCTCACAGGCCGATATTGATTCGAGTTGGAGTGCTGTTGTATGAAGCCCGACCGCACGCCTGTAATGAGCTTGTTGTTTGTCCAGTGATGTTTACCTGTGCACGTCGTCCAGTCAATAAAGAAACACACTGTCATGTGCCGCCGTTATGTGTCCGTTCATTGATTTGATAATGAAATCAGCACATGCAATAAGTGAATAAGCTCTGCTCCTCAGCCACTCACTTTGTGTCGGTAGATCCGTGATTGCGAGAGGCATGCATGTCCAACCGCTTTATTTCCCAGGTTTCTGCCCGTACCCTCTTGTGTCCGGGTCTAAGATTGTGATTGCAGGGTGTAATTCCTGGAAGAACAGTGCCAATCCTTTTTGATGTGTCATTTATCTCTTGTCTTCCGGGTTTAAAATTGGGGTTGGATTGGATCTGGTGGGTTTCAGTGTACAATAGGCAAAAGCAGGGAAATTAGAAAATCAATCAATCAGTTCGTCCAAATTCTTTATTATTCAAAATATTTTCAATCAATCAATCAAAGTTTATTTGTAGAGCGCCTTTCATACACAGGGCAACACAAAGCGCTTCACAGTCCACATCACAAATCATCACATAAAACAAACACCAGAATCACAATTAAAACATTAAAATCACACAAAAGATTAAAACACAATTAAAACATTAAAATCACACAAAAGAATAAAACCATTAAAACTTTCAAAATTACACAAGAAATTTAAAAAAATAAATAAATGACAGCAGTGCATTAAAAATGGAGATAAAATCCTTCAGTTATATGCACAGGCAAACAGAACAGTCTTTAACCTGGATTTGAACATTGACAGAGTAGACGCCTCCCTCACATTTTCAGGGAGATTGTTCCAGATCTTAGCTGCATGGATCTGAAACGCAGCCTCCCCATGTTTGGTTCTCACTCTGGGCACCAGCAGGAGGCCAGTCCCTGTGCTCCTCAGAGTCCGGGCCGGTTCATATGACACCAACATGTCACTAATGTATTCTGGTGCAAGGCCATGGAGAGACTTGTACACAAGCAGAGCTGTTTTAAAGTCTATTCTCTGAGCCACAGGAAGCCAGTGCAGAGACCTGAGGACTGGACTAATGTGGTCGTACTTCCTGGTTCTTGTCAGGACTCGAGCTGCTGCATTTTGAATGTACTGCAGCTGTTTTACAGCCTGTTTGGACAGACCTGTGAGCAGGCCATTGCAGTAGTCTAACCTACTGGAGACAAATGCATGGATAAGAATCTCCAAGTCTGCTTTAGACACTATGTTTTTGATCCTGGCAATGTTTTTTAGATGGTAAAAAGCTGCTGATGTTACTGATTTGATGTGGCTTTTAAAATTTAAGTCTGAGTCCAGTATTACCCCTAGATTTCTGACCTTGTTTGAAGGTTTTAGGGAGAGAGACTGTAGGTGACAGATGACGCTCTCTCTTTGTTTCTGGGGACCAAAGACAATCATTTCAGTTTTGTCTGCGTTTAGCTGAAGGAAGTTGTTTTGCATCCACTCACTGATCTGTTGGATACAGTGAAGGAGTGAGTCCACTGGTCCATGTTCTCCTGCAGTCAGTGAGACATAGATCTGAGTGTCGTCTGCATAGTTATGATAGGAAACTTTGTTTCTGCGTATTAACTGACCTAACGGCAGCATGTAGAGATTGAACAGAAGAGGTCCCAGGATCGACCCCTGTGGGACTCCACAGGTCAGGGCCATATGATCTGAGACACAGTTTCCAATCTCCACAAAGTACTTCCTGTCTTCAAGGTAAGACCTAAACCAACTTAGGGCGGTGCCAGTGACGCCAACCCAGTCCTCTAGTCTCTGTAAGAGGATCTCATGGTCGACGGTGTCAAAGGCAGCACTTAGATCTAACAAGATTAAGATTGAGACTTTGCCTGCGTCAGTGTTCAGCCGGATATCGTTTGTAACCTTAACGAGAGCAGTCTCAGTGCTGTGGTGGGGTCTAAAGCCGGACTGAAACATATCAAATGAGTTGTTGATTATAAGAAATCTAGTAAGCTGTAGGTAGACAACTTTCTCAAGGACTTTCCCCATAAATGGCAGATTTGAGATGGGACGATAGTTGTTAAGTACAGTGGCATCCAGACTGCTCTTTTTTAGCAGGGGCCTGATGACTGCAGTTTTCAGGGCCTTTGGGAATATTCCAGAATGAAGGGACATGTTTACTATCTGTGTGAGTGAAGGTAACAGACTGCTCAGAACAGACTTCAGAAATCTAGTGGGTAGTACATCCAGGCTGCATGTGGAGGAGCTCAAACTGGAGATTATCTCTTGGACAGTTTTATCATTTACAGGTGCAAAGTGAGTTAGCTCAGAGAGCCTTTCTGGTTGTTGGATGGTTATCTGTGGATTGGAGACAATGGCGCTTTTGATGCCTTGAACCTTGTCATTGAAAAAATTAGCAAACTCATTGCATTTACGTTTGGAAGTAAGCTCTAATGGCATTTGAACAGGGGGGTTTGTTAATCTATTAACTGTTGAAAACAGAACACGCAGATTGTTGCTGCAGCCTTCAATCATTTCAGAAAAATACCTTTCTCTCGTACTACGTAGCACCCGGTTAAACTCGCACAACTTATCTTTGAAGATCTCGTAATCTACCTGGAGGTTGGACTTGCGCCACTTCCGCTCGGCCCTCCGGCACTTTCTCTTTTGTGCCCTGACCGAGTCTGCTTTAGCCCACGGCGCCTTCTGCTTATTTTTCACTATTTTAACCTTCACAGGGGCAACGGTATCCAGAACATTCAAAACACTAGAGGTGACAGAGTTAAACAGTTCATCTACAGTAGAATACGATGCATTCTCAAAGTTTATCATTTCCATAAATAGTTCACTCGTATTTTCATTTATGCGCCTTCTTCGAACAGTTGCAGAGTCCACTGGTGGTTTGTTAGTGAAACACATGTCAAAAAAAACACAGAAATGATCCGAAAGAGCAACATCGACCACGTTTACATTTGAAATAATCACCCCCTTTGTAACTAACAGATCTAGAGTGTGCCCTCTGCTGTGGGTGGGGCCACTTACGTGCTGAGTGAGATCAAAGGATTCAAGTACAGAACTCAGCTCATTTGCATTTCTGTCATCAACATTATCCACATGAATATTAAAATCACCTGTAATAACCAAACTATCAAAATCTGTGCATACAACTGAAAGCAACTCGGTAAAATGATCAATAAAACTGTGACATGACTGCGGTGGCTTGTATAGGACAACGAAGAGTATTGGAGGAGATTGTTTTTGTTGTATTTTAAAAGACACATATTCAAATGACGAAAACTTCCCAAGAGACATTCTATGGGAGACAAAGTGGTCTCTGAAAATGGCAGCTAAGCCTCCTCCTTTTTTGTTTTCCCGTATTTCAGATTCAAACTTGAAATTTGGTGGTGATGCTTCTATTAAAACTGCATTTTCTGAATTTTGGTCAAGCCAAGTTTCAGCCATGAACATAAGATCAAGATTATGAGAAGAAATAAAATTATTGATTAAAAAAGACTTGTTACAAAGAGATCTGACATTAAGCGTAGCAAGTTTCAAAGTTTCAGTATCAGCGGTTGCGGTCGGCTGATTCTTACACGGAACAAGAATTAGATTTTCCAGATTAGACTGATTAACTCCAGATGTTTTTCTGTAATGTATTCTTTGTGTTATCACTAAGGGAATGGCACAGGTGGCTTCATGACAGGGCCCCAGCCGGGTCTCTCCTCTAACTAGACTGCCAGTGGCTGCGAAGCAGAGACCCTGTGCATCCTAGTGTTTAGAGAAAAGAGGGGTAGGGGAAGGCGGGGGAGGAGGATGGAGAGGTGGGTGGCTTTTGGGTGTTGAACGAGGGGGGCAGGGAGGTGGAGGGGTTTTAGGTGATGGGTTAGGGCCGGGGTGGGCTGAGGCAGAGGTTTTGGATGTTGAACGAGGGGGAAGTGGGGGTGGAATGGTCATGAGGTTAGGGGAGGGACTGGCTGAGGTGGTTTTTGTAGGTGAATTGGAAACCCTAGGTGGTTTTGGAGGTACATATGGGGAGTGGTTTAGAATGTTGGACAGGACTCTAGATCGAGCTAATATGGGTGTGAGAGGAATAGTCTTCATCGCCGATTTTATTAGCCCTGCAGAGTGTTCAGGTAGGTCTAACAGTGAAGGCGGGGATGAAAAACAAAGGGAGGTGTCCCCATTCTCTCTTGATGGAGTGGACGTGGCAGGGGGGACCCAAGACAGGTCCTTGGGAGGTGGCGAGGGAGTCTTTAATGGAGGGGCAGGTGGTTGAGGAAACCCCAGCACAGGCCTGTCTGCTGTAGGCTGGGGTGAGGATTGGGGCTTCAGAGGCGCTGTAGATGAAGAAGGCGTGGCTGCTTTGGAGCAGGCTGGGGATGAGGATGGTGGTCGTGCTGCTACTGGTGATGATGCAGCTGCTGCTGGTGATGATGCAGCTGCTGCTGGTAATGATGCAGCTGCTGCTGGTGATGATGCAGCTGCTGCTGGTGATGATGCAGCTGCTGCTGGTGATGATGCAGCTGCTTCTGATGACAGTGGAGGTGTTGAGATCCTTCGAGGTGGTTGTGGTGTTGAGATCCTTTGAGGTGGTGGTGGTGTTGAGATCCTTCGAGGTGGTGGTGGTGTTGAGATCCTTCGAGGTGGTGGAGGTGCAGAGACTTTTGGAGTCGGCTTCCTCCCTTTCGATGGCTGCACGCGCTGCGCAGGCTGAGATCTCAGGGCAAAAGAAAGGTTATCCATCAGCACTTTTACTCCGTAAGTGTTCAGATGTGGCCCTTTCCCTTCAAAAAGCTCATGCCTATTCCAGAACAGATTAAAATTCTCAATGAAGGCAAGTCCTCTGCGTGAACATTCGTTGAGTAGGAAAGTATTTAGCTGATACAGACGACTGAATTTCATTTGCTTCCCGTCCACATTTGGTAGTGGGCCACTGATAACGATTTTTGTGTCCATTTTAGCAAGGTCGTCCAATAATAGAGAGTAATCCCGTTTCAACTTTTCACTTGTGTTGTCATAGACGTCTACTGCCCCCACGTGGATCAACAATCTTTTTACCCCGCCGGTCTCAGACAGAAGCCTCGGAGCCAACCGCCTTATCTCATCCACTTTGGCAGAGTGTACTGAGTGAACCTTGAGATTACGCATATTTACATTTCTTATCGCCGAATCCCCGATAAAGAGCGACTCAGCTGCATTTGACCTTGACTGAGACTGAGACTGGGACTGAGAGACTACTGCTGATTCATCTTCCAAAAGTGGGGAAAAGCGGTTTCTTGTAATTAAAGATTTTTGCTGTGGCATTATGACACTCTTGTTATCATTAGCTTTGCCTTGTTTGGGCTTGGCACCATATGTGTTCCAACAATTGTCTCTGTTGATTTTGGGAAATGAAATAGCGTCATCATAACTTACGTTTTGTCCATGTGGTCCATTTCCTTTCACTGGTATTGTTGTGTTCAGCCCCAATTCTGATTCAAGCACAAACATTCGGTCTTGAAGAAGTTTTAGCTCCTGTTTGAGTGAAAAACAGCCGTCGCAAAGTTTTGTTCTATTCTCCCGTCCTCCCGACATGCTGTAAGTTAGGTAAATTCCACCAGTCTTGTGTTGAAGTTTGTAAAAAGGAGTAATCCGTGTTTTGTGGAATAAAAATGTAAGCAAAAATGATTAAAGGAGATAAAAAAGCAGCAAGCGAGGAGCAGCAAGAGAATGCGATTAAAATCACACAAAAGAATAAAACCATTAAAACTTTCAAAATTACACAAGAAATTTAAAAAAATAAATAAATGACAGCAGTGCATTAAAAATGGAGATAAAATCCTTCAGTTATATGCACAGGCAAACAGAACAGTCTTTAACCTGGATTTGAACATTGACAGAGTAGACGCCTCCCTCACATTTTCAGGGAGATTGTTCCAGATCTTAGCTGCATGGATCTGAAACGCAGCCTCCCCATGTTTGGTTCTCACTCTGGGCACCAGCAGGAGGCCAGTCCCTGTGCTCCTCAGAGTCCGGGCCGGTTCATATGACACCAACATGTCACTAATGTATTCTGGTGCAAGGCCATGGAGAGACTTGTACACAAGCAGAGCCGTTTTAAAATCTATTCTTTGAGCCACAGGAAGCCAGTGCAGAGACCTGAGGACCTTTCTTGTGACAAAACTTGTTGTGTAATTAAATCGCGATGTAATTGAAAGAGAGATAGTTATCAAAATAGTTTTAAAATGATCCAATCTGATCGACGAACGAGCCCCCACATGCCCAAGGTTTAAAGAAAGCAATGTATTTTTTGGGGCGGATTTTCTAAGATGTAGGACACTAATAATTTGTTTTCAAGATTTGTTTTTAAGAACCCCTATTTCTTTTATTATTATCATTATTATAGGCCTTTACCAAATTGTTAAGATGTGGTTTGATGGTAAAAGTGCTTAAATCCATGTGAGATGTGAAAGGTATGATAGCAAGCTTATAGTAGATGACTCAAAAGGTGATCTACCAAATGAATGAGGAAACCATTAAAGCGCCTAAATCTCACTGGTGGTAGTTATGCAAAGATGAAGATATGTATTAATCAAAAATATACAAAATATACATACAAAATAGCGGTACTATAGTGCATGGCCAGATGGTCAAAAACGTGCATTATATTGAGTTAGTCACGTCACCTTTAGATAATGTTAAATGTGATGTGAAACAGCTGCAGGGTCCGAACAGATTTCAAACGGAAAAAAGTGAACTGCCAAAGCACTTCTGCTCAGTGTTTCCTGAGGCCTCTTCTTGTTACTTTTAAATGTCCGGAAAGAATGTGTTCATGGCACTTGAGCTGCAGGCCGCTCGATGTGAGCCTGGGGTTAGCTCGACTTAGTTGACGGGTTCACCTGAAGTCTGATCATCGATTGGTTTAAATATTACTGCAGTGCCTTTTATCCGACCTGCCTTTTATTTTTCATTTTTTTCATTTTGTTTATTTCTTTTGAGCCCATAACATTACACATTTGTTTACACAACAAGCATCCCACAACATAGCACAAGAACAGAACATGATTCACTGATGCTCCTGTGCACTGAAGAAAAATAAAAAAATAAAAAATAAAACCACCTATTACATATTCACATAGGCCTTGTTGTTCATAAGCACACTCCAAGAGCTCGAAATGGAGTGGGAAGAAGAAAAAACTTATAAACTCCCACCCCATGTATATTATGATAAATCATAATGTTTCATAAAAATAATAATTCATCCAATTCGCATCACATTTGAATGATACGCCGCAGCGGGCTCAGCACCTCACCCCGACCGGTCCCAGAGACAACGAGCAGCACTATAGCAGCAGACAAACTGCGCAGAGGATGATCCCGGCAGCACACACCAGCCCTCCACAGCCATGCCCCGAGTCATCACCCCAATGGGAATACATGCATGTTTCCTATACCTGTTTATTTATTTTATTTATTTATTTATCTTTTTTACATATATATATATATATATATATATATATATATATATTATCCGTCCAACCACTTGCCCTTTCCTCACACAGTGCCATCATACAATAACAAACAAATATGTATCTTATTTTAGAGAGCAATGAAACCAAACTGTTGTATAGCCTGTATTTGTATAGTGCCTTTCACAGACCAGGATCACAAACGCTTCTCATTTTAAAACATACAGATACATTTATTATGCATACAAGTCAGATTCAAAAACTAAGATAGAAGCCTGCCTAAACAAATGGGTCTTAACCCATGTATTATGTTGAAAAATAATGACATTGATTATGTTGCGAGTCATTTTGACCCGTACTGTGTAAATGCACTCAAAACAGTCAAGAAAACAGGTTAAACCAATAACAACTTTATTTTAGGTTATATACATATTTAGAAAAGTGACATACAATACATTTTTAATTACAACTCTATATTTAAGAAATATTTAGTCTAATCCTCTTGTCCTCCTCTCGGGTCAAAATGACAATTCTTTCCTCCTACCACACTTTCTCCTTCCTTTTTCTCATCCTGTTTTCCTTCTCTCTGTTCATCCTCATCTATTCCCTTCCTTTCTCTTCCTCCCTTCCTCCCTTCCTTCCGTCCGTCCTCCCTTCCTCTTTCCTTGGGCAAAGATTCGTCCTCTGAATCCTCCTTATCGTAGGAAAATTGACAATCTGGATCAGCAATAACACTGTCCTGTATCTGAAAAATCCTCTGTTTCTGAAATCTCTTCCTCTACATCATTATCCCAGTTAAAAATCTGTGATAAAGCCTCCTCAGATGTCATCCTTCTGGAGCTCATTTTTGGTGAGTTTGTCTAAAGCCTAGCGCACATCGACAGAGAAACTGGAGACAACTAGTTTCAAGGCGGCTTTTGGCAACTGAGAGTAGATGATGGAGATGATCAGTTGCTGAAATCGGTCGATGTGAGCGCTCTTACAACTGGAGATAAACAGTCGATCTCCGGTTTCAGTCAGTTGCCCGTGTTCTACTTTTTGGCAACTAGTTGTCCTCAGATCCGGAGATATCACCCGATGTGCGCGCTGTGTGTATTGCGTGTATTGCGCGCCCTCCACAGTTTATGTCAGAAAACACACTGTAGTTGAGGCCAGTTGCTGTCAACTATTATTCCTGTGATTCCCGAGACTGGC
This sequence comes from Knipowitschia caucasica, assembly GCA_964034765.1. Classification (NCBI taxonomy): domain Eukaryota; kingdom Metazoa; phylum Chordata; class Actinopteri; order Gobiiformes; family Gobiidae; genus Knipowitschia; species Knipowitschia caucasica. The sequence goes on along the minus strand of OZ035836.1, from coordinate 23,656,289 downwards.
CTGCTACTAGGAGTTGCCCGTTTACGCCAGATTGTTGATGTGTGCGGGGCAGCAACTCATATGCGACGGATATAATCAGTTGTCAGTCCGATGTACGCTACGCAAAAGAGATGACATGAGAACAGTGACAAGGACAAGTGTGAGAAAGTTCCCTCTCCTCACACACCTGGCTCTGGGTCTCAGAGGCAATCAAAGTACAATGTCAAAGAGACATGTTTTTTTGGATCTGAACAACTATTTACCCACATTAAAGCGTCTGGGTCAAAATGACCCGCAACATCATCTTTGTATACAAACTCTGCACAGACATTCCACTACACATCAAAGTGTCCAGATTTTACACATCAGTTCATGACCCTAGATGAGGAAAAGTCACCAAATTTCAGCAAGAAAAAGAAAGGATAACCAGTACTTTGATCAACTCAAAAACTGAAATGCGTCGAATTGACCCTTAACATAATACAAGGGTTAAGCTAGAACTTGAAATCATCAACAGTCTCTAACATGCGCAGAGACTGGGGATGCTCATTCCAAAGGCGAGGAGCAACAGCCTGGAAGGATCTGTCTCCTCTGGTTTTAAAACAAGTGCGAGGGACCATCAACAGGTTCTGAGTGGAGGACCTCAGGCTCCTATTGGAGACACAGGGGTGGATCATGCCCTTGATGACCATGAAAAACCCTGAATGTCTGCACCAGGATTATAAAATGTACTCTCTGTGACGAGGAGCCAGTGTAAGGACTTGAAGATTGGAGAAAGCCTTGCAGTAGAATTGTTTATGTATGTAGTGATCCTGAGAGGAGGACTACGCAGGAGGAGTCTTCCTGAAAATGTGAGACAGGCTTCTTCTCTGACAATGTTCAAACCCAGGTTAAAACAGTTTTGTTTAGCTGTGCATACAACTGAGAGATTTAATTGTACACTTTTTAATGTACTGTGATTATTTATGATTTGAATGCCTTGTGCGACTGTCTCTATCTTGTTTTGTTGAGCATTTTGAGTTGCCTGTGTGTATCAATTGTGCTACACAAATAAACCTGCCTTGCCTACGTAATATTGCAAGAGATGCCTGTTAGAGAATCAACTAACATCAGAGGCTCTCTTTCTCCCCCACTGTAAGTTCCCAGCTTCATTTCCTATGTAAGTTATCCAGAATCTTTCAGGAAATTCATGGTACATTTTCCTCTTCTGTGCATCACTCTGGCTTTTTCTTGCTGTTTTCTCTTTATAAATGATTGTAAAAGTATTCCCAGGCCATATTTATCCTGTGTATTTCCCATAGGTCTCCACGCAGTTAAGTCTTATGTGCCATAATGAAGGCCTGCAGCTCAGATAAAAGCGTTGGTGGCTGTTTGACGACACTAAAACAGATACAGAGGCAGTGTAAAGAAATCCGATCCAGACTCATGTCTCCTTTCAACTCCTCCAGACGCATTTGTTCTGTGATTGAGAACGACACATTCCCCACAGCAGGAACTCAATTACGTCCACACCCGTATAGATCTGAAACCACTGGTGATCTGCATGTTTTTTCTGCCCGCTTCTACTCGCCGTCACATCTCACAAGGACTTTGAAAGACTTTGAAAAGCTTGGCTGGGTGCATTGGTACAGCGCAGGAGGAGCGAAGGAGGCAGGGCTGAGCGTTAGCTGAAACTTAGAGACATCAGAGTAGAGAAAAGTTACATGACAACATCATGTTTTTGTATCACAGAAAATAAAGGACGTTACGGTACTGTCAATTTGGCAATGGATTAGAGAAAACAAACAATTACAATGAAATCAAATAATAAAACACAAAAAAATGTCATTGATCCATAGCGAGCTGTCCACAGTATGTAATCAGCAGGTAAGTCAGTAATTGTATTTATATAGTGCATTTTTACAGACCGAGGTCCCCCAAAGCGCTGTACAATGTTCAGAGTTCAGATATTGTTCCATTCTCTCCACACAGTGATGATGGAAGTAATAGTTGAAACCGGAGCACCTGGAGGAAACCTACGAAGACACAGGGAGAAAATGCAATTTGCTGTGAAACACAAGCTCTAAGATAAGATAAGAGATAAGATTAGATTTATATTATTTATTTATTCGTTTATGTATTTGATATTGTGAATGTTGAGCAGGTACCATGGACAGACCAGATTCAGTGCTTTCAGTGAATATAGCAAGACCAAGTTAATTCTCAAAACATTTGGAGATGTGAATGATATTAGCATTCTAAAACCTGCTTTTTGATGAGGGAACAATGGTGTAACATAAAATAAGATTGGATAAGATAAACTGTTTTTCGTCCCTCAGTGGGGAAATTTCAATGTCATTGTTGTGCACATTACAGCAGAATGAAAGGAGGAAATAAGAGCACTCAGATGCACATATCAAACAAGATCTATTATTTAAGATTATATGTAATAATATAATCCATAGGAGGTATAATTGCACTTGTTTCAAATAAAACTACACTTGTAGAGCATACAGCCATGAGGCGTTTACTGACATTTATATTATACTGTAACAGCAGAGAATATGATCAGAATAAACAATAGTAGTGCTAATATTAGCCGCAGATGTAGCGAGTGTGAATAATGACCTTCACACAATGGACAGAGACAACATGAATCAGAATGAGAAGAATCAGAATGATTAATTAATGACCACACAACAAGTTGGTGGAATTAGTTTCTGGTACAGCAGGAATGCTCAGCTACACTGTGCTACAAACAAAGACACACAAAAACAAACATACATGAACAGCAACAGTGACATTTCACATATGGGATTGGTTGAGAGACCAAATGGCTGTTGGAAAGAAGCTGTTTTTGAGGCGAACTGATTTACAAGAAAAGGACCTGTAGCGCCTCCCGGAGGGCAGGGGTGGGTACAGATGAAGTCATCAGGTCAGTATGCGACTTCACTTTTGCCCCGTTGTTCGGATTTGAACACCTGTGAGTTGGCCTTTTTACTGTGATGCAGACTGTCCCACTATATAATGCTTTCTCGGTTTTCAACCCTAACCCTCAGAAACTCTGTAGACCTTTGTACTGGAATAAAGGGCCCATGTGTGCTTCCGAACCCGCCTCAAGTCTCTCAATCTTCGACATGACTTTTTAAGCAAAAAATAATTGCATAATATGTCCCCTTTAATGATCATACATCTCAAATATCCTCAGTAGAGAATATGTGTTGTCTTCGTGAAGCTTCAGTGGTCAGCTTACTCCTCTCTCTGTGAAATCATGGATAGTGTAATCGTTAGAATGTCATATGAGGATGTGTTTCAGTGTCAGGAATGGGTGCGCTCACTGTGATGCGATCGCTGCAAACTCAGCCCCCTTCACAGCCCACACCCACGTCCCGGAGCACTCAGGACATAAAATATGAAACACATTACCGGACCTGAGTCATGCCGCGGGCAAAAGTCAGCGGTCAATACTGAGCTGAGGTCACTTCTTGTCAATGCTCTGATCACTGTCAATACACACCTTCTGTTTTTTTAAAAACATAAACAACTTGGACATGTGACCGTTTTGATAATAATACTTCGTCTGAGTCTCTCAAAGTACTACACTGAGGTTAAAGCCTTTGCAGCCACAATATGCAAATACACAACAGTGGGATTTGTCTCAAGTTTGAGATCATCATTTATGCAAACGACTTGGAAGGCGAAATAGTCTTTTGAGATGAAATAAGTTTCTATTTCTTCCCTCTCCCTTTCGTTCATCTTCTTATCTATGTTGAATTTAACATTATTACTTATTTATTGTGGTGCTTTTCTTACAAATGTACATATTACATTTGTCTTTGAGTATCTTGTTTTGTAACTCGTCATGTATGAAATGAAAATAAAATGAATGAAAGCCACAGATGCCCTGAGGCATCAGAATCTTAAAGTCAACCCTGAAAGTAAGATGGAGCCAGTGAAGTGAGGCCAGCACAGGGGTGATGTGCTCTTGCTTAATTAACATCAAATTCTAGATCTACCAGGTACACATGTTTTTCATCATCTTCTTTTCTGAAGTTTAGAACTTACTTCTACTTCATTTTTCTTTAAACCAAGTCATTTTACAGATTTGTTTTATTACACATTTATTACCAGATTTGAACTATATCCCTATTATAAAGATAATCTTTTCTCCATGGAGAGAAGCAGGATCTCTTCTTCTTCAAACTTTACAGGAGCACACGTGTGAGATTCGTGGGGGAGCGTTTTGGCGAGCAAACAGTGCATCATTCAAGTCAGGGTTAGTTTTTACTTCACACGGTTTTACGCCAGAGAAATGTTTGTTCTCTCACAAACAAAGGGAGCTTACATCAGCCGCTTTGAATCACTAAAGAAGACCTTGACAACGTCACGCTGGCAGCCGAACCATCAAGCTGACAAATTGTGAAAAGATATTAATTAAAGAAGTATTGGAGAAAGTAAGAGAAGAACAAATGTCAAATGAAAAGTAAGTTTCAACAGGTTGGTTTTAGATAATTCAATTCAATTCAATGTATTCTTGTATAGCCCTAAATCACAACAGTAGTTATGATGGGCGACATGGTGGGCGTCCTGGGTTCAAATCCTGGTCGGAACAGGGCCTTTCTGAGTGGAGTCTGCGTAGGTTTCCTCTGGGTGTTCCGGTTTCCCCTACCACTGAAAACATGCACAATAGGTCTGAATGTAACAAGTGAGTCAATAGATGGTGTCGGAGAGAATGGAACAATATCTGAACTCTGAACATTATAAAGCACTTTGGGTGACCTTGGTCTGTAAAAATGCGCTATATAAATAAAGTACTTTTTTACTTATCTCTGAAGACTACAACTGTTGAATTCGGCAACACGGATCAGAGAATCAAACAGTTTTGTTCTCCAGGGCCATTTCATGAGTTTCTGCTTCCGGTTTTATACAACACACTGTTATAGAAACACACAAAGGGGCTGACTCCAACGTCATTGTATTATTACAAAAATAATGATAATACAAAGACAAAAACATGAATTCATGCGGTGAAATATGGAACATAAAACGAGAGGAAGATGATGGTGAAAATGTCATGTGAAAATCTGAATCTTTTTGCAGTCGCTTAAATGTAATATTGATAATAGGGAAGGCACAAATAAGCTTTTTGGTTCGGCCTTCTCCTTTTGAGCTTTGTTTCTTGAAATGATATGTACCCATAAAAATACATTGTAAAACTTTTCAAATAAACTACTACTACTACATATAACAAGTGATTATTTATGATTGCCTTGTTTTGTTTTCTTGTTTTGTAAAGTACTTTAAGTTGTGCTCTGGAGGTTCTTTATAAATCCAGACTCTCAAACCAAACCATGTTCCAGCTTCTTCCCTCTGGCAGAAAATATCGTTCGTTGAGGTGCAGGACTTCTAGTTTTGCAGCCTTTATCCACAAGGAATCTGAATCTGTATGAACTGTGCTATACAAATAAACATGCCATCCCTTTTCGCTTCGAAGAGTGTCAAAAGAATATGTGATGAATTAGGCAAACAATTCATTTTAATTTGAGGACATTGTATATCATTTGTAATACACTTAAAAAGAAAGAGATGTGATTAAGATTAAGAGATCCTTTCTTCAGACCAGGGTGGGGAAATGCCAGTGTTGAATCACAAGTTACAGAACAGTAGGAATGAGCAGCACGCAACAAAAGAATAATAACTCTGCATTATAATAAATTAAAATACAATACACTTTCTAACTCTAGCATAAAGAGAAGCAGATTAAATCTCTATCTTTATCATAATAAGAAATAGATTTTGCCAAAACACACACACACACGGTTTAATGTAAAAGAGTGAATGGACTGTGGCTGGTTCTTGAATCAACAGATGGACTCTGGGTTAAACCACACACATGTCGGTTTCATCAGTCATAAACGAGAACATGACATTTCTCTAATAACAACAATAAATGACGAAGAGCTCACCAAATGTGTTACGAACCGCACGCTATTTTCTATAAATGGGAAGAAATGAATTGAGTTGATAGATACCTGCACTGGATATGAACAGTGCGCTGCGGAAACTGTCATACGGGGTTTATGTATAAATCAGGTTCAAGAGAACATTATTGGAAATGAATATGAGTATATGAATATATAAATGTATAAATGCTACTTTATTCAGACTGCGTTTGAGGTAATACATTGTGATATATTCAAGGACCAAAGAGCCTGAATATGGTGTCTTGAAATGCAAGAAAGGAACAAAAATGAGAAAACGTCTTTTTGAAGGTAAAATGTCTCACATAAACTTGTGAATTCTGTTTAAATTAAATAATCAAATATAGATGCAGATGTTACAGTGTACAGGGGGAACTAGGAGAATCAGAATATTGTTCAATATGGACTAGATCGATAGAACAATATGTAACAGATACCAATCCTTTATTTGTTATAATGTTGATAATTAGCTCACAGATTGTAAAAACCCCAAATAAAACATATTTTTCCACCACTGCAAAGTCAAGCATCATCATCTGGAGGTGGGTCTCTGGAGACTGCACCAGCACCAGCATCAGCCCCAGCACCAGCACCTGCAACCTCTGCTTCTGATTGTTTGCCCTAGTGATATGAGCCACGTTTCCACAGCCCATGTTTGGATCCAGGTACTTTTTTAATACCTGCTTCGCCTCTGTACTAAAAAGGCCAAAATCTTCTAACTGACTAGAATACTGCTGAAAGGTCACCAATGTTCACCAAGGAATAGGGCTGGAAAGCGGAAGTGCGAGATTTTGTGAGATTTCCAACCACACTGTATGGTGCTGAGATCGCCGACTTCTTCCTCCTTAAAGGACTTTCCTGTGTTATTTTGGACACATTTCGTCTCTGGGACAGAAAAACTGAGTGAGCAGTCGGAATTAGCTGTGAACTGACCATGTCCTGAAGTTTATATGACGGGGAGATGAGAAAGGTGCAGGGCGTGTTCAAACTTATTGTTTTTTAATCCACTATTATGCATCAGAAAGACAATATAGAAACACTATTCCCATGCAAATACATTGATGTCCCTTACAGCTATCTTTGCTGCGTTGGTTATGAGCCAATGTTTATGAATGATCAGTTTTCTATCTGTACATTAGCTCCATCTCCACTTCACACTCACTGCAGCTTTACATTGGGCCTTTTTTCTTTTTGCTGTGCTGTCAAAAATAACATGATGTAGTTGGGTTACCTATTCATTTACTACTAACTAATATTATGATTGTCCGTTTTCTGTTTATATTTGAACATTTGTTAAATGTTATTTAATATGTGCTAATATGTTCCTCCTTTATCTCTCAAATAAATAAATGTATCCTGTGTGACAACAATAAAGTTAATCTCATCTTAAAATACAAGCCACAATGAAAGGCTCGGCAGCGCACTACAGGTTAGCATTAGCTACAAGTTAGCTTGAATACATATTCAAGTTAACCATCTGTAAAATCAGACAAAAGGTTTTATCACAACTGCGTAGCTTTTTACACAGCTTCAGTTGGTCTTTGGGAAACCTAAAAAATGAGCATGCTTCATGTAAACTTTGATGATAACAGCCGAAAACAAAGCAGAGCATTTTGCACCATTCATTTAAACGGCCTCTTCGAACAGCTGGCGGTTTGTTTGTATCCGAGCAAATGAACCGGAAGTGCTTCTGGGACGAGACTTTCCAGCCCTATTTCCCCAAATTATGATTTGTTTGGAATGGGTTGCTAGGATACCAAACCAGATTCTATAGTGTAATACAAATACAACCAGGAGAAGTAGAGCCGAGTAGAGAAGGGCCAAGTAGGGCTGGTGGAAACAGGGCTATTGAGGGATCAGTCAAATGCAAAAACGCCTATTGTATTGTCAATAGGGACAATTCAATGAGATCTTAATATATGTGTAAATCGTTTTTTATTTTTATTTTTTTGTAAAATGCTATAGAAACAGGGATAGCAGCTGTTGCTATAGAGACCTGACACAAGTCTCCGCAACTGCATGGAATTAACACATCTATATAAATGCAGCTTTTCATGATTCTTCCAAATTAAATCCTATTTACTGTGACGGCATGAGACACTAATTGTTTACGAGCCGAGGTGTGTTTCAATCGCTTCTATATTCAATTATCGTTCTCCCTTATTCTTCTACTCAGGCTAAATTTGATATTGATTTACAGCCGTGAGGTAATAAAAAACATTTTATTGCCGCTAATATATATGAAGAGTATAATATCTCTGCAGCAATATCACTAGCTCCACTGTATAACTTTTCATACGCCTCGTCTGTTTCATTATTACATGTCTATTCAATAGTCTTTTCTTGCCTCTTGAGTTACCGACCCGCTGCTGCTGCCTCGTTGTCTGAACCACCATCTGTATGAATGACTGTTTATTTACTGAATTAAAAGTAAAAAGGATTTGTAGTAAACATGGTTGTGGATTTTTATGAAACACATTCATCATATCAAAGTTTCACGGAGAAACCTTTAAAAATCGCTGCTTATCGGATTTTGTCAAAGCTGGGCTTTAACTGCTCCATGGAGATGAAGCCCGACGTTCAATTTACCTATGTGGGGAACGGAGAGGTGTAGGGGCAGGTGATAGACGTTGCATAAAAGTATTGAATAGCGCACCTCTAGGTTAATGAAAACAAGCAGCACCATAAAATGTTTTGATTGACAAAGCTTCAGCCTTACTCAAGCTGGAAGCATCGACAAAGATGCCTGGACTATAGCTATGGAAAACCACACTCACTTTTTCTGCCCAAACAAAGATGGAAGTGCTCATGGATAAAGTTTTGCTCCAACTCGTAAATTCCTCTTTAGCAGTAACCGTTCCTCTAGCCCAGGGGTCTCCAACCTTTTTCATTCGGAGAGCTAGAAGAGGCCGAGAGCTACTCCTTTTGGCAGTCGTAGTAAAAATTCTGTGTAATAATTAGGACAAAACATGGAAAACACATGTAAAATATACCATTATACTGTAATGTAAGATGTGTAATGACTCAAAATGTATTAATTTAAGAGCCTTTATTAAATTCTAAATCCTTTGGCGAGCTACCTGAAAGGGGCTGGCGAGCTACTGGTAGCTCACGAGCCACAGGTTGGACACCCCTGCTCTAGCCCACTGACTTTTACTTTTGAATCAATTGGCTCTAGCTATCTTATGTTCAAATCGGCTTTTTCTGCATTCAACACTTTTGGTGATGTCAGCACTCGGACAGTCCTAATATAGAGTCTATGATCTGGACACAGACACTAAACAAGTTTCTGATTGGTGGCTGAGGTCGAGCCGATCCAATCACAGAGTCACAAGCTAGTGTCACCTTAAGACAAAAGCAAATTAGCTAGTTGTAGTTAGATTTAACTTAGGGCAAATATTTCTGTTGATGGTCATAACTTTTGGATTGCAACTATTATTTGTGATCAACGATGTATGTACGTACATGGAACAAAATATCAAAACTTTCGCTTTTTTCCCTCCAATTAAGCCCCATATTACTGCATTGCCCTGTTGTAGATCAATCACATGCTGATCTTGTTGTCCAAAACTAGTAAACATCGCTCAATCTCAGCCCTGGACCAGTCGCCCTGTTTTCTATTTGACTACAACTTGTTTCTTGACGTACTGCTGTCGTCACATCGGCTGTGAGCTGATTGGTTTATTTCTCCTGCTGTGCGCGCTAGGCCCACCCCTTCAGAATGTCACTATGTCCACACGCCTAGACTTTAGTATGTTCTGTGTCCATAATAGTTTTAGGGCTCGTCAGGCCATGTCTAGACGTCTCTGCAGCTTTGACACAGAAGAACATGGGTGGATTATGTGTTTGTTCATTTACACCTCAGGTTTGCCCGACTGTGTTGCAAGAAGCAACACAAGAAGAAGAAGTGTTACATGAGCTCTTTCACAGCTGAGGCAGAAATTCAATGAAGCAAAGAAAAAGTCCAGGAGAAATACACATACAAAAAAGTATTAATAAATGAGAGTGTAAAGGTTTGGATTATTTTGTGAATATTCTCAAAATTTTTGATTTGCACTGGAGTTTGATAATGATATTGTATCAATTGGTTGAAAAAAAAAAAGAGTAAAAAGCAGAAGAACTATGTGAATTTTTATTTATGTTATTCTTCTAATGTTGTCATTTCTGTTTCCATTTACCCAAATGCCCAATGTCCGGTACCTTTAATTAATGTAATATCTAAGTACCTTTAGAGATTAAATCTTAAAATCAATAACTATTTTTTTTACGGTCGAAACCGTTGCGGTAGTTATGGTCTTTGATTTTTAAATAGCTTCAGTTTATTTTAACTTCACTGGATTGTTTCGGAGTGTGACGAATCCTCAGTGCATTGAGTTGCGCTTGTGTGTCCTGATATATTCTTTAATTTCGCTTTAACTTTACAGCTGCAGCCACCCCGCTGCGGCACCTGATGTTCTGGTGTTCCATCAAAGCACTAACCAGGCCCTGACCTGCTTAGCTTCAGCAGCCTGGCAATTGGATCTGGCTTTCACATGCAGGTATGCTTACATATAGTTGATGATATGTTATAGTGTTTTAGTTGGGGGGCGGCAGTGGTAGAGCATTGGCCTTTGAACCTGAAGCTCATGGGGTTCGAGCCCACCACGAGGCCTTCTCCACTGACTCCCACTGATGTCTGCTGTAGTTGTGAAGAAGCCCCCAATGAAAGATCAAGGCTGTAACGCCACCGACAGATCAGGCGTCCTCCTGTGGACTCAGCACCTGCAGGAGGATCAGTGAGGGGCTGGTGCTCTGTGAATTGGGTGACAGCTGATTACCCCCCGACCCAGAAATGGACAAAGGGGAAGAAAATGGATGGATGTTTTTGTGAAACTATGGTTAGGGTTTAAACTCGAGTGAAGTTCAAACCCTGACCATAGACCTCATAGTGTAGGAATTACTGCTCAGCGCAATCTGTCCATAACTTCCCCGTAACAAATGTCTGTTCATTCTAATCTTCTATCTATTGCACTTGATTAGATTAAGGCTCCTCTTTAGCTCCATTCATTACATGCTTTCTATATGCTTGATTGGTCTGCACCGGAGTCAGGAGCCTACAGCCTATTATAGCACGCAGAGGTCTCGGTCTCATCTCTGGTATTTGCTCGCTCACTCACACTTAGAGACCTCTCCAGCCCCGATGCAATCTCACCTCATTAACATTTGAGCTTGACGAGTCTGTCACCCGCCTTAATTAACAATGCATGAGTGCGGCTTATAGCTGTATTAACATTTTACGACAATAAATCAGCTTTTCTAATCTTCCATGTGTGGAAGACCTGTCTCGGTCTTTGCAAGTGAAGCGGCAGAGCAAGAGGAGAGGGACGAGGTGGTGGTGCGGCGTGGGCGGATGGTTATTTGCGGTCTCCAACAGATAGTATATACAGCCTTTGTGTCCAAGTCACAATCCGTGGCCATGACTCTGTTTTGAACTTTCTCTTCATCTTAGCTTCACATGATGAGTAAATGCTTGTTCTGAGAAAAAAATATAATGAAAACAAAGCTGTATTGGATGAACAGCTGACTCCAAATCGACATTTTTTCTTCAAAACAGCAAACCAAAGATCTGTCAGAGAACGCTATTAAGAGATTAAGAGAGATAATTTATTTGTCCCACAGCGGGGAAATTTGTGTTGCATTACAGAACGGTAGGAATGAGTAGCACGCAACACAAGATGAATGAATAATAACTGTATAAAATAACATAAAATAAAAATGTCTAAGTCTAGCATAAAAACAAAACAAGTATAAAATCTCTCTCTTTAGCATAATGAGTGCAAAAACTCTGACTTAAGCATAATTAAGAAGTAAAAACTATCTATCTTTGGCATGATAAGAAGCATGTATAAAGAGAACGAACAAATGCCTGAACACTTGAGGCCGTGTAGTTTTGGCGTCTGATGACTCAAAAATTATAACTGGCAACAATATCTGCACAGAGAACGATCAAAATCCAAAGTCTGCCAACATTTTCCATGGTAAATAAAAAAGGAGGGTATGCTGTAGCTGGTGGCTGGCAAAACCTATGTGGCTGCAGAAGGAGCAAATTTTGAGTTTTAAAAATTCACTTTTTACAACTGAGGAAAATATAAACGGGAAATGACATTTAGGGACCAGTAATGAAGGCAGATCCGATGGAAAAAATGGATTCAAGAGGCGATTTAAATCAGGGAGCAGGGAGCACGGACCATCGACGGAGACGACGGGGCCTTCCCCTCTGCTCACACATGGGACTCACTTCTCTAGAGACCAGTATTTAAGCAGGACTAGCTTCTTTACACTCTTTCTCTCATTAGATCAAACTTTCTAAGCCTTAGCATCATTTAAAATCTCTTTTTAGCCTTTTTGTTTCAGCTATGATATATGTGAGAGTTTAAAGATCTTTCAAACTGTTCAAGGTTCATCCCAGAATGTTTGATTTTGACTCTAAATAAGCGGGACACAGAAGAAAGAGCTGCAGCTTTGACAATACGACTCTAGCCTTGAACCGTATCTAAATCCGTTTATTTGAGGAATTGACAAAGATTTCCCGAGTCGAAACACAATTTGATCAGTCAAAAAAGACAAAAAACATGAATGTGGTCTGAACGAGGCGCTTTCTACATCTCCCAATCACAAGCAGCACATGGAAATATAGTGTGGTGGTTTTTGCTTGCATTTTAAATAACTTCTCATCAATAAAGTGAAGAAACATTTACTGGGAACTTTTAAGACCCTGTGGAGGCGACAGGAGCTGTTGAATCTTCACAAAAGTGGTTTGGATCCGAGTGTGAAGTGTTCAGAATCTAAAACCTTGACGTTGCATCTGCGTCTGTGCGAGTTGGAAATAAAATGATCAAACCGGTGTATTCTCCGTCACTCGCTGCGAGAGGAGAAGTGTGGAAGTGAAGTATACGGTGCAGCATTTCTGTTTTTTTGTGTCTCCACTTTGAAATGTTGTGTGTGTGGTCACTGCAGTATTACTATGGTATGAAAGGAAAGAAGGAGATTTATTTGTATAGCACATTTACTGCAGAGACCCCTACAGAGACTATCACAACAAGATAATAAATGTATATTAGTAAATAAATAGATAAGTAGATACAATTATTTTGGTGTGATGTCGCATCTTTTTCCAGCACAGAATTGATTTAAAGATATAATTATATGTTCTTTCTAAATAATATGGTGAGACAAGTATGAAGAGTAAAGAATGCGTTCTGTCTGTAACTCTATGTGCTACCACTAGAGGGAAGAGTTACATTTGTCTTTTTGTGTCATTTGTCTGAGAGATTTTAGACAGAAAGGGCGGAGTTACATCTTTGTACCAGAAGTTCCTGATATTTGTGTTGATGGATCTATAAAACGCAACTCTAATTCTGTTTTTGACGTGGGAACAAAGTTGTAACATGGTTAAAAACGCAATGCATACTGCAGAATATCACTCTAAAAGTAAGACTTGAGAAGAGGCTGTTACAACTGTCTGATCTACTCGATGTGACGAATATATGTAGGCAAGGGAGGGTTTATTTGTACTGCACAATTCATACACAAGACAACTCAAAGTGTTGAACAAAACAAGATAGAGACAAGAGATGTAGAAGAAAATTCACCACAACCTCAACGGTTCATGAAGTTATTTACTAGTTTGTTCTTGTTTTGTCCTCAGTCCTGCACCGCACAACCTCAGCAATCGTTCTACAGCCTGATTCCTGGATCAATAGCCTGTCCGTCCTTGTGAGTGGATCCCTCTCTCGATGTGGGGCTTCTCTACAATGTCTCACTCTTTTCCCACTGTTTTTTGTTGCTTTGAGTTGTTCCTTGCTGATGCAGTCGGGTCTGATGACAGTGATGATTTGTGGGGACATTTATACACATTTATTGACATTGATCATTGGTTATTGCATTGCCTGTGTTCACTCTGTGGTGAAGGAAACTACAGCTGCTATAAAAACAACAAAATATCTGACACCTAAAGGATGACAACTACTGCCATGGAACTCGAAGAATACAGTGATGGATAAGGAGTTAAATGCACTTTCTATTTGCCAATTTACAAAACCACTAGACACTATTCCGGGAAAGCGATGGCCATTCTCGTCTCAATAAAGATGTTATTGCTTTTCTTGTAAACCTGTGTATCTCCATGGAGACAAGCTGGCAATGTTAAAGATCGGTAATATTACTCCCTCAATAAACTATTGTAATTGAATGATTCTTTTTTTTGACATAGAAAGTGTTGTCAAAGCTACCACCACACAGACAAGCAGATGGCAGAGGATTCCTGAAATGTTTACATGTTTACATAGTTGCCAAATTATTCCCTATTCATTTAGACATTAAAATACTAAAATCTTAATGAAGGCATGTGTTAACTAATCTCCTTTTTTTTCAGCCCTGCAAAAATGTGAACATAACATTTTGATAAAGACAACCTCGGTACTGATACAGGGTCAACATTTTGGCTTGCTTTTCATTTTGGTTTGCATGGAATGTTCCAGATATTCCAATGACCATAACAGAAAAGCCATGTCATAAGCTGGCCACATTTGCGCAGTATTGGATTTGTATGTCTGCAGCAATTAACCATTTGAATAGAAGAAATAATACAATTGCAAGGACAGAACAAAAGCCAGGTCTGGTCGACATTCTTTTACCATGAATATTCTGATATTTTAGAATGATTGCAAAGCCCTTGTGATGGATGCAGGCAACAGGGCAAACCGATCCTTTTCAATTCAGCTCTCATTTGATTTCTTGTACGAAACGTTGCGAACCAAGACAAGAGGTGAAATGAGGAAATGCCCTTCGATTTATGACCCGGGTTTTTCCACTTTTCAGATTTTTGCTGGTATTTTCCTGACTCCGAGGTGATTCATCCCACTAAATGTCAAGGCTCTACAATATCAAGTTAATGACTATTTTTACCTGAATACAACTGCAGACGCACGCAATAAATAAACACTTTTGCTGCTTCAAATATTAATTCTGGGAAATCCAGGGGAAACTTGGGGTTGGAATAAAATAAGCCTTTACTTCATCCAACCCCTTTTCCAACCAGGTACTAATTATTTGTCTGTTATATTGATTGATATATGTGAATATATGTTTTGTACAGGTTCTAAACAAATAATTAAATAAATGAATGAATGAATAAATAAAAAACTTGACTAACTTGACAAAAGGGTCTAAGCAGTGTTGAGTGTCATACATGTATTTTTACAGAGAAAAAAAGCCCTAGTTATTTCCCCAAAAAATATTACATGGTATGCCTGAATATTTCCAGGGGAACTTTTATTTTTCATCCATCCATCCATTTTCTTCCCCTTAATCCATTTCTGGGTCGGTGGCTGAGATGGAGGAGATTCACCCAGTACACAAAGCACCAGCCCCTCACTGATCCTCCTGCAGGTGGTGAGTCCAGAGGAGCTGAGATTTTTCAGCAGGAGCTTCAGGCAAAGTAGGTTAAGTGTCTTGCCCAAGGACACAACGACAGCAGTCGGAGTCTTGAAGTAGATCTTGTGGTGGACTCGAACCAACAACCTTCAGGCTCAAAGGCCAATGCTCTACCAACTGAGCCACTGTCGCCCCTACTTTTTTTTTTTACTTTCACATAAGGTTTTATTGTAAATGCTAAACTTTGGCACAAAACAGTCAGCCTAGCATTGCCCTCATCTAAACAGTAAATATCGGCACTGTTGCATGCTTGTGATTTGAATGGATTGTGAAAAGTGGGCGAGTTGTTTGGACCTGCGTCGACTTTTCACCACTGGAGACAGGAATGTGTCGGAATAAAATTCTCAAAACAAATTTCCGACATACAAAAAAATTCTTCTAAAGTCATCCATGTAGAGAATTATAAAACTAATTTCAATATTTTTCACAAGAACAAACAAAAACAAAAGAGCAGCATGTGCAAAAGCCCAAACTTTGATGCTAACACCTTCATTCTGAGCGTGCTTTGACAAAACGAGAAGGGTCTGAGGAGGGTCCATCTCCGGGTCGTTTTGACACACCAGCCCATGTTGCTCCGTCTGAAAGAAACAGGCTAATTCTCAGGCAACAATCTGCCTTCAAACATTCATCAAGTCGGAATAAAAGATTTACGACAGGCACGAGCATAAAGTTGGATGTGTTATAAAAGTTTTTCCTCCTTTCACTCTTTGAATAAATAAGCAATCAATAAACTGTTATTAACTTCCCGATATAGCAGACGACTTAGTTACATCTGCTTTGTTTGGAGTTAACTTTAGCTGCAAATGCTTTTCTTAAATTGGATAGATATATATAACTTCAATTATAAGTTTTACTCTCCTCTGGAAAAGGTTAATCGTAAGTATATTAGCTTATACAAACTTAAAGACCAGGAAATGCAGAGATTGTGGAAAGAATACATATTTTATCGACTAGAACATTATTATTAGTATGTCATGGCGGTGATGGGGGTGTAGGAGAGTTGGCTGCTCTTTCTGCCTCTGTCATAATTAAATAGCCAAACTCTGTGGAGAGAGATCGTCATGACTACACCTGAATCTGTCTGTTTAATGCTGCTGTGCTGCCCTCTTCTGGACACTCGGAAAATGATTACTAAAAAATGTGTTGTTTGTTTCCTCCTTTTCCTTTTTTTTTAAGTAAGTGGGGAGTTGTCTTCAGGGGGACAGAGGTTGGGGAAATCACCAGGATGTTCAAGCCGGATTAAAACGATATATAGATAGATATATAGATAGATAGATAGATAGATAGATAGATAGATAGATAGATAGATAGATAGATAGATAGATAGATAGATAGATAGATAGATAGATAGATAGATAGATAGATAGATAGATAGATAGATAGATATGTAGATAGATAGATAGATCTAGACAGACAGCTGATAGACAGAAAGACAGACAGATGGATGTATATAGACAAATGATAGGCAGACAGACAAGTAGATGATAGACAGACTGACAGACAGACAGACAAACAGACAGATCTCTTGTTATCACTGATCTCTTCCCAACCATATTTTGCTTTGATATTTAGACACAGTAGCTCAAAACTTTTAAACATCATACATATTCCAAAACATGTCCAAGTAAATTTCACATTTAAACTTTCAACTTCTCCCATTTTCCATTTTATTATCATTATTATTTGTATATATTTATTTCAATAATGCACATGGAAATACGGGGCGACAGTGGCTCAGTTGGTAGAGCATTGGACTTTGGTTCTGAAGGTTGTGAGTTCTACCCCACCACAAGACTTACTTCATAACTCTCACTAATGTCTGCTGTCATTGTGTCCTTGGGCAAGACACTTAACCCCACTTTGCTTGAAGCCCCTGCTGGAAGATCAAGGCTCCTGTGGATCCCCCACCTGCTGTAGGATCAGTGAGAGGCTGGTGCTATGTGAATTGGGTGCAGCTCTAACTGCCACCCCTGACCCAGAAATGGATTAAGGGGAAAAATGAATGGATGGACGTGACAATACATCATACATTACAATTACATTTCAAATAGTTGTGGTCCATTTATTTGCAGTGGCTGTCTGCCGGTTTTTTCTAGGTGGGAGTTTGTTCAAAGATAGTGAAGACATTTACAAAAAAACTGTTTTCAACGCTGTAAACATGTCTTTGTTACACTATAATTAAGTTTAAGAATGTTTGAAGTAAAGTACAAGTAATGTATTGTCCTGGGAAATCACTAGATTGAATGGATGTGGTAATGCTTTAGGAGTACAAATGTGAGAACTCTTTACAAACTTTAAACGGCTTTAAGCTGAAATTCAAGTCAATAACTGGAAAGATTTATAAAGAAATATCCCAACAGGCAGAAGTTTTAAAAGTGTTGCTCCCAAGAAATGTATAGAAATATCAACAGACGTGTTATTTGCACTAATGATTTCCCGGCTGACTCACATTGATAAAATGGAAGCCCTTACTCCCTGTGGACATCCATCACTTGTTGCGTAAGCGGCCCAGCGTCGCGCCCGTCCGATCAGAGAGATGAAGGACTTAGTCTTATTTTAGGCCGGACTCTCTGAGGCGGGGGCTGCTGCTATATCTACACGTACATCTCCCCTCTCCCTCCCTCACTACAGTTCTGCGTTCAAGCCGTGACTCACTTTTCAGCAGCAGGATCTGTGTGTGAGTGTGTTTTCCTTTACAGTGGCAACCAGCAGATTGTCATGTACACTGTATTTTTAATTGAATGGAAGCCTGCCTGCCTGTGCCACGGGCGGGTCTACAGGTGGGAGCAGAGGGCCTGTCGCGGAAGCACAGTTATAAAGACCGCTGCATTTATTTGTAGAGTTTCATACTAATCCATGCAATTCAAAATGCTTACCAACAGGTGAAGCAGTGCACCAGATCATGATCATGGTAAAAAGTCTATTGAAAAGAAAAAACTAATTTCAATCTGAGAGACCAAGACAGACACGTTAATGCATTTAGAAAGATTTCATGTTTGGCGGATTGACCCCGGCAGTGACACTTGCAGAGGGGAGATCACTGCTGCTGAGATTCATTAGTCTAAATGTACATGACAATACATCATAAATTACAATTCTATGCATTATGGGGCGGCACAGCAAGAAGGTCCTGGGTTCGAATCTCGGTCGGAACAGGGTCTTTCTGAGTGGAGTTTGCATGTTCTCCCTGTGCCTGCGTAGGTTTCCTCCGGGTACTCCGGTTTCCTCTACCACTAAAAACATGCTCACCAGGTTAAATCCTCCAGCTCCTGAACAAGCCGAGCATCAACATCTGGAGATGGGTTCCCGAGCGCTGTTTCTACGGCAACCACTGCTCCTGACGTATAAGCCTTCGTGGCATCAGGATGGGTCAAATGCAGAGGATTGAAATGCCCTACAGGGATTAATAAAGTGCACCTTTACCTTTATGTCATGTCATGTCTTGTTCTTCCCCTTTATTATTCAATTTCTGAGTCGGGAGTGAGTAAATAAGTATTGTTTTTTTATATAGCACATTTTACAGACCAAGGCCACCCAAAGCGCTTTACATTGTTCAGAGCAATCAGAGCTGCCACCCAAGTCTAATAGCGCCAGTCCCTCGCTGATCCTCCTGCAGGTGGTGGGTCCACGGGAAGATGGCTTCTCCTCATCGTAGACATGGCCTAGGTCTTTCAGCAAAGTGGGGTCAAGTGTCTTGCCCAGGTATGCGACAGCCGACATCAGTGGAAGCAGATGACATGAGTCGTGGGAGGATCAAACCCACAACCATTAGGTTTAAAGACCAATGCTCTACCAACTGAGCCACTGTCAGAAAAAATAGTGTCCAAAGAGCCCTATAGAGTATGATGTACTATTAATATTATGTAAGAATTTCACTTTCAATAGTTGGATTTTTTTTCAAACTGTTGATTTGAAGCGTTTTATTTCAGATTAGTCATTGCTGCAGAAATGACTAGTCCTGCTAGAGTCCAGTACAGTGTTCACATCTTTAACACAGAGTAAAAATATTTTTGTTCATTGGTTAGTCTCCCTATTTCAAGACTCACAATTACTCATCCCAAGATCTCTCAAACACACCAAAAATAATTGAAATACAGCTTGATGCCCATGATGAGAGATTACACAACCATTATAACCATTGATGAAGCTCTTGAGTTGAATCCAAATACATATTTTAATGAGGAAATATCTTTGAAAGCTGAGAAGATCTTTTTTTCACCAAACTGTTCTGTTCACTCTCATCTGTGACAGCTCTCATTTTCTATAACACCAAAAAAAATAACTGGATTCCTGCCTGAAGTGTTGCAGATTGAAATTGTTGTGCAGGGGTTGTGTGACTTTTATTCTGTCTCTGGGATAATAGGATCTACTCTAGAGTGCAGAAAGTGAGCTGAGCTTGTAACGGTGGAAAGCAAGATCATTCGTTTGGTATTTATTGGCAGTATAGTGTAGTAGTTGTAGTGTACTTGTAGTAGCATTAGCACTGGTTGTAGTAGCATAGTAGGCTGGTTACTGCAGTAGTCCCCTGCTCCTACAGCCAGAGCCCTGTTTGCCCTCACATTTCATGTACAGCACGCAATAAATGTAACTCTTGCATATAATGTCTTCAGAGTCTAGGTGTAATTTCATGTAGTGACAGATTAATTACCAACCCATAAATAACATTCTAATAACTCCCTCTTTTGTCTGTTTGAGTCTCTCCACATTCACTTTATGGATTTATCAAGAAATCAGATATTGAGAAAACCATCCACTAATTTAGTGTTATATATCTGGACTAGCACTGACACGTTACAAAATATTATTTCTTATGAAAAAATACACTTTTCTTGAAACAATAATGTGTTTGTTTGTTTTTTTTTTTTTAAATGGTTGCAAACCTTCTATGTTTTACAACAGCATCAATGTTGTCCCAGTATAAGTGGTGGAACAACACTATAAAGTAGTATGGTCAATATTTTTACAGACTTCCTTTGTTAGTTTGGCTTTTAAACAGTGTTTGCTCAATGCAGGGGAATTCAAAAAGGCCCAACTAGAAGTGAGAGCAGACAGTGCCATCTGTGCCACAATGCAAATTACAAGTGAAGCCTCAGCACTTGCAAAGACAGAGCTTAAGCTTGTTAACATCATTAGTGGGAGAGGTGAGAGATATTGGCTGCTGGCAGACTGACAAAGATCAATGTGTTGTGTCCCAAACCACTTCATAATAGTAATTAATGGACCCCTTTAAACTTGACGGGGGAAAGGCAGACCCCCAGGCTGTTTAAAGTTTTGGAGAAAGGAAAGGGGCTTTTGTTCCCTCTTTTTCTGATCCGTTAACTCTAGGAGGCGGAGGAGGGAGGGTGGGAGCGCGCTGGCCCGGGACGTCATTCTTTAAGGGAGTCAACTGTGGATGTGGAGTGGACTTCCCCAAACTTCAACTTATTATTGAAGTATCCCACAGAGGAGCGATGCGTGCTGGGTCTACGCGAACGCTTTACGCACGAGAATAACAAACCAGGTGCGTGCTTGTAGACATAGTGGTTAAGTTATTTGAGTAGGAGCATGACTTGCAGACATGGGGAGATGGACGGCTGGCGATGCTGGGCACTTTTCACTTTGCTTTTCAACTTGGAGCTGTCCTACGGCTCCCCTTCGTCCTATGACCTCTTCCAAGCAAGCGCCTACACTGGAGCCGTGCACAGACACAAAAACAGGTAAGAACTTTGCATTGGATCTGCGCTGACATCTGGTAATAATTAGCATTTTTCGCATTTTCACTCTTTGGCGCGTGTAGGCAACTGCTTCGTTAAACATCCCCAAATTCCACAGTTATAACTTTACGCACTGATATGTTGGCATTGTTTTGTTTTCCTTATCAGACAAGCGTTTCGTTTATTGGCCTCAGTTGTAATGTTAGCCCTGCTTGAGGCGATAAGATGCAGATAAAGGCAGGAATGCGCCGAAATTAGTCAAAGCGAACCCGTTTCCAGTGGTTATCGCAAATGAACTATAGGAGTCCACGCGTTATTACCCCCAGCTCGAACTTGAGATTTCGCGAAAGTTCACTGAGTTGTGCTGCTGTTATGATTCCTTTCTCCCCTAATCCTAAAACATCCTGTCCATCAGAAACTGGTGCGCCTATGTGGTCCAGAGGAACGTGAGCTGCGCCGTGCAAAGTGGCGTGGAGACGTTCCAGGAGCCCGCGATGCCACCGTGCCCAAACTACCGCCCCGAGTGCCAGCCGCAAGTCACGTGAGTGTGTGTGTGCTTGTGCGTGCTCGTGCGTGAGTGTGTGTGCATGGGGTGAAGAGGGCATCTGTGGAGGAGGAGGAGGGATGGGAGAAACAGGATTCCTCCTCTGACAGAGCTGCAATAATAAAACATGAGCGGTTATATGTGTTATAAGAAAAGTGGATGCTTCCAAAATCAACAGAAAAGGCCTCTTCGCTTTTCACTTTTAAATGGGGACGTGGTTGTGCCAAAGAAAACACAAAAGGCCTAAAAGATGTATTGTCAGGCACAAATAGGCCTTATCTAGTCTCACTCTATACACACTCACACACTCAGGCAAGATGTAGGGCCATAGACAGAGTTGGGCAATTAATGTATTTCTACTACTACTAAGTTTGTTACTGGGATGACAATGTTTACATGCATTTGTATTTTTACACAATTTTGAGTTACTTTGAGTCGCTTTTGTACAGTTCACCAATAGTGTTTGAATCAGTCTCATTTCATTTCAAATACTGTTGTTTCAGGAGCAGAAAGATCGTTTTTGTTATTGTTGTATTAACTATGAGGCTATGTTTTTGCTCAAATGCATTGTAAACAGTGAGAGAACAAAGCAATTGTGCATTTACATTAAAGGTATATAGGAGGATTTTCTACTTCTGGGTGGATCTTAAGTATGCATGTAATTTGAGCTACTGTGATTACTGATATATTACCAAGTTACACTGCCTAGATACTTCATAATTGGAAACATTTACTTGTTATTCTCAACAGGGGCCATAGAAGTAAATGCAAACATATATGCAGAATTACATTAGACTTATAGACACAATATGAACAAATAAGTATTGTGTCTTTTCATATGGAGTGAAGTCAAATGTATTCACCGCAGTTTAAGTAATTGTTTATTGTGTAGATGTACATATGAATACATCTGACTTGACAGACACAGCCATTATTTGTCCATATTAGTATTAGTAAAAGCATAAAAACTCACATTCAATTATTTCGTCTGAACCTTTTCCAAAATATGACTGTTTCAGTCATTGTGGTTTTGGACGTGTTATCAATCCATCAACTTGTTTTGTAGACCGCTTTTCCTACTCAAGGCAACACAAAGCGAATCACAACCAATATCACATCAGGCATAAATCATAAACATAAAAAATATGATTAAAAACAAAGTCCAACTATTTTTGAGTTTTGTGATCTCCTGAGTTTCACCATGCAACCTGTCCCTACATCACCACAACTACAACTACAGCTGGGAGATTCTGAGGGCATTTGGAATCCAGACACTTTAGAATAAATCTCTTGTTTTGATTCTAAACACTGTGAGACTTGGCTCTATTACACCATGCTAAAGGGGTTAGCCCATCACTCAACATCATACACGCCAAGAATTAGAAATATTAGACAAAAACCATACATATATTTTGGCTAACATCTTTAAAATCACATCCCACACAAACACAAAACACAGGTTATGTTTTTTTGTTTTTTGACTGATTTGCGACTCTGGGCAAGTTATGACTGAGTGAGCGCACGTATTCTGGCAGAACACGGCATCACGTCAAAAGCTACGACAGCCAACAAATCTTACGAAACAAGTGTAGTTGTGTAGTTACATTTGAACTGGGGGACCACACAAGTTATACCCCATGGTGTCACTGCACATTAGGCAACAAGTGACTGAGCAAACACACTGGTTTTGTTTAACTTTTATTGTTGTGGGGTATAATAAAGATGGGTCCATTTGAAGGGTGAAAGGGCAGTATTGGGAGAGTATAGGGTGAAGGTTTACAATGGCCGTATAACAGTATATGCCAAGTAGTTATAGTATAGTTGCAGCAGTAAAATCATCTTGAATAAGTGTCTGTCTGCTCAAAGCACTTTCAAGAGGTGGCTGCTTTCTTCCTAATGAGTTCTTCTTAAATGTGATCTTTTTTGTCATGTAGGGAGTGATTTGTCATTTGCTGTAACCGTCAGCTGTAGCAACTGAGTTCATTTTTAGTGTTTTTTTTTTTTAAGTAATATTCAAGGTTTCTTATTCAGCCCTGCGTCCTAAAAAGGTAAGATATGTGGAAAGAGGAGATATGTGTGTTCACCGTGATTGTAAACACTGTCAAATCACGTTTTACTTGATTTGGCATCAGACAGGGTCAGGGCCGGAACTCTGGCTGACCATGAAAAGTTCCACCAGCCCTACTTGGTCCTCCTCTACTCAGTTCTACTCTGTCTTGATTAGGGGCCTTTCCACCAACCCTGTTTAACTGTTACAAGGTAAGGCTTTGAAGGTTCTTTTAATAAGACAAGAAAGTAGAGAAAGCTAGTACTGCTTAATTATCTGACATGTTTGGGCGGTAGACTTCCGCCTTCATCAGAGGTGACACGTGATGGTGTGAGGCGTCTCTTATCAGCTGTTGTTGCCAGATGCGGTCAGTCCGACAGATCTCACAGATCCGTCAGACTGACCGCGTCCCTCGCTGCTATGTGGTCTCTGGAGAAGTGAATCCCAAGTGTGAGCCAAGGTGAAAGCCCCCTCATCTCTGTTGATGGTCCGTGCACCCCATTGCCTGATTTCAATCACCTTTCGTATCCATCTTTTGTGTTTATTGCCAACACAGGAAAACATCAAATGGGCAACATCAGACCACTGCAAAAGAGAAAATCACATCATGGACTGGGACAATGCAAAAATAGTATAGAAACAGAAGAACATAAATACAAAAGATGGATACGAGAGGCAATTGAAATCAGGAAGCGGGGCGTACGGACCATCAACGGAGATGAGGGGGCTTTCATTTTGGCTCACACTTGGGATTCACTTCTCCAGAGACCACAACACAGCAAGGTCCAACAGCTGATAAGGGACGCAACACGTGTCACCTCTGGTGAAGGCGGAAATGTACCGCCCAAACATGTCAGGTAATTAAGCAGTACTAGCTTTCTATACTTTCTTGTCTTATTAAAAGAACCATAAAAGCCTTAAACATAAGAAGACAAAATAAACTTTTTTACATTTGATACCAGGTACTTTTTTGGTACGTGCTTGGCCCTGACAGTGATTGGCCAGAATGCTGCTGAAAGCCATGGTTACTAAGGAATTTTCAATGAGGTTGCTAGGATATGATACCAGACAGTAAAGCATAATGGAAACACAACCAGGTAGAGTAGAGCTGAGGTGAGCGGAGTAGGGCCAATTTGGGTCGGTGAAAATGTGGCTTTTGTCTTGTATATAGAACTACAGTATGTGTAGTGCAGTGTATGTACTATAGTGGTACCAATCACTAAATAAATAAAAACTATTTGTGCCAAGACCCTGATCCTTTTCTCAACTATTCCAATGTGTTTAAATGCAAATGCTTACTACATAATGCGTATCCAAAGATTGTATTCATTTGGAAAATATATGTATCTTGTTAGCCTAAAGTTCTTTGGTACCTTTCTTTTCAAGCGAGATTCATATAATTAAAATGACTCACTTTCGCAACTTTCAGAAATTTGGGCGACGTTCTGCCTCACGGTAAAGCTAACCATATCTGGAGCAAATATTTCACTTCCTGGTTTTGATGGTTGTATGCAAACAGCACATAGGGGTCTTAATCTGACTGCGCTTGTATTTGTATTGAGACAGAAACTGGTCGCAGAGGGTTCTGAATCATTGAATTTCATTTTTTATATAAACCAGTTTGTTATAGTCGACCTTGATTTTATCTCCGCTGGATTTGTTGTGTTCAAGGTGTTATTTTGTGCAGGTGTCACTGTCCATCTCAGTTGCACACACTCACTGCTACAGTATGTGAGATCGCCAGTTAAGTTCCTGGTTTTATTTTGTGGATCTGCTCTTTTCAAAGATTTACAGTCACAAGAACAGAAAGGAGAAATCAGGGAGTTAAGGAGCTTCCATGAATTTCACTTATGAGATGGATCTGTGTATTTTTTTATTAATGTCATGCATACATTTTTTTCCTCTGATTTATCCATTGCCTGGTCGCAGAGGCAGCCGTACGAGCAGAGAGGGCCAGACTTCTTCCAGCTCATCTGGGAGAATCCTGGGTTGTTCCCTTCCCCTTACATAAATTCACCTCCAAACTTTTAAAAAACAAAACAAATAGCGTTCACTGTTTGATTTACTTCTGAACTGAACTGAGTCCACTTGCACAATAAGCATGAATGTGTCAAATTTTGTGGTGAATCAAAACTGATTCTGTCTATATTATGAGAAGAGATTATTTACTGGGGGATTATTTCCATAGTTTTATATCTTAATACCAAATCATAGAATTTCACGCCATGACCACAAAAATCTCGACATAAAGATCTTGCATACTTTCCATTTGGACCAGTTTACTCCAGATTTACCTCCTTTTGTCCAGTAATGACAATGGTATTTTGAAGCCAAGGCTGTGCTGTACAAATACATTATTGGCCAGTGTTCCTATGTTTCTGGCTTTACGATGCATGATTTAGTTTCTTTGGATCTGGTTCAACTCCTGCTCAAAGATAAATCCTATACAAGTCTCATTTGAGTTTAAGTTACTGCAGATATGTGGCTTATGGGTCATGCACTACGTTTAATTGATGGCCATTTTCACTTTAACTGCCTCGCTGCTTATTGCACATAGGAATAACAAACTACGCTCCGCCCGTTTAGACATTTGGAAACCTAATCTAAAGGAATTTCAAGCCGTAACCAGAAGCTGGCTGTGTCCTGATGAACTGCACACACTACGTGCTTGCACCATTCTGCCGTGCATTTAAATATATGAATATTCACTTATTTCAATGAATGGAAATGAATAGGATCCGGTGATGACTCCATACAGCCATTCATTTTCAATGTAGAGATAGACAAGATATAGAGTGAGGTGGGACTTTGTGATATTGTGTTGTTTGAAGATGTTTCATTCATTCTTTCTCATACGTAGCGTCATTCACACCTCTGTGTTTAAAATGATAAAACCAAAGGTCTGCATAAACAAGGACGCTCAAATGGATAAAATCAATCAATTAAAATAAAAGGGACAATAACGTCTGAAATGTTCCTCATAAACGTGCACTTACCGTAGTCCTGTTGGTGGGACATGTTTGTCTGTTTTTGAGGATCCAGATTCATTAAAAGCAGTGACAGCAGCTTCTTTCTGTACTGCTCCTCTCTCCTCACTGCTCCTCATGGTTGGCCTTACCAGAAGGGCATCGATGAGGAGCAGAGAGGATAACGGAGGAGCAGAGAGGATAAGGAAGGACCAGGAAGGAGGTTTTTTAGGACGGAGGGCTGGCTTTGTTTGAAAGTGTAGAGTTTCCAAAAAGACCCAATAATCCTGTTGCTGAACCCAGAGTGACACAGATATTTGTTTTTGTGCGGTGTACGCCGGCACTGGGTCTGGACCAAGACTGAACCAGGATTTAGGCTGTGTTCACACTTGTTGGTCTGGTTCATTTTAACTGGTCCAACTCTGGTTCATATGGGGCAAAAAGGCTTTATTTGTGGATATAAAAAGCAAAAATCAAGGTATAATGTGTCCACCTGTCACTAAAGTAAGTTGACATATTTTAAAATAGACTCAGTCCAGTTAATCAGGCATGTCCAAATGTGGCCCACTTTCTCATTTTTTGTGACCCTTTGCCTTGTTAACCCAAACCAGCAATTGAGGCACGTTCATAGTGTCATTCAGAAAACTTCAGCTCCACAAATATAGTCATGCTGTACTTTGTTGTGAACCTTTGGAATTAAGCCATTAACTTTATTTCTATATAGTGGCATGCGGGTATGATTGTCTGACAAAATGGCACTAGTGTAGCTGTGGTGTGAATCAATATGCACAATATTATACATCAAACCCAGTTGAATAGCTCAGAATCCCTGTTGTCGGCCCCTGGACAAGTCTGGTGAACTAAAGTGGCCCTCTTCCTAAATAGTTTGGACACCCCCCGCTCCCATCTCTGTGTGGAGTGAGAGATGCCCAAAAAAAATAACAATTGTAAGCCGCTTTGTGACTCTGGTCTGTGAAAAGCGGTATATAAATAAACATCACTTACTTACTTACTTACTTAAAGTGAAGCAGACCGACAACTGTGAACGCACCATAAGTTAAGGGGCCGGGACAGAAGCAGAGATGAACTTTATTTTAAAATGTATTTTAGTAACATGCACTTTTTATTTGAACTGTATATTAATATGCAAGTTATATTGTATTATCAAGGACGACAGGTGCTAAATCTGGAGCAGCTATCTTTTTAATGCAACTGCACATAGTCCTTAATAAATCCAACTTAAAAACTTCAGACTAAAAGCAGAGCTAAACCTACAGTCTATGGCTAAACCAGGATTAAAGTAGAGCTAAAGCAGGACTAAATCAGAGATGAACCAAAGCAGATTTGAAAAGGATAAAACCAGAGCAGAAGGATCTATGTAATGGCTTTAGCTTTAGCTTTGGCTTGAGTCAGATAAACCAGTGTCCTACAGGTTCCTTTATGTTATATTTTTATATTTATAATACAAGCCTAATTTGATGATGGTGGGTCACAACTACATCAGTGATTGTCATCTGGGTCCCAGGGAGGCACAGGTTGAGAAACACTGGTCTAAAACTTTATAAAACCAATCCCAGAGACTTTATAAACAATCATGGAATAGACTTTGGCTCATTCTCACAGTTGCACCGAATTCCTGCGCCTGAGACAAAGAATATATTTATTTTCTCCCGTTTCCTTTTTTTCCTGAACATGCAATTAAAATCAAACCATATTTATCTTGCCAACAAATAAACAAACCAGAAAGCAAAACCGGCAGGAGCCAATATCCATTTCTGTGTTTCCTGTATCTGAGCAACAGCATGTGTCGTAATGCACTTTTATTGAGCACAAATTGGTTGTCCCTGTTTGACACAGACGAATTCTACATTATATTTTATGACGCACTTAAAGTTGATCTATATCCAAACAATACATCAGTCTGTCTTTACTCCCCATGAAGTAACCATTGATTGGGTAACGGCTATTGGTAATATGACAATAATTGTTTTTTTGTTTTACCGTGTAGGGCTACAACAGTAACAATACATCTGTCAATAGGTTATCATTTTACTGTTAACTTTCACGTGTCTTCAAAAAGAAATAGATCTGTAGAAAAAGTCTAGATATGACAAGTTATTTAGTATTGTCAGGAAGTTGCGTTGCCAATAATTATGACTTGTAAGTTGGGGAAAGCGCACGTTTGAGAGTGGCGTGTGGTATGTGCGGTGATGGATTTGCTGGGTGAGCTGTGGGAGTGATTCCTGGAAAGTCCGGGGTCAATACGGGAGCATGGCTTTCTGCACCAAAAGCAAAACTGGCATCATGAGTTGAATACACTTTTTTTTATAAATATGTGGTTTAAAATAATCCAGCATTTTAGAAGATCAACAGAACAATTTTAACCTATAAGTGTTGCCCGGTCTCACCACAAGACCCTGAACCAACTATTGATGTTATTGTACTATTTTATTTGTATTTTGTTAGTTTATTAGTACAAATTAATAGACTTTTCTGTAAATGTGCCAGTTTTAGCTATACAGATACTTTCTAACTTTAGTCACATGGAAAGATTGAAAATGCCAGCAAAAATACACCAAACATTACTATATACAATGCACAAGCATGTTCAGTAAATGTTGTAATTTTACAATTAAAAGACAGGTAATTGGAACATATAAAAGCCAAAAGACAATAGTGTATTTCAGCAGGACATCGGGCACAGACATCTGCACAGACAGATTTACAGATGTTTACAGGCTGGATTATCCAAGAACCATGTTTTTTTTTTTTTTAAGTGTAGCTGCCTTTTGTGTGCGAGGTGGCATCGTGTTCCAAAACTGGATGGCTTGCATTGAGACGCCTGATTGGTTTCTGTCCCACTTTTTCTCAGTGGGACAGCTAGAATATTTGCTAGCTGCTCAAATAAATTAGAACATTACGAAGGGGCCACTAAACCTGGATCATCTTGGAATCTCACAAAGTTTCCCAGCCTTACAGCTTATATTTGGCAAAGAGGCTGTAGTAATGGAGGTGAAAAAGTTGTATATCCAGAACTTTTAATGCCTGTTTGTAGACTGTATAACGTAACCAATCAATAACAAGGCATATAATTTTGACTCTTGGTCCTTTCTTGGTATTTTATTTTTAGTTTGTAGAATTGTATCATACACTGGCATGTATATCTTATACATAGTAGTGTATAAGATATAAATAGTTTTTAACCTTATGACAAATTAGTGAATTTTCATACTGTAGCTATCCAACTTAGTAAAGGTGTAGTTAGGAGGAATTCAATCAATCAATTCAATCGATTTTATTTATAGAGCCCTTTACAACACTCAAGGCGACCAAAGTGCTTCAATAAAATTACATAAAATCCATTTAAAACATTTATACATTAAAAACAATAAAACAGTTAAAAAAATCATTTAAAAAGTGTCACCTGCTATTGAGTGATAAAAGTATTAAAAGCAGGTCATGCATAAATATACGTTTTGAGCCTGGATTTTAAAAGGCCAAAATCAGTAAGGACAGACATGTCAGGAGGCAGCTTGTTCCAGAGTCTGGGTCCAGCGACTGAGAAGGACCGGTCTCCCCAGTGTTTGGACCTAGCCATAGGTACAGTACTTCCAGGAGGAGTTGAGATGATGACCTCAATGATCTGCCTGAGTCACGAACAGACAAAAGTTCGGACAAGTACGGTGGGGCGAGACCATTGAGGGCTTTAAAAACAAAGAGTAAAATTTTAAAATCAACTCGAAAAGAAACTGGAAGCCAATGTAGGGAATAAAGGACTGGGGTGATGTCCTGACGAATTAGAATATATTTATTTATTTGATATGGACACAGCAGTTACATTGAGCATACCACTTGCTAATTGGGCCTTGCAGCATTCTAATGTAGGGAAAAACACACTCAAATACAGCTTGAGCTAAATTAATATTATGATATAACACTAGTATAACTTGCATTAATCTCCCTATTTCAGTATAAACGTTCCCTTAACTATTGTTTTTAAGTTTCCAGGCAAATAAATGTAGTCTCCATAGAGATAAGCAAGCCTCTGTTTTTGACTCGAAACATGTTCTAATACATCCCTGTCACCATCCTTTATGAGGTCTAAATATTATCACGTTCCTTCCTCCATCTTTATGGGCGTGTGAATATTTGAAACTTTACTTAAAATGACTTCTCCCCAATATGATTCTTTCCCCTTTCTCGCCCTCTGTTGAAATGTTCATAACAAATAGGAAATGTGACGAGCGAACAAGACTTTTGTGGCAACTGACTAAAGCCCTGTGAATGTTTTATGAAACATTCCGGTCGCTGATGAATCCCCCATGGTCCTGGTTGACGTTCTTGTGATTGTTGAACCATTGCTGTGTGCTATCAGAGTGAGATGTGCGTAGTTTCATTCCTCCTCTTTCCAGATGTTTTTCTTGACATCAGCGGTCTACAGGGAAGTGAGGTCATCTATTGTTTCTGTGGGAGCTGAGTGCCTCCACTTGAAGGATTTGAAGGTTTTTCCTGCAGTGGGGTAAACGTAAAGGCGCTCACAAATGTATAGATCTGGGAGTCTTTCCTTGGACGGTTGAAGGCGGTATAAAAACTGTCTCAATCTCAAACCCTGTGTAGCAATGTCAACTCGTGGGCTTTTAGTCAATATAAAGAGTTCTGACCGGGATGAGGTGATGCAACTCTCCAAACTAATTTGCAACACAGGCAATATTGTTGATTTAACCTTATCTCTAACACAGTTTAACACGGTTTTGTCCTATGTGTGTATGAATGTGCGTACAAATGTCCTCTTAAGTCATGAATATACAGCAAGTGTATCAATTTCTGTTGTCAATTCTTTGCAAATTTCTCACAGCGGTACTCAGGGAAGGATGAGGAAGGTGGCTAAACCGGGTCTGGCCCAGAACTATACAGTACTAGCCCTGAACCAGGACTGAGTCAGGACTGAAGGCACATTCACACTTCTTGGTCTATTTCATATAGACAGCTATATATATATATATATATATATATATATATATATATATATTCATAAAGCAGCTCTGGTTCATTTGCGGGTAAAACCAGCAAACAAATGAATATGTGTCCATTAGAAACCAGAGACTTTTCACAACAGACAGACTTGTGACCCAGACCCACAAGTTTGAACACAGAACTAGATTTCAACAGGATCAAACCAGAAGTGAGGGTTGAATGACTGAATTTAGTTAGAAACATATTTTTTACTTGTGTTCCTAATACAACTATCACAAACAGTAAAAATACACAAGGGGAGTGAGTGCCTACGGAGATCATAAAAATATAATATATACTGTATCAAGGCAAATGATGAAATGTCCCTTCCACAATAAAGGATTTTTAAGTTAAGACAGAGTACCTCAGACCTTTGCTCTCTGCTTTAAACATCATTATCAGGTACTGTAGTATAAATAATACCAGTAGGTGCTTCAGAGATTTTCTGAAACGTTAGCAAAGCACTGATATGAATGGATCTGACACTAAACCGAATGCCATATTTGTGCCAGTGCTAGAATAACCATGAAAACAACACAATAAGACATTATTTATGTTTTTTGCAACATCATTCATTTTGATTTTATTCTCTACAGGTACAGAACACGATTCCGGCCGACTTACAAGATTGCCTTCAAAAGAGTGACGGATCTGGAGTGGAGATGTTGTCCAGGTTTCACGGGTCCAGACTGTAAAGACATGAAACCAGTGTCCAATCAACCCATTGATCCAGGGACACAGACTTTTCTTCCACAAAACCCAGCCTACCCCAGACACACACAAAGTAAGAACCTTTTTTATTGGTTCAGCAGTTACTCACCCACTTTTAAAAAAAAAACACACAGCATTACAAAATACATATGCTCTTGATTTAGGATTACATTATGTATTCTCATGAGTGTGTTTACTGACACAAGTTCAATGGTTCGGCATGAGGCAAAACAAATTGAAAACTTTTCTGCTCTTGAGATAATCAAGGAAGGATGTTCAGCTGCATTTGATCATTAAAATAATCTTTAGTTTACTAACACAGTAAAATATAATATTAGTACACTCTCTAGGCCCTGCACTTTTTTATTTCAGGTCTGAAAGTTGTCAAAAACTATTTTAACTGTTTCTGAAGGTGTTTGGTTCTTTTTTACCAGACATTAGTAAGTCTGCGATGTTATTACCTAAACTCTCAACTGTTTGTATCAGGCCAAGCTATTTCTCACATTCTCATTCATTGTATCATATAGACACTTGTTACCACTTTCAGAGCTCAGAACATGTTTTGCTGTTCGCTAAAAAAATGCTAACACACTTCCTGTTTCTTGGGAGAAAAATATCCTATAATTGTAAAATGTCTTAACTTCCTGCATGTTGTGGTTAATTAATGGTGTGGTCGAATCCTTAACCTCAACAGTACCTCAAATCCAGCCCGCAAGACAATTCTTAGTGGCCCCTGAAATTATTCTCAATTATCTTTAGTAACTTGCTAGCCTGGCCTTAGCCATCCGTACACTCCGGTCAATCATCATCGCAAACACAGGGACCAGACCCAGACGTTACAGGCTGATTACATCGGCTGAATTCCATCCGACTAATCAGCGAGCGCAGGAGGCGGGTGTTGTAGTTAGATGTGGGTGATGTCAAGAGTTTGCGCCGAACGGGCAGGTTGTAGTTTGGCAATGGTGAAAAATGCAATAGTAAAGTAATCCAGTCTGGTTCTATCAAGAAATTGAAGCCGGAGCAAGATCAATGTTTAGCAAATGTCATTGCTGGCAAAGATTGTGGTGCTACTCCCCACGGGCTCCGTTAGCGGAGATGGCTAGGCTAAATGCTAAATTCTAGCATTTCATTACATACTGTATGTCACGGTAAACTCAGATCCAATCGTTTCAATCTGCAAAAGGAGTTTTCCCCTCCCACCTGTTAACGGAGCTCAATGGAGCACCTCCAGACCTTAGTATTAAATGTAATTTGTACTATGGTGTGGTACAACCAGGCTAGTAATTTGCAGCATTGATGGTAAGTGGCTGCTATGGCATTGTATATTTAATTATAGTTACCTTTTTTTTTACTATCAGTCTTCCTCATATTGATGTTTGGGCCAGTTTTGGTTGAATCTAAACCTGCAAGAAAATATGATCTTATATCGAACTTATGTCAAACACAACTATTTTGTCAACAAAATTTCACACTTCTGTCCCCATAAAGCTCTAATGTTTTTAAATTTGGCCCCGGAGTTTGACACCCCTGCTTTACACGCAATTATGTTAAAACGCAATTTTTACAACTTGACACACATTCTTGTCTGAATATCAAAATGCTCCAAAAAACTTTATCCTCATTATGTGTCATTCCAGGGACCGAGCGCAGAGAGACGGGGCAGCAGGAGACCAGACACGGTAGTCCGGACAAGGTGCGGCTTTTGGAGGATGAAGTTCAGCGTCTATCCCAAACCGTCCTGGATCTTCAGTCCTCTCTGACAGGACTGACGAATAATCTCAAAACAAACTTGGAGGACGACACAAAAAAGATGATCGTAACATTATTCAACAACATGCGACCTCCGGAAAATGCCACTGCGCCTATACAAGAGGAGAGTCCTGCGGTTTTGGATGGTCATCAGACCAATAGAGGGGGACTGGTCGGCGATAAGGCGATCGAGAAGATAGTTGCCAGGTTGGATGACATGAACAATGCATTGAAAAGCAAAGACGAGGCAATTGAGGATTTAAAGGGAACCGTGTCTGGTCATGAAGGACAACTGCGAGTTCTTATGGATGCATCGCAAGCACAGACCCCCACCATACCAGAGATAGATGTTGTCCAAACGTATATTGACGGTAAGCTCGAGAAACTGAAGAAAGAGCTGAACCAAAACGTGCAGGAACAGTTGGTGAAGCTTCAAGTTTCGTGTTACGACAAAATCCAGACCGTGCAGAAGACCTGTGACGACCAATCTACGACTTTAACCAAGCTTGTGGAGGTGAAAGAAAATGATCTAAGGAAGGAGATACGGGCGTTGCGATTGGAGTTGGCAGCAAACGACGGACCGGTGAGAACGCAAAGACAGACAGATGTGGCAAAAGACGAGAATAACGACCATAAAGAACTGTGGAGGGAGATTGATCGCATAGCAGAGGCGCACCGGATACTGAACGTACGAATCGACAATGAACTGGCTCACCTGTCCAACCAAGAGGGTTCAAGCAGTGATATCAACCTTTTGATTGAGGAGCTGGAAGCACGAGTTAACATAACAGAGCAAAACGCAGAGACGCATTGCTTTTACGTTGAGGAAAAGTTGACGCGAGCTATCACGGAAGAAGCAACAGACATAAGAAAGTTGATAGACGAGCGTTTGAACGGAATGGAGGACCAGTTCACAAACATGCTTGTGGAGATTAGCAACAACTCATTCTCAGCGATAGTTGGCGAGTCTATGAGTGGAGTCAACACGCAACTCAACACACACCTCACCACACAGCTCAACAACAACAAGTTAATGATTCAGAGCTTGGATGACAAGATCAATGCAGTTGGGGAGATTTGCTCGGCAGGATGCCTGGGTTCAGGGGATAAAGAGACCGCCACTTCCCCATCGTCTGCGCCTTCTACGGGTTTCACACACTTTATGAAGGATCTAAAGCAGTACAAGAATGAGTTGGATGTCCTGAGTAACAAGGTCCATGTCAATACTGAACGGTTCAATGATCTAGAAAGGATAGTTGAAGGGCATCAGTCTGGAAATGAAAGATACAACATGATGGTGGTAGACTTCCAAAGAGGACTGCTGAACTTGCAGGATAATGTGAGGGGTTTAGCTCAAGTTGTTACCGGGTTAACTGACCAAATGAATAAAAACAATCATGAAATGCATGCAATGAATTCAACTTGCTGTCGCTTGGACCAGATACCGGGTACCACAGAACGTGTCGAAGACTATGACGCAACTACTTTGGTTGGAAAGATTGACCAGCTCAGAAACAGACTAGATACAATGACAACCCAGCTAACATATAGAGTCGGACAATGCCAAAGGAACAACCAAAAGGTTTCGGAGAACCTCTCTACTGTCTCTGATCGTGTGTCGTCTTTAGAAGAGGTGTGTGGGAAGTTGGACGGCCTTTCGACAAATTTACAAAATGTGAAGGAGCAATTAGAGGGAAATGTCTTTGGAATAAAGGATTGTATCCAGAAGGTGAACAGCTCATGTGGAAGTCATGGCGCAGATCTAACAGAAATGCAGAGGGCAATACAAAGACTCCAGACACAGCTGTCTTCACTGGCCAAACACGTGTCAAAGGACATCGCTGCGAGAGAACCAGGTAAGAAAGCTTTTTGATCTTCTAATATTAGCAATGTCAGTGTCAGTATTTTGTTTGTTTGTAAGAATAGCCCCCTGAGATGGATTTGCGAAGGGGGCCATAGTACAAGAAAAAAAGCTAATACAGCAAGAATAAGATTACCCAAAATCAACACACATCCTCTTAAATTCTTTTAGTTCATCTTACATCTTTTGGAATACTCAGTGATGGATGAATTGCTTGATTGAATAAAACGCAAACATTTACTATTCAATATTCTAACTATTGGATACTTACATACACAGTGGGTGAAACTGTCATTCTTAAGTAAGTAATCTTCATTTATATAGCGCCTTTCACAGACCAAAGTCACAAAGCACTTTACAATTGTGGCCATTTGTCTCCTACTCCACACGCAGATGGGAGCGACGTGAAGAATATACTGATCATCCCAGCTGCTTTTCTTTAACCAATGCACAGTGGGCATTATGTTTCCGTGAAGATCAGCAGAGACAGTCATAGGCCAAGTTACAGATCTGATTTGTAAAATAGCAAAATCGCTCCCAGTAAGAAAGCATATATTTTAGGAAATGCACCTGCAATAGAAAAAATACTATACGGTGAAATTCCACAATACTCTAAGCAATCTCGTCAGGATGTAGACCATAAACAGAGAAGGCCATAAAAGGAGGGCTATGACATCATTATTTACCTAATAAACATCATTTCTTCTAACTGCAAACAGACTTGTTCTAGTGGAAGTTGTATACAAAGAACTTCACACTCATGTTTTCTATTTTTATTTAGTTTATTTATTTCAGTGTCTTCACTTAGACTACAATTGTCAACAAAGCATAAACAAATGACTGACCCCATACTAATTAATTACAATATAAAGCACAAAGCATTTCCTGAGTAGGTTGTGCTCAAATCTACAGTATATATTTCAAAAAAACAACTGTATAATGGGAGAGTTAAGATATTTTTAGGTTTTAGTTTCTTTATGTGTTTATTACTTTAAATTTGAATTTTCTTCATCTACTCCTCTAATGGAGACACATCGACCTTTTGTGTTTGTTCTAACGTTACTTTTTTGATAAACCAGGCTGTTGTTGCGTTTTTGTTTAGCAAGTGGAGCTTGGAAATAAATTGGTTCTATCCAACAAACTCTCACTTTAACCTCCTGAGACCCTGCGACCTCATACGAGGACATTACATTATTGCCTCTTGGCACAATGATACTCAATTTTTTACATCCTTGACCTGATGGCCACATTTAGGGACACTGCCCGCGCCATCTTGTGGTGATATGATAGAATTACACTTAAGGCAGTAGGAAAAAAATGGTGGGAATATCAACAAAAGACTTCTACAAGAGTTCACAGAAGAAAAATGCCCCAGGTAAAAATTCTATCAACATTTTATGAATGAAATCAATCAATCAATCAATCAATCAATCAACGTTTATTTATAGAGCGCCTTTCCTACACAAGGCAACGCAAAGCGCCTCACAACCCATATAACATCATGCATAAATCATCAAACATTAGAATTTAAGTAAACATAAAAAGACAGATTAAGAGCACAAGATATATAAAATCACACAAGTAGTTAAAAACCGTAAAAAATTAAAATCACACAAGGGATTACAATCATAAATAATCATAAATAATCATAGCGCATTAAAAAGATTAAAGATAAAAACAAATGTAAAATCATTCACTTGTATGCACAGCTAAAAAGAACTGTTTTCAGTTCAGTTTTAAAAACTGCTAGAGTAGACGCCTGTCTCACACTCTCGGGAAGACGGTTCCAGACTCTAGCCGCATGAATCTGAAACGCAGCCTCCCCATGTCTAGTTCCGACTCTTGGCACCAACAGAAGTCCAGTCCCTGCGCTCCTCAGAGCCCGAGCTGGTTCATATGGCACCAACATGTCGCGGATGTACCCTGGTGCGAGGCCATGGAGAGACTTGTACACAAGTAAAGCTACTTTAAAATCTATTCTCTGAGCCACAGGAAGCCAGTGCAGAGACCTGAGGACCGGACTAATGTGGTCGTACTTCCTGGTTCTAGTCAGGACTCGAGCTGCAGCATTTTGGATGTACTGCAGCTGTTTTACCGCTTGTTTAGAGAGACCTGTGAACAAGCCATTGCAGTAGTCCAATCGACTGGAGACAAATGCGTGGATAAGAATCTCCAAGTCTGCTTTAGACACAATGTTTTTAATTTTAGCAATGTTTCTTAGGTGGAAGTAAGCTGATGATGTCACAGATGATATGTGGCTATTGAAATTCAAGTCAATTTATTTATGCACAATAATGTCTCTAGCTTCATATGGAGTTTGAAATTTGACAAATTTTGATTGCAGTAGCAGGCTAAGATGTCAGTAAAAGTGAAGCACTCGTTTGAGGACGCTAGGACTATGTACCGCTATCTGTTTAGCTAACCGTGTGGAAGATTTAGATGAAGTTACAGTTGTAAATAGTTATTTTCAATCACACCTTTGCTTAGTTATGTGGTTTGCAGTTGTAAATAGTATATTTAAGTACTAAGTGGTATATGCTAAGTATTGTTTAGTGTTGCTAAATGCTTAATCATAAACAATATAGCTAGGCTATAGCTAGCACATGATAGCCAAGCTATGATGTGTCACTGATATACTGTAGATTTTGATGTTGGTTTTTAAAATTATCATTATAGGCACACTTTCATTATCAAGAGCAGAACAATTGCTGTTGGCAATTGCAGACAACTCTGAGATAGAGGACTTCTCAGATGGGGATGATTGTATCATCATCTCATACCTGTCAGTCAGCTTCTGGTGTTTCCCGCGGGGAGAGGCGGCGAGCTGGGGTGGCCATACTCATTGCCCCCCATCTCAGCCGCCACGTGTTGGAGTTCTCCCCGGTGAATGAGAGGGTGCGTCCCTCTGCCTCCGGGTGGGGGACAAGTCTCTCATTGTTGTGACGGCCTACGGGCCTAACAGCAGTGCCGAGTACCGGCCTTCTTGGAGTCCTTGGGAGGGGTACTGGACGGTGCACCGCCCGGGGACTCCGTTATTCTCCTGGGGGACTTCAACGCCCATGTGGGAAACGCCAGTGACACTTGGAGAGGTGGTGATCGGGAAGAACGGCCCCCCTGATCTGAACCCGAGCGGAGTTCAGTTGTTGGACTTCTGTGCCAGTCACAGTCTGTCCATCACGAACACCATGTTCGAGCACAAGGGTGTCCATCAGTGCACGTGGCACCAGGACACCCTAGGCC
The DNA here is from genome assembly GCA_964034765.1 of Knipowitschia caucasica. Classification (NCBI taxonomy): domain Eukaryota; kingdom Metazoa; phylum Chordata; class Actinopteri; order Gobiiformes; family Gobiidae; genus Knipowitschia; species Knipowitschia caucasica. The sequence continues at coordinate 23,617,052 of OZ035836.1, read as the reverse complement.
GGAGGTTGATGATCGACTTTGTTGTCGTATCATCTGACCTTCGTCCGCGTGTCTCGGACACTCGGGTAAAGAGAGGGGCGGAGCTGTCAACCGATCACCACCTGGTCGTGAGTTGGATCCGCTGGCAGGGGAAGAAGCCGGTCAGACCTGGCAGACCCAAGCGTATAGTGAGGGTCTGCTGGGAACGTCTCGCTGAGCCCCCTGTCAGACGGACTTTCAACTCACACCTCCGGGAGAGCTTCTCCCAGGACCCAGAGGAGGGGGACATTGAGTCCGAGTGGACCATGTTCTCTTCCTCTATCGCCAATAAAGCGGCTCGTAGCTGTGGTCGCAAGGTCTCTGGTGCTGGTCCCCGAACCCGGTGGTGGACACCGGCAGTAAGGGATGCCGTCAGGCTGAAGGAGTCCTATCGAGCCATGATGGTTCGTGGGACTCCTGAGGCAGCTGTCCAGTACCGGCAGGCCAAGCGTGCCGCGGCCCGGGCTGTTGCAGAGGCAAAACCCCGGGACTGGGAGGAGTTCGGAGAGTCCATGGAGCATGACTATCGGTCGGCCTCAAACAGGTTCTGGCAAACCCTCCGGCGCCTCAGGAGGGGGAAGCAGTTCTTTGCCAACACCGTGTATGGTGCGGGTGGAGAGCTGCTGACCTCGACTGGGGATATTGTAACCCTAACTCTAACCCGGAGATGGTAGCCTTGAAAAACCCCATGCGTTGCAGAGCACAAGACTGCATTGGAAAATCCTGTGTCCGATGCTCGACATGCAATGTGTACCTGTGCTTGCAAAGTGAACGCAACTGCTTTGCAGCATTTCACACTTGCCAATAGGGCTCTTCCAAACAGGCAGACGGATTGCTTTCTAGAAAAAGAGAGGGAGCTAGTTTGAAAAAAGCCCCGGTTCAAAAGCTGTTCAGCAGAATTTTACTGTTTTAGGACTGTTAATAATATTTGCCATTATTTGTTCTAGTATTGTATTTATCAATTCAATTCAGCCATATTGAAGGCTTGAAATAGACAGTTTACACAGTATTTTGCAGTTTTATTTATGTATAGCCAATTTTTTGTCATGTGGATGAATGAAGAAAAAGGGAACCCAAATTGCAAGACTGAAAATCAAAGTAATTTAATCAAATAAATCCAAGGTAATGTAAAAACAGAACTGAAGACAGGACAAACGTTGTGGAGACAATGGACGGACAACAAGTGAGGAAGGGCACAGGGTATATATACACACACAGGTGAATCACATTAGGGCGGGGCAACAATCAACAGGACAGGCAGGATTCAAACTCAACCAGGTCAAAATGTCCACACCATGACATTTTTAGGCTTTGAAGATAGAGCTGTTTGGATTTTATGTCTAACTTTGATGTTTACATTTTTCAAATAAACTGTTATATACTATTTTAGACCAATGGAGTCTATTTGTATTGTATAGTAAGGTCGACCCACTGTACTCATATGAGGACATTGATTTTTGAGAGAAGTACTAATTGGATCAAGCTGAAATTTTGAATTTCAACTAATTAGGACCTTCCGGCCTCAAAGAGCATACATTTTTTCTTTAGGTTATGAGAGACCCACTGTCCTCATACGAGGACATGTTTTTTCTCAAAAACTACTTCCTGTACAAAATCACAATTTAGGTATTATACGTATTGGGTCCTACTTATCCTAAATAGCAAAAAAATATATAAAATGCACACCAGACAAATGCTCGGGTCTCAGGAGGTTAAGGGGCACTACGGAACTTGTTATAGGCAGTGGCTGTAGGAGTGGTCAGCATGGTGCCTTATCTTTTGATCACGGTTGTGTGTGCAGTGCGGCAAGATCAATTGTTTTGTAGGTGTTCTGGTGCAGTGGTCCCTCATCTGTGAAAACCCTCCAAACATTTGATCCTGTAGCATTCTAAAGACCACTGAGATGGAAAGTAAAGGTGCCATGCTGGCTTTTCTTTCAGCCAATGGGCCACAACAATGTCAAATATGCAAATAACAGAAAAAAAATGTAAAATGTAATTTGTGTAACTGTATTTCCCTATTTTGTCCTTTTGCGCCCATACTATTTACATTGTTACACCAAGTTGTAGATTTGAATTTGGCTGTAGTAAAAATAATTTAGATCAACAACCGTTAAAGATGCTATACCCGATTTATTATCTAATGAGTTCATAAAAATGCTTATTAATACATACAAGTTGTATTATAATCCGTAATTTAATTGAAAACTTGAGCTCATTGATTCAGATGTTTATGAATTCAGGCCGTATAAAAGTGCTGAGTCGAGACTTAGCGTGACGCCCGCTCTCCTCCACTCACAGAACGAGGCTGCGTCCTCTAGCCTCTACAGCGCTGCTAAACACAGTAGCATGTTAGCAGAATTGGCTATAACTCCTCTTGCTGTAACTGCATACACAGCAAAACAGCCCGAACAACACAACAGTGAGGAAGAGAAGAGGGAACTAAAGCGAAAAAATTATAAAAGAAGAAATCAAGCCCAGGTGAACAACTAGCTTACACCGTATCCTCTGGAGAGAATTGTCTATGGGAGAGACCTGCGGGACCGCCTCGAACTATCTATGCTCGAATTACATTTGGACACGAAACTAGCGGTAATCTTTCAGTTACAGTATATATGTTGTTAGCATTGCGTTGCTTTTGTACCATTTCATCAGTGATTGTTGTACAGCTTCAGTTGTGCTCATGCTAATGTTTGCATAATTATGTATCAGATCGCAAATAAAACTAGATTGCTCCGTGTTATGAGAGCGTAGGGGAAATGAGAAGCCTGTGAGCGAGTTGGGGGGCCGTGCTAAACATTCAAACCTTGCAGAAACGGGTATAGCTCCTTTAAAGATGGACCACCATAAAATAGGCTAAAATATAAGATAAGTTATTCCTTTATTCGTCCCACAGTGGGGAATAAAACCACAGTCAGCCAGTTCACAACCGCATGACCATTCGCCTATCTTCGCTGTTTACATCATCCACCAAAATAACAGTGAAGACCTATAGGAATTTCCTGCTCATTCCTGGTTTGGAGTCACATTTTTGTCCGATTTGGTTTTTGCACAGTGCCTTTCTTGTCCGTAGCCGTGGTCAGATTGTTTTTCTTGAAATCTTACTCCGTGTTTTGAGCTGGACTCTCCGTGGTGAGTCGCTCTTTGTCGAGTTTTACAAAGACATGAAAACAACCTGTGTGTACTTCACTGACAGACGCTGGTGAGAGCAGACAGCCGAGACTTCTAACGCATCACAAATCACACACTGAATAAAACAACCGCCTGTAAAGTGTCTCCCTCTCAACGTTTAACAGGGTGGAAGAGATGTCTTTGTTGTTCAATGTGTTGATCTTATTTTTACACAATAGCCCTATGTAATTTTAATGTAAGTATGCATCAGTTTTGAATACACGCTTTTTGGCCTGAGGCAGACTCATACACTCAGACTCATTCCAGGTAATGTCAGTGAAGTGTCTTGCCTAAGGACATTACAACAGTTTGGCACTTTACAGCCGCAGCTGCTCCACTGAGGCAGTGTTCCCAGTGGTCTCCCATCACAGTACTAACCAGGCCCTGCCCTGCTTAGCTTCAGATGTCTAATGGTATCAGGCTTTCACGTGGAGGGAGTGCCACAAATTGTTTGGAGAAATTATATTTTAAAAATTCATGTATGACAACGCTGCACAGATTGTGACACTATCTCTCAATGGTAAATAATATTATGCTATAGTGACCAAACAATGTTTATTTTCCTTCCAATTTTACCCCTGTACGCTGGAGTTTATACAATAGTCCAAAATGTTTATGGTGCATGACACCATAAATCCTATTTTATTATTTAATAACAAAAAAGGCAAGACAAGTTTCACATGCATAGACTGACAAGCTTAAAGACAGATAAGGCTTAGGCTGAAGTTTACTCTTATTTAAAACCAATCAAAATAAGACATGAGATACAGTATTATTACTGCCTGGTAGTTGCTTTTTATCACAAATGGCAAGGCAAATGTATATATACGCAGTTCATACACATGGCAAATGCTTAACAAAACATGAAAAGGAACATTAATATCACACAAATTCAAATCATAAATAATTACAGTACATTAGAAAATAGTGAAGATACGATCCTTCAGTTGTACGCACTGCTAAAAAGAACTGTTTTTAACCTGTATTTTAATCCTTACCATGTTGTGCTAATTACAATAGGTTTACATCAGTATAATTGTCTATTAGCTCTGATCCACCACAGCAGATCATCCAGTGCTATTAAGTTAAGCCGTTTGAGTTTAGGTCAGCCACCACCTCAATGTTGGTCATAAGCCTTTTTCCGGGTCAGAGCTCATGCCAAGTTTTGTTCCTCAATCTCGGCTTCCACTGTCCGCCTCCAGGTGATTTCAGGGCGTCTCCTTTTTTGTTTGCCCTCAGGAGTCCAGAGAGGAGCTGTTTTTGTAATGTCTTTAGTGTCTTTATTAGGACAAGCCTCAACAAGGTCCATTGTCTTCTCATAATGACTCTAGGAATGTCAACAAGGTGACATTTGTTATGGTGGTCTTTAGAGGTAGAATCCTTTGTTGAAGAGATTTGTTGTACATCTATTTATCTGCAGTACTATGAGTAGTATATGTATTGTTTTCTCCACATATTTTGTAGTTCCCTCCCTTTTGTTTCTTCAATTATTTGGCCTGTAGTCAACATGAATCAGGAAAAGAAAACCGTATTATGCCAGGCCTTGCACCCAAAAACACAGGTACATGCACACAAATGTATAGTATAGTACAGTTGTACCAAGTATAGCTAGCTAGTATAACTTCAACAAATACAAAATGTTAGAAGTATATTGGTGACAACAAAGCGTTTACATTGGGACTGTTGGACGATCCACTTCCTGCTTTTCTCTATAATGATATAATTTGGACTATACTGTATGGCATTAACCTTGTCACCATGGAATGAGAAAAGCCATCAGGCCAAGTTACATGTCTGTTGATCTGTTGAAAGAGACTGTACATAGGTGGACCATGCTAACCCGTTAGCTCAATGAAGCCCAATAGGGAAGTGCTCATTGACAAAGTTTAGCTCCTACTCGTGCTGGCTTCTATTGACTTTGGTACAGTCTTAGTAAATCCATAAATGAGCCTTAGGGATTGACCAATTAGATGCCTTCATTCGCAAGGGAAACTCCAGCTTGTCTTAGCAACCATGTTAGCAACGCATTAGTTTGCTTCTGCCCTTGTGACAGCACAAAGCAAACCCTGTTGGAACAAATAGATAAGACAAGAGAACGTGTATTCGTCGCATGGTGGGAAAATGTAGATGTTTCCCATATAAGGAAATTGGCTCCAGCTATCTTTACCGGTTTCTTCAGCCATCAGCAAAGACTGTGACGTCAGCGCTCTGTTAGTCCACTCCTAACATATGGTCTGTGATTGAAAGACTCTCACAGTAAGAATATATATTTTTCCATAAAATAAAAATACATTTCTCTCCACGCATCTTCACGGAGACAGGATGGACTTCCCTGACCAAAAAGGTGACATATTACACCTTTTATTCATGAGATGAATTTTGCCTCTCACGCTGTATGTATTATTAACTGTCGGAGGTAGGATTTCCCAAAGCGCTGCATGTTGCTGATGGTGTGTGCAGCAGTGACAGCTACATTCACGAGGAAAAACAAAAATACTGAGCTGGTAAATGTTGGAGGGAGAACAAAATAACCCATTAGTGCACTCAAGTGACAGGCTGCACACCATTAGATAAGTCACTCTGAGAAATGTGGGAAACTTAAACTACCGCTATATTTTAAATTGGTAATTCTGTGTCTTTTGAGATGTCTTTGCTATTGTTTTATTCAGGATGAGGCTGGATATTTGCGTGGAGGCTAAATAAACAAATGCCAGAAGCCATAACTTGGAAAGGCAAATTGGGTCCTTAGACAGTCTAGTCAAGAGATTTTTTTTCCTGTGAAATGAATGGTAAACACATTAAAAATGTAACTTAAGCGGCGCCGGCAGCTGAGGCAATTGTTTGTTGATGCTATGTTGCTTTTAAGAACATAACGATTTTAATTGGCCGTCAAAGTTACGAAAGTGCAGCAGTTTTAGGAACACTGTTTTTTAAAGTCGGATTGATCAATATTTGAACGTTTCTTTATAACATTTCATCACTCAAAGGGATGCACTGATCTATTGGAGGCATTACAATTGCAATCCAACTGTTGCCAGAATCATCCTGTCTGTGACACATGTAGCTCCAACAACTGATTACTGCTGCAATCCTCCTGCTGGAGATAGGCTGGAGATTTAGCTAGAAATGGAACAAGCTCTATATTTTTGCTTGACTACTTATTTTTGCATCTGCTTTCATTTAGACAAACTTGCGGTGCTATTTTTTGGTTTGGAAATGGTTATAGCTAAAGCCACCTGAACTTGACCTCAACTTAAACGAGACTCATCCTACTTGGTAATTGTAAACATGAAGATTATGGACATTATGTCGATTTTGTTTTTAATGAAGAATAACTTTTGTTCAGAAATGACATGTTGACCTGTTATCTGGAGACACATATAAACTATGGAGATGTAATTTATAATCAAAATGTTACACGTTAAAATACGTATACTTGGTCTGCAATGGTCTGTATGGGGGTTTCCCAGAGGACCAAAGCTCAAGAGCACAAGAGCACTTCGCTTTTGAGTGTCATTTCCCCAAAGCAGTGAAGGACCTCCTCAAACCGGTTCATCAAACACTGTCGCTGCACTGGAGCCCACAGTGAGGGTTAAGACCGTTTAATATTTCAAGATTTAAAAGGCTTAACAGTAATTGTATTCAGTGGGGTAAAAGAGAAATACAGTTTTTCTTTGTTTTGAATAAAAGTTTCTCACTGAACTTAATCCCTGTTTTTCCAGGAACTTTTTGTTGTGCCTTGTTGTGCAGCACAGATGTTCCGTTTTTTTGCTTGGTGATACTGTAAATATGGGACTCTATTTTTATGTGGCTAGTTATACACTGCAGAAAACATCATCTAGAGCAGGTCAAAATATTTCATTTATATTTATCTTGCTTGGAGCAGATTTGACTCAACAATGATTGCCTGTTGTTGAACTTTTATAAGCAAGACAACAAAAAATGCTCTGAAAATAAGAAAAACAAGTGTTAGAACGAGATTGTGGCTTGATATATTAGACATGAACCAGATAGATATAAAAGGGGACATTTTTTGACACACAGTTACAAAGTACATACAGCGACAAAACTAAAACCATGTACACACACACACACACACACAAAAGGACAAATGGCCCTCAGCAGGGGCCTTCTGCTACATGCTGTTGTCAGAGAGAGGGTTCACACACAGAGAGACCCCCCCCCATCTATGATGATGTCACGTGCGTGTCACACTCTATTGGTCAGTCAGGGGGGTCAGCCGGAGCCCAGTGGTGCAGAGGGACCATTGATTGCTGGACATCACGAAAACTCATCCCAACAATCAGAAATTTCACAAGTGCAATCTCCTAAATTACAGCAAGCGACACGGTGGCTGAGTGGATAGCACTCTCGGTTCTCAGCAAGAAGGTCCTGGGTTTGAACGGCGGTCGGAACACGGCCTTTCTGTGTGGAGTTTGCATGTTCTCCCATATCTGCGTAGGTTTCCTCCGGGTGCTTCGGTTTCCCCTTCCACTAAAAACATGTAGAATAGGTTTGAATGTAATGAGTGAGTGAATGGATGGTGTTGATTGAGCTTTGACGCACCGGTGTGTTCGGTGTCTTGCTTCCGTCAACACCGTGTGTGGAGAGAATGGAACAAACTCTGAACATTGTAAAGCGCTTTGGGTGACCATGGTCTGTAAAAATGCACTATATAAACACTTTCTATAAAATGTGTTTGTTTCTTTAGCTATGTCCCTTGGTTTTATCACATGGTGGTTCATGTGGGTTCAAAACTCATCGCTGTAACTTTCTGAGACTGCAGGTTTGGCCTTCACCGTCCGTTAAGAGAGCAACATGCATTTATTTATAAAGGATGTGATTATAAATAAATTTGTTCAACTGGAACTCTGGCTCTCTGAACACAAGATCACAGCACCATCTGCTTTTAAAAACTCTGAAAGAAGAATCGTGAATATTTTGCTCAAATTTAATTATTTTCAAACTTTTGCAAAGAAGGACACTCTGGTGTATTTTGATAATTTCACATTTGAATTCCATAAGCATGAATGCACATTTATTTAACTGTGTGTTGCGCATGTTTGTGTGTTTGTTGTTTGTATGTTGGAACAGGACACTTAAGACAATGATGTATAGACAGATGAAAATATTGAAACTTCTGAGCGACAACAACATAACTTTATCTCAGTAGTATGAGATCAACACATTTTTAGTCTTGAAATATCAACCTTGCTACAGTATAATGTCCTTGATAGAGCTGGACAGGGTCAAAGAGTTAATGAAAAAAAAAAAATCTGTGAATCCAAATTTTAACCTAATATTAGAGGATTGTTAATTAACCCTTACTGATTTTTTTTCTCAAAATCAAAACCATTATTTTCTTTGCATTTCACTCTAAAACACAAAATGTGGGACAAATTCAAATTGAATCTGTCTGAGCACAAACACAAGGCTGAACTCTTTGGGAAGATGAGACATGAGGTTTTATCTCTCTAAACTGGTCCAGGTTCATCCCATATTGTATATAAGATCTCAAAATGTGGATTATTGTTTGTTATCAATTTTCAGTTCAGTGTAGTCATAAAACTACAAAAACAATTCCCTTTGAGCCCAGAGAGTCAGTGAGTTACAGAGCAGCCCTAAAGCAGCAGATCACATCCTCACAACGCGCAGAGCTTCATCCGTACCAGTTTATTATGTCCGATTAACATCTGTGCAAACACAAACCGCTTCCTGAAGATAATCCCCCAGAATGCATCGGGCCGGGTAGGTCGCCATGGTAGCGGGCAGGGCAGATCGGATGCCTCGAATGGCCGCGGGGTATTTCCCAAAGTGGGCGGTGACCAGTTCAGACCGGGGCCTCAGCATCAGTGTCATTCAATCTGTCTGCGCTCCAGCCTGAGGCCCCAGCGGAAACGGCTCCAGATGAACGTGGATCAATGAAGTCAGGGCCACGTGTTTGAGAGTCTGGGGGAAAGATATGGGCCGCGAACGTACAGGAAGCATCTTATCAAAGCAATGGAGGATAGTTCGTCAAGAGAGAGAGACTGTTAAACGATATCACTGAAAAAAGTAAAATCTTGTTTAGATTTATTTACTAAAATAACATAAAATATGCTTATTTAAATTTTTTTTTTTGGCATTAACTTAGTTTGTCATATATTCAATTTTTTTTTACTAGTTTTAAGATAATAATACTTCATAATCTCATTAGAGAAAGTGAGTTTTTAATGCTTGTTTAAAGTTTCTTTTTCTTTAAAAAAAAACTTGTTTTTTTGATAAAAGAAGTACGTTGTTATATATTATGTATTAAAAAAAAAAAGGTTCAAAAATGTTTAATAGATAAGTGCATAAACATCTGCTTAAACATGCATACAATACATTCTACACACATACAAATATGCGTGTTGAATCAAGTCATTTGGGGCTAGTATTATTTTCTTATTTTCAGAAATCTTGTCAAGTTATATTTTCCTGTTCTATTGGCAGATATATTTTCATATTTTAAGTAGTATTTTACTTATTTTTATATGTAAATTTTTTTCCAAGGAATTTTGTCCAGTATACAACTGTTGGTTCTCCTACAGTGGTCCCCATGGTCATGGTTTGGACTTTTTGATTATGTTGACCTTGTTTTATTCTACAATATTTGTTCTCTTGTAGTTAGAGTTTTCTTTCTGTGTTCCCTGTGCTTTTCCACACTTTTCCTCTGTCCATTGTCTATACCACATTTCTTCCTGGTTTGTTTTCAGCTCTGGATTTTTGTATTGTGGCTTTAACTTGGATTGATTTGATTAAATTACTCTTTATTTTTAGTCCTGCATGTTGGATTCCTTTTTTCATTTTACCTCATGACTTGTGGTTTGCTGTGATGATAGCGTGTAGCACCAACCTCTTGCTCGGAGAATTGCTCATTGTTAATTTTAACAGTTATGCAAGTTTCAATTAATCCGATAATTACTTTTTGCTTCATTAAATGCATGTCTCCTTCAACTTTGCTGCTAAACCTGACCCTGAGTTGCAGAGAACAACTCGATTTAATGCATGCCTAGATTCAGTCATCAAGAAAAACTATATACACCTAAAGGTCTTTTTTACAGTACACTTGTTATTATTTTGGTCCACAAGAGTAAGCATAGGCAGATATTGTTGAAATAGTCACATTATTAGCTTCTGCCAATGTCCCTTTTCCATTGACATTGGTATTTGTGTAGAAATATTTGAAATATCTTTGACTTGGATACAGGCCTGTTTGTTTACATCCGAGTGTGTGGCCTTGTGGAACCACTTTGCTGATTTATTTTTCCTGTTTTATGCCTCATTGCTGCAGCCTATGACCTGCACCCCAATCTTTCCTACTCCCTTTATGATCATGTTGAGTTGTAAGCTCTACTTTTTCTCTCACCGTGACACGGCTTTTTCACTTCGCAACCGCAGAAACCCCAAACCTTGAAACCATTGTACGCAGCCTATATTCTTGAGCCCCCTCCTTTGCCATTGCATACCAACCTCTAGAGATTCCCATTGAGTGACCTCAGCCTAAAGACTCCGGTCTGGTCTTCATTAAGTCCCTGAGTCACTGCAGGAGAGGCCTGGAGAGCTCCAGCCCACACCCTGATCCAGATGGAAGCTCTGCCCCGAATGTGATGTCATGACTGGGGCCCCCGACACTGGTCACCTCCCTGCTCTCGGCTCATATCTGGGCTGCAGACCAACGCACTTTTGTGATAGCGGGGAGCCTAGAATACAGAGCACAAAGGCATTTTAAATTCATTGCCAGATACTGTGGGTCTGTTATTGCAAAATGTTGATATCTGATCCCATTACCTTACATGGAACAATGCAACCGAGTCCTGGCATGAATTACAACGCTCAGAATAGTGGGGTGCAAGGGGGCCGTTTTGTGCAGACTTTCTACAGCTGTTTAAAATGGGTACACTGTAGTCCATATGAGGGGAAACATGTGATATGGAATGATTACGTTGCAGGCTGAACATCAACCCATTGACCTGAGAAAAGTGTAGGATGAGAATAAAGCGGCCACAGAGCTGGGATTGTTTGGAAAGTCCAGGATGACATCTTTCAGTATTTTTATTCCGAGGGATACGTATCAGTCTGGCCACCACTCCCTTCGCTCACGCCTCGGTGCCAGACTCGAACAGAACCATGCAATCACATTTTGTTTATTTCAGTGATGCATGTGAATAGAAGCGGCTCATGGTCGTCTGCCTTTCACAATAAAATATACTTCCCTGACTTCAGATTTTTGGTTGGAGAATTGCACCCAACTTTCTCATTGGATTTTGCGGAAATCGGCCCTGTTTTTCATTTCTCAGTGATGCGATAAATCACTGAGAAATGTGTTCATGTATGCTAGTCAGAGAGAAAACAGTTACAGTACTGTACATCTATAAATATTCAGAGGAGTTTGTATCAGTCAGAAATATCATGGATGTGGAGATATTGAAACATTTCTTGGAGAAGATACTGTCATTAAATACTTTTTGAGCTTTTAACCATCTTAAAACATTATTCCCTCGTCCAAAACAGACCTGGAGTTGTTTTTAGATCCATTCATAATATCTTAGGAGCTTGGAGATAAACTTCTGGCACAAACATGTAACTTTGCCTCTTCTGTCTAAAGGCTCCTGTCTCAGTCCTGTATGGTCATAGATAGTACGCTATACCATCATCCATACATCCAACCCCAATTCAAACATAAATTACAGTGAAGATTTGGGAAAATGTGTTCTGCAGGTTTGAAATTAAATACAACTAACCCTTTGTACCACTGTGACAACACGCTCATATCAGTTTTCTGCCTTTTTAGATAAAAGTACTTCCCCGAAATAAGTGTTGACAATTTATCTAGGGAAATGACCTTCTTTTCACTTGCATGGCTGTGTTTTCAGTTGGTTATTTTCAACTTTGTAAAGAGATCATATAAATTCAGTCTCTTCCTTTGGAGTTTGGCCTTGTGAGTTACAGACAGAAAGCATTGTTTACCCGTCACACTTACACCAAATATTTTTTTACGTAAAACTTAAATAACAAATAAATAGTCTCAGTCAATTGTTTGATTAAAAAAAAAATAATGCATAATATTTATTCTTTAAATCAAAGAAGGTTCCAAAGCAGAACAGCATAATGATACGTAGCAATATTCATAGAATTGAATGGAGGTCACAAAGTACAAAATAGTAAAAGCTAAAAATCTAAATTTAGGAACAAAATATGGGGAAAGACAGGCAATCGACCTGACAGACACAGTATACAGGGAAACTCATAGAACTGAAATTTAAATAAAACTAGGTAAAAATAAATTTATGCAGGCACGGGGAGAACATGCAAAACTCAACACAGAAAGCTCCTCACTCTTCGTGTTTAGTTTTTTTCCAGCCACTGTACCAGACTCTAACAGAATAATTACTCTAGCAAATGACAATTATTGCACGTCTTTGAAATATCAACGTATCGCATTATCCATAATTTGTTCGATTCATTTTGTTGGACTAGTTTGGGGACTCTCTTCTCACAAAAATCCTTCTGTGCCTGTTGTCGGTAAAGACTCCAAATCTTCTGTGACAGCTCACTGATTAGTCACGGGACAGTGAAATAGTGCAAAGAACATCTCAAATGTTTCCATGTTGCACTTGAGTTGCAGGCATATTTATTTAATTACACTAACTTTCAAAAATATGAGCAAACTCCTAGTCATCTCTTCATGGACCTCACCCAGTTCTTCAAAACAAACGTTGTCAGTGAAAAAAAGATTTGCTTTGTGTTGTGAATGAACTCAGATTTGGCTGGGTTTGGTCTTTGTTAAAGCTGGGCTACTTGACTTTGTTTTTCATGAATAATACAAGTTGCTTTTTGTTCCCTGCTCAGAAATTCTCTTATATAAGTGAATATATAAGCCACAACACAACCTTTTCACCTTGTTAGAAATCATGTTATCTTTTTCATATTTGTAAGAAAGAGCCTTGTGAGTCAGGGAGTGAGAGCTGATTGGCTGAGTGAGGGCGGTCCTCTCTTCTTACTTTTCTGTCTGAAAAATCTGATCTAAAGAAAAAGGCCAAGAGAACACATGAATGTATGAATGAAGAAATGCCTTTACTAGTCCCACAGTGGGTGTTGGTATGGATTATATGTTGTTAGGTCTACCTTTAGAACTAATGTAGATTTTGTTAGAATATTTACATTACTGAATTTACCCTTTAAGATAGAGTGAGAGGGTTTTTTTCCGTGTTTATTGGGGTATGGACGAGCGAGCGTGGCCGAAAGAGCATGTCACTTTTTGCTCCTGGCTGATCCCCCCCCGACCGATCCAGTAGGACCTGAGAGTGACTTCACGGCCAGTATTTAGAGAGCTGGGATGGACTAGTTTGGACTCTTGGGCTCGGTATATTAACTCTCTATGCAACATGGAGCAGGCCTAATGCTGAGGCCAGAACATTCCTGGATCCTCTCTCTCTCTCAGCCATCTCTCCTTGGGGTATGATATTTTCAGTAATGTCTGTATGTATCTTGTAATTACTCAAGTGTCATTAAATGTCCTCTTTTATATCTATTTGTTTTGGGCCTAGTATGCACAGCAAAGATCACATTTCTATATAACAGTAGGGAAATTACAATTGCAAATAAAAACTAGTGATATAATTGTTTTAGAACCAGAAACGAACTGGATTTTCTTGTGTATTTGCATTTAATTGTGGTTTGAAAATTAGGTAACCCAGCTGTAAGGAATTACATTTTTTCGACACAGTGCATAACTACTTGTTGCCATGGAGCTGTTATTTTTATGGAAAGGGCATTACTATATTGTACCAAACTCACTCAGCTCTCCTCTCCACAGATATGGTCTATTACTGTGTGTTTAATGCCATAGTGGAGAACAATGTCTTTCTACAGTCCATACACTTTAATTAACTTACAATGTGAAACTAATGTATGACAGTTTTATTACTCGCAAAGTGAGATGTATCAGACCTTTCTTTGTTATAATGTCGATAATTGGCTCACAGCTTGTAAACACCCCAAATAAAACATTTGAGAAAATGTGAGTATTATGAAAATGGGCTGTGAGCCAAAATCATCACCACTATAACAAACAAAGGCATATGTCACTGTGTATGTCATAATAGTAATAAGTTTATATCAAATATTGTTTCAACTTAGAGAATTTACCACTAACTTTAAGATTGTGCTTAACTTTTATCGCTGCACCATTGAGAGTTTACTTGTTGGTTCTGTGTCTGTGTGGTTTGGAAACATCACAGATAAAGAAAAGAGAGCTTTAAACAAGGTGCTCCGGTCTGCAAAGAGGACCGTGGGCTGTGAGCTTCCTGTTCTGGAGGTTCTTTATAAATCCAGACTTTTAAACAAAGCTCTTAGGATTTTTAATGACTCTTCTGGCCACCCTGGGAAAGCCATGTTCCAGCTTCTTCCCTCTGGCAGAAGATATCGCTCTCTGAGATGCAGGACATCTCGTTACGCTAAAAGTTTTTATCCACAAGCTGTTATCAGTGTGAACAGAGCACTTTATTGATTTGCACTTGTTTTGAAACTGTTTTAGTCGATCGATTTCACAGTGACATTTGTTTACTGTTTTATTTGTTTTATTTTTGTCTTTTAATGTTGTTTTATGTCTGTATTTGTCTGTGCACACTGGTGACTTTTGCTAATGTATTCCAATGTGGTGTTTTTACTGCAAATGGCAAATAAACTGAATCTGAATCTTTTTACTATTTACTTGATTTACTGAGGAAAACAAAGGAAGAACTCCAAAAGGCGACAGTGGCTCAGTTGGTAGAGAATTGGCCTTTAGGCATGAAGGTCGTGGGTTCGAGCCCACCACAAGACTTACTTTACGACTCCCACTGATGACTGCTGTCGTTGTGTCCTTGGGCAAGACACTGAACCCCACTTTGCCTGAAGCCCCCTCTGGAAGATCAAGGCTCCTGTGGACTCACCACCTGCAGGAGGATCAGTGAGGGGCTGGCGCTCTGTGTACTGGGTGAAGCTCTGCCTGCCACCCCCCCAACCCAGAAATGGAACTCCAAAAATCTTAAATTGAAAATAGCAACAGGAGAAAACCACGGAGACAAAGACCAATGAGGAAGAGCACTGGGTACGTAAAGACACAGAGAAACACGTAGAGGAGGGGGACACATTCAACAGGGGAACAGGACAGGATGTAGAACAGGGGGTGACAGAGGCTCAGTTGGTAGAGCATTGGACTTTGAGTCTGAAGGTTGTAGGTTCGAGTCCACCACAAGACTTTCTCCACTGATAACTACTAATGTCTGCTGTCGTTGTGTCCTTGGCAAGACACTTAACCTCTGGGAACACCAGGTGCCACAGTGGGGCGGCTGCGGCTGTAAAGTGCCAAACTGTTGTTGTGTCCTTAGGCAAGAATGAGTCGGAAGTGTGTAAATGGTATAAATTAACTTTTCAATTATGTTAATTTCATCTGTAAGTATATGTTTACATTGAGACGTTTTTTGTTATATCAATATTCTGGACCAACCCGTTTGTGCATTTGAAGCAATCTCTTTGGTAGAAATAATTTTGAATACCGACATTTACATTTGAATAAAACCATTTTTAACACAATTCTAATCTTGCTATTGAACGAGTTAAGTCTTGCTGTTCTCCAGACAGTCATATGCGAGCCCTGAGGACACAGGTCTGAACAGAAGTAGTTTTGTAATATATATCGCTGGTGACACAAGAATAGCTTTGCTCTTACTCAACGTGACGATGGCTTAAATGGAAAAGTGTGACTTGGTTTTGTGCAGCGTTATTGGCTCCGTTTTCCCAACAACAGCTGCAGAGGACTGGGGCTTTTGGCTTTAGAGCTTATTTTGTATTTGTCTTGTGCCAGTGGGGAGTTGTGTGGTTACGAGTTGTGAGCGTTGCTGCATTTAAAAGTTTAAGAGCATTGAATCAAAGTCGAGGGGAAATTGGCTCTGAAGGTTTAGCAGTGTCTTTACCGCCACACATCTATGTTAGCGATACAAAATAGTGTTTAATTATTCAGAGGGCGACTAATTATCTCTTTTTGCGGGAATGCGTTTTGGGGAAATCATTCTCCTTTAAGGTCAAATGGAGTTTTCTGCCATTTTATTGAGGCTTTTGGCAGGATCGCTTCCTATTTATGTCATTAGAGTTTTATAAGTTTGTGCTTATAAAACTTATTTGGTAAACAGAGATTTCGAAACACATTACACACACGCCCATTAATAATGGTAATAACTGTAAGAGCAGTCGAAGAGTGCAGACTTTGGTCATTCCTTAAAACAAATCCACGAGCCAAATAGAGACTGTATATTAGCAGAAGATGCTGATTGGAACATAAGATAGTTGGAGCCATTTTCCGTATGTGGGCATTTGTTCCCAACGAGGTTAGCTTTGCACTGTAACCAGGGTCGAGGTGTTGCTAAGGTAAGCTAGAGTTTTGCGAATGAAGGCCTCTGATAGGTCATTGGAGGGGGCTAAACCAAGGTCTTTTGTCAGTTACTGAGGTAGAGAAGTGTACCCACAACTTCAATTTCAATGTAAGTCAAGAGGAGCCAGAGCGAGTTGGAGAAAAACTTTGTCCGTGAGCACTTCCCTGCGAGGATTCAATGGTTAGTATTGTCCTTCATTATACAGTCTATTGGAGCAACGCCAACATTTATATAATTTGTTCCTTGTCCCATTTCCGAGGTTTCCTGCCATACATTTTTGGGTCATTTGCGAATAGACAAACAAAGAAACAAATAAACCTTGAGCACAGAACACATATAACCGTGTTATTTATTATAACAAGGTTTTAGTGAATAATTGTTTTTCATTTATTAAATGCATGTATTTTAATATTGCTTGTTATTCAAAATCCCAGTGGTTTTCCCCATTCACATCTTAGATACATAGTGGTTGAGTGTCTCTTGAGTTAAATTTATGCCCTGAAGAATTCCTGTGTTTTAACAAAAATGTATAATTTCCTTCTTTAAGCTGTTTCTATGCTGCATGACCAAAACTTTTCAAATCTACTGAGCAGCAGTATTTTTCCTATTTTTTATACTTTGTTGGTGGCGTCTATTGGTAATATATAGAGATAGTGTATACCTTTATTAAAAAACTTAGATATTCAACACAGGTTCTATATGTGTAATCCATAACATGTTGAATGACTTTAGTTGAGTGGAATACATTCTGTGGAATATTCTCCCACAACATTTACATTGTAGCGCCCTGAAGCAAAGAATTTTAATAATGATGCTATTTAAAATTCATTTGATATACAGCGACATGTACAATAAGTGCCTAGAGCCTTGAATCATGACTTCCTGTTAATAATCTTATCAAACCATTGGTATATTAATCCTCGTATTTCAAAATAGCCTGAGTGTATTTCCATGTGTACACAATATATTACAGTGTATAAGTCACCCCATCCAACTTGTATTACTTTTTGAAGTAGCTTCCTTCTTCAGCGGGAACTGGCTTTCTCTTTCTCTTGCATGGACTGAGAATAGAAAGGAATATAGACCAAATAGATGCTTTGATTTCACGGATCAATGCCCCACAATTGATCACGTTAGCTGTGTATCTGTGAAGTGTCTGGGGAGGTTACATCTCCAGCGTTACGAGAGCGCACACACTAAAACAACAAAACATAAAAGACATTTTGAAGTCAAAGGGCGAGCAAGAGCTGAAACTGCACTGGACGGAAAGCCACACATGCTGAATATGTTTAGGCGGATTTATTCACGTTTGGATTGGACTTCTCTTCCCACGTGAAAGAAAAAAGCGAGGTGTTTCCATCTGGAAGTCTTCATGGCGATGGCAAATGCAACGGTATGCCACAGGGCTCGGTACTCGAACCACCCATCAATAAGCTGCTGTAAAGATGAGACCGGCTAGAGGCCAGAGAGTACATGCATGTGAATACTAGTGATGGAACCAAACTGTTTAAGAGCCATGAACTACCAATTTCATTACACAGTTCCATTTTATTGTGGTTTGAAAGTTAGATACCCCAGCTTTAAGTTAAAGGTTCATTTTCTAACTTTTATGACACGGTGCACTCCCTACTTTTTTCCTTGGAAATGTTATAGCTTCAGAAAGAGGCTCACTCGGCATAAAACATCATGTTATTTACCTGTTCCATACATTGAGTCAGCTCGCCTCTCCACAGACATGGCCTGTATTTAGTCTACAGTGAAGGCCTTTTATTTTTGATGTAGATGGACAGAATAATGCTATAGTGTAGAACATTTCTGGCTGAAGACTATGTTTGAATTTGTCACATGTACAGGCAAAACTTGAAATATTAGAATATTGTTCAGAAGTCCATTGATTTCTTTAACTTATGTACTTATGTGAACTTCATTTATGGCACTCATTATTAGGTATATAACATTTATTTGTTAAAACTTTGATAATTGACTCACAGTTTGTAAAAACCCCAAATAAAACTCAATCTCAGGGTATCTGAATATTTGAAAAATGGACTGTAATCCATAATCCTCAAAATTACGACAAACAAATGCTTGACATGTAATGAGTATATATCATTGTGGTATAAAACATGTACCAGGGTCAGCTCCTCACAGATAAGGCCTGTATTTTAACTATAGTACAGTCATAGTCTTGCTTGTTTCCAATAAAGTTTATAGCCATAGTGTGGAACATTGCACAAAAATACACACATGTGGATGGACCCAAGCAAAAAGCAGCACGGGAAAGAAAAAAAGGCGAGGTGTTTCCATATGGAAGTCTTCACGGCACACAAAGGCAAACGCACGGTGTGCCACAGGGCTCTGTACTCGAACCGCCCATCAATAACAGCAGAGCAGGAGAAACGGGAGGGAGGCACACGGGAGAAAGTAGTGAAGAAAGTGAGAATGAAAAATGTATGTCACGAATTGAGCTGTTTTTTATTTTGTGTGCGTGTAGCCGCCACACCGCTCCCCGTGCCCCTTTGACACCATTTTTCCATCGCACGGTCGGCCTGTCTGCTGCAATATGCCCTGATGGGTTTCAACACCCAACTCTGCGAGATCAAGAAGGACCTCCGCCTCATTTCACTCTACTTCGGAGAAACAATTGTGCATTGTGTTGGATTTACTCTTCAAATAAATTGCGTTCATGTGACATCACGACATTCCAAAGAGCTTATAGTTTAATATTGTGGCGGAGGGAAGCTAAAAAATCGTTCCTCATGAGGGAACTGTAAAATATCAGTTCAATCAATCAATCTTACTTTTGAGCTCATTTCTCTATAAATCCTAAGTCAATCCACATGAGACAAATACTATCTCACAGTTTGATATCTCCTCTTTCAGCACAAATCAAACATGGACTACTGTAAATTCCGGGGCTACTTTTTTTAGAGTTCTCGTTTTCTGCGACTGATATAGAGATGTGGCCAATATGTGTATGTATTTTGTGGTAGAGATGGGCTGTTGTCAGAAGCAGTTTATGGACTCAGTGTCTTGATTCCATTAAGTTTTAGTAGTAGACAAAATGTATTATACGATTTAGATTAAGAGACCCCTTTTTGTCCCACAGTGGGGAAATTTCAGTGTTGCATCACCGGACAGGTACAGTTACACTCGCTGGGTGAAAAATTAGTTATGAGAATGTGTTAAACCCCAGCTTTAAATAATGATTGAACATGTTTTGAGGTTCCATACAGTCTATGTCATTGTCTATAAATGTTACTAGTTATGTGGAATATACATTATGGGAATTATAATGGCATATTCTCAAGGGTCTCGTACAAATCTCTCTCGGGGACTTTACATTGAAAAGTATTGCCTGCGTGTCAAACTAAGCCATACATACTTACATAGTGATGTGTGAGCACTGAATATTGTGTTGCTTATTGTTTATAATGTGATTGATTGTACTTTTATTTCCGATCATGTCACGGCGACACTTTAGTTTCTCATGGTTTTATCTGTTTTTATTGTTTGGTTGTATGAATGTTTTTAACTGATTTTATGTGATTTTATTGTAAAGCACTTTGGTCGCCTTGTGTGTTGTAAAGGGCTCTATAATTAAAATTTGATTGATTGATTGATTTGTTTTATTTATGAATAAAATATCAAGTGCCACAGCGAGATGGTAGAGGCGGCTTTAGCGCAAAAATGTGTTGGTACGATCAATAATACCATTTATATATAGCGCACCTTTCCTTTCAAATAAACCTCAAGTGAAACAGATTAGAATTCAGTTTATCAGTACATGAAAACATTTGCACGTTCATGTCGAAATGCATAGCTCCTGTGTCCTTAGGAAACACACTTCAATACAGCAATACATCATCTCATCCCTTCATTGTGTACCCTCTTGGATTTCTTGAATTGTTTTAGAATTTCAATCTGCATCTCTATAGACTGCTTGTGATGAACAGAAAGCATTGCCGTATGACACTTAGTTATTGCATAATGCTGGTTGATGCTTGGCTGCCTTTCGTCACAGCCCTTTGCGTATCTTGTTTTGTTTTTTTTGTCTTTGTGGTTTCCCCCTCAGAGTGATACTGACTAGAGGCTCATGGGAAATATGCACTCAGTCAGCTGGCATCCTGGAGGAGACATTGGACGGAAATGAATGAGAGATTTCTGATTATCTCACTACAACACAATGATTGCTGGCTTTAATTTGTTTTTTATTATTGTTGCGGCCTGTAAGTAGGTTGTGGTTTCACTGGCAGTTAGAAGGAAGACGGCTTATAACTTCTAACTTATAAGAATGACATTTTGCTTTCATAATCTCCTACTGAAGATGCTTAGCTATTGCTTATCCATGTTTTAATGGATGCAGTAGTCACATGTTGTAACCACTGACCACGAGAAGCTTCCATTTTAACTATAGGGCTAGTATTTTGATAATCCATTCATTATTTTTTACAATAAATTGAGATCTTGAAAGAGCATTTAATATGGGACTTTTACGTTTTTTTTACTTAAGTCTTGCTTCTTCATCATGCTAAAGTTGGAGATGTTTCTTTCCTGACTTCTTTCCTTATTATTCTAAAGAGTTTTATGTTAGAGTTAGAGATGTATTTATTTTAGTAGGGTATAGTATAGTTATTATTCGCTTATCTTGTGCTGTGTGCTTCATTCCTACTGTCTGTAACTTGTGATGCAACTCTGACATTTCCTCACTCTGACAAATAAAGGATCTCTTCATCTTAATCTTAAAATAAAAATTATAATAATAAATTGTATAAACTAGTTTGTGGATTTTTTTATTTTTTATTATGCGCTACGTGTAAACTCCAACAACATACATCATATAACCGCGACTGTAACATGACATTTACTTTTATGTATAGTCAGAAGAAAAGTTTTGTGGCTCTTGTGATTAGTTCAGAAGGCTACCACTGTCTTCTCTCAGACCTACAACCAACAGGATCGATTTCTTTGCAATCGTGGTCGTAAGTTCAGTTGGTTAGAAAAGTGTATTAAGTGTGTTGTGAGGGGTTTTACAGCCTTAAAACAAATCACTGCTACTTCAAGGATTTTGCTTATTGCGGGGTAATAAGCCACTTTACAGTTATCTTTAATTTGATGGTTCAAATTGACTACTTAATCACGGGAGAATTCAAGAATATCATTTTGGCCTAAAAAGAGATTTTTCAGTCATATTTTTTGGAAGTGTCAGAGTGATTTGAGAGTGTGAGAGTAACGAATAGAGGGACCTGTCCTGCAGAGATAACCACCTGAGTCTGAATAACATGATCTTAGAGCTGATTCTCTAGCCACAGCCCAACAACAATCTTGGTTTTGTATAACATGTGATGCCCCTGGAGAACATCTTCATAGTTGTTTGATTAAAAATATGTTGTAATCCTGTGTTCTATTTAATTAATTATCAAAACTTCTTCTCAACATGTTTAAAGTATGCGTACCGTTAAAAAAACGATTAATTGATTGATAAATTAGACTTAGATAAAACTATCTGATCTTAGCAACAATGAAGGTTTATACAATACAATACAAAACCATTTATTCTTGTATAGCCCTAAATCACAACAGCAGTCATCTCAGAGGACTTAACAAAACCGTTGAAATCACCAACACAGATCAGAGGATCAACCGTTAAGACACAGAAAATACACAATGTATTGGTCCATAGGGAGAGACCAAAGTCCATGAATGTACATAAATGTCCAAACATGAGCACAGTCCTTCTGGTTAGATACTAACTGTCCAGCAGACCCTCTTGCATCGGCAAGGAAAAACTCACAAAAACCCAGAGGGAGAAAAGTGAGAAACCTCGGGGAGATCCACATTGAGAGAGGAATCCTCTCCACACGGACAGACGGGCTATAGATCCAGGACCTAAGCTACATAACGTGGACCAGGGCCACGCAGCGGCAGCAGAACATGTTGAGCCATAAAAAATAAAGAGACAATCAAGTATTCTCAACGTGTTTCCTCGTCTCTGAATTCGTGCTGTTATTGTAGTTTATAGAAGACGAGACTTCTTAAATGATATCACGTGCGGTTATTAAGAAGTTTAATTTTCCTTGCATTGCCTCAAGTGCTCTCATATAACATAACATATAGTTTCCACTGCAACACCAGCAGCCGTATCAAGTGAACATTTCCTTTACTTAATTGCCCGCCTCAATGCATTACCGTGATAGAGGAATGCGTCCTGGCTGCTCATGCCTGGATCTACCCGCGGCGTTTTTAAAAATAGCAACAATTCAGGGACAAAAAAAAAAGAGATGAAGAGTTAAATATGACAGGTGAGATGTGGACACGATGGGCGGCCGACACCTGGAATGGTAAAAAAGAAAGTGTAGTTATTATATTTGGTGGTTTTTCCGCAGGACACAGAAGTTTCAGCACATGTCTGGCTCCCTCAGGGCTTCACTGGAGAGCAGCCAATTGTCCAGGTTTCAAATGTGGAGGATCTGATGAGTAGTGAATGTGATTGTGCCGTTGAATTAGAGAAAATGGACAGTGATCTGAATAAAGACGTAATGAGGATTTGCCCTGGGTTCGGACATGTGAGACTTCTCTATGTCTTTTGCCATATTAGTTCAATTTTATTCAATGTATTTCTGTGCAGCTCGAAATCACATCAGCAGTCGCCTCGGAGGACTTTATAGAGTTGCTGTATCCTCGACGACAGAGCAGAGAATTAAACCGTTTAAACACAAGAAATGCAATTCTTACAAACATAAAGAGGCCATCGGTCCATAGAGAGCAGGATGACCAAAGTCCATAAATGTCATCACTGTCATTAGACCCTCCAGCATTAACATGTCACAGTATGTATAATATGGGCATGTAACAATAATCAGTTTATTGTAACTAATCACATTTTTACATGTTTGGTGTGTGTAAATTACAGCCCTAATGGATTTTAACCATGTTCATTGCATTTGCTTCTCGTTTGCAGCCTCACATGCACAAGACACATGTACACGTACATTATTTATTTTGGACATAGACTTTTTGTCACCAATGTTTGCAAAGTCTATTATCAAGGAGGACTTTAATCAAGAGGTTATACAGCATTGTTATAGTAAAGTTCACTAATCATCACCTTATATCCTCCAGTTTATCTTTCAAACATGGTTGGTACTAGCCTGGTCGTACCACACCATAGTACAAATTACATTTCGTACTAGTAAGTAAGTAGTAAGTAATCTTTATATATATACCGCCTTTCACAGACCAGAGTCACAAAGCGGTTTACAAGTGTTTTTACTACGGTCCGGAGGTGCTCCATTGAGCTCCGTTTACAGGTGGGAGGGGTTAACTCCTTTTGCAGATTGAAACGATTGGTTCTGATTTTACTGTGACGTATGTAATGCGCCCGAGTCTGTTGTTAGCATTTAGCATTTAGCCGTGGGGATGGCCAGGCTAGGTTGGTACCAAAACCTTACGTTTTATACGGTACTCTTTATTCAGTAGTGCTGTCAACAATAGGTTTTATGCTTTATTCTATGTAATTTTTATGAAAGGCTCCAGTCTCCAATATTTCAAATGAAGGATATACTCTTTCAACAGGGCAAAATAAATATTTAAGAAAACAAATTATGAAACAATATTTTTTTTTTTTTTGTAACGACCGTCGCATCAAGATTATAAACAATATATCAGTGGTCTTCAAACCAGTCCTCAAAGGGCCTTGTGGCCGCAGGTTTTCATTCCAACCAAGCAGGAGCACACCAGACTCCACCCACTTAACCATTTTGGTTAAGTGGGTGGGAGGAAACGGAAGACCACTGATATAAAGAGTAAATGAAGACTGAGTTAAATATAACTCAATTCCATCCTTATTTAAAGCTTGTGCACATAAGTCACAAATAACAAACAGGATACAGATAATATAGACATAATAAAACATTTATTAAAGGAGCTATACCCGTTTCTGCAAGGTTTTTTTTCAGGTAGAATGTTTAGCACCGCTCCCCAACTCGCTCACAGGCTCATTTCCCCTACGCTCTCATCCCACGAAGCCATCTAGGTTTATTTGCGATCTGATATGTATGCTAACATTAGCATGAGCGCGTCCAAATGTAGTCCGAGGCGGTCCCGCTCCTGCAGGTCTCTCTGGAGGATACGATGCAAGCTAGCTATGTTCACCCAGGCTTGATTTCATCTTTGATAATTTTTTTGCTTTAGTTCCCTCTTCTCTTCCTCCCTCCCTTTTGCATCGTTTGGGCTGTTTTCTGTGTATGCAGTTACAACAAGAGGAGGTATAGCCACGTTCTGTTACTTGTCCCTTGGTCCTCCAGGCAACGCCCTTTTTAGGCCCTGTCTACACGTAGCAGGGCATTTATAAATCCGCCCTCCGCCTAAAAAAAAACTTCTGTCCACACAGCCTCGGTTTTTTAAAAAACGGCATCCACACCTAACCGCATACATGCGTTGTCAATTACATTTCAAACCTACAAACCTACCTTCCTCCGGGAGGACGACTTCCATCTCAAAGTTCTCCCACCAGCTGGCAGTGCGTCCCGGTCTGACCCAAAATTGCCGTTGCCGTCTTTGACGAGGAACATGTCTTGGACGAGGGATGGTTATTTGGCGGAAAATAGCCGACCTTAAAGTGCTCCTTCGTCTGTGCTCTTCAACATGAAGCAGTATTTGAGCTTGTAAAAACAAGCAAGCAAAAAGTGCCTGAACAATCGTTAAAACAAAAGCGGTTTTGATGGCCTCCATGTTGTTTCTGATGTAAACACAGGTCGCGCGTGTGACGTCAGAGCAGCACGCTGGTAGTGACGTACAGCCGAATACTCCGGTTATTTATGTCCACACTCAAACGCATAACCGGAGAATTCCCAAATCTTCACTTTGGCCGGAGTTTTCAGAAACCTTCGTTTTTATCGACAGAAAACTCCGGGTTTGTGTGGATGATAGGCCAGATCGTAGGAAAATATCTTCGGTTTGTGAGATACCCTGCTACGTGTAGACGGGGCCTCAGAGAACATTTTCAAATCTTCATGTGGGCGGAGTCAGGCTGGGCACAGGTGTTTAGTCGCTCTTTAACATGCTGCTCTTGTGTACCTGCGCTGTAGAGGCTAGAGGAGTTTAGAGGAGGGTTTCTACTCAGCACTTATTACGGTCTGAATTCATACACAATCTGAATCAATGAACTCAAGTTTTCAATTAGATGATAGATTATTATACAACTTGTATGCAGTAAGAAGCATGTTTATGAACTCATTAGAAAAAAATTGGGTATAGTTCCTTTAACCAGTTCCCTTACAGTCCATTCTTGTCCCAGTCTAAACCATCTCTTGCCTCTTTTGCAGGAATGACGCTGAGACCAGAGCGCCCGTCCTCTGCTCCTGATCCTAATCGTGGAGTCAAACACATTCACATCCCCTTCATCCCGCCGCCGACCCACCCCCGCCAGCCCCCACGGCCCCCCACCCAGCCGGGACGCCCCCACATCACGGCCCTCAAGCCCAATACTCCAAGCCTCCAGCCCTCCGGTCCCCAGGAGGTCCCGGCTCGTCCCGTGGTGGAGACCGGAGAGGCCGGACCCCCCGGATACACGCGCAGGGTCACGGTGAGGAGGGGGTCCGAAGACTCGTCCCGCAGCAGCAGCCCGCCTCTCACCGGGTTTGCTGGAGCGCCAGGTGAGGAAAGTCAGAACAAATTGTCTCTTGAAAGGAAACGTGTTCTGCAAGATATTTTTATTGTTCCATTTTTGACAAATCTGGCATTTAATTCATTTATTTTTGTACTTTATATTTATTTGTATTGTTATTATTTCTAATTTTCTGCTTTCTCTTTTTTTTTTTTTTACATAGAGTGCTCAATGAGAGAACCAGACTTTTTTTTTCATGTGCGTCCTATTTCAGCGTACAAAACAATACACAAACAGAAGCACAATAATATCTGCTTAGTTTGCTCCATGTGGACAAAAAAGTATAACACGCTAAAAGCTTTTTATAAGAGGTGGGGTCTGAACATGGTCGTGATGGCCAAATAACGCCCATGAACTATTTGAGGCTTTCAGTCAATTGTCTTCAGTCAAAACGTCTTCTAAACTCCCATAAAGGTGCACATACAGACACACACGCACACACACAGTCCTACACACATGGTCATGCACTGACACACACGCACACAAACAGGCACACACACAGTCACACACACAGACAAACACACGCAGACAAACAGGCACACGCAGTCACACACACACACAGACAGTCACACACAGTTAAAAAAGTATTTGAAAAGAACATGGTTTATTAATGCCTTTTGACAGACTAGGTCCATTTGATGATGACTTGACATGAAAGTCTCACACATTGCTACTTTAAGCCTCAACTGCACATCACAACACAATAACATCAGCACATTCACTACACAATAACAACACTTACATATAAACAGTTGTGTTTAGACCCCTCTCACTAAACACACTAGATCAAGTATACACGTCCATACGGTCACCTGCCTCCATCACCGTGAGGAGCAAGAGAGAAAATGTCCAGCGTTTTATGACTCTCAATCTCGGAAAAGCGCTATATAAATAATGATGACTTTTTTATTTACTTACTAAACCAAATCCTTAAAATGCAAAAGTGTCTAATTCTGCAAAGATATTCCAATGCCTTTGCTTTCCAAGTTTTCAAAAGCAAATGGTGCTGTGATCTTGTGTTCAGAGAGCTGGCGTTCCACTTGTATCTATGCTCTTATCACAAACACATGGAAACACTGGCCCTCCCTATCTGTCCAAATGCAGCTTTATCAAACTGGTTTCCCTTGATTTACATGGATGATTCTTCTGCTACTGGACAACTAAATTTCTCCTATAGGGATCAATAAAGTATCTATCTATCTATCTATCTATCTTTGACATCATGGACAGAGATGTTTTTTGCCTTTTAAACCCAACTTATCACAAGTACTTCTAAAATAGTGTTCTTTACAATTGTGTGCCAATTGCGGTTTTTTTCCACTTTGTCCACATTATGGTCTACGTCTTCCACTCATCTTTGACTCCATTTGTCATGTTTATTCATATATTTATAACATTTTTCAATGAAGGGCTGATATAATTATGGTATTCTTCAATTAACAATAGTGATAATAATAAAAAGAAAAAAAATATAATAATAATAATTCATCTGTTTTATACAGCGCATTTTTGGACATTCAAAGATACTTCACATGTCATTATTCTTTCACTCCATACAGTGTGATGATAAACTACTACTGTGTCCACAGCTGCCCTGGGGCACACTGACAGAAGCGCCATTAGCCCCTCTGACCTCCCAACCATTCTCACACACATCAGATTCAGATGCCCCACTGTGGCACCCGGTGTTCCCAGAGGTCTCCCATCACAGTACTAACCAGGCATTGTCCTGCTTAGCTCTTTTGGTCTGATGGGGCTCTGGCTTTCAAATACAGATAGAGCAAGTTACATGATAAAGTGGGAGAACGTTTTCAAGTAGCTTTTTACCACCACAAATACTTTTTGATTTGGATTTTATTCACAAATTTTGGGTATTTTGTTGTTGGACTTAATGAGGTATAATTGCTTACACAATCGTCATGGCAACAACACCTTCCACAGTCAAAGACTTAGCAATTGCTTCATTCAGGCCTTTGCTCATTACTAACGCATGCTAGCCTTCTAACTCATCAGACCACTGCAGTATATTACTCAAAACATCTGGTGGTTACAGTTAATTTGACATTTGTTCTGCTTTTAATTAACTGCAGAGGATCTAGAAAGATTAGGAAAAACAAAACAAGGGGTACCGAGTTTTGCGTCCACATGGCAGCTGTCGAAAGCAAATATACGTCACTCCCATGTGAAAATGTCATACAAAATGCCAGTCATTACCAGAGCTTTAGAACCAGGGTGTTTTTCACTGCCAATCTCTTTGTTAATGGATTTGGAACACCTCTCTTCGCACCTCCCCACAGCGATCTTAAAGCTCCCTGAGATCGGTCAATACTAAATTCTATTGTTGTCCAAAAGAAAAGAATCAATAGCCATGTCACTCAAAACCACGATGACCCACTGAGAGAAGTTTTTAACGGACACTTCAAACTTTAACAGAAGGGACAGTATGTATTTATTTCATTCTAAATCACAAAGGATAATAGTCATTGTGTATACTGTAGATCTATATTTTAGCTTTTCTGAGCCAAATCTCAATAAAAAAACAAAAACAATGGACGTCTACCAAACTATCCAATCAGAGAGCAGAATGAGGCTTGCCAGTTTGTTTGGTGAAAAATGATTTTCTTTGCTGTACTTGAAAAAAGTGCCACACATTAGTTTAAATTAGATCAGATACAAAAATAAGTTGCAGCCATTTGATGAGAGACTGACAGTTACCATAGTTACCAGGAAAGATGTTTCAAATGTAAAGGGAATATACATGATGTAATTATGTAAAATGGCATGGACAAATAGATACATAAGTATACAGTAGAGGTTTTTCAGCCGCCCTCCACCACTGTTTCAAACTATTGGAATGTTGTGATGTCACATGAACACTACCCATTGAGTCCCCCCCACACTAATCACATGTGTCTTCCAGGTTACCCCCCTCCGCAGCCAGCCGCCCCCAGACCCCAGCCGGCCGCCGCGCACCGAGGTACATTACATTATTAAACAGACACTCACAAGTTGCAGGGGCGCCAGTTTGGCAGCATCAGTGGGAAAAGAAAGTGCAAAAGCTGTAAATAATTTGCAGAGGAGCTGGATGTGTTCTCTTAAGCTCATGTGGGGGCGGACTGCGGGAGCCGTCGTCACTTGTAAGAAACTTTTTGGCTCGCTGCTCCATGTTACTTTTGATGGTAATTTGGAAACGCCATTAGAACAAGTAGAAAATAGTTCATCGGACGGAAATGCTGCTTTTTTAGATGCATGTTTCTCGAGGTTCAAAGGGTTCGTTCAAGGAAAGCTGATGGTTAAGTTAGTGTGTGTTTTGTAGCTCCAGTGGCGGTGAAGCAGCCTTGGAACCAGATGTATCAGGCCAATTCACCAGGTAACATCAAACACATCAAAAATACAAACAGAATGTGATTCATGTTTGCCCCTGTTTAGTTTTGATTTTTTGATTTCACATATTTTTAAGTAGTTACCCTATTCCACCAAAGCAAGTTACAGCCACTAATCAAATCAATGGATTCATCGTTTTGGATTAATTTTGCAAGATACAAGCTAAACCACAGATGAAATGTATTTGAATCACATACTGCCTATCTCCTTTAGTGATAAGTAGGGCTGCAGATACTACTGCAGCCCTACTTTATCAGAATTAATTAATTAATTGTCATGCATGGTCGCAGTTAGGCACGGCAAGTTCAAAACATCATTAAAATAGAATTGTATTTTGGGACAATATGCTCAAATTAAAAACTGTAAAATGCAAGCAGGTAAAGCATGTAAAGCTAGTACACGGGGTAAATGATTCAAATTAATGTTATTTTGCCATTTGCAGTAAAACCACATTGGAATAAATTTGCAAAAGTTCCCAGTGTGCACAAGACAAGTAGATACATGACACAAGGTACAGTAAAAACTACAGGACTTAAAGTAACTTAAAAAAGTGCATAAAACAATTGTCGCTGTGAAATTGATCGTCAACATGAGTTTCAATACAAGTGCAAGATCTTTACAGTGCTTTGTTTGAACTAATAACAGCTCCTGGTCATCAAAATCCTAATATACTTTTTCCATTTAGACATTGTAAATATTTTTTATAATGTCTTTGAAAAACAGATGACTTAAGATCTCAATGTTTGTAATGACTGTAGAAATTAAACTACAACTACCACCACCACTACTACTACAACTACACTCACACATCACTTCCTGTGGGTCTACTGTACATGTATATCAAAAAATGAGCTCTCTCCTGTGACTGCAGAGTCTGTGGATCCCTGGTCTTTCCCGGAGTCCTTCTCCTTCTCTGCGGGACTCACTCAGACCTCGTTCTCTGGAGACTTCGGCCTGATCCGCTTCAACAGGGTCTTGGTGAACGACGGGGGTCACTACTCTCCACACACAGGTAAAACATCTCGCAGAAGAAATGCACAGAATTCTAGTTATTTATCTAGATTTAAGCATTCATTGCAGTTTTGAGTGAATAGAAAGATTCTTATAGAAGTAAAATGCTATGAACAAATCAGACCATAACGTTCACAATGCATCTTATTAGAAAACATATTATCTTTTGCCAACTTATCAGAAAGAGCCCTTTGACTCACTAATTGACACTTTAGGCTGGTCTCTTCTTCACTTTTCTGACTGAAAAAGTTGATGTAAAATTATAGAGGCCAAAAATAATATACACGTGTGAAAACTAGTGATGGGAATAAAACTGTTTATTGTGCGATCATTGGCTTTTATTACATTGTAAAATTCTCTGTGGTTTGACAGTTCAGTCCTCCAGTTTAAAGAAGAAATATGATGCATTGTTAAAGGCTAATATAGTTGGGATTTTTTATTTTATTTTTATTACCCATTATCTTAAATAATAGATCCTGTTTGTTATGTGCAATCTGAGTGCTCTTTTTCCTCCTTTTATGCTGCTGTAATGTGCGCAACAATGACATTGAAATTTTTTGTGGAGGCTTATCTTATCTTATCAAAATGATGAGACTATTTACTTTGTCATTTCACGTTTTAGAATGTGAGATATCTTCCGGATCTATCAGTCGAAATGATATGGTGAAATTATGCTCTATGCTACCACTAGAGGGAAGTGTAGAATTGGTTTTGGTCATGACCTATTTAGAAAATTACCAGCTGCAAACACAGTCATGTCATTGCCAAGAAAGTAACGTCACTTGAGAAATTGCCAACATTACTGTAGTTCATGGGCAATACTTTACACAGTGGTACAATGACATCACACTATACAGGACTGAGACAGGAGCTTTTAGACAGAAGTGGCAGAGTTATAAGTTTATAACAGAAGTTGGCTGGATATAAAAACAAATATTTTTTTATGAGGGAACAATGGTTTACATGGTTAAAAGCAACAAAAAAAGTGGGTGTTGCATAATATGATTAGCTGCTCTTTCAATCATTGGGTAATAGATCAAGCTATTTCATCCATTTGTTTTATTTTCATTTTTTAATAGAAACAAAATACTTTTAACTGCAATTTAACTTCTCTTCTTATTCAAATTAAAGATAGGCTGCTGCAATTTGCTGTAAAAGAAAAATCTGCGCAGTTTTCTAAAATCCCCCTTTAAGCATGTCTTTAGAACTGCTGTGGATGCTTCCCACTGGGGACTTGTGGGCCTGCATTTGCCAACAATCTTAATCCATGGCGTTCCTGAATTAGAAACAATATTGACGTGTGCAAATCTGTGCGCAGGGGTCTTCACAGCGCCGGTGGACGGTCGATACCTGATCTCCGGCGTGCTGACCGCCAGACCGGGCGACCGAGTGGAGGCGGTGCTGTCCGTGGCCAACCGCAGTGTCCAAAGACTGCAGACCTCAACCGCACCGGGAGCAGCCACCAGGGGGAGCTGTGACTGTGGAGGCACCGTGTCTTTCAGCTTAGTCTTCCCCCTGAGGAAAGGCGAGCGGCTGGGGCTGGTGCGGACACGCGGTCAGCTCGCCACGACCGAAGCCAGAGAAATCCTGTCCACGTTTAGTGCCGTTTTCCTCTACGCGCCGCAAGCCAAGAGATAGCTAGAAGAAGAAGAAGAAGCCAAAAGGAACATTCATGTGTTGGTGCATTGTGGGAGCGACTGGACTGGAGGACGTGTAGCAAAGACTGGGCCTGTCACCGTAACTACACCACTGCACAAACATGGTTCACCTGTGATTAAAGCTGGGGTACCTAACTCCACCCCCTCCTCCTGCCGCCCCATTAATAATACATGTTTGTTGCAACAGAAAGATGGATAGATCAGTACTTTAATGTGCACAACCAATCAGCTCTCAGCCCAAAGCGTCAAATGGTAACTTGTAGGGCTCTTTCTTACTAGTTTCAACAAATGTTTCCTAATAAGAAAAGTCTTGAAAAAGTAAGTGAGTGAGGAATCTTTATTTATATATCGCTTTTCACAGACTAGAGTCACAAAGCGGTTTTCAAATTGTTATTTTTTGGGCATTTGTCTGACACTCAACACAGAGATGGGAGCGCGGTCGCATGCCAGACCTACTGTACATGTTTATAGTGGTAGGGGAAACCGGAGTACCCAGAGGAAACCTACGCAGACACGGGGAGAACATGCAAACTCCACTCAGAAAGGCCCTGGTCCGACCGGGATTCGAACCCAGCACCTTCTATAAGTAAAATGTTGTGAACAAATCAGACCCCAAGATTCTGTCTATATCTTATTAGAAAACATCTTAACAAGAAAACGTTTTGATACTTTGGGCTTTGAGTGAGGGCGGTCCTCTCTTTTCTACACTTCAGTCTGAAAAAGCTGATCGAAAAATGTTTTAGAGGCGAGAAATAGTTTGTTGTACGTTAATTTATGTCTTATGTTTAATGCTTCCAAATGTTGAAAGTTAGGTAGCCGTGCAAAAAGTATTTAGATTCAAAAAGGTTAATTTTGTCTTTCAGAGAGTATTTTGGTTTGAGCATGTTTGACTTTCAGTATATAACAATCCATTTTTGGCTTGGCTTAGAGAGAAATTGCTTGTCATAACTAAAAAAGACCACACACCTTGAACTGTGTATTAAAATCCTTCTAACTAGTTCCTCGCTCTAAGTTTGGTCTCTGTCGCAACTGTCGATCACCTTCTTCAGACAGACCACGCTCTCTCAGCCAATCACATCTTTCTTTCTAGTTTGGACAAAAGTTTTCTCATAAGCTAAAACTAAAATGTTGTGGGCAGACTTGTTCCCATCATTTCACAGAACTCTTTTTCCGGTATAACATTTATGTCAAGAGTACTCCCACTTTCATACAAAGATCTTTCTATGGGGCTCGATATTTATTCTCTTTCGGGTAAGTCTCATGTCGATACTGTGCAGGAGGAGTTATTGTGGCAGGCCGAGCACAGACCATCACGCCCATCGGGAGTGTAAAGACCTCCAGTTCTTGATGTTAAAATTTATTCTTACACCTGCAGTGACAAAGCAGGATCTGTGCCTAATATATTGAATAACCTTTCTTTGTACCTACTGTCTTGTAAATGTGCTGTGTCTTTATAAATTAATATACAAAATGCTTTTTTATTTTGTGAATGGTAAAAAAAAAATACTACTTGCCAAAGAGTTGTTCCAAAAAGTGAAACGTGCAATGACTGGTCAGCTTTGGGGACGTTTAGAGTCGATACAGAGCTGGATACAGAATTGAAGGATTGATTTTGGTTACAGAAGGCATATCGTGTGTTGGATATGTAGTTAATAGTTCATAATTAATGACACCCTTGGGTTATTGTACTTCATTTTTGAAAACATTTCCACAGTCCGTAAAAAAATAAACTAAAATCTGCTCTGTTTTGCTACCTCACCATCAACATCATCATCAATATGAGCCAGAAGCAGCATTTTACAGCAGCAATCAGTAATTATTATTTTATTTTTTTTACGTGCCAAAACGCCTGAGTTCAGATAATAGTGAATACAAACCGTGGGTGTGGACCAGTGGTGGTGACAACGACGGGCATTGGGGTCTTCATTCAATTCAATTCATAAAAATATGTCATTTTGATTAGTCCTAAATCACAACGGTTTTACAAAATTGTCAATTCACCAATACAAAAATCAGAGAATCAGACCGTTCTAACCATAGACTGTAATATTAACCGACGTAGTCACGCCTATCTCCGCCGTTCTAACTAATGTGCCACAACTTCCGCGGTCTATGGGCAGATTCAAAATGGCCGTAGGGAAAATGTGAAAAAACGCATCTGCGTCAGTCGGCACGAGCCCCATTCATTTAAACGAGAGACTTCAAAAATTCACAGCAACTAAACTAGAGTGGTCCAAAAAATCCACCCCCCTCAGCATTGACACACATGTGGAACGGAGCTTTGGGCCAAGAGCCAGCTTTTGGACCACCCTGTAAAGACGGTTTTGAGAGGTCTGCCAACGCTATATGTTAGCATTGGCTAATTCTTCTTCTGGGTCCACCCCCATCGGCCCGGGGTGGTATTGCAAGTATGTCAGCGCACGTCATTTTGGCCACTTTTGAGCCGGGACTCGCCCTCACTGGTTCTAAGCCAGGACATGCAAAAATAACAAACACAGGGATGAGCAATGTCCATAAATGTCCTGGATCCTCACTGCTGTCCTTAGACCCTCCTGCATCAGCAAGGAACAACTCAAAAACCCAGAGGTGAAAAAAGATAAACCTCAGGGAGAGCCATGAAAGAGGGGTCCGCTCCCGGGAACGGAGAATAAATGTGCATATTGCAAGAATCATTTTGTTTAACTTTGAGAGGGGAGCAGTAGCAATGAGGAGCACTCAACATAAGATAGCACAAGAAAATCAGTCTCTTTCTTAAAGGTACTTCGTGTAATTTTTACAGTTGCTTCAAACGAAAAAAAAAACATTTTCACTAATAACAAATGTGACCTTTTTAAGAATATTTACCTCCACTATGTTTTTGAATTGTTTTCATAGGCTTTGAAATTGACTTTTAAATGTCCATGAGGCTGGGGGACTCTCTGTGTCAGTGCCATCTTGAAATACAGTGGTTGATAAGGGACAAAAAGGAGTTTGAGTGGGGGTTGGGGACCATTGTCAAAGACGACATATTGTCCTGCGAAGTTCCCGTAGTGCCATAAATTACAATATATGATCTCAACGCTAAATAGGAGTAAAAACTACACAGTGTACCCTTAGCCTGGTACAATGCATCTCTCCTTTTGGCTTATTGTTCTCTGCCCCTGTAAAAAAAGAAATAATTTCATACAAAATCCATAAAAAATGATATTAACTCGTTTAAACGTTGATTTGGCACAATGTGTTCCAGTGGGTGAGAATATTAAGGTTTGACTGACTTTAAGACTTCCCCTCGGTGTGACGATCTTCCACTTGTGTTAATGTGAGAATCAAAAGGAAACTTACTAAAACTGAGGATTTTTTGTTTTTTTTTAACAGTTCCATTGCTCCTATCTTAGTTGTCTTTTTTTTAAATGGAAGCCACTCCATCTGCAGAAAATGACAAAAGGTCACTACAAGATTGAATTTTCATTTGTTGAAACCGCAGTCAAGCGATATGTGCCAAAGTAAATGAACAAACTGTAGACATTATTTTAGCATCTGTGACAAAAACATTTACTAGAAGTTAAATTGTTTCAGTGACGTGAAGGAAAGCAGCTCACTAGAAAACAAAAGATTAAAAAACTACAATATTGGAAAAGTGCCTAAAAATGAGCTGTGGTTGTGTAAACAGGAAGTGTTTACACAGCCTTATATGGGCGTCTTCCTCTGTGCTCAATGCTTTGTCATGTTTACGTGTTATTTTTGTGAGACGAACAAATGCAAAGAGTGATATTTTGATGTAAAAAAATAAATAATTGAAAACTCCTCGAGCCTTTGTTTCATAAAGTTTTCCACCACACACTACACTGTCAGGGGTTATGTTTTCACCAGGGTTCGTCTGACTGTGCAAGTGATGGGATTATTATTATGATGATAGAACAAATGATTCGAACACCATCTGGATCCAAGATTGATTTCAAAGGTAACCAACTGTGCCATCTGGCTTTTCTAGTTCTTTCATATAGAACAACATGAGCTCAAGTTAAAAAAAAAAAGAGTTGTTCTTTGAAGACGCAGGAGGGTGTAAGGACAGTGGTGATAATCTGAGACATTAATGGCCATTTATTTACATTTATGGACAATGGTCATGCCGCTCCCTATGGACTAACAGCTGTGATTTAGGGCAGGGTGTCAAACTCATCTTGGTCAGGGGCTAAATGACAAAAATAGGAACTGATCTTTTCTAATAACTGGTTTTTACATTATGAAGGTATTTTGATGTGACACGAGTTTTACTATTATTTGATTTTTCTGAAAACAATGTTTTTATTGTTTGGATTTAACCAACACTGGACCAAATATATAAAGTCAAACACATAGTTCAGCTTCTAATGATGTATTGGTTTAAAATGTTAGAATAATTTCAATGTGGTTGTTTTCCTGAGAAAATAAATGTATAGATGTTTAACATGCCTTGGTCCACCATCAATGCTGCGAGTTAATAATAATGAGTTTAACAGGCCTGATTTAGGGCTATACTAAAATAAAATTAATTGAATAAGATTTTAGGTTTAACTCCAAAAAGACCAAAGATCCCCTTAAGACCCTTTTTCCTGCTTATTACATGTCTAGAATGGAGCTTATGAAAGTGGAGAAGGTCACATACCTGGGGACGTCATCAGGAGTGACTTCCGTGATGACGATGACATCCAGAGGCAGTACTGTGAGCTGTATGGACGGGCTGAAAATCACTTTGTTCAACGCCTACTGCACACCACTCTATACTGCCCCCTGTGGTGCAGGTACAGTGAGAGCTTTAAGAAGCTGCAGGTTGGTATAATGATTTCTATTGAAAGTCCCTCGTTGTGCCAGCTCTCAGTTTATTCACAATAATGCCCCCACACCAAATACTGAAAAGTTCTGAGAGCTCGAACATGGAAGTTTTAACTGCTCTTGAACTCTGGAGGCATTAGGGGAAGTGACTCTACAAAGTGTAAATACAGTAAGATTGTATGTTGTTTTGTTTAAACAGATAACAAAAGAAGGACAGACACAAAAGGTCCATTAAAGATTAAAATAAAAGTAATATCTCATGCTTTGGTTGTAGTAAATACAGTCCAGAGCCCCTTTACCTCCTCTCCTTAGTGAATAATGATTTAACGTTTCAATCAGCTTGATAGACTTTTCTAATTGACTTTTGCAATAACCCTATTGCAAAAGTCAATTAAGCGACACAGTGGCTGAGTGGATAGCACTCTCACTTCTCAGCAAGAAGGTCCTTGGTTTGAATTTCGGTCGGAACAGGGCCTTTCTGAGTGGAGTTTGCATGTTCTCCCCGTGTCTGCGCAGGTTTCCTCCGGGTGCTTCGGTTTCCCCTACCACTAAAACATGTTCAATAGGTCTGGCATGTGCCTCCTGTTCTGGCGACCCCGCTCCCATCTCTGTAAACCGCTTTGAGACTCTGGTCTGTGAAAGGCGGTATATTGTCACTGTATCTAAAAAGGTTGCCTAAATATCTTAAACAGAAGTATTTGTTCCTTTTTTTGATTTGTGCTACATCTTGTTCAACAGTCTTCAGACACAACAGTTAAATCTTGTGTTTTCGCTGGCATAGGTTCAAATATGTGCATCCAGCTAAGAGTATAGTGCACAAATGTGATCTTTTGAGAATGACTTTCTATTGTTGTAAAATAGGTGTTTATTGCTCTAGATGAGAAGAGTTACGGTCTTCAGACTTATCAAGGGGTAAAGCGATAATTTAGAGCTTCTTCAGATATATCTAACTAACGTTTGACTTTCAGGAAAGAAAATTATTAAATAAAAACGTTAGCCGCGCTATGGATGTTGGAATAATATTGTAGATGTCAGTATGTACTCAAATCCAAATCAGATCCCTGTGTTTTTCTGAATTGTAGATGTGTCCTTAATCTTTGATGGTTACTAGAAAAGAAATCAATACCAGCTTAATTTAGAAAGTTTATTAAATACAAATATGACCAGTTAGAGATAGCTTCAGGTCATTCATCTCTTCTTACAATAATGTTTTGATCTTTTTTTACATACTTCAAACCACGTATACAAAACGACACGGCATACAATTAAAGTATTCAGACAATCAAATAGAGCAAGCATCACGTCCTAACAAAACAACATCCCACCAAATAAAACAGTAAGAAACAAAAGGCAAAGGTGAAATCAGCGTAATACAGTAGACTGCTCACACACAGCAGTGCTCAACTAAAACTACCATAGATTATATTCTATACCATGTTCCCAGGATTATAGAGGATGAGTGTGACGACCACACAAGATGCTTTACTTTCATAGAAAGAATGGAAATCCTTTTGTTAATTTTAAGAGAAATCTACTTCACTAAACTTCATAGATAATATTTTAACTTTGTACGTAACGAGCAGGCAAACAAATGAAGCATGTTATTGTCAAGCGAGAGGAAACTAAAAATCCAGGCGGGGAATGATCATAGAAGACCACTGCAAGTTCAGAGGTGCTGCTCAAATTATTGAACTATACTAATACCTAAATAGTAACTTAAATAAGCACCATAGGCAACCATTTTTGGGGTCATACTGCTTTGCCTGAATTAGTCCACAGTGTAGCATTAAAGGGGTAACTTTGTATGTGCACAAAGTGTATATATCTACTTATTTGACCTTGTAGTGACAGAGTAGCTGGAAGTGGTCATCATGGAGCCTTAACATTGTGATCAGGCTTGTGCCTCTAGGATCAATTTTGTAGGTGTTCTGCTGTGGGGGGTCCCTCAGTAGAGAAATACTCCCCAAAAATCCCATAAAAGGGCCTTTATCAAACTCCCTGTGGTCAAGCAGAGTGTGCTTTGAACCAACAAAGGTATTCAGATATATTGAAGAAAAGAAAACTTCTCAAAAAATATATTATGTAGCATCATCACTACAGACCACTGTGATGGGAAGTTAAGGCACCAGGCGGCACTGCAAAAAGGGATGAAAAATAAGTTTTAAAAAATTGCTCAAATTTGGCTAAATATATCTTAATTCGAGCATTTATTGACTGCTTTAAAACAAGATTTGCTAATGGGACACGCAAAACCATCTCGTTTTAAAAAGATACAAGAAATATCTCCATTGGAATGAGAAAAATAAACAAATAAAAATAAGACTAAATGGCTTTGTCTCGTTGGCAAATCAGGTTTTAAGACAGTCAAGAATGCACTCAAGAAAACAGAGAACATCGAAAACACTCCATTCAAGCAATGAATTATTACCCCATATTTTATCATTTTTTGCAGTGTGACCACTCAAAGCCGTGTCACTGCGAGGTCAAGCACGCACAAATATGCACTTAACCATATGAAAGTTGCATAATGCCCCTTTACGCTTTCCTTCATCGACTTACAATAAGAATGTACGTTTTTAGCAATAGCAATATTAGCAATACTTGTCACAGCGTAAATGCCAAACTGCGGAGGTCATAACAATCCTGACTAAGCAATACAAAAAAATACAAAAAACACATGTTGCACCTTTAGATTCAACTTTTTTTCATTTTGTTGACACCATTGCAGTGGTTTCTCATCATTCTCCCAGACCTCTACATGGTCTGTTAAATTAATGAAATAACATCGACCTATAGCGGCAAAACGAAAGTAATTATTATAAATTGTGCTTCCTGAATAGTTCATGTCTAGCGTTTCTCCCATCTCACACATAAATCTTTTACCATGTGCCCATCGTCACATCGACACACCGACGCAGTAAAGCACTTTGAACTGCTTCCTGCACCCAGTCAAGTATTTCCTGTTTTTGTTTCAACACAAAAACCCAGTGGCTTCTCACAAAAGAATCATGCGCACGGTTACCACTTAGACTCTGAATATATAGTACCAACAAATTAGCTAATTGACACAGACGCTTGGATTCTCACCTGGAGTGCAGGGTCGATAGTGACGCAAAAGTGGAAGTAAAGACGACACCAGGACCAATCGGAGGCCGCGGGATTAGAATAATTACTGCATTAGAAATAAGATGCATTATTTCTGGCCATTCAAATAATAATACGACTTTTTACCTTTTCATTTTAAGTTTCAGAATGTGTAAAAATATCTTGAAAATATATGGTTAAATAGTATGAAGGAAAAAAATATATATAGGCTACCACCAGAGGCAGATGTAGATATTTTGTTTTTTACAAATTTGAATATTCCCAGATGCACTCATTTGACCCGAGAATGTGCCCGAACTAATTTATGGGCAACACTTTTGTTTTAAAAAGGCAAAAAACTGCTCCGGGGCATGATTTCTTAGTGGTACAAAGACATCCTACTTTTACAGAACAGACAGGAACTTTTAAACAGAAGGAGTGAGGTACCTGATACTAGTGTGGATGGATCTAAAAACTGCAGTTATTTTTTCTTTCTGAGATGACAAGGTTGTTACTATACACAGCAGAGGACAGCGATGGAAACTCATAATGCAAATATTGTTCGTAAGAAAAAAGTGCAGATCTAATGAAATTCCCTGTGGTCACCCTGTGTTTTGAAACTGGTGAACGTTTGTTGAAAAAGTACAAAAAATTATTGTCTGAGAAACAAAAAGTGTGCTGCTAATGTGGGTTCTGAAAGTCATGAAAAGAGTAATAAAGTTATCACAGAGAATAATTAGACAGTGAGGAATATGGACGGCTGCCACTGTGGAACAAGACTTTTCAATCATGAAGCCAATAATTATAATGCTTCTTTAACTTATTCAAAGCAAGTATCATATCTATAATATTCTATTAACACAGCAGCAACTAATTAGCTGGGTAGGGAAAAACATATGGTCCTGAAACGACAGTGTTAATTATGCCCTGATAAGCTGATGTATTTTTATAGTGCAACACCAGAAGAGAATCCAAGATATCGTAGACGTGTCGGTTTTCAGTCCAACAAGACGCTACAACCCAAACGGGGACGTGTGCAGACTGTAGCTATCGCGGCTTAGTCAAAGTGCGCTGAAGTTTGATCCTTGGTTTGGTTTGGGATCCACCATACAACCAAATACACACATATACACGCCCAGATGCAAGCTAGCAGGCACCTTGCGGTCTTAGCAAAGCCATATCCCCGGCGAAAAATCTGCCACACATAAGCTCTTTATTCCAAGTCGAGTGGTTTTCCCGTCACGTCGAGCTTTGAATGTAAAGCGGCTTAAAGTGGTGGTACTAGAGTCGAATACAACAAATCGCTTAAATACAGAATAGCATCAATGAATTAGGAAATGGAGCATGACAAATTATAATACAAGGACTATTCCAAGAGTAATCATTGATTTAAACATTATCAGACAACACGTTACAATTTGAATGGGCAAAAGCAAGTTCTCCCAATGAAACTGGAATCCAAAACCTGAATAAATTCCCCATGTGTCTTTTATCAAATCAAATAAGCAGCAGTGAATAGCCCACTTGCTAACCCATTGATGCAAACCTCCTTAATATAAAGTGCAGCTAAGTTTCTCCACAATCCACCACTGCTGCAGTCACTTTCCAGACAACCAAAGGCAAAACAAACCAATAACTTATAGATACTTAAATCACCATAAATAAACGTGAACACACAAAGTGGTCGACCCGATTGTGTGCATAACATGACATAAAAGATAACAGCGATAGACGATAGCTGCATTTTGAACTCTTCACATTCTCGATGGCAAAAAGAAAAACCTAATTTTCTCGGCGTTTTACGTATTTAGAACAAAAATTGAAAGGAGTGAGATAGTTGATACTTCAGTAAAGATTAGTGGTTAGAGACAAGAAATCCTAACTATAGTTTAGCCTACCATAGATGTATAGTTACACATCTGTCATAATGAGCACCATAACTATATATATAAAATAATAGCTGTGTTTATCGTTTTGTCCAAACCAGGCGACAAAAAAAAGTTATCATATGGTCAGACACTGTTAACATAATGTCTAAAGGTAATGATTTAGAATATACTTTTCTTCATTTTAGTAGTTATTGCATGTGTTGTCATGACTTCAGATGTCAACCACGTCAAAAAAAAGGCAGTTTGTGGATGAGAACCATATGGAGACAGCTGTCCGGTGATTCGTCCACGGTGGTTTGTAGTCAGGCACAAAACCTTGGCTTGAGTGGACAAAGTGTTGTATTTTCTTGCACACAAAAAAAAAAACGTGAATAGATGTGGAAGTGTGAGATGAACGTGGCGAAACATTTTAAAGGTGCACTGCGTAACTTTTCTGGTGGGGGCTTCTGTGCGAGTTCAGACATATGGATTACCGTGGACTCGGGACTACGATGTCGTAGCTGAATACAGAATCGGCGAAAACATTCAATTCTAAGGTTTAGTTTGCAATAAGTGTGTTTCTAAAAGTAAACTATAACAACAACAACAAACTAATACATAATGATATTTGTCGGCTAGTTTTGATTGGTTATCAGCCAATTTTGACCGCCTGAATCCTTTTTGGAAGATATTTCGATCAACACAATTTTAAAGCTGGGGTCCCTAACTTCCAAACCACAAACGGAACCACGTAATAAAATACATAGAAATAGTTCCTCGATGTCAATACAGTTTTCCTCCATCTCTATGTTTTAAGCATGTATTTCTGACTTCTGTCACAGACTTTTCTGTCAAAAAAGTAAAAGAAAAAAAAAAAAAAGAAAGAAAAGAGGACCAGCTCTCAGCTCAAAACGTCAAATAGTGATTCTTAAAAGTAAGCAAAAGATGTTCTGTAAGAAGGTGATGACATCATGTTGTGGTCTTATTTTACTTTAAGAAGACTCATTCTGTGGGGACCAATGACATGCAATTACTATGACATAAAAAGTTACGTACCCCAGCTTTAATTTTAATACTATTCTCGAAAGCAACGCGTCAAAAGTAACACAGTCAGAGAAGCCGCCAGCACCAGAAATGTGACTCAGTGTGCGCTCCCGGTGTCGTCGTTATCCCGCTCTATGGCATGTTTTGGTAGGTCAAGAGAAAAGATGGCGGGGTCTGGTTGGGTGACCTAAACCTTGCTTTTGAAGTGCGTGGTTGTCGTTACTGCGGGGTCAGAGTCTGGTGCGAGAGCGCGATCAGAGCAGGTCGTCCAGGT
This sequence comes from Knipowitschia caucasica, assembly GCA_964034765.1. Classification (NCBI taxonomy): domain Eukaryota; kingdom Metazoa; phylum Chordata; class Actinopteri; order Gobiiformes; family Gobiidae; genus Knipowitschia; species Knipowitschia caucasica. The sequence goes on along the minus strand of OZ035836.1, from coordinate 23,573,650 downwards.
TCACGTCCGGCAGAGGTTGTCTCCAGAAGCAGAACGAGCTGAACTCCGGCAGCACGAAGGCCTCGGTCTGTTCTTTGCTGAGCAGAGGAAACACCAGCTCCACCAGCTCACTGAGACGACAATACCTGCACACACACAGAGCAGACACTCGCTGGTCACGGTCTCACTTTCAGTTTATCAATTTATAACAGACATTGTTGACAATTCAAAAACAATTTAAGGCACTTGGGGGAAAAAAGGTGAAAATAAAGTCTGAAATGGGAATAGGCAGAAACTTAAGCTTATAGACGCCTACCGTGTTTAGTATATGTTAAACTTAAATAGTTGCTACAATTAATACATTTACTCCATAATTAAGATTATTTTCTGCACAGCATTCACAATCAACACATACACACAAAAGGACAGTTTACACTTAATTATCTTTGAGCCACATTTAAAGACATTGAGCAGATTGTAAATAATTGTTTAAACATTGTTTCTCTACTGGTCAGGGGTGTTGCATTGTACCTGTATTGTAAATGCTAATGAGGCTGTTTTCTGTATTAATTCTTTGCACACTGTAAACCTGCTGTCACTTTGCTCCAGCTCAGGGACTACAGATGAAAATTAGCTCGTAGCTACATCCGGTCTGTACAGTGCATTAATTCTGCAATGTCCCTGCCAAATAAATGAATAAATAAACATAAATGCATGTGTAATGGGTATTCAAATGAAGACACTTCTTGCACATCATATGTCCTAGAATCATTATCATTTTGTGAAGATCTACAAAAAGGCTTAAAGAGGAGCGTAATAGTTTAAATAATTTCTCGGTAAATTCTTTGTATTATTAAATTGTCATTTGCTAATTGTGACCACAAACATTCAATTAAATTTATTTTTGCATATCCCTAAATCACAGCAGCTGTTTTCTCGAATGACTTTACAACAGCAGGATGACCACTGTTCATAAATGTTAATAAATGTGCATAAAACATACATACTGCGATTTCAATAAGATTCATTTAGAGCCCATTTTCAATTGTTTAAGATAAATCATGACACCCTGTTCACAATTACACTAATCGCGCACAATCTACACTTTGTAACCAAAAGCCCTGGAGTCAGTTTAATAAAACAAATCTCATCTCTGTAATCACAGATGTGGGAAGCAGAGCCTGTGTCTGCGGAGCATTCTGCAAACACAAACATCCTCAATTAGTTCAACAAAAAACGGCATTCATGAAACAATTCATTATTTACCAGAATTGAGTCACATCAGACCTCTGCCAAACAGTTCAGGAAAATGCTTGTTGTTTTAAAGAACTTTTCATAGAATGCTCCAGTCTGTAACCGAGTCTGCAGCAGTCCTCCTCCCAAACCCAACATGCCCTCTTGCCTCATACAGGTCGGGATCACTGGGCATATTCAATTATTAAAAGCAGGTATTTTTTTGAATAAATAAGTTGAAATATTTATCATTGATGGGTTAGCTAAACATGTGGTTGCTCTACATTCATCCACTATTATATGCAGGGGTAGTTTAAGCATGTATAAGTGCTCAAATGTATATAAACACATATGTGTCGCTTGCTCACTTAAAATAAGAGTGGAAACAAGAGTAGAGCCACACACGCTCCTCCGTTTCAGACTCCTGCGCCTCTCTGCTTTGTTAGAATGGTTTATACTTTTATACACCGCTTATACGCTGCAAAAAAGTGATGAAAAGCTCCTCAAATTTAGCAAAATGTATCAGAATTTGAGTACATTCTGACTGCCAACGGGACAAACAAAATGATCTTAAACGAAATGTCTTCCTTGGAATGATAAAAAGTATTTGAGATATGGCTAATAATGGCTAATCCAATCTTGTTTTAAGACAGTCAGAAAGTTCAAATTAAGATACAAAGAGCTTGATTCAGCCATTAAATAGACAATTTTTTCCGACTGGATTGAGTCGTTTTGTGGAGGATTGAAAAGGAGCATTTGGCCATACCTCACTGGAATAACGAAGATTATAACAATCACAGAACAACTGCGTAGTAACCAGAGGTGTGGACTCGAGTCATGTGACTTGGACTCGAGTCAGACTCGAGTCATGATTTTGATGACTTTAGACTCGACTTGACCAAATATAAAAAGACTTGCAACTCGACTTGGACTTTAACATCAATGACTCTGACTTTCACTTGGACTTGCGCCAATTGACTTGTAAAGACTTGCGTAACCCGGGCCATTTTTACCTTTCTCCGCATCTCTCTTTCTATCTATGCCGTCTCTGAAGAAACAAAGCCTCGCGGTAGTTGTAGCGCTCGCGAGAGAGTTTGAACGTGAGTTCCCCGCAGTTCGCGCAGCAACACTTCCCTAAACAAGCGGACTGCATTCACCGGTGGGTGTGTTGTCTAGGGGAGCTGGAAATGAGCGAGCTGCAGGTATGTATCGCGACCTAACGTCATATTTTGTTCTACAAACCGTAATTGATATGCTTTCACTACAGGCGCCTCATACAATTGAATTGACGCAGTTGTCACACTGTGTGCCGTGTTTTAAAGAGGAACTGGTGAGTCAAACTAGCACTAGCCTGCGCTGCTCTGTTAGCTCTTTCTTATATTTTTCTGTGTGGGCGCCGAGGCCTATTATTATGAGTATGTTTTTGCTGTGCTCCTCCTGCTAAAGTTTGCATACATTAGATAGTTGTTTTGATTATGTGCACTAAGCTAGATTAATATTTGCACTATTGTTTATGGTGCATTGATATGAAAATCAGTGCTTTGACTGATTGAATTAATTTATATGAGACATTTTATTATGTAATGATATATTGGTAATTATGAGATATTACTAATGCTGGTCCAGTTCATACAGGCCAGGTTCCTTCCCCTCCATTGGTCATTGGTCCCTTCAGTCCTTTGCCCGAGATTTGTTGGCCTTTGACTTGGACTCGACTCGGGACTTGCCTGTCTTGACTCGTGACTCGACTCGGGACTTGAGGGCAATGAATTGAGACTGACTTGTGACTTGCTAAACAATGACTTTGTCCCACCTCTGGTAGTAACATTGGTCTGATTCACTTTACTGCAGCAGGAGATGGAGAGATGGGGACTTTTTTGGGTGGATTAAAACAAGTCGCTCATTTTGAAAACAAAAAATCCCCATAGAGACTGTTACAAAAAAATATGAAGCACAATCTCCTGGGGGATGACCACATACTGTAGATCTAAATAGGGCCGGCCCCGCTGTTTGAGGAGCTCTGTAAGAAGCAGGATGAGCGGGGAGCAGGGGGGGATAGTGGACTTACGAAGACTTGTTTCCCTTGGTCTGCTCCTGGATCAGCTCTCCTCTGGGGTTCACCGTGAAGATCCTGCACTCTGGGACTCCCACCTCCTTGTACGCAAACACATCCTGAGGAGATAAGTGAGGATTACAATGAGGGTGGAACATATTTATTGTTTAAGTGTCTCTTTAGGAACATAGTACAATACAGACTTGCAAGGAATGTAACTTTAAAATGGACCTAAACCACATAAACTATCAGTAAAAATCAAATCTGAGACACAATATCAGGCTGGATTACTTGGCTTGAATTGATTAATGTTTTTTTTTTTTTTGTTTACATATAGCACATTTTTACAGACCAAGGCCCCCCAAAGCATTTTACAATGTTCAGAGTTCAGATATTGTTCCAATCTCTCCACACAGTGATGACGGAAGAGAGTTGCCGAACACACTGGCGCATCAAAGCCTCCAATCAACACCATCCATTCACTCTCTCATTAAAATTCATACCTATTGTGCATGTTTTTAGTGGTAGGGGAAACCGGAGCACCCAGAAGAAACCTACGCAGACACAGGGAGAACATGCAAACTCTACTCAGCCAAGACAAGTATATTTCCAAGTACGGCATTGCTAATCCAACGCTTCCTTTGAGATCATAAACACAAGTTCACAGCGTCGTCCAGCCAACTTCAGCTCCACCAATATAAACATGTTATACCTCATTGTGAAAGGCCAGAACACCTCTATCATTTTGACTATATCTGCATTTGTTTTGGGGAGTTACACAGAATTCGGTTTATGGAGCTCATGACAAAGTAAACATCAAATGTGAATCAATATGTCAAGCCTCATTATACAGCTCAGAACAGCCCAAATTCTGTCAAATAGTTTTAAAATCCGAGTTGTCAAGCCCTGGAAAAGTCTGGCGGACTAAAGTGGCCTTCTTACTAGAAAGACACCCCAATCTCATTATTATTATTATTGTCAACCAGACCAGTAAGGCTTGGGAGCAAAATCACTATTGTTAATCTGCCTTCTTCCCAAATAAACGGAAAAAACAAGAGGACTTTGTTTTGTTCTTCAAATCGGTCATGGATACAGGAAAAAAATCAATAAAGAAAGAACGTAGAGTGAGCATGTTTTGTGCCAGTGAAATCCCCTAGAAAAAAAGATGTTTTCACCTCGTGTAGAAAGTGATTTCATTTCATAATTTATCCCATTCACAAGCTTTTAAAAGTCACCTAGATATTTGTACTAATTCTTTTTACGACTTGCTCTTCCATTACTTTTGCCACTACCTTTTCCTTTAACTGCTCGGATCTCGAATACACAAAATTGTCTTACGTTTCCGACATAAACTCTCACTATATCATTTACCATCCAGCCTAATGTTTTTATGCAAGTCATTCGAGCTTCTTATGCAACTGGTGGAAAGTAGAAAATGATCACATTACTGACATCAACAGCTAATTTCCTGTTTGTCCCATTAACTAATGCATGAAATGGGAGGACTTGTGGGCTAGACGCTGGACAGTGAATGTGCGTTTTGTTGTAGTGAAACAGAAGAGGACTATGAGGCTGGGTGGTTCTTGTTTGTTCAGCTGACGACGTGACGCTGTGCCCGGTTTGAGATAATCACAAGGGGCCATCCTCCGCCGCTGACCTCAGCCCTGGGTCATCACAACACTGTTATCATGAGTTTGTGTAGGGGCATGGTAAAATAACTGTATCCTGTAGAAAGCTCCGGCGCTTATAGGAAACATGAGGGAGCGTGCATTATCTGTGTCTTAAAAGAGGACATTGTGTTTCCCACCAGGAAGAGAATGTTTGCAGTGCTGTGAAATCTTGTGAGCGAGCATATGACAGTCACATTTATCTACTTACAGGCGGCATATTAAACAGAGCTTCTCCTATTATTGTTTAATTCAACAATAATAGACATTATTCTGATCATATAAAGTTCATAAGAATAATATGTCAGCTCAAACATATAAAGCGTCAAACTATATGTATGTACTATGACTCTGTGGTGGCATCAGCCTCTTGTACGGTGTGGTCTGCTGGAGCAGCAGCATCACAGAGAGAGACAAGAAGAAGCTGGACAAGGTCATCAGGAAGTCCAGCTCAGTCCTGGGCTGTTCCCTGGACACAGTGCAGCAGGTGGGGGACAGGAGGGTCCAGGACAAACTAACATCTATGTGGACCATGACTGTCACGCCCTGCAGGACCTGCTAATGTACAGATGTAAACATACTGCTGCTAATGTACAGATGTAAGCATACTGCTGCTAATGTACAGATGTAAACATACTGCTGCTAATGTACAGATGTAAGCATACTGCTGCTAATGTACAGATGTAAGCATACTGCTGCTAATGTACAGATGTAAACATACTGCTGCTAATGTACAGATGTAAGCATACTGCTGCTAATGTACAGATGTAAGCATACTGCTGCTAATGTACAGATGTAAACATACTGCTGCTAATGTACAGATGTAAACATACTGCTGCTAATGTACAGATGTAAGCATACTGCTGCTAATGTACAGATGTAAGCATACTGCTGCTAATGTACAGATGTAAACATACTGCTGCTAATGTACAGATGTAAACATACTGCTGCTAATGTACAGATGTAAACATACTGCTGATATAATGTACAGATGTAATCATACTGCTGCTAACATGTACAGATGTAAACATACTGCTGATAATGTACAGATGTAAGCATACTGCTGCTAATGTACAGATGTAAGCATACTGCTGCTAATGTACAGATGTAAACATACTGCTGCTAATGTACAGATGTAAACATACTGCTGCTAATGTACAGATGTAAGCATACTGCTGCTAATGTACAGATGTAAACATACTGCTGATATAATGTACAGATGTAAGCATACTGCTGCTAATGTACAGATGTAAACATACTGCTGATATAATGTACAGATGTAAGCATACTGCTGCTAACATGTACAGATGTAAGCATACTGCTGCTAATGTACACATGTAAGCATACTGCTGCTAACATGTACAGATGCTAACATACTGCTGCTAATGTACAGATGTAAACATACTGCTGCTAATGTACAGATGTAAGCATACTGCTGCTAATGTACAGATGTAAACATACTGCTGCTAATGTACAGATGTAAGCATACTGCTGCTAACATGTACAGATGCTAACATACTGCTGCTAATGTACAGATGTAAACATACTGCTGCTAATGTACAGATGTAAACATACTGCTGCTAATGTACAGATGTAAGCATACTGCTGCTAACATGTACAGATGCTAACATACTGCTGCTAATGTACAGATGTAAGCATACTGCTGCTAATGTACAGATGTAAACATACTGCTGCTAAGGTACAGATGTAAACATACTGCTGCTAATGTACAGATGTAAACATACTGCTGCTAATGTACAGATGTAAACATACTGCTGCTAAGGTACAGATGTAAACATACTGCTGATATAATGTACAGATGTAAGCATACTGCTGCTAACATGTACAGATGCTAACATACTGCTGCTAATGTACAGATGTAAACATATTGCTGCTAATGTACAGATGTAAGCATACTGCTGCTAACATGTACAGATGCTAACATACTGCTGCTAATGCACAGATGTAAGCATACTGCTGCTAATGTACAGATGTAAGCATACTGCTGCTAATGTACAGATGTAAACATACTGCTGCTAACATGTACAGATGCTAACATACTGCTGCTAATGCACAGATGTAAACATACTGCTGATAATGCACAGATGTAAACATACTGCTGATAATGTACAGATGTAAGCATACTGCTGCTAATGTACAGATGTAAGCATACTGCTGCTAACATGTACAGATGCTAACATACTGCTGCTAATGCACAGATGTAAGCATACTGCTGCTAATGTACAGATGTAAACATACTGCTGCTAACATGTACAGATGCTAACATACTGCTGATAATGTACAGATGTAAGCATACTGCTGCTAATGTACAGATGTAAACATACTGCTGCTAATGTACAGATGCTAAAATACTGCTGATAACATCTTGTTCACTTGTGCTGTGTGCTCCTCATTCCTACTGTTCTATAACTTGTGATGCAAAACTGTGGGACGAATAAAGGATTTCTAAATGTATATAAATGTGTTTTTTTTTCATCACTTTAACAAAATCCAAAATGTTATTTCAAAAAGCTGAAATGGTAAGGCCTTAGACATTTCATTGTTTGGTTACGGTCTCAGAGCACAAATAAATATTTTATAAAAGATTAACTGGAGGATAAATAAAGATCCAAATTCTTATAATTAAATCATTTTTTATGAAAATAGAACAGGCTCAAAAATTACAGTATGCAAGATTTCGGGTATAAAGTGACTTGTTTTCCAAACCCATCCAGTATTATGGATTATATATGGATTATTTTTGAATGGATATGTGCCAAAACAAACATTCACTATATGTTCTATATATACTGTATAGACTGTTCTTTTGCAAACAGCCACAAAAATCTGCACTGGGAGAGAAATCTGAAATCTTCTAAAATCCTACATAATGCCCTTCAGATATAAGAGATAAGATAAGAGAGATCCTTTAGTCGTCCCACAGTGGGGAAATTTCAATGTTGCAGCGCACATACAGGACAGTAGTAAGAGCACACAGGGAGCACACAAAATATACAATATAAGTAGTAGTTTCTTAGCTAGCTGTAAATGCTTGAAAATCAATCTTTCCAAATCTCTCTATTTATAATTGTAAATCCTATTAAAAGGCCATGTCCTGGTTTAGTGGTCAGAATGACTTCATGCGTTTCATACAGGAGGACTTACGGAAATCATCATCATGAGTAAGACGTCATAGAGGAATCAAATGCACGTAGTCACCGTGTTTATAATAATTCTGATGCAGAGGAGTTTGGTTTCTGAAAGTGCTTGAGTTACAGCCTCTGCATGTGACCTCAGCGAAGGCTCACGCAGCGTAGATATCGTGTGTTTGTTTAGTGCCGTGCTCATATTCTTGTGTGGAGTTACAGTATACCGTCGGAAACTTTGCGACTAGCTCCAGAGGGAAGTGTGTGTGCGAGTGTGTGTGCGTGTGAGTGTGTGTGTGTGCGAGTGTGTGTGTGTTGTCTGGCTCAAACAGTGAAATATCCATTAACTCACATTAATCCTATTCCCAAAAGCGGCGTAGAATGGCTGTTTGTTGTGCTGGAACAGGTTCTTGATGTCCGTAAGGCATTCGATCTTAAAGATTTCAGGCTTCTTCTCAATAACTTCCCTGAAAGGCAAAAAAAATAAAACTTTGATTAGTTGAACCAGGGAAAAGATACAAGTGGATTGTCACAGCCGGTTATTTCAAACGCTTCAGGCTTCCACTTTATTTGCAAATACACATACTGGGTTTTATAAGGGGCTTTTTAACCACTGAGAGGCAAAAAACGGGTAGTTTTTAGTCATTGTTCAGTATTGTCAAAATTTTAGATACAGAAATGACCAGAATTACAATGTTTTAAAGTGGTTATTGATGCAAAAATAAACCAAAACAGCTGTCACTTGCTCTGTGGTTCTCAACTGTGTCTTTCATCCAACAAAATCAATTTTCCTGTTCAAACCCAGTACGGAATTTAGAATGAGATTAAAACAGTAAACCTGTTGTCCCCGTCTACAGAGTAAACCAGGTAATTAAGTATGTCATTTTTATTCATATAAAATCTTTCACAGACAGGCTCACAAACTCCACACAGTGATGGGAGTATTTATTTTTGGATGAGCCTAGTTTAGCCGCTGTGAACTTTAGAATGCACTCGTTAAAGTCCTTCCTCTGGGCCAACATCTTGCAGTTAATTGAATATTGTCACCACTTCTAGACAACTTTATGAGAAAATAATTAAAACAGAGTTGACAAAGAAGATTTTGAATCAATGGCTTGTGCTACCATGGGCACCGAAAGATTAGCGGAACTCGCCCATATTTGGGCATTTCTCTGGTCCTCCCGGTTCTGCGCAGTGGACAACCTCCCATGATGCTTGGGCGAGTTGAGAGTTTGGGGATTTATAGCAATCTGATGGATTTACAAGAAAAAAAGTTCATGATGACAAACGGAAACTAAAATCCCCACAAAATCTGACCTTCATGAAAGCTGTAGGTTCTCTGTCAGCTGAGGTTGAGATGTTTTAGTTTACATTGAGTTCCATGAGACATTTTTCTGGGTTAGTTTGCAGTTTAGTGGAGCAGCTATAAGCTGGTGATACCCCATCCAGATATTATAATAGATCCATGGTCTCAAGCCTAAGGTGTGGATGTGTTTTACCTATGAAAGGCAGAGAAGAGACTGCTGGGCGAGAGCATGAGGGGGCCGCGGGGCAGGATGATGCCGCCGTCATTGACCCACTGCAGATAGCTGCGTGTCATGTCCGCCATGCCGATCGCCCGCGCAGAGCAGTACAAGAACTTGTAGCCGTTTCTGAACACAGACAGGGAGAGCTCGTTAGTGAGCCGTGACCATCAGGACCACCATTAGAGATACTAAGAATAGAAAGTGACAGCTTTGAGAAATACCAGTGAATGCAGTGTTGTTATAATGCTAACATTTCAAACTTGATCCAGTCCTCATATAGACATTAGGTTTACCATTGATAAGTAACTGCAGTTTTATTGTTCAACAAACTATGTATGGTCAGTTAAGGATTTTTCTCATGGTGTAAAAAAATCAATTTAAATTACACAGAGAAGAAAAGCCGAGAAGAGCACGACACACTGAAAAAAATGGCAATGCATTCTCAGTGCCGCTGAGCGTTAAGTCTTTGTACTCAGATGTGATGTCTAACAAAAAAGTGTGCTGCTAATTTATTAAAGAATCTGACGTTATACAAAGGTGATGGACAAAACGTTCAATTGCTCGATGTGCAAAGCTTGTAGAGTCAAACCATAAACCCATTGTCCCATGTAAGAACCGTGTCTTACAAAATCCCCAAAATGAAAATCCTAATGTTTGCGTTTGAAAGCGTGGAAAGGTTTGCAAAAGTTCAAGTTGTAGTACTTAAGCAAATCTGGGAGTAAATTGTTAGCTTACTGTGATGGCAAAGCTCATCATGGCCGTTGAAGGCAGTTTAAAGCAAATATAATTTCTTTGCACTGAATAACTCGGCTCATGTGGGGAATTCATGAGGAAGTGAGAAATATGTTAATAGTCGAGATGTACAAATCTGGTAGTATATAACATTATCCAAAGCTAATTACGCAGTTGATATCTTTAATCGGCAATATTGTCTAAGGCAAAATTAAATCCAATGGCTCTGTAGAAATTACACACTAAACCAACTGTGTAAATTGAAAAACTCCTTTTCTCACACTGTTTCTATCATTAATGATCTATCATGATACTTACTCTGCGACAGAGTGGTAGAGTTTAGCAATGCCATGATGGGTCCAGTCCTTCCCCAGTTGAGGCAAAATCTGTCCAAACACATCAGACCTAAACAAGAAAAAATCACGTCAGAGAGGTCAAAGTCAGTATAATCTAAACTTGTGTTTCTTAAGCATCACCAAGAGGACCACAACAGGGAGCCCACCTAATCTTCATAGTCGTGTAAATCCTATAATGTATGTAGGTTTAAAGAAGGTCACTCTCTCCTCATCAATACTTTTCCTTATAAACAGCAAACGGAGCGGCTGGTTAACGAGGATGCATCAGCATTAAGGGGGGAACTGTCTGCTTATGGCCGGGTGTAAGCGTCATGTTGAAATGCAAATAGCCTCATTATAGCCACTGTGCTCTTCCCCATTACTCAACAAAAGCCACACGTGTCACAGGTTGGCCTACGGGGTCAGGCGGATAACAAGGTCTACAGTCAGCGTGGGCAGCTGTGATGGTGACCGCCTCCTGGCCCAGACACACACCGCACCTTCGCTTTGGCACTAAATGAGAGCCGGCTCATTTTGGGGAATAATTAAAAGCTAATGTAAACAGCGGCACGGTTATTATAGACGTGCAGCTTAACCAGGGGGTAATGAAGAGGCTTTCAAAGACAAGCAAGGTGTTAGAGAAAGGAAATTAGGTGGTTGTTAATGTCATAATCTATGAAATGAATGCATACACACTCCATAATTACAAAGCTTCATTAACTTCTTTGTCTTTGAAGATGGAAAGTTACATAATTGTGCCTTTATCTAACAAAATATCAGGTAAGCTATAGACCAGAGGGTACAATCATTAACATCTTAACCACTTTGTAGATACAGTATATACCAATACAGACTAGGGATGTAAATCGGCGACCGGTTAACCGGTGGTTGACCGTCACAGCGTTAACCGGTCAAAGCTGTCGGTTAAAAAAGAGAAAAAGGGGAGAGGGGAGGTCTCTTAATAACGCTATTTTAAGCCCTATTTGCACGGTGTGACGAGCGGGTCTGTATCTAGCTGTGTGCGCCCATGTATTATAAACTCCGGGACGACTCTCACGCCGCACGAGCCACATATGCACACACGCACGCGCGCACACACACACACACACACACACTTTCCCCCTCTCCATACGTAACATCCACACGCATCATCTCTCCCCTCTGTTACCGTCAAAGTTGCACACTGGCGCGGGTCAGAACTACATTGGAGCTTACATTTACACACACACACATATACATACACACATACATACACACACACATACATACACACACACATACACACACACATACATACACACACACACACATACACACACACATACCGGTCTGTCGCGCTCCTCTGTGTCACGGAGCCCAAAGGATTCGCGCAAATACACGGCTCCAGTCAAACCACATGGAACATGTTTGTGTTTATGGTCCTCGGGATCAGCTCCACACACATCACTTGTATTTAAACTTTTGTGAAGACCTGTGAGACGCGGCTCGTCACTCGCTGCTCTGACCATGTGAACGAGCCGTCGTTTGCTGCTAGAAAGTTTTGGTATTAACCCGCAGCACAGCAGAATGGGAAGATTAAAAAAGCAGTTCTCTGTGCGCAAAGGTGCCGGAGCTGTTGCGGGTTTGGGCGCCGCTGTCTCGGCTCTGATCCAGTAGAACGCAGAGCTGCACTTATGAAAAGTACGCGGCTCGAAATGGCTGTTATTTCAAAGAACGTGGACTATTTTAAACTACGCGGTTAACCGGTTTCAACCGGTTAATGAGGCTCGGTGGTTGGTCATGAAAATTCATAGTTTTTTACATCCCTAATACAGACTCACCCCAATAATGGAGTAAATAATTATAAATATAGATAGTAGTCGAGTTGGAATCATATCAAAGTAGGGAGCACATTACCCCAGTGATAAAGCCGCTGCACTGGATCCCTTTTTCTGCATTCATTTTTTCGCCTTATTGGAATTTAAAAGGTCGTCAAAGACTGGCCTCACATTATCTTTCCAAACATCTTTTGTCGTACATTCAAAGGTACTCTGAGGTTAAATGATCTCTATAGAAGGAACTGCTCTTTCTCAGTTTTAGGGTCAAAGCTTTGGAATGCTCTGCCCTGTATTATAAGCAAATTGATTCAAATGATATTTTTTAATCTGATAACATCTGTTTCCCTGGATTTTAATTCAATGCTGTTTTTGTAGCGCCGGTTTTTATGATTTTGTTTTGTAATCACTGTTATTTTTGTTTTTGCCCTTTGAGTTAGCTGTATTGTTTTAAAAGTACATTTTGAATAAAGTTGGAGTGGGTAATTCATCTATATACACATGCTCAATTAAGAATCCAGTTTTAAATTGGAACTTTGAGGACACCTTGTGGCCCCCAAAAAGAAAAGGTTGGCTCTAAATGCTGTATATATTGTCCAAGCATAAGTATGATTTCTGTGGTATCGACATTGATATTGATTATTTCTAGTGTATTGTGACAACACTATCCTAAAGTGAATTATTCACTTTAAAGTTAAAATCATGTAACCACTATATTTCATTTACTCCATTCTATTTCCATTCTGCAGTAAGAATAGAAAGGTTAATTTAGAAATGATCAAATATGTGGGAGCAGTGAAAGTAGCGCAGTCAGGTGCTTGGGCTGCTGCGTCTGGGGTAGATATATTCTCTCCAGCTGCAGTCTGAGTCACCGCAGCACAAGCACAATTCAGTTTTCTGAATGGACCAGAGATAGCAGAGCATAAGTTAAAACAGGGCTCGATGAAACACTGGGTTAATTTAATACAATTCCAAACCATTCTCCAATTACCCATTGCATTTTGAGATGGATAATGGTAGTTTTGACTGTGCATTATCCAAAGAATGTTTTAACCATTACATATCTTTACTTTTTATTTCATTCACAATTGATTTCACAACATTCTAATATCAAGGCAGAATTTTCACTGTGGTTTGCAGAAATAGGCGGCAAAATATCGAATACCACGCGATTTCCAATATCCTGTTTATTTTTGTCCCGAAATCCAAAACTAGATTAGGTTTTTCACTCTGAATGACAAGTTCACATATGAATTTAACACACCTCATATACATTTCAGAAATTATTTGTTGTTTCTGTATAATTATAAGACTCATTGAAAAAACGCTAAATTCTATGAACACTTTCAATTCATAAAATTCTTTGTGATTATGCACATTTTGAAAATGTCTGCTTGTATAAATTATAAAAAAAGATTATATGAGATAAAGACAAAATATATATTGCGATAGCACGGCCCTTGTCTGCAGTGATGGCCTTGAGCACATACTTGGTGATGGTGCCGTCGATGTCAGAAATGATCACTTTGTCGTCCCAGTTCCACAGGTAGATGGTGCCTTCACAGCGACACGTTCCCTGGTACTGAGTGGTGATGCTGAACGACACCTCGTTTGGACCTTCCCTCAGCTTCAGACCCTCCTAAAAATACAAATCACACTGTAAAATGTCTGCATAAAACATTCTTTAGTTGTAAAGGGGTTCTTCTTTTTCACAATCATATTTTCTAATGTGACAAAATAAGCGTTACAATACATGATTTGTTTATACAGTATGTGAAGTTGTGTGACGCTCACAAACACTACCTTTTGAGATCAGATGGTGAAGGTTGAATCGTGTGTGAGCAGGTTTTCTTCAATGTACCATTCATTCATCATTCTGGGACTCAAAGGAATGCAGAAATAACTGTAGGGCTTTGGAGCCACCTGCTGGCCACTTGATCTAAGTGTAATAGTGCTTTTGTTGTCCAGCAGATGGTGCTCCAGCCTATGAGAAGAATCTATAGCCTGGATGTGGATTACTATACCACACAGTTGTAGTTTTAAATGTGATTAAATCAGTAAAAGTTTATTTCAATATATTTGTCTCAACTGCTGGGGTTTAGGCAGTGACCAAACCTGCTGGATTTCACTAAAGAAACTGGCAACCCAATTCCAGATCCAAGTTTACTTTAGTTTAGTCTTTAGTTGAAAGGGACAGTGCACGGCAACATTAAGTCCTAAGACAGATATGTTCTGCACCTGATTATACCTACAGAGCTTTCCACCTGCAGTGATGCAAATACTGCCTTCTCGCAGGATTCTTGAGACCGATAATATCAAATGTCAACATAAATAATATGATCATCATGTCCATTGTGTTTCAATTGTGAAAACTTTCCCATTAAAAAGACCAAATAGCATTGACCTCATGGATGACAGGACCAAGAACCTTGCGATTTTATGGTATGATGTACGACACTTACGATCTGGTCGGAGGAGAGGCGGAGGGACTTGCGGTACGTGTGCTGGGTGCAGTGGTACGGAGCTTCTCCAGGCTGAAGTCTTTCCTGACACGACGCTGCACTCACTTCCTTCGCCTCTTCGTCACTGGAGGAGTCTCCGACTTTAGCTCTGCAGAAACACAACAACTATCACAGGCTGTACTTTACAACTTAGAGCTACATCCACTATTTATGTTGCAATTTCCTTCTGTCTATCAGCACCTTGCACTTAGTGTAGTAGTTTTTCCCTTTCAGTCATTTAAGTGCTGTTTTAGTTTAACTTACATTAAGGGCATTTTATCCTGAGGCAGCGAGGGTCCCTCTTCCAACATGGATTCTTCCTTGGCTTCAAGTTTTGTCTCCAACTGATTGACAAAGAAAATTATTAAATAAAACATTCATGAATATAAAAACATATCAAAGCTTATCCTAAATTCAATCAATATTTATTTGTAAAGCACTCGTAAAAAAAAAAAAAAGTCAAGGCTTACCAAAGTGCTATACAGACAAGTGACACATTAAAAGTATATAAACAAATTAAACCGAAGACTTGGTGTCTTGATGTTGTAAGCCAAAAATAAAACTTCAAATGTATATACAATCGCGCACCTGCGTAATAAACAACTAATCGAATAATCAAAAAGAATTGCTAGTTACTAGGGATGCACCGATCCAATACTGGTATCGATATCGGCGCCGATACCAGAAAAAATACTGGATCGGATATCTGCGTAGAGAGAGGCGCCGTGCTGCCGATCCATTTTCTTTTCTTTTTTTTTTTTAAATTATATATATTTTTTAATTAGGGCTGTCAAACGATAATTTTTTTTAGTTGATTAATTGCATAGTAATGGTGATTGCATTTTTAACATTCTATTTCAAATCCACTCCAATTGAAGTTAAATGAGGTTGTCAAATGTAATGACACATTGTTATTCATACCAAATGTACTTAAATCTGTTTGACTTGCTCACAACCTTCTTCTTTTGGGTACAACCAACAAGAGCTGTTAATGAAAGGGAAAATGTAGGTACCCCAGCTTTAATTTTGCGAGTTTAGTTGCATTTCAGCGTGTCTCCTCCTTTCCTCCGTGTGTCACACAACATCAGAGAATGGCCCCTGTGCGTGTATATATATGCGTGTATTATATGACGACGTTAGCGCTGTCACCATCACACACATGCACGTGTCCGCGGCATTCTGAGTGATATTATTATAAATGGGCGGGTCATTCGGACATGCGATTGACTGCCAGCCCATTTCAGAACAGGTACTCCCATATTGCCAGCCGTTTCTGATGATTTTTACTGAATTTTCAAAACCCACAGAATATTGTGTACTATGACTATCTGAAATCCAAAACCAGATTCTGAAAGAATGGACTGTTTACTTTCATCAACAAAAATGATTTTGTTTCTAGTTTGTTTCGTTCCCCTGTAATCCCCAGTCGAGTAGAGGTAAGTTTTATTGAAATCACCAGAAAGTGCATCTAGCTGTTTTCAAACCATTCATAGAGCAATGCTGCCATCTGCTGGCTCGATAAAATATTGCCTCAAGCCTTACATATTTGATACAACAGACATCTGGGAACGTGAAAATAGCGGAAAACGCAGTTAATGCGTTAATTATTTTTTAACGCGTTAATGAAAACGGTAATTAACGGTAATTAACGTGAATTAACGCGATAATTTTGACAGCCCTATTTTTAATACATACCAGGTACTGCACAATGTCTTAAAATACATTGTGCATAATGTACATATACGTATAAAATGAATTAATTAAAAGTAATTTATCAGATCTCACATACACGTCACTTCCTCGTGGCGCTCTACAACAACAACAACACAGCATGGAGCGCAGGAAAGAATCAGCGTTGTTCACGCGGCGGTAAACTAGCGAAATACAACACGACTAAGCACCACGAGAAACAGCATGGGGAGTTTTTGCATCGAAAGGAGATTACGTGAAAACAACGAGACACAGATGACACTGACGCAGCGTCACAAAAAGCTTTTCAGCAACAACCCGAAAGTGTTGGAGTTCATCAGTTTGGGCTCGCAGCCCCATAGACCATTTGGTACCCCGGTACATTCCGTCGCCAAATACATATCTGAAATCCAGTTAAAGCTACAGTACTATTATTTATTTACATTTTCATGCAGCGTGTTTTGTTTATTCAAACACAGTTAATATAAGTACATTTATATTCAATAAATGTATAAGGTATAATACAGCAGCTCTTTATAGTTGCATTATTGCACATTTATGTTGAATCCATTTTTATCTGGAAAGTTTAGCGCTTTAGTTCCTCCACTGCTTTTACAGTTACTTGAACAAAGAGTTCAATTATTAAATACATTTTAGCATGATCATTTCCGGTATCGGTCAATATCGGTATCGGCAGAAACCCATAGCTCTGGTATCGGTAGTAAAAAAGCTGGATCGGTGCATCTCTACTAGTTACTGCCCTAATTGAGATATCAGAATTATAATTACAGCGTATGCATATATACCTGTTTGATTGTACTATCCGCCCGTTTTCGCCAGAACCACCAGCGGCCTGACTTCTTTGGCATTTTCTCCTTCATCCAGGCCTCTTCTGTAGCCTAATGTTCACAAAATACGTACATTTAGTTAAATCCATTTAACTAAATGTAAGTTAGATTTTGTTTTTTAATGTTGAGATAACTTATGTACCTTTGGTAAATTCTTCTGAAATGCTTGAAGACTTAAAATTAAGGGCGCAGCAAGGGTCCAGTTGTAATATCTGAAAAGACATTAATTAAACGTGCTAATTTGCACCAACAAAAACATAGAAGTATTTTTATAGCAACTCACCGATTTCCTATCTTGACCACCAGATTGGGGTTATCTATAATTGCTGGGTTTTCAGCAAACTCGTGATAGGTAATGATATGCTCCATGAACCTTTCTGTAATGAGAAAAAAACGGAAAAGTGTTGACATGTGACATGACACCTACATATCCGTTCTACATCACAAATATGTCAATTGTTGTGAAAGTCAAACATGAACTGATCATAGAAACATTTTTGCAAATTGTGATTTTGCTCAAAAACAAACATTATGGAATTAAGGGTGTGCTAACAGCAACAGTAGAATGATTGTATTCAACTGTGGCGGAGCGTTAGAGAAGGAGCCTGCAGCCCTAACTATTTCTAAGCCGAACTTAATTTTTTTTTTTTTGTATCGTTTAGAAAAACATTGTATGAAATCTTATTTGAAAAGCCAAGATAACAAGATGCGTATTATAACAGCTCTGAGAGATACCCAGCCCTGTAATGATTAATGCAGTTTAGTGAGCTTATATGTACACATGTCCCTAAGTGTAATACATTATATACAAAATATGTTTACTTGTGCAAGTGAGTGTATCAGGGGATCAACTATATATTCTCTTCAAAGAGCTGAGTCAAGAAAAAAGGTGTTGTGCTCTTAAAGGACGAGGCCATATAATATTGAAAGAGATGAGAGAGTGAAAATGAAGCTCAAACAGGGCCTAGTGCTGAAACACTAAGGCTTTTCTCGCCCACGTTTCAACACACAACTTTAATTTCACATGATAACTGCACAATTCCAACATCATTAAAAACAACAGCGGGTGAAGTACCTTTGGATATCTCTGAGTTCTCGGTGAGGCCTCCGCACAGCGACAGTGTGACGTCAGGCAAATCTGAGGCCGAGTCCGACAGACACTCGGTCCCACTGTCTGCGGCCGCACTGCCCACAGACTGAGGAGACTGAGACCCGGAGCGCATCTCTGTCTCCATCCAGTGTTTAGTGGCAGCTTCAGACTCGCTGCAAGACAGATGCAGGTAAGATAAGATTAGAGTTCCAGGTGATTGTGACGAGTGAAACACCACGATTCGTTTAGCTTCTTTTAGGTTACCCCTAAATGTAATGTAAGGGGTGATTTTAAAATACAGGTCTCATGTATAATAGAGATGGTGGACTCACCTCTTGGGAAAATATCTCGCAGCAACGTCAGGCTCAAGAACATTCAAGTCATCCAGGTAAATATCCTCAGGGCCCTGGTGCTGGCTCCTTTTTGGGACACCTGTAGAAATGAAATTTTAGCTCAACAACAAGAATGATCAAGATTTTTAAGAAGATTTTTAAGAACAAACACTAAAGGACTACATATTCCACATACACAAAACAAAACAAAGCTTATAATTTAACATTTGCGCTACATTTTTGGATCGGAAATCAAAGATGTGAATGGGAAACACTCACCCTTTTTCTTGGAGGGTGAATCAGTCAGTGGGTTGTGTGAAAGCGTAGCAGTGCCGACACTGGAATGCAGTACATCCAGTGGCTCAGTGGGACTTAGTAGACCCAGAGCCGGGTCGAGATTCGGTGTAGGGTCTAAGGGGCCTAAAGCCTGGACCGGGCAGGTTGAGGGGACAGGCGTGCGTGGCTCTGGTTTGACTAATGTGCACTGTGAAGTAGCAGCAGCATCAATGCTCTTTTCCAGATCAGTGTCGGCCTCCATGGCCTCAGAGCTCAGGATCACGCGAAAGTGCGTGCTTTCTGACGGAGTAATGGTGATCGTTTTGACTTCAGCTTTCTCCTTCTTGGTCAACTAAAGAAATAGACAAAACATAATTACAAATAAGCCTTTATTGGCAAAACATACCCTTGTCCTGAGATTCAAGCTTGATTTGATGTCAACCTTTAATAATTTTAGTGGTACATATATAAACTCAGATGCAAGTTTGCCAGTGTAAAGTAAAGTAAAGTGGTTTAGTTCTAGAGGACATGTGTATATAAAACATGCAAACCCTTGTGTGCAAAATGATTAGCACTACAGACATTTTAATTAACTGTTTTCCTTTTAGCCAGACAATGCTACAGAAATGTATCTCCCATATTTCAGCCCCATCATTACACTGCATTTGACCCATCCTGCAATGCCACTAAACCACCAGGAGCAGTAATCGCCACAGTGCAAGGCCAGGACTACCAGGACTTTGTCAGGACTACCGAAGCTGGAGGATTTGAACAAATGTACATATGTGATGCGATCTGGGAAAACCCATCACATGGTGAAATTTGACCAACTTAAGATTCTGATACCAACTTAAAGCTGCTTTTCAATCTCTTTTTTTTTTCCTTTTTTTCATAGCATGTCTGTAACAAAAGTTATCATTATCTGAAGCCTGCTTATTAACATGGTTTTATGAAACAGAATTCTGAGAAAAACAAGTTTAAAGATAGACATTCTAAATAGAATCACCACAATCAAATATGACATGTTAAATTTGAATTACTCTGTTATGGCACACACTTATTTTAGTCACTAAAGCCCTATTCGGACGGGATTAGTTTTACATGGGGACCCCTGGTAATTTGTGATAATCACGGAGAAGGTCTGAGATCTGACAGTGCATTTGCATGGGATAAGCAATGTCTGTAATTTTCACTGACATCCGACATAACGGCCGCACGTGTGCGGGTCCCTCCACTTCAATCAATCAATCAAATTTTATTTATAAAGCGCTTTTCATACATAAGATGCAACACAAAGTGCTTTACAGTTTGGTTAAAAACAATCCCGCCGACCCAAGACCCCTCCCCCAGACCACCCAACAGACCCACCCCAAACCACAAACAAACACACACACGCGCTCATGAACACTCATACACACACACACACACACACACACACACCAGTAAAACAATAAAAACATGATGAGAGACTTGGCAGGGTTCAGATGCAACCAGCTGAAAAAGCGTCATCCAAGGAGCCGTCTGCACCAGGAGCAGAGAGCCGCCCGTAGCCACAGGGGACGACACAGGACCCAGAGGAGACATGAAACCGAGGCCCCAGGCCCCCACCAGGCCCAAGAGTCCGACCCCCGCAGCCACACCGACCACTGCTCCCGGTGCAGAGGGCTCCTCCAGAGGAAACACTGGGTACACTAAAAACAATACAATAAGTAAAACACTAAAATGTGAGACTAAAAGGAACACACAATACATGAATAATAGCAATAGCAATATAATACATAATAAATAATAAAAGATAAATAGAATGGAATAATAAAAACTAATCAAAAGCTAATCTAAAAAAGTGTGTCTTGAGCCTACTTTTAAAAATATGAACGTTCTCTGCGGCCCTGAGCTCCTCCGGCAGACTGTTCCAGAGACGGGGGCCGTAGTGCTGGAAAGATGCCTCGCCGTGAGTGTGTGTCCTGACTTTGGGGATGGTTAGGAGTCTGCTGCCGGAGGAGCGCAGGGGCCGGGAAGGTTCATAGGATAAAAGCAAATCTGAAAGATAAGAAGGCCCAAGACCATTAAGACATTTAAAAACCATTAAAAGAACCTTAAAATCGATTCTGAAACACACGGGGAGCCAATGCAGCGATTTTAAAACCGGTGTAATGTGGTCCCGCCCCCTGGTCTTAGTCAGGACACGTGCGGCCGAGTTTTGGAGTAATTGAAGACTTGCAATGTTCTTTTTGGGAAGACCAGAGAGCAGGGCATTACAGTAGTCAATGCGACTGGTGATAAAAGCATGCATCAGCGTCTCCGTGTTGCCCCGAGAGAGAATGGGGCGGACTCTGGCGATGTTCTTTAGATGATAAAAACCTATTTTTGTGATACTCTTGATGTGAGGAATAAAAGTCAGCTCAGAGTCAAAGATTACGCCCAGATTTTTCACTTGTGATGATGGTTTAAAAGAGTGTGATTGGAGTTTTGATAAAAGTTTCTCTCTCTGGGCCTCAGGACCGATGACTAAAACCTCAGTTTTGTCCTGGTTAAGCTGGAGAAAGTTTTCTGCCATCCAGGATTTCAGGTCTAAAATGCAGTTAAAAAGAGCATCCATTGGCCTGGTGTCGTCAGGAGACATGGAGATGTACAGCTGTGTATCATCTGCATAACTGTGGAAGTTAATTCCATGTCTCCTGATGACACCGCCAAGAGGGAGCATGTACAGGTTAAAAAGGACTGGACCTAAAATGGAACCCTGGGGCACACCACATGTGATCTTATGGACCTGAGAGGAGCAGGTATCCAAACTTACCATGAAGGATCTGTCTGTTAAATAAGAAGTAAACCATTTGTGGACAGCACCAGAGAGGCCGAGGTGTTGTAGGCGTGATAAAAGAATTGTGTGGTCTACTGTGTCGAAGGCAGCGCTTAGATCCAGTAGAACCAACACAGTCACCTTTTTGAAATCATAACTTAGTCTAAAATCGTTTAAAATCTTTAAAAGAGCAGTTTCTGTGCTGTGGTTCACCCTAAAACCTGATTGAAATTTCTCTAAAATTTGCTGCTGATCTAAAAAGGCATTGAGCTGGGTAAAAACAAGTTTTTCTAAAATTTTGCTTAAAAATGGTAAGTTGGATACCGGTCTGTAGTTGTTAAAATCATTAAAATCTAAATTGCTCTTCTTCAGAAGGGGTCTCACCACAGCCGCTTTGAAGGCTGCAGGAAAGACCCCAGTCTGAAGAGAGCAATTCATCAGGTTTAAAAGCTCCTCTCTAAAAGATTCATAAAATGACTTAAAAAAATGAGTGGGGACTGGATCTAAAAGACATGTGGTGGGCCTCACTGAGGAGAAAACTTTATCAAGCATCTCAGCATCAACCAGGACAAAACTGTCCAGTGTTTCCTCTGGTGAAGACAAACAATCAGATGTGTTAAAAACAGTAGTGCGGTTGGATAAAATGTTACATCTGATTGTATTTATCTTCCCCGTGAAGTGGACTGCAAAATCCTCACAGAGGGAGTCTGTGGGGGTTAAACAAGACATGCTAAAATCAGGGTTTAAAATGGTGTCGATGGTTGAAAAAAGGATTTTTGGATTATTTTTGTTCTGGCTGATTAGATTTGCAAAGTATTTGTTCTTATGATTTCTAATTGTGTAATTGTATGCTTTTTGATTGTTTTTATATATTTCGTAGTTGATTGTTGTTTTATTTTTCCTCCATCTTCGTTCTGCCACCCTGCACTCTTGTTTCATTTTGCGTACTTCTTCATTTCTCCATGGGGGTGCAGATTTTGTTTTTATGATTTTTGTTTTTAAAGGAGCCACGTGATCCAACGCAGAACTAAGTCTACTGTTAAAATCATTTGCTATAAAATCACAGGGGGCAGGTAAAACCAAGTGGGGAGTGTTGTTTAGGATGTCGATAAAATTTGCAGCCACTTCAGGGGTTAGATGTCGCTTCCTCACGGTTCTCACAGAGGTAGAGCCCTGCACGGGCCTATTATCTGGGCCCGAGCCCGGCCCTGGCCCGAGGGGGTGGCGCCCCAGCCCGGCCCGGCCCGATATGGTTTCTGAATTTTCAGGCCCGAAACCCGCATCAAGCCCGCCTTTTTTTTTTTTTTTGTAACCTCCCATAACAATGTTTTAGCGTAGTATATAGTGCCGCGCACTGATATGAACGCAGACTTAGCTAGAGGGCGGAGTTATACATGGTAGTGATGTGTTGCAATGAGTTCTGTGTGTGCGGAGTGGTGCAGAGTGAACGGCCGCATCTGTATGATGCCCCCGATGCTGCAACACATCTGCACATTACATAAGTAATGCTATGTGCCGTCAATGACAACACTACACAGAACAACAAACACTACAGCGTGATAGAACGCTATATTCAGTGGGTGCGCTCGTAAATCTATTCTGCCGCTCTGAAAATGAAGAGCCCGAGCCCGGCCCGTGTCCGAGGTCATTATGCGGTCATCGGCCCGAAGCCCGGCCCTCGGGCTGTCGGGCCGTCGGGGCCCTCGGGCCAAGGGCTCAAGTGCAGGGCTCTACACAGAGGTCTCACGCTGTATAAAACCAGTGATGTTAAAAAACACACAGTAGTGGTCCGAGACAGCCAAGTCGACAACAGAGGACACATCCGCAGTCAGGCCATAGGTAATGACCAGGTCGAGGGTGCGTCCCCTGTTGTGTGTTGGCTGTCTGACGTGTTGGGTAAAATCCATGTAATTAAGAACATCTAAGAAATCTAGGGTAAAATTGTCAGAGGGATTGTCAATGTGTATGTTAAAATCACCGGTTAAAATTATCATATTGTAACTTCACGCATCATCATACTTCATAAAGACTGGCTTCTGACCACAGCAGTCACAGGTACCATGAGAACAAACATATACATGTGGATTCTACTGCTCTACAGTTCTCTGGCCTGTACTTTCTGTAATGTTTAAACAATACTTTTTGTACGCTCCACACACTTTGCTAACATATGCGCGAGCTGACAAATAGTAACGGCTACAGCAACACGTATGTACTGTAGTAGGACAGAGTGCAAATTAAAGTGATTGTCTGGAGTTTGTCAGAAAGAGAGACAGAGAGGTACTTGATTTGAAAAAAAAAACGACGCAAGCTCCCTCCCCCTTCCTTTCTGATTGGTCTACACCTACGTTTCCGTAACACTTTGAAATGTTAATCAGAGAACACATTATACATTATTAATACACATGCAGGGAGGTTTTCAGAATTATTTGTGAACGTTTTAATGAAAAAAATAATGTTTTTATGCACAAAAAAAGCGATCGCGGCAAACCAGGAAGTGCTATTATTATGAATTGCACATTATAGGACACATCTGCAGAGGATCTGATTATGGATATAGGTTCAGTATATAAATGATTATGGATATAGGTTCAGTATATAAATGATTATGGATATAGGTTCAGTATATAAATGATTATGGATATAGGTTCAGTATATAAATGATTATGGATATAGGTTCAGTATATAAATGATTATGGATATAGGTTCAGTATATAAATGATTATGGATATAGGTTCAGTATATAAATAAGTAACTCAGCGCAGATGTTCAGAATTCTTTGTTCAGTTTTCATGAAGTTCCAGAGCCTAATAGAGGCTTGATTCGGAGGCTCCGCGAAAACAAACAACTGAGCATGTGCGCAGCTACGAGCATCAGCGCCGATGATTGACAGCCCTTGGCATGACTCGATTGGTTAACCTCGACGGCACCGTGGATTCTGAACTATAGCTAAGAGAAGGGAAGGCGGGACTTGCCCGTAATATTAGAATTAATAAAATGACATATTTTATAATCAACATTTAAGGCCAGGAGGTCAATTTAACACATTTTCTATCATTTGTAATTCATTTAGAGTTACAGCGTATCACTTTAAACGTACGAACGCAACCCATCAGTCTGATCATTTTGTGTCCGTGAACACAGTACACTGTCCTCTACACTTCTCCATAGACCTCACAGAGACAGCAGCAGCCGCGACTCTGCAGATGTGTACACAGCCGCGGTCCATGACTCCTCTGCTCATGGACAAATACAACGCAAAAAGTAAAGAGAAAGGGACCATAGTGATCACAATCACTGACATGCAGATTCGCACGGGATTAGTATTATCACAGGACGTCTGTGTTTGGACAAATACGGGAGGTCATTTGTGGCAGAATTATTACTTAAAAAATTACAGACATGACGCATTCGCACGGGACTAATATCTCAGACGTCCTCTGCGATTATCACAAATTACCAGTGGCCCCATGTAAAACTAATCCCGTCCGAATAGGGCTTATGTTGTAAAAGATTTTAAAAAATGTTACTTTGGCACCAAGCAAACACACAACACTCATTAGATATCTATGGTCCGCGCTCGGAGCCCTGGCGGCAGTGCGTTCACTGAGCTGTTGCCAATGCGGCTGTCACAAAGCGGCCGCAGCTGCTCCCGGGGTCAGAGCGGAGGATGTAACATTAAAATTATTGATCTTTCTGCTCAATATTCAATTTTCTAAACTATTTTTTATTTGTTTTCCTCAATACGTATTATAAAAGCCTTGTACAGACTCTGCTGATATTGCAAGTATACATAACTCATGTGCTGCTGGAACTCTCACAATATCCTTCATTCGATTTCACAATTTTCACAAATTAGATTTTTTCAAAAGTCGATTAATTGCCTAAATTTGATTTATTGCCCAGCCCCAAAGTATGATATGTCCACAGAATACTGTACTGTTCTTTGAGTTTGAAAGTCCAGTTGTTATAAGTAATAAACATACCCTGGTTGTCTCAGGGAACTCTCCCCAGGTCCACTGGATGTGTGACTCTGCCCGGAGAAAGCTCTCGGAGGGTCGAACAACGAGCTCCGAGTCACTTTTAGGAGAAAAGGCCTCGGACAAACCGTGACTGCAAAAAGGGATCCGTGTAAGACATATACAATAACATGAGCACAAACTGTACAAAATAAAAATACACTTTATAATAACAGGCACATACAAAGTAAGTGTGATAGTATTCATGTGACAGTGTACCTGTCGTCTGCGGGCCAGTCCCCGTCTGAAACCGGATAGTCCAGACTGTGTCTCGGCGGGGACGGTTTGTACTCTGTGTCTTTTATTGTGGTCACAGAAGGAGACCTACACAAGAGGAATAACAACAATTACTAAACATCTTCAAATGCCTTTCCTGGTAACAAATGAAAAGCTCAGAAAAAATATTGAGACAGTAAATTTTAAATGTACATATAAACAATATTGGCTTATTCTAATGTAAAACTAAAGGTTTATTTATCAAACTCAGCAGTAGGGATGCAGTATACAGTGTGCAGACTTGTATTACATATTTAATTTGTTTCAAAGGCTACAGTTTCTGAAAGCTGATCTGGGCTGATGCCAAATCTGGGTTTTTCCTTCACTCGTGTGTGTTCTCACATTACCACTTACACTGCTATTACCCAAAGCATTAGAGCAACTTTGTCCTGTCGGGCCGATTGATAGAGCAATTAGGCTGCATCGATTATGTGCCATGTCGATACCCCACATACAACCCACAGCAATACATCTTGAACTTCAACAGTTCTTCCCACAAAAGAAACATTTAAATCTGAATATTCTGTGTCTTAACAGTAACTAGTGATAAACTCATCCCGGTAAAACGTGAGGCACAATATAATATATAGCTACACAGAAAAAAAACAACGACAAAACATGTGAAAGAGGGAGAGTGATGCCGTCAGCGAGAGCGTGTGTTGCATGAGTGAGATGGTCCAAAAAAAATAAAGAGTCTGCTTTGTCCAACCCCTTTTCAAATGGTTTTTTGTGTATTCTATATTATATACAAATTATCTGCAACCACAGAAAATAGCAGTAATTAGCATTAAGGGATCAATATTAATGTCATCGTCTGTACAGCAAGTACTGAGCGTTGCTGCCATACATCATTTGTCGAATTATAAGTTTATGGTAAAAACATAGTGACAGAGCTTTGAATAGGTTACATTGGCATAACGCTGTATCAATTCTAACACCTAAAATGTCACGCCCCATCACTCTGTAGCTCACCTGGAGACGTGATTGAGGGTGTCCTCGTCCGAGCTCAACTCCATCTCAAATATCTCCTCGTTGGTGGACGTAGCAGCAGTTGAGTTGTTGGTAGCGTTAGCATTAGCAGCAGACATGGGCGGGGTCAGCTCCTCTCTGCGCGGGTCCCCCTTGTGCTTCTTCCTCCTCCGCCTCTTCTTCTTGGTGCTCACAGTGCTGGAGGTGGAGGGTTCGGGGGGGTCGTCCGGGTCTCCCTGGTCATCCTCCAGGTCTTTAGGGGTGCGCTGTTCCACCTCCGAGATCCAGAAAAGGTGGCTCTCGGTGGGGATCGGTGAGGTGGCGAGGTGTGCCGGGATCGCCTGCTGGAGAGACGTTTTGGAGCAAAGGTTTAGACACTCGCTAATACATACTGCCCTGCACAAATATAATGTGAGAGTTAAGACAATTAAGTCAGTTTGAGCTGTTGTGTTGTGCTCTACACACATTCAAAAAAGATTAAAGGATCTCTTCATCTTAATCTTACATAAATATGAAAATGGTAGCACCAATGGCGATTACATAACTATACTGGATTTTTTTTTGGAATCCCCACAGACAGATATCCTCTGTGTGATGCTGATTGTGTGGTTGCATGACGTGTAGACTGTATGAGTACATTAAAAAACTCTAGATAGAATAATGTTAAATAAGACTATGTTTCTTTATATCCTAAAAAAGTGACCTTAATCAGTCATAGGGGATGTTTGCAGATCGGCAAGTCTGTATCAGGCATAACCAACCTAGGTTAGGGAATCTCAAATTACATGCCAGTCCAAAAATAGTCCACATGTGATAATGCATTGACTGGAATTATGATTGTTTTCAGGAGGAGAGAGATGATATAAAAGTAAACAGATGATTTTAATTGTAATATGATGTTTGTAATGTATTATTAAAGACCTTATGACGGGTTTGATTTATTTAGAAATACAGTTTTAATACCATTTTATATTAGAAGAGAACTACTAAAGGTTTCAAAATCAGTTGTTGTTTTTTTTGTCTGATCCCCCCAAATCGAAATAACCCCATGGCAACCCCATGGCAACGCCCTTAGAGACGAAAAAACTTCACAGCCCTTGGTGACGTCAGAACGGGTACGTTTCAACGCTGCAAGTTGTTTACAATTTGGTATTCGTTCTTTTTTCGCGGATATTCAAGATGACAAGGCCGTGTACAGCGAGTCCGACATAAATACTAGATTGTAACTCTTCGTTGTCACTGAGATAGTCCAGTGGTTGTGTTGATGGACTACCAATCCAGATACTGGGGTTCAAATCCCACCTCAGACACTTTTTTCACTCTCAAACGGCAATTTATGTGTAGTGAGCAATTGTCACCTGTAGAGTGCAGTATTGTGTTGGGCATCAGTGGAGAGAAGAGAGAAAAGGCAGTCCTGTGGCATAGATCCATGGTTTTCAATGCATGGGCGTAACCCGCTATGACGTCACACACAGGTTAGAGCATAGACAGCTTAAATTCATGAAAAACACGTTCTTTTTATAAAATATAGGATATTTTTTTGCCGGAATCTCTTTCAGATTGACATTGTCATGCAATTTTTATATCCACATTTTTTTTTTTAAACCCGGCATAAGGTCTTTAAGCTCCAGATTATTCATCCACTTTCTAGACAATGCCTTTAAGTGCGAGAGATTATGTTCTCGATTGCCTTCACAAAACACTAACACAACACAGAGGCTGTTGTGAATGAGGTCATGTGACACAAAAACATGACTCAGAATCAGCTGTCACACAGTCACATTGAGTAACGGCACAAGCTGAAGTCATTACAAGTGTTTCCATCAGCCGAATACATTTGGAAACACTGGGGAACTCTGGCTGCATGTGTCGCTCGGAGGTCCTAATGTGACTCCACCATGTTACACAAACCTGCTTTACATTTACCCCTCCCTCAGTGGCAGAATCATAAATTATGTTTCTGCTGTAAGAGCAAAGCCGCAAGTGTTTTCATTTCTAGTCTTAGCTTGCGGTGACACATATGGCAGTGTGGTATTTCATGTTGTTATGTAGTTTTGTAATTGGTTTGTTGAGAATTTGTGACATTGGTTAAAGAATATAATAGATTTGCATTCACAATAAGCATCTTAAATACTATAACAGTTTCTCCCATTATTGTTTGTTTATGCAAAGAAAATGAGAACATCCAGTGGAGTTTTACTTATTTCCTTATAATGGTATTATAATGGCAAATGTATTAATGCACGCAAACGATCTACTACTATATCTTTAAGTCAAAGTCTTGCTTACATTTTGCTGCTCGGTCTCCTGGACAAAAAAGGCCTCTCCGTTATCCCCCAATTTCATTTGAAGGTCAACAGGCTCACCGTTTATTTCAATGTCAATCTGAAACAACACAAAAACACTTCAATAATAGCGGAACTGTACAATCAAACATCTGACATTCACAATGTGTTATTGGAAGTCCACAAAGCATCATAATGACGACTTTGATGTGATTTTGTTTTGTATTCTCTGGAGGTCAATGGGAGTCCTTTCATCCCACACTAGGCCTCAGAAACATGTTAATTGTCTGGGTGGTGTCAGGTTGCACTGGTTTTGCCAAACACACAGACTCCTCATTCACGAAACATGACACCACAACGGAAACCAGGAACTGGACAGGCCCAGGAAAGACTAAATGTATGAGTATTACTGGACACTGACTGTTCATATTTTTCTTGTGGGTTTTTTTGGGGACATAATTTGCAGATTCAATATTTGAGCAAAAGTTATAATTATTTCTTCCCCATTTACAAGTCTCTCCATGGACCTTACACCAAAGTACAGCAGTTAGTGCGATATGAACCAACTCTGACTCTGGAGCACAGGGACCCGCCTCCTGCTGGGGCTTGGAGGAGCACAGGGATTCTTGCAGCTTAAATCTGGAACAGTCTTCCTGAAAATGTAAGAAAGGAGTCTACTTTGACAATGTTCAAACCTGCACTATAAACAGTACTGATAATCTGTATATGCAACGTAAGGACTAGGTTCGCTGTTCTTTAGAAATCCAATAATTCAAGTTTATTTTGTGTGCTTATTTATGATTTGACCTTCACCTTGAATGTTTCTCTTGTTTTGTAAGACACTTTGAGTTGTTCAGTGTTTGGATCTGTTTAAGCAACTATGGTTAAAGTTGAACTCATCATTCTAATAACACTATGCAGGAGCTGGTGATTTTCCACTTGAATGTTTTGGTTATCTGAAGGCCGAAGCTACTGGCACCGTGGCAGCTGCTGATTGGGTTCCTCCATGGTATAAACGCACATGCACGCTGTAAAACTCTGGTCGTGTCTCTTTGTAACATCCATAAAATGTCTTCCGTGGCTGTACACGATCCCAGACCCCCGCCTCGTTTGTCATTCTCTTCATGTGTATGAATTATGCTAAATCCAATCAACTTTTTTAGAACGATGAAATAACGTTGCCACTGTAGGTCCTTTTTCGCCTTCAATACCTGCCCACTGCTGTTTCGGCTCATTTTGACCACTTTTAACATGGAACAGCCCAAACATGAACATACGGTATGTAATATACGTACACACCGCTTTAGTTCTTACCTGCCTGCTTTCTAAAAGACTCCACACACCATTACAGCTGAGAAACATTCATAAGACAACATTACACAACGCTCTGACACTTATTAATACACTCAAACAGCCCCTCCTCCTACACTCGATTGTGAAGCAGTTACCACGGAAACCACTCATTCATGCCTTTGCTCGACCACATTGACATTCGGTGGGTGTAGTGAGAAAGTGCGACAGCCTCCGACGGCGAGTTTATCTGCAATTCATCACCGCTAACAAGTAACAACAAGAGGTACGTAACACTGTGCGCAATACTGTGCCAGGGGAAATATCATTTCTGGAGGCTACACATAAAACAAATAAATAAATAATTGTATTTAGTTTTTGTCAGTGCAGCACACAACATGACTGTTGTTTCTTGTTTTTTGTTTTAAACATTTTCAAATGCTATTTTTGGGAGCAATTCGGGAGATTTGCATTGTTGTATCATTACCATTTGGTACTGACCTGCCTTTTGTGGTCCAATACCCGCTTCTATGATAGATATGTATTTGTTTTGCCTGAAATGACCTTGTTTTTCTACATGTACATTCCTCAATTACAGATGATTTCAGAGCTGTTTTTCTTACAGTGATAAGGAGGGTCAAAGGACAGTGATGATCCAGGACATTTATGGACTTTTATTTACATTTATGGACATTGGTCACCCGGTTTCCTATGGACCAATGCCTCCCATGTGTTTGTTTTTATTGCATTTCCTGTGTTCAATCATATCAAACTTTGATTCTCTGATCTGTTGTTGGCAAATCGCCCACTTTGTAAAGTTCTCAGGGACTACTGCTGTTGTGATTTAGGGCTATACAAAAACAATTTGAATTTACTTGAATTGAAGTGAATTGAATAGAAGGCTCGCCTCTCCACAGATACAATTTATAACTTGAGTGAAGTGTCATGCATGATTCCAATGTAAAAGCAAAGAAGGGCCAGCTGTATCAATATCAAGGTAAAACAAGAACATTTTGATGAACCCAAACAAAAAGGAGGCTCACCACCAGGACAATGGAGGAGTGCACTTTAAAATCTTTCAACCGCTTGTAAATCTTGGGCTCATACACGGTTCACTGAACGTCTGGATTTCCACATATAGCAGATATCACAAGCTAATCATTGTAAAGTAAACAAAAACACTACAGTTCGTCCAACCATCCCATATCTACAAACACAATCATTATGTTTCCAGGTAAAACATTCACTTTGTGATTCTATATTTATGTTTCTTTCTACCAGCAGTCTGTATTTTCCTCCAGCAGTGACTAAAAATAGCTCTGTGTTTCTCTACTGTGATTAATGGGACTTATCTGGGAGGCAAGAATGTACAGTAACTACAACAGGGAAAATTGTGGCATCCACCATCTGTGCTACAGTGACGCGATTCAGGCTTGGATTAATTAAAACTAAATGAACATGGGAGAATCAGAGCTAGGACAGGATATTGTTTTCAATGGGTGTTTTAAGAATTAATGTGTTGTTCATTGCACTGGAGGCTTCTTGGGAAAGACTTCAGCTGACAAAAAACACACAAATACTTACACAATGATGATAAGCTCGTCATTGAATGAGGTCGTGTAAATAGTTACATACGTTTCCAGAATTTTCTAGGAATGCCATCAATGTGGGTCACAAGTGGGGCATAAAGTATAGTAAACACATTATAAGACCCACATCAACTTTAATTCAAAATCAAATTAAACCTATTCACAAATAGTTCTGATATAATAACGTAATAAGCAACAGTACAAGTGAGAGCCTGCTCTGTGTGTACCCCTAACCTGAACCCAGTGACTGAAAGCACACATTTAAGACGATCCCAGAAACCCTGTTTACCAAGACCAAATTGGATTTCCTACTCAATCTGTGTTTTTTTTAGTTCATGTGACATCATAACATTTCAAAAAGAAAAGAGTTTCAAATTGTGGTGGAAGACAGCATAAAAATACCTTTCCTGGTAAATGTCAAAAGGATTGGATTTCTAGTCTAGTTTTAAGATAATGTCTCTGTAATTCCTGGACCAATCCATATACAACAAACAAATACTGTTCAACATTTAATTTGTCGCTGTTTTCTGGAGACAATAATGAAATAAACATACAGGATTTCAGCTGGCTAACATGATGCTGCAATAGATGGGACTTTCAGACAAAAATTTGGCGGTTTTGCAAATCCAATCACTATCCAATAAATTATCAAGAAAAATATTTGGACATTCTTTTTTTTCAACATTTCTTTCAAAAGGCACCTGCCCTCCAACTGAAATAGAATTCTACAACATTAATGCAACCTATAGTGAGGTTATGGAAGTTGCATGTTTAAAAGTGAATTGGCCAAAAGCAACTTATCAGTTATTGAAATAGTTGACTAATTTAGTAATTGATAAATCTTTTTGTAACCTTCCTCAGAGTTACTAAGGGTTGTATGATTAAAGAAAGTATCAATATTATCTTATCATTATTCTTATGTTCAGACTGTTGCTACATTATTATTTTAATTTTTATTGTGAAATACTATGTGAGCTACTGTGACAACGCAATTTCCCTTGTGGTTCAATAAAGTCTGTCTATGTCTAAATCAAACAACCCAATGAGTAACAAGTTATTTTCTACAATTCTCCAGGGGCATCACTTTGTTTTTTTCATCAAATGTTTACAAAATCCCATATTTCACGGATCCAAACTACTTTTCATTATCAAAAGTTGAGTTTCATACAGATGAGCTTCATACAGATAATACATTGCATCTTCCACTCACCACTTTCTCTTTGGAGCGCAGCACTCCCAGTTTGCCGAAGCGCACATGGAAGGGGGAGCACTGGTAGGTGCCGTCCCTCTGGCGGACCACCACCACGTCAATGCAGCCTGACAGAGTGGCCTGGTTTATGTCCTTGTACAGCTGCTTCACCGTGACCAGCACGTGCCCTGCCAGCTGCCCCACGTAGTTCATGGTGTCCGTCTGGAAAAGTCAATGAAGAACAACAGTGAGTGAAAAGTGATTGCGAGGTCGGCTGGACGCTCTCGTTTGTCCAATTACCTTGAGGCACAACTGATGGACAAAGAAGGCATTGACAGATTTTTGTTTCAAAAGAAGAAATTGATAAAAGAGGATTAAAAGTTTCAACCAGGTTTAGGATTGTCAAAATTCTGATTTAAAAAAATCCAAAGCCAAAATTTCTGCGCAGTGTCTGATCTCCTATGATTCGTAGGTTCTCTGTCGGCTGAGGTCGAGCCGTTTTAGTTTACATTGAGTTCTATGGGGAACATTTCTGGGGGGCCCACGTGAATTATTTTCCGATAATGACCTGTAGGCTATACATTATCCCGCTTATTATACTGCTTTGTACCAACTTAACACACAAAATAAACTTCAGATCACTTTTATGAATGCCAAAAGTTTATTTAATGACAACAAATAAAGTAGTCCCAAAAAGTTTTCCCGTTGCTCGGCAACCGCGGGCAACAGTTAGGCTGGCAACTTCCAAACTAGAACTCTCTGGAACTGCATGAAAACTGAACAAAGAATTCTGAACATCAGCGGTGAGTGACCCATACATAAACCTAACCTAAATCCATAATTCGATCCTCTGCAAATGTGTCCGAAAATGTGCCGGTATCTTAAAATGTGCCGGTATCTACTTCCGGGTTTTTCGGGATCGCCTTTTCTCGCATTACATCAGTGTTTTTGTCATGAAAACGTAAACGGAAAATTCTGAAAACTTCCGTGCACTTGTATTAAGACTGGATATGTATAAATTACTCTCCGATTAACATTTCATTGCGTTGATTGATTGGCATTTGCGTTTATTGAGCGGCCAGAACTACTTCCGGGTTTTTCACGATCGCTTTTTGACGCAGAGAAATAGTATTTTTGTCATAAAGACAAGACCAGAAAATTCTGAAAATTTCCGTGCACGTGTGTGAAGAATGTATATGTATAAGTATTCTCCGATTAACATTTAAGTGTGTTGATTGAGCGTGGCTAGCTCCGGAGTGGCCGGAACTACTTGCGGAGTTATCCACGCATTTGAAAGACAAGCAGAGAGTGCGTTGCCATGGGCAGCGGTCATTATTGTTTTGAGAGGTCCGTTATAGAAAATAATGACCGGTAGAACGTTTTGAAATTACATTCAAATCAATGGAGCGTTCTCCTGCTGCTGTGAGGAGCTGTATAATAAACACAGATAACTTTGGTCTTGTTCGTTGACAGAAGCTTGATAACATCCATTTCGGCATTTCGCACTTGACAAACCAGTAGTCTCTTTCGCAGAGAGCTAGCCAGCAACAGGCTAACAGGCAGAAAAAACCAAACAGTTGGGGGAGGCAAAAGCTGTTTATGTAGTTTTTCTAACGCTATTAACAGTGGCCACAGCTAGAAAAAAAGTAAAGTTGGTCACACAAATTAATCTAGCAACATTGATATTGCGTTTACGTGTAAAAAAAACAAATGAAATAACAACATTTTAATAAAGATTTTGTTCACTACCATCTTTTGTCCTGCCATCGTCCTGGAGGAGAGGTTCGGCTTTAAAACCTTTACTGCAATCCTTTCAAATGCCCCAAAGCCAGTTCCAAATCTTTCTAAGAAAACCACATACATTTTTTTTTAAAGATAAGAACAAGATTACCTCCAGCCTCTGAAGTCTCGGATCAAGCCTACACAGGTCTGTCCCAGTGCAGCCCCTTCACAGAAACATGCAGGTCTACAGACTGTGGCACAAACAGAGAAGATTTCCCATAACCTCCCACCCTGAACCCAGCGAGTGATCACCTCCTGTTTACCACCGCTCCAAATGCATAACTGATGTCTGCTTTTCCACATGTTTTTCCCCTTCGCAATCACAAATACCATCTCTATCTGCTTTTAATTTGTGTAACCACATTATTCATGCAACATTAATTGGCAAACAAGTTGACTTTGGTCTGAGCACAAGAGTTGGTAAACAAACTCAGCTGTTTCCAATGCAGCCTTATGTAACCTGCGCAATCACACTGACCTTTTGTTCACACAGCCATGCTGGGCCCAAACGCACAGTCAAAATATAAAAGGGCACATTGGGACGGATGCAGTATTTGATAAATCGACTGCTTTTCTGATAACCGTCTCAAGCTATAGGGACTGATTCATAAACAGTGAAGCTCTCGAGGATCTATTTATTCATGTTATAGTTTAATAATAATAATAATATTACACCTTACATTTCCAGGAAACCTCAAAGTGCCACAAGAGGTTACCCATATGGGACCCATAGGTCTTAGATCAGGAGTCTCCAACCTTTATCACCCGGAAAGCTACTGTCTTGAGACAAAATGACAGAGAGCTTCTCCTTTAGCAGTCCTTGTCGGTAAATACACTGGTGATAGCGAGCCTGAGATTAGGTACTGTCACCATCAACCTTTTTCATTTATCATCACATATTTGTTTCTAGCGCACAGTACGTTTGCATTTACAATAGTTGTGAGAATGAACTATTCAGTGTATTGTTTGTTAATTTCTGAGTCAGGATAGTGTAAAAATTCAATTGAATTAGATTTAAAACATAATAGAATTGCATGAATATGCTCATAATTCATAATCATATTTTTGTAAAAGAAAAGCAATCTCAACAGGGACCTTTCATATACTACAGATATAACTAATCCTACCAACAATTCTCAAAATGAAGCTAAAATAGAAAGAATAGAATAGAAAGAGTTTCTTTGCTGATAAACACGCCTTTACCTCACAGGACCCTTCCGTTCAAAGTCCTGTTTTACAGCCGCCTTAGTGTCATTCACAGCCAGATTTAGAAATGTTCCACCTGTAAAAGCAATTTGCTAGAGTCAACTAGTCATTTAGGAATCTTTATGGGGAACGGTGGACACATTGACCAGTTTGCTCAGCACTTAAGAGCATTATCCAAGTCTGGGATGTTCTGTATTGTAAAACACATGTCGATTCCTCATTTATTAACTTAAAAAAGGAAGGCAAAACAAAGTTTCAAGTCTCAAGAGGCTTTGTGGCTCCATTCAATAAACCTGGAGGGCATCTGCACCTAAAGAACTCAAACCACCGTCATTTTACTTTAATAGAACTGAATTGTGGCCAGATGGCTTGTTAAATACTCCGGAGAATAGTCTGTGGCGGCATCGTTTTAGCGGAAAAGAGTTGGAAAACTTTTTTTTTCCCCAAAATGACCTTTGATCAGATAATACACAGTAGGATCCAGAGTCCAAAACAACAGCTATGAATGTAAAGCTGTATTATTCCGATCACACACTCAGGCAAGATATCATGGCAAACAAAGAACAAAAATTAAGTAATCTTTTCTTAAACAGCGCATTTTTTGGACTGAGGTTTGGCGTGTCAAATGAATGATAAAGAAAAGAGGAAAGCTTCCTGGATCTCAATTGCAGTGATGGAAGTCAGTAGATGAGCTGCTCTTTGGTGAAGGGATTGTCAAGGTATTATGACACAAAAAAAGCCTAACCCTAACCCTAAGCCCTCTCTTATTAGTGAAAATCCTAATTATTATTTATCAAAAAGGCTGGATAAAAAGCAACTAAAAGCTACTATTGCAATGACATTGAAGTTTCTCCTTGTTTTGTCTAATGTCTATTGAGTTGACATTGAAGCTACACACAATACAAACCGTATTGTATTAACATGTGATGGCATACATCGTTTACTGAAGCAAATCATGAACTTCATTGATTTGTTCTGTCCCACACACGACTTACCAAAGACCACGATGCCCTGCGAAGCGACCGTGCATCCTGGTCTTCCTCTGGCTGGTATCTCCTCTGTCCTATGTCACCCGCTGACCTCTGCCTCCTCATTATCACAGAGTATTTCTATGCAAAATTATAATATATCATTACATTTACATAGAAAGTACAGCTAGTGCTCCTACTCTGCTGGGCATGAGCCAACAATGAATCTGTATCACGCTGAATCTCAGAAAAGTATGTCCTCCTTATCTACTGTAAGATACAAGATGGATTGCGCAACACCATAAACTTTGCTTCAATACAAACAGGACATAATGGGGTGTTGGTGTTCTTTCTCGCTCGGGCCTCCACCAATGGGAAGCCTCCTCGCAGTTGTGGCGCATTAGTGATAAGGGGAAACTCATTCGGTTGCAGCGCTGTGTCCTTGATAAGTGCTCCAGGAAAACCAGCAGTAACATCAGTCAGATGAGCGTTATTCATGTTTGTTTGACTAAGCAAAGAGGTTATTGCCACTGACGGCTGCGACAAACAATGACCTAAACTACTGGGCACTTCAACAGTAAACTTCTATTTCACGACTTAAGGATAAGTTACATGGATACAATATATACATTCTACGGGTTTGACAATAAGCATCAATATGTATTAAATATGTGATTACAGTGTAAGGGTGTAGAGACTATTAGGGTCATTGATAATCGTATGAACTTGTGGTAATTTTAGAAGAAAATATAATCTATTGTTCTCAAAGTGTGTATTCTTAAATATTTGCAACTATCACCAGTTGGTGGATTCTCATAACAACACAATACTTACTTTAATAAAACTGGTAAGTTTGTTGCAAGTTTTATGCTCAAATCAAGATATCTCTATAGCCCTCAAGCACTTATGAAAATAGAAGAGACATTTATAGACAAAAGGAGCTTCAAACACATTGATGTTTGTACAGTTTTTTTGTCATTTATTGTGAATATTTGTTTGATTGTTGTGTTTTTCTTGCAGTAAATCACAACTCTTCAATTTGAGATCATCATACAGTATGTGCATTTAAGTGCAGTGTTGTTTTTTCTTTAACCTAGGGATGTCTCGATTATATTTTTTGAATGGTTAGTGTTAAGATTGTGTTACAACCAAAACTACAGTGAAAAGTCATCTTTCATTTCTATGCAACCATCTTTTCTATAATTGAGCGAGAGATCAACTGCAATCGACTACAATCGCATGATATTTTTTTTAAATACATTTTCATGAATCGTGATCTGAATAATCACAAAGTTCGCTAAAGTTCACCATTATTGATCTGATGGTTAAAGACGTCTGTTGTTTTGAATTGTGCCTCACATTCCAAGTTACTGTATTTGCTGAAGCCAAAACAAACACTACTGAACAGGATCTGTGCCACTGACCCAATGCAAAATAAAGCAACACCTTCAGGCAGATCAGAAAGGAGGCAAGACCAAAAGATATAAACTTGAGACAGAAATGGCTTATTTACTTTGTGCAATGAGAGGTTAAAGGCACACCGCGGACTTTGTGACCTAAAGAGTTGACACATATGAGTTATTTTATATGAATACTTGGGCCAATATACAGCGCTTGACACTTGCAATGCTCCGAGCGGGGCTGCCCTCTTGAAATAACGCCCATGTAAGTTTCGAGCAGACGGACCGTCTGCCACCAGGTCACGTGACTTGGAAGAAAGACTTGCTTTACGGCTACAGGCGCTGATATACTCATGGAGCTAAGGCTTTTGCTACTCATTTTTCACCTGCTCGACTCCTGGTCATGGCTGAGGCAAGGAAAAATTTTAAACCTTCGGAGGAGGCTAAAAAGAGGAAACGCGAAAGGGATCGTGCTGTAAGCTGCATGTCTGTATGAGCGCTGCTGTTCACCTGGTTCCTGGATGTCATCGACCGCAAAGATGTCATTCCACGCAGCACGAGCTAGACGCAGAACTCCCTCATCCAGGATATAGAAGTCCATGTGTGGTAGATTACTAATGCAGCGGTCTGGAGGCTGACCACAGCAGAGTCTCTCAATATCTGTAGGCATGTCTCTACAGTTTGAACACACACACCAGTGCATGCTGTCTGAATACACACTCAAAAGACACCGGCTGACTGTTTGTTGACTTTTGCGACAGTGCTGAGTTGCTTGTGGCCACTAGGGGCGCTAAACGTGAAAGTTGCAGGTCTAGCGCCCCTAGTGGCCAAGAGTTACACGGTGTGCCTTTAAGACAATCTAGAGAAGAATAATTTATTTTGAATAGTGTGTCCTGAGTATTATTTGTTATTTATGTTTGTTACTATTTTCCAGGACGATTATGGATGTTTATATATAAATCTGGTAAAACAAATTAAATAAAACATAATGGAGGATTGGCATAAAGTTACTGTTATTTGACAGGATTGTTTAGTTTATTTAGAGAAAAAAAACATTGACCTTAAAAGAGAGAGATGCATTGTACCAGGTTATAGCAGAGATAAGTTAAAAGCACCTATTTGAATATTATCTCAAAAAAGTTAGGTATGGAATGTTCATGCCAGAACACTGACAAAAACCTTCTAAATCTGAGTCTAAAAGTGCAATTTTAGGAACCAATGACCCAACCCTTGATGATTCCAATCCTCATTCAACTGTTGACTTTGAATCATTTTTATTGATAATTCGTTCGGGTCATACCATTTTACAGTGAGCCGTTATGTTCCAGCCCATGTCTTTACAGAAGAATACACCAGCCGTGCGTACTTTATATAAACAAAATTGAGTCATAACAAAGCATTTCTGAGGCCCACTTAAGTCCATGAACTTAGACCCAGAGGATTTTTTGTTGATCCAAAGCAGTCCTGCTTTGACAACGCCACAATCTCTGAGCTGGTTGACCAAGCACCGACCAAACACGGGTCACATTCCACTCATGTTACTAGTAGAAACAATGCAAGCTTTAAGAATCTGTGTAAAATAAACCTCTCCCGCCATACCTGTACTCTCAAAACATCAACAGTACAACTTTTTGATTTTGGTTTGGTCTAGAGTAGTCAAAAATGTCGTTGTTTCAGTCTTGCACAATTTGCTGATAAGAGGAGTCATGGCATCGCTTTCATATTAGGGGAAATACTAGAACTTTTGTCTTAGAGCCAGGGTGTGTGTATGTGTGTGTATATGTTTATGAGATTGTAGTGTAAGGCTTCTTGGCTCATTGTATATAATTCAAATATTGTTTGTAGTATAGTAGAGTGAACATGCAACTGTGTGTATCCCCTCGCAGTAGTACTCTATATCCTGTCTGTGCAACATTTACATGGCCACTGAAGGAAAAAAAGAGTATTTTCAGAAATTGTATGTGAAACTGACAAAAGGAGAAGCCCTGAACCTTCAAAAGAGATAAAATACTACTAGAAATATGTAAAAAAAAAAATAATAATACTATGGAAGAGAAATGTAGAGAAACGTCTATGGTAAGCCAGACCTCTGTATAGAAATGTGTCCGTATTCAAGAGCATGAAGCAATTCAACTACTTTGACGCCTGAAGGGATACATCAAAAATAAATAAAGGCTTACCTATGTGTTAGGGATGAAATAAATATGCATCCCCCCCCCCTCATACAATTACAGGTCTTATAAAAGCAATAATCAACCATAGCAGCGCCTACAATGACATAAGCAAAACCAAAGGAGACAATTATACACAGAACAATGTCAAAAAATGTTGTGTGTGTAATTAAATACGCCAGTCTTGTTTGCAACATGGCAAGATTAAAACAGGGGAGCTTATGATTGAATTGAATGGTTGTCAACAACAAACTGGTTGAATCTAGCTGCTTCAAAGAAATCATCGAACAGCAAACCATCAGTGGCTGCTACGTAATCCTATCCGAACCAAGTGTCGTATAGCAGAAGGATAATTACATGCCTTTAGGTGACCCATCCATTCAGCAATACATCACTGCTAACAGGCACTAGCAACCACACATGCTAGCTAACATTAGCCGGGGAAACCCAACCATCACAAGCGCTCACAGCCTCGTAAAAGCCCAGTGACCAGACCGCGCTGAGGCTTCGCAGCTCGGGCTTCACCTGTGTCGTTCTGCCGCTGGTTTCCGTCACTGAAGGATGTTATTGTGTTTCAGAGAGTCCCCATCGCTGCGAAACTCCCCCAAAGTCTCTTGACGTGTCGGTGACTGGACAACCGAGGCTGCGCTGGATGGCTGATCGCGGTCTGCCGCTGGTGGTGTTTGTGGTGGTGTACGCGTGTGTGAGGGACGCTAGAGGTAATGGTTCTTCAGCCTTCAAGCCCCGGCGGCCATCTTGGAGTTGTAAAAAGAGCAAATATGTCGAGGCGTAATTTTAACTATAATCGGTGGTACTAATATAAATGTAATTAGTTAGATATTACTGATTATTTTTGGTCCTGTATAATAATGTGTAATACAGTACCAATACCGGATCTGATTATTATATATATTATTGTATAAGTAAATACTTTCTTGCATTATTTGGTCCTAACAATGCAGGAACATGCCTTATTTTTTTCCTCATAAATAAATCTGGAGTTCCTAACTTTGTATAGTAAATACTGTGTATCCCAACAGAAAGAGTCGCGTTTAAGAAGCATGTTGTGAACAGATCAAGCTAAAGCATGCTGACTTCCTCTTGATCTGAGAGCTGAATGTCCTGAGAACCTGACCTAATGATGTGACAGAGCCATGCATGCAAAAGCTATGTACTCCAGAAAATACATTTTCATTTTACAAAAGCCAGCTTCTCTTTATTATTTTACAACGTTTTACTTTTGTTTATTCACTTTGACACTAGTCTTAGATAAAATGCTTTTAAGCTGAAAAATATTGCATTCCGGTATACAAGTAAGTGTATGTACAAAGTTGACAAAGAAGTAATAAATGTAATCAACTCAATCTTTTTTTTTTGTAGTTTCCATATGTAGGTATTTATATTTATTCTCTGGCCTCTGTCATATATTTAATCCAAAAGATAGCGTTTTATTTTATTTTTTCTAGTAAGATAGACAGCATTCACAAAATGTTAGATGCCTCTATGTTGGGTCCATAGGGCAAAAACAACATGTTACAATAGATACAAGTTAGGTACCTCAGCCTATATGAGTTATGTTTTGGATGTAGTTATTCATAACTACATACTAACTTGAGAGGGGTGTACTCTAGTTTTATAAAGCAGTGTGTTGGCAGCGGTGGTTATGGAAAGGCTGATGGTCGCTGGTGTGTAGAGCCTCACAGCGGCGGAGAGGCGCAGAGCTGCAGAGTATGTTCCCTGTTTCCTGTACGCCGTAACCCTGGCCGTGTCCAATACTATTAACAGATGAGGGCTACGACC
Source organism: Knipowitschia caucasica (assembly GCA_964034765.1). NCBI lineage: Eukaryota > Metazoa > Chordata > Actinopteri > Gobiiformes > Gobiidae > Knipowitschia > Knipowitschia caucasica. Next base: position 23,530,685 of record OZ035836.1, on the reverse strand, counting down.
AACATGAGTCAGGGCTGTTGGTCATCATGAGACAGAGTTTATGAATGGTGGAAAAGTGAATGAGACTGAGTTAGAGGACATCATTTATAACAAAAAGTTAACACTGTAGTTTATTTCTTCAAATCATATGATTGGATTTATTGTCATTTACGTCATAAGGTGGGAGGTGAAACAGAAACTTAAAATACTATAAGCACATGGTATGGCCTATGGGGTATACGTGATGTATCCTAGTTTGAATGAACTTGCAAGACAACATACTTATCCCTCTTCACATTTTCTTGGTATGACTTCAATAAGTTTAACAACCCAACAGTTACTATCAGCTTTGAGTGACACACAAATGAACACGTTTCAGCTGTATTTCCTGCTCCACCTCTTCTGTCAACTGTTGACACAGAACTACTTGCAGACACGACAGAATGACAGATGAAAAACATGTCTCCCATTCCACTATTCACGTTTGACAACACTATTTCATATTTAAAGCAAAGTAAGTGGTTTTACATAACATAAACATATGATACAAGCAATGTATTTGGCATAAAATCATGAGCTTATAGTATTTGAAGGGAGTTATTGGCCTCTGGTAAGAAACAAAGATTAATAACAGAAAAACCATGTCCTTAAACTTAAATTACATAGTGGGCAAACTGTGAGCAATACCTTCTTTATCACATGACTATAATATTGACCAGCTCTGTCCAAAGCCCTGCAGCCCAGCACATGAAAGAATGAGGAGAGCAGTGTGTACAGTGTGTGTACTGTTTATTCAGACTGGTCTGCACATCAACATGTGCAGGTAAAGGCTTTGGAGAAAACTCAGTCTCTCATTCTCTTGTTGCCATGGATACTTTGATCTTTAGTCTTTCTTGCTCTCCTCTTCATCTGGGTTGTATACACTGACAGTGAACTCGCCTGCCTCTGTGCCGTACTTGTTCTTGACCACAAGAGCATATTTTCCGGAGTCAGCTGTAGTCACTGCGGCGATGGTGATGGAGGCAAACTTTCCATGCTCAAACTTGAGTTTGTAGCGGTCGTCAGACACCAGCTCTCTTTCGTTCTTTGTCCAGCTTACCTCTGGTGCCGGCTCGCCCCACACATTTCCAGTCAGGTTCAAAGACTGTGTGAATCAAAAATGTGGTTTACAATGTTTACAACACAACAGCTTTGTCAGTGTGTAATACTGAAATCACTTACCTTGCCCTCTTGAATAGCAACAACATCTGGCAGACCTCCAACCACACGAGCACGATCTGCACAGAAAGAACAAAGGCAGTTCAACAATTGTTTTATGACTCAACGGCAGTGAGTAAGTTCCAATGAACAAAGACACAAAATAACTGTCACTTACTTCTCTCAGCGATTGCTGCAGCTCTGTGGAAGGAAACACACACATTGTATGAGTGTCAACAGAAAAGCTTATCACAGTTGACAATATGAGGAAATGGGTGGACATGAGGTTCTAGATATCACTGGACTATTTTAAGTCTGTTGTGAATATCACTTTCTTGTGCAAACATCCTTGTGCAAAAACACAGAAATCTCTACTTACTTGAGCCTCTGGAACTCCTCAAATGCCTCTTCCCAGGCTGAAAAAAGAGAAACACAGTTGCATAAGTTTCTAAGTCAAGCAAAAGATAAGTTAGCAAATAAAAAAGAAATGTCTGCCTCAAGGTGAAATTAATAAACAAGCAAGAATTTGAACTCTATGCATATTTAGAATAAGACAAAATAATATATAATTTTTATTGTATAAGTTGGCGCTCTACTGTCATATTATATTCAAATCATAAGCATTTTTGTTCACCAAAGGCTGTTTTAAAACCCTTTTTAAAACAGCTGTAGGGCTTGTGTTCCAAAGTAAGGAAATACCGTGCATGAATCTGGTTGAGTGATCATTGCCTGGTTGTTGAATAATCCTGCCTTGCGTGTTCTGAACTGCCTGTGGCTTTAAGTAATGTCGTTATAATTGTAGTTTAGTTTTCTCATGTGTATGCCTAACGTATCCTTAAGGAGTGAATGTAAGTTTTACAACTTCTTTTTTTTAAAGATTGCAAACCTTAGCCACCGGATATGTTTTTGGATATTCCATTTTAATGTAAACTGTGCAAGTGCTTTAGTAAAATGGGTGGTCTGAATAAGAGTGCACGTGTGTGTGTGCGTGTGTGTGTGCGTGTTCGCGTGCGTGTGTGAGATGATGTGGCCAACCTTTGCCGCTCAGATCGAACACTCTCTTGACTCCGTCTTTGCCGTCAAAGATGTCCATGGTGTATTTGCCCTTGTCTTTCTCAGTCGGCTCATTGATCTGGAGCCAGAGCTGCTCCCCAGTCACTCCGGACTTCAGTCTCTCAGAAGCAGCAATCTTAGTGTCTCTACCGGGACACAGCAGGGTCAAAAACGTTCAACAAGTAACATCTGTTTCATGATTACAAACAAAAACAAATGCTATGAAAATTAATTTTACAAACTGAAAGATAATGAACTGTTTAATTAAAGCAGGAGTATCCACCTTATCTCAGTAAGACTTTGGTTAACCAGATTTCCCTAGTTTTTTGACAAGATCTAAGCTTAAAATGAGGTATGACATGTCCAAGCTGGAGTTGGCTGAATGATAAATATTGAATTGCTCACGAGTTTCATAAACGTCATGTACAGAAATCACATAAATCTCGGTATAGTTAAACTCAGTCAACAACTAGATTGAAGAGGCACTGGGTTTTAAGGCTATAGTGGAGGAGCTGAAGTTGGCTGGATGACGCAGTGAACTTGTGTCCATGACCTCAAAAGCAGAGGGTGACAGGGTCTTCAGGCCAGACTTTGGATATGCCTGAATCTTTCAATGTATTTCATCTATTAGTGATGAGTACCAAGGTTTCTCAACATCCAAAGTAGAAAATGAACAGTTAAGTCAACATTTTTGTCCAGAAAGACGACTGTATCAGAACATTTACAAAACAATTGCTTTTATAAGGTGTAGCTAGCAGAACTCATCCAAAATAAACTATGGATAGGCCACCAATTATTGACTTCCGGTAATGTTATCACAATCATTCAGAAAATAGAAATGTATGTATAAATAGGAGCTAGTACTTTTATACTGATAACTAGGGCCACAGGTGACTTTTTGTCAATGGAGCTTTTTTGGGGCTCATGCCAGGCTAACACATGCGCAAATGCGTTTATTTACATTTTCCTGCCCCACAGCCATTTTGAAAAAGCCCCCAGAAGGCAAAAGTGGTGGCACATTAGTTTCAACTGCAGAGATAGGCGCGACAACCTATTCAAAGTCTTTAGCCGCAACAGTAAAGTGAAAATTAGAAGTGCCAGGTTGTGTTTAATCCGACTTTTCAAAAACAAAAAGGGACAATTTGCTGAGGGGCACACAACACAAAATAAATGAACGATAACTACATACTAAAATAAAATAAATCTCTAACTCAAAATCTCTCAAAATCTAGCTTGAGCGTGAAAAAGGAAGCAAATCTAAAATCTCCAACTTTAGCATAATGAAGAAGCAAGAATTGAGTACAAAATCTCTGACTTTAGCATAAGATAGAATTGGTCCATATTAAAAAAAAAATACATATATTGAAATACTTACTTGTGCAGCCATCCTACGCGCAGCTCCTCATTGTAATAGGTTATGTTAGAATGAAGGATCAGTCCATGTTCAGTGCTAGTGATTTGGACTTCAGTAGAGGAGTTGGCTGGAAGGATACATAATCAAATGCATGAATGAGAAGTTGGCCAACAGACATGCATGATAAGAAACAGTGTGAAGAGGCTCACCAATTACTCTGAACAACTCATTCATGACCGCTTGGTAACCTGCAAACACAAGGATGACACATCAAGGACCAACAATACTTTATACATGCACAAGAATTAGCAAGTACTGTATAGAGCTGCAAGTTTTACCTGCGTCTGTCATGTTATAGATGCTCTTGTCTTTGCCTCTATCATCCTTCAAGAACACCTCGTAAACTCCAGCGTCCTTCTTGCTAATCTAAAATTTGAAATACCATCAAGTAAGTAACAGATGCATACAGCCGGGTTCCCTTTTTAAACAAAAGAAAAATACACTTTGGACATATATACGACAGATATATTAGGACAGGAGCGACAGAGATCCCCTATGCAGAAAAGGCAAAGCTTTCCCGTGCGTGGGATGATACATAGAAGAGACAAACAAGACGCAATGACAGACGATGAACTTATGAAAGCATGTTTGTGTCCAGACTTTGGGTCTTGGTCCTTTGGGGACTCCCTCTGCGGCAGGCTTTTGGCGAGGCTTTTCTTTCTCTTTGAGCTTTTCTTGCACATTAACCCACTGTGGATTAGACAGATAGCAGTTATTGCTGGAGCGAATGACATTAGTGGCGATGAGCATGCACTTGTGCCAACACCCCCTGTGTAGGTGTGCATGTGTAGGTCTGCATGTGTAAGTCTGCACGTGTAAGTACATGTGTAGGTCTGCATTTGTGCGTCTGCATGTGTAGGTCTGCATGTGTAGGTGCAAGTGTAGGTGCATGTGTAGGTCTGCATGTGATGGTCTGCATGTGTAGGTCGACATGTGTAAGTCTACATGTGTAGGTCTGCATGTGTAGGTCTGCATGTGTAGGTCTGACTGTGTAGGTGCATGTGTAGGTACATGTGTAGGTCTGCATGTGTAGATCTGCATGTGTAGGTTTGACTGTGTAGGTGCATGTGTAGGTGCAAGTTTAGGTCTGCATGTTTAGGTGTAGGTGCATGTGTAGGTACATGTGTAGGTCTGCATGTGTAGATTCATGTATAGGTCTACATGTGTAGGTCTTCATGTGTAGGTCTGCATGTGTAGGACTGCATGTGTAGGACTGCATGTGTAGGTCAACATGTGTAGGTTTGCATGTGTAGGTCTGCATGTTTAGTTCTGCATGTGTAGGTGCATGTGTAGGTCTGCATGTGTAGGTGCATGTGTAGGTTTGCATGTGTAGGTCTGCATGTGATGGTCTGCATGTGTAGGTCTGCATGTGTAGGTCTACATGTGTAGGTCTGCATGTGTAGGTCTGACTGTGTAGGTCTGCATGTGTAGGTCTGCATGTGTAGGTCTACATGTGTAGGTCTACATGTGTTGATCTGCATGTGTAGGTCTGACTGTGTAGGTCTGCATGTGTAGGTCTACATGTGTAGGTCTACATGTGTTGGTCTGCATGTGTAGGTCTGACTGTGTAGGTCTGCATGTGTAGGTGCATGTGTAGGTCTGCATGTGTAGGTGCATGTGTGGGTCTGCATGTTTAGGTCTGCATGTGTAGGTGCGTGTGTAAGTGCATGTGTAGGTCTGCATGTTTAGGTCTGCATATGTAGATCTGCATGTGTAGGTCTGCATGTGTAGATCTGCATGTGTAGGTGCATGTGATGGTCTGCATGTGTAGGTCTGCATGTATAGATTTATGTATAGGTCTACATGTGCATGTGTAGGTCTGCATGTGTAGGTCTACATGTGTAGGTGCATGTGTAGGTCTGCATGTGTAGGTCTGCATGTGTAGGTGCATGTGTGGGTCTTCATGTTTAGGTCTGCATGTGTAGGTCTGCATGTGTAGGTCTGCATGTGTAGGTCTGCATGTGTAGGTCTGCATGTGTAGGTCTGCATGTGAAGGTCTGACTGTGTAGGTCTGCATGTGTAGGTGCAAGTTTAGGTCTGCATGTGTAGGTGTAGGTGCATGTGTAGGTCTGCATGTGTAGGTGTAGGTGCATGTGTAGGTCTGCATGTGTAGGTCTACATATGTAGATCTGCATGTGTAGGTGCTTGTGTGGGTCTGCATGTTTAGGTCTGCATGTGTAGGTGTGTGTGTAAGTGCATGTGTAGGTCTGCATGTTTAGGTCTGCATGTGTAGGTCTGCATGTGTACAGTAGGTGCATGTGATGGTCTGCATGTATAGATTCATGTATAGGTCTACATGTGCATGTGTAGGTCTGCATGTGTAGGTCTGCATGTGTAGGTCTGCATGTATAGATTCATTTATAGGTCTACGTGTGCATGTGTAGGTCTGCATGTGTAGGTCTACATGTGTAGATGCATGTGCAGGTCTGCATGTGTAGGTCTGCATGTTTAGGTCTGGATGTGTAGGTCTACATGTGTAGGTCTGCATGTGTAGGTCTGCATGTGTAGGTGCATGTGTAGGTCTGCATGTGTAGGTGCATGTGTAGGTGCATATGTAGGTCTGCATGTGTAGATCTGCATGTGTAGGTCTGCATGTGCATGTGCAGGTGCAGGAGAGTCCATCTTGGAGGATGAAGGGTTCCAATTTAGTGGTGGAATTCAAATATATGCTATTCAATACAAACGTAACATGGTTAAATGCTTATGAATGATGACGCCAATAATAAATTACATGAAAGAATAAATAATATGCTTTTTTTGCATTTTGGTCATAAAAAACCTAATGAAACTTAACCTTTTTTTAGAAGAATTAATAATACTGGTATATGTAAAGAATAAATGCATGGCGAAACTGGGTTAAGATGGGATAAAACTGGGATAAAATATACTATCTGCATGTAACTCCCTAGGCTACCACAAGAGGGAGGACACAGCCGTTATTAATCTGGATAGATCCAAAAACGACTTCAGGTCTGTTTTTGATGAGGAAACAATGTTGTAAATGGCTCAAATAATATGTATGACATGCACCAGTACACTTGATAATTAATTTCAACTAATACGTAAACTGTAAAATGATAACAACCCTTTCATGTAACTATAAACAGTTGAACCACACACTCAGAGTTAGTCATCTACGTGTGGGTCATTACTAATTAAAAACTCAACAGTTACTAAAAATAGACTGATGCGACGCTGGGAACACCCACTGCTGCATGAACTGAGCCATGCGTTTTGACTGATCCATCAGGTTCAAACGCGAGGGGAAATCAAGAGTATTTAGAGCTTTGTGATTCACATATAGACATCTAGAGTGACCTTATGTTGTATAATATTAGTGCGGATGATATTAGTTTGAGCTTGTAATGTCATGTGCGAAGTTTGCAACAATTAAATCAAGGGTACGTAACTTTTATTCCCTCATAAACAAACAATAATTGTATGTTCCAACAAGTGAACTAATCAGACCACAATAGGCTGTTTTAATCTTATTAGATCTTATTCATCTTGTTATAGTTTTCATGTTATATATACTTATATTTTCAACACTCAAAGATGCTTTATCAAGGCACAAATTGATAAGAAAGAAAAATGAAAAGCTAAAATAACCTAGTCTAGGCAATCAAAATGGGATTATTTGCTTCATTCTGATTCTATTTGTTCATGCAGCAGGAATGCATAGACAATTTATACAATACAATAAATTATAGAGAGTTTGAGATTTTTTTTTTTAACTTTTCTGTCTGAAAAGCTGCTCTTAAGATGTGGCAAGATTCAGTAAAAACCACATTAGAATACATCTTTTGTGGTTTGTAAGTTAGGTACCCCAGCTTTAATCTTACCATTTCTCATATAATCTGTATGTTCTGCTGTGTCAGAGAGGTGTTGGCAGCGGTAGATGAAGAAAGCAGAGGTGCATGAAAAAGCACTGCCTTTAGCCTTTAGCTGTAGCCTCTGCCATTTGGCCCCTGGTTCTTCTTAATAACAGCGCCGACTAAAACTCTCCCAACCGCCTGACCTTTCCAATGTTAAACGTTAGGTCGCCGTCCTTCATCTCGATCTTCGCAGCCTCCTCATCATCCTCCGCAATCTCAATGCTGTCCTTGGACCAGATGATTTCAGTCTCAGGTTTAATGTTGCCAATCTGAAAGAGAGGGAAACAATGCATTGAATACAATTTGTTAGGCGTAAACAAGAGTCTATTCTTCTTACCTTGCATTTCAACAACACATTGCATTCAGAAGTAACAGTGAAGCCAAGGTACTCCACAAAGTGAGGACCTGTGGGTGGTAATATGACACATATGCAACATTATGGGCTTGAACGCAAAAGAAGAATCTATCTATATCCGTGAACCATTTTAATAGCAGATCCCTGGACCCCTGGGGCAAGCAGCACTGCCACCCGCTACCACAGAATAGAAAAGCATTATTCTCCAAAATTATGGAGTACTTAACTTTTTGTTCTTGTTGCATAAATACATGTGTGTTTGTCCCAACAGAAATAGTTTGGGAACAATGCCATTTTTTAACTTAGAAAACGGCATATATTTTGCATACATTTTCCCAAGTGCAAGAGTTTAATATCTTTATTATCTTTGTAATGTTATTATTACCAATAATAATGAATAATAGATCTTGTTTGATCCTTGCCTAACCTAAGTACTTATTTCTACACGCAGGACAATCTTATCCATATTTTAAACTGAGAGAAACTGAGTGATGTGACAGAGGCCAAAAATACACAGAACTACTGATAGAAAACTCATGAACAAAACTGTTTTGAGAGGGAGGAGCTACAGTAGTTACATGGATTTTATTACCGCACTTTCTGGTCTATTCTGACAATAAACAAGTGCACTATAGCTTCTAAAACTTGATGTCGAAGTCAAAGTAATAAGTCCATAAACTCTGCCCCCACAACTCTATTTTCGCAAAAAGTAGCGGCGTATTGTACGGTACAAGTCTTATTTTTGTGGTTTCAAAGTTAGATACTCCAGCTTTAAAGTTGTTGGTTACTGTCAAAATGTTCAGAGTTTGTCTTAAAATCTTTCGTCTCACCTTGTTTTCTGACCCATTCTGCCCTCTCGAACTCGGACTTCTTTTGAAGCTCCCTGAACTCTGCAACAAAGACGTGCATAAAAATAACCTTTATGATTTTCTTTTTTTTTTCTTTTAAACCCAGCAATAAGTGAATGGCGAACGGGCAATAGCAGTAGTACTGTATGACTCATTGCAGGAGAAGCAGAAAAAAATCATGAATGAAAAAAATCATTGCAAATACATTCAATGAAATGGTGGATCACTACTGCCCCTCTGTGGACAAATGTGTGAACTGTATTTACGCTTTAATTTGACTGTACTGTTAGAATTTCTTTGATGATAATGAAAAAAACTGTAATCATAAATAACGATAATAATGGTAATGATAATAATAATAATAATAATATAATAATAAATACATCATCTTGCAAGTACATTTGAATGCTATTTCTTTTACAATGATGTCCTCAATCCTTCTTTCATGTCTCAAAGAGGATGTAATTCAATAGTCATATTACAAAAATAAAAAGCACCATTTGCATTGATAAACTTTGTATTGCTAAGTAACGTAATAAAAGTCTCAGCTCTTACCATCACCGATCATCACCAGACTGGTTGTGCCCTTAGCTTTGCCATCGACCAGTTTGAAGGTGAACGTTCCCTCATCTGTCACCTCTAAAGAGTCCATGTACATTTCAATGATCCCAGAAGACTTGTCGAAATTCATTGAATATTTCTGTGATCAAAACGACAGATTTTAGCCAAAAAAGTGAGTGGCTCAGATTAAATGAGTTCTTCTCTCAAAGTGGTTCAGTTGTTACCTTTCCCTGAGTAATGATGGCATCGTTGAAAGCATATTCCACTTCGCAGGCCGAAGTGCACTTCTCCACCTGGCACCAGAAACGCACACGGCCCTTCTCCAGCAGCTCCATCGACATCTCGTTTTTGAAGGGAATAACTATGGGAGAAAATGTCACAACATGTCTGTAGGAATCAGAACTGCTGCTGCACATAAGCATATACAGGGCTTTAAGGGTACAATGATAGAACGATAGAAAGGTTATTTACTGGGGAACTTGTGCTCATGGCTCAAATCCAGGAGACGCTTCAGACCTGTAAAACACAACGTTCATTTGGTTAGTACAAATGCTGCTTGTATAAGATAAGATAAGATAACATAACATAAGATAGACTTTATTGATCTCACACAGGAGAAATGTACATATTGTATACAATACGTATTGTACGTATTGTATTTGAAATTTTGACTCATGTTGTAACTCTCTGACCCCACATGGAAAGGCCCTGTCTACAAAGGGTACCAGCAATTCGTCTCAATTGAATCTATAGTATATTTGCCAGTGTTTTGATCTACTAAATTGCTTATATAAATTGCTCAATTTTGGCAAATGTGTTTTTCTCCTGTGTCTGTGGCTCTTCTCCTAATCTTCCACTGGCCAAGGCCAAAGTTTGATAACAGGGCTCTTTTTCAAAACAAATCTCAGACTCACAGCAGTTACCCAGCTTTGCCCTAGACGTAACATGTCTCTCCAAGCTGTCTTTGTGAAATGCGTGTGTTGCTGCCCTCTGCTGTTTCTACTATTTGTCGCATGGCGCTGGAAACATGACGCCGTGGCAGGAGCTCTGGTGTGTACTTTCTTCTCTGTCTGGTGCACACTGGGGTAGTCTTGCACAGTTTTCCAATGTGGTTTTACTGCAAATGGCAAGTACATTCTTCTGTATTGTACTATCTATGGTATGAAAATATATGGACAGGTGCAAGAATCAACAACATAATGCCTCAAATATTGATACAAATATTTATAAACGAGGTTTCAAAGTATCATGGTCATATAGGGCATGCGGAACTTCGTGCTCCCCCCATTGAAGAATCTTTTTTTAGACAGTGATTGATTTGTTGTATTTTTACTGGTATTATGTCCCAAAAAATTAAAGTCCCTGTGATTTCTGCAGTCAGTCAGACAGTCTTGAACAGGTCTGACAGTACAATAGCTCCCCTCTCTCTGGGGCCAGGACTCTCCTAAAAAAGATTCTGAAATCTCAGTGAGACCTTCCAGGTTAAATAAGTTGTTTTTTCTGTTGTTGATCTTTTTACCATCTTAAATGATGTGATGGAGACTAAAACCTGTGAATCAGTGAATCACTGTTTTTTTCAAAACACTAAAAACTGTAAAAATGGCGCTCTCTTTTGGCTGTTTTTAAAACTACATACCATTTGACACTACACATAGGCCAAACTAAAGAGTAGCCTTGTTTGGAGGAGGTATGAAGCAGTGTTTCAAAACATTACCTCAAATCGTTCTGCTTCATAAGTTTGATACTTGTTTCAAGCAGAGGGTTCGAGTGCAATATCTCTAGCTCTATCTAACACTGACCAAAGTGTTCAAAACTACCACTTGTTGGTTATTCTACAACTTGCGATGCATCATCAATAGTTAAAAGCCCAGACTAGTGCTTCTAATCAAGCCGCAAGATTACAGACTATGCAGACCCCCATTGGGCAGTAGTTCATTTGTTGTGTTTACTTGATATGTCCCAAAATAGTCATAGTTATAGTCACTGTGATCTCTGCAGTCAGTCAGACAGTCTTGAACTTGTTTGGACGACGTTACATGAGAGACTGTCCCCCAATCCAAATATAAATGCACAAATGTCAAGTGCTCTGACAACAGATTATTCATGCTGTTGTCACCTATGTAAGAAATAAATACTTATATTAAAGTTTTTCTCCATATGGCTCTCGCCCCACAAGCTATACTATTTCTATTGAGCTTAGTTGTTATAGTCACACAGAAGACTCTTTTCTGCTTTGAAGAAATATCAGCAGCAGTGTTAAATGCTGAATTGAAATTCTCGCTTAACAAAAAGTAAAATAAATGCCATTTATAATGTCAATCTCCAGGTTGAACTCACCCTCCTCTGTCAGGGTGTAGCTGGAGGAGATGCCTTCAGTGTTAGTGACCGCACAAGAGTAAGTGCCCAGATCGTCCAGCGAGGGAGAGTTGAAGATGGCTCTAGTTCTTGGGGGAAAGGGACAAATAAAAATGTTTGGATTTTTGTTTTTAAACATACAGTCCAATCCTTATCTGTATTTAGATGAATATTGCTAACCCGCTAGCTCAATGGAGACCAATAGAGAAGTACATTTTGGGCCAACTTGCTCTGGCTCCTACCAGTTTGTTTCACACTCACCATTTTGAGCTTTAAAAACCTGTAATTTGGTGCTCTCTACGTTTATATTGTGATAAGCAAAAGACTGAATAATAGACAATCTAATGGCATTTCCAACAAATCCTCCTTTTTTAATATGAAGTTAAGCATAGTTAAGGTTAAAATACTTACTTTCCGTTTTCGCTGATGATTGTGAGGCGGGAGGTGTCCGTGAGCGCGGCATAGTTTTTGGACCAAACAAACTCAGAGCCCTCGTTCATTTCGGAGCATTCAAAGATCATGGAGATAACACCATTGTCGTCCACATCTACGTAAATCTCCTTTGTGCCTTAAAAAAGAGAGTAAAGTCTGGACTATTTAGCTAAAAATAGAAATAGGTTATTATACAGATTTTTTTTTGTTTTGAGTGTCAGAAATATTACCGGTACGAGTCTGAGCAAGGATTGGACCCAGGTCAGCAGAGGGCCTGCCGACTCCAGTGAGATTTTGAGCTCGTACACGGAAAACATAGGAGGTGCCCGAATTCAAACCCGTGACCTAAGACATGCAAACAATATTAACGGCAGCACAAGTCAAAATGTCATGGCGCTGATTGCAGTGAATTCATTATTAATTGATCTGTTGATTATGTTTAAGTAAAAGGTTATCAGTCAGGGTTAATTTGAAACAAGATCTACATTTCTTAAACCATTCCCACTTCCTTAAAGAATAAATATTATTCAAAAATGTCAGAAAACTGTGCTGAAGTCATAGTGGTACAATGACATCATAATATTACACGACTGTGACAAGCCCTTTTAGACGGAAGTGAGAAGTCCCTGACATTAGTGTAGATGGATCATAAAAACTCCATGCCTGTTTCGCATGAGGGAACATTCTAACAAAAGAGATCAAGAGTCGATAGGATATGAGATTGTGTAAACTAGTAGTGTCTAGGATTGCGTGTTACTAATAGTACATAGTTAAACAAATGTAAATTATATATTGAACAAAAAAACAATGGCTCAATAACAGTAAAAATCCACCAAAGTGAAAGAATATAAGAATTGGTAAAAAAAGTTACATAATCATACACCTTTACTCAACCCACAAGTTCAGCCTATTTCTTGCCTTCAAATACTTCTTCTTGTTGGCCTTCTCGTGAACAGCCTTCCAGCCGTTTGCTCCGGCTGAGGCCTCCTTCAGGTCCAGGTAGTAGCCGTTCACAGGACTGCGGCCATCGAACAGCGGTGCGTCCCACAGCACCACCAAGGACGTGTCACGGACCTCCAGCGCGTGAAGGCCAACAGGGACTCCTGAGTATCAACAAATACACACCTGGTTACTCTTGTTCTGGTTTAGGACTGGTTAGATCCCAGTTCAGACTTGCTTTTGGCTTGCTCGTTCTAGTTAAAGAGTCCCTCCACATCCCCTTGGTGCATGTATGTATTTAAGTATGTCGATGTACATACTTCTCTCTAAGTAAGTAGAGGGAAGTACATACTTTTCTCTACACTGTACTTTTGTCCGTCAGCTGAATATTTGTAACTTTGATGTTTATTTTAATGCAGGCCCCCAGGAAGAGTAGCTAGCTTTTAAACTAATGGAGATCCAAATAATAAACTAAACTAAACTAAACTAAACTTTTACAAATACCCCTGAACTAGAACATTGTCAAATTGGCGAAAGTATTCCCTGTGCTCCTCCTTGTACGCCTGTTTGGGAAACATTGCCCTTCATAACTATGCAAACAACTCAATCATCACATGATCAAAATCTACAATACTGTACATCAAGTGTCAAAGAATCTGAATGATCATGTTAGAAATTGACTTAGAAATAATCTCGCCAGAATCTTTTTTGAATCGTCTTATCCAGTTTGATAAATGTTTAATCCCACTCGGGATGTCAAGACTTGAAACTTGAAAGGCTTGAAACAAGATACAAATTCTGTCTTCAAATAATGTAGTTAAATGTAGCTGCTGGACTTTTTTTTGTACCTGGGACAGTGATGGTCCATTCCTTGCACTCCACAGCTGCACTGGACAGAGACGGCCGACTGACTCCGGCCATGTTCATCGCACGCACTTGGAACTGGTAAACCACGTTCTCTTTCAAATTCTCAGCCTAAAATAGAACAATGGAAATATTTATCCTCAAAATATATTGTTTCGATTTTTTTGGCTTTTGCGGTATTTCTGGTGTTTGAAATTTTTGATTCTCTGATCTGTGTTGGCGAATTCAACTGTTTTGTTAAGTCCTTCAAGATAACTACTGTTGTGCTTTAGGGCTATACAAGAATGAATTGAATTGAACTTGAATTGGAAAACTTTAATTTGTATTTTAGTCCGGAAATATAAAACACCATTAGTGTCTAAAGGGAGTTATGATGATGATAAAATATTACTTTAACAACATTCAAGGCAGGGTAAAAACGGACAAATCAGGCAACACAGTAGCTGGGGTACTTAAAGCTGGGGTACATTACTGTTTAGTTTCATAAGCAATACATTTGGTTTGTCCTGACAAAAAGAGTCTTGGAAAGAAACATTTTGTGAACCAATCAGACCCATCTTAATCTTAGTAAAACATGTTGTATTTTGTATAGTTATAAGAAAGAACCTTGTGAGTCATTATTTGACACTTTGGGCTGTTCTCTCGTTTTCACTTTTCTGTCTGAAAATCTGACAGAGGCGAAAACGAATAGCACAACATTGTTTTAAGAGCTATAGGAACTAGTTCGTTTTTTGTTTCTTAACATAGTTGAACATTTTTGCGGTTTGAAAGTTAGTTTCTCTTGTTTAAATGAAGTCAGAGTAGAGCTTACTTTATAGGTGCTGGTGGTCACAGCCTGCAGGTTCATCTCGTGCCACTTTCCAGCCACACTTCCTCTGACCGTTCTGTAGTCGATGAAGAAGCCCCTGATGTCAGCTCCTCCATTGTGAGCCGGAGGGTCCCAGGCCAGGACCATGTAGTCTTTCACGGCCTCCACCACACGCACACTGGTCGGCTTCCCAGGGACCGCTGGAAAACATACAGAACATCCATTAAAACTAGGGAGGAGCGATCCTCTCCTGTCAAAGTAAACCTGTATTTCACAAATGTGTATTTTCACTATTATTTATTAACACTTTAGACGCCAAAATAGCAGAATTGCCACACAAGCTTCTAAATCCAGTGTACTTTATATACAGTGACTTGGCTTCACACAAATTGCTACCTATAGTTTTTGTATATAAAGTTCTTCTATGTCTTGTTGATAAAAGTAGTCCAAAGTGAGAGTGTCACTATTTGTCTGTTTTAAACTACATTTCTCAAAAACAACTAATTCATTTATTAGGTTGCATTCATGTTAAATAATTATTTTTCAGTTGGAGGGCATATAGGGGAAAAAACACCTTATAGTCACCTTTATGTGAAGGTGATAATGAGACCATAGTTGATATGTGCTGACAAAGAAGATGTGGAACTTTGTGACAGTTTTGTGTCACTTGCTATTTGCTAGGCAAAAGGACATCTCTGACTTTTGAGTGTTACGATAGTTACCATGATAGATGATCTACCCTTCATCACATAAGGCAGTTCAACTATCGGCTTTTTGTTATGTAGTGATGTTACAGGAATGAAACCTATTATTGCTTGACACCAATAGAAATATAAAAAGATTGTGCATCTACAAATACAGAGTGTGAACCAATCCACCAACTCTATTATAATGATACACTGTACATTCAAGCCTCACTGGATACTGGTAAGTAACTACTACATTATGTGTCTATGTATGTATACACTATCCGTAGAGAGACAAGGCCACTAATGCCATGACCACAGCAGCATTATGCATGTGTCAAGGTTAGACAGATAGATAGATCGATAGATTGATACTTTATTGATCCCCCATAGGATAAATTCAGATGTCCAGCAGCAGAAGACTCATCCAGGGCTTGAAACGTTCCATTTGGCAGCGCAGTGATAGGAGTCTGTTGCCCCATCCTTCTCTCCATCACAGCTCCCACAGAGTCCACACTTCTACCCATCACAGAGACACATTTCCTGATCAGCCTGTCGAGCCTATTACCGTCTCTCGAGGTCAGACTGCCCCAACACGCGACCCCAAAGAAATCAGCACTAGCTACAACAGACTGGTAAAATATGTGCAACATCTGACTGCTCACATCAAAGGACCTCAGTCTTCTCAGGAAGAAGAGTCTGCTCTGACCTTTCTTATAGATAGCATTGACCTGAGCTGACCAGTCCAGTCCGTGGTCTAGGTGGACTCCAAGGTGTTTGTAGGACTGGACCACTTTGATGTCTTGTCCATTTAGTGTGACCCGTTGATAGGAAAGGCTCCCGTGAAAGTCAATGATCATCTCCTTGGTCGCATTGAGAATCAGACCATTTCTCTCACTTCAGTCTGAGAAGGCAGCCACCACCTCCTTGTACGCGGCTTCATCCCCCCTTCACATGCCACAACAGTGGTATCGTCCGAGTTTTTTTTTTTACATGGCATGTATGACTACTGAGCACAAGAATTGTTGGTGTATTGTTTACTAAACAATACCACACCATAACATGTGCATGCAACATCAAAGATAAAATAAAATTAAATTAATTAAAATAAAGCTTTACTATACTTACTGCAGGGAACAGTCCAAAGCCAGAAGAATCGTTGGTTTAGTTCATGCTCTTACAACACAATACGCTTAGCCTTCAACTTGGCCATGCATCAAGATGTACCGCTAGAGTTCTCTATCGGCAAAACAAAGCCACAACCAATAAAAATAGTTAATATTAAAGCACAGAATTTCTCTTAAACTGTACGAGTGAAAGAACATGGATGTTAGCTATAATGCACATATGAGACAAATCCATGCAGGCATAGGGATGATTGCGCTCATGGAATGATGGAGGATACTGGCACTTTAGATAGATAGATGTACATACATTAATCTAAAAAAAACCACAAACATGAAACTATACAATTGGCCTAAAAAAATCTGTGTTGGCCCTTGGTCAGGCTTTTATTCAGATGAAATCTAGTGCCAAATATCCAAATATCCAAACTCCAGTTAAAGAAAAGTAATCCTTTGTTTGGAATACCACCATATAAAAAAAAAAGAAAAACAAATATATAATACATGGCCTATAATATGATATAAGTTGAAAGGATGAAAAACTTAAAAGGCAGGTACATTGTTATCTTTCTCCTGCATGGAGATGACATTCTAAAGCACATGAACTTATAGGCAGGAAGTAAAGTGAAAAATAGAGAAATGGAAATGGAGAGTTCTTACCAACAGCGTCCAGGACCACCACAGCGTCAGACTGAGCCGTGCACTGGCTGTAACCAGCAGCATTTACTGCCTTTGCCCTGAACACGTAGTTAGACCCAGCGGTAAGTCCATGGCACACAAACCTGAAACAGAACATGAGCATGGCTGAGCACTTTCACATTTCACAATCTTCAAATTAATAACTACATTTAATTTTTTTTATAAAATTTTATAAACAAAACAGACCTCAACATGATGCCTTTACAAAATCTTTACCACACAATGTTGCAGAACAAAGAGACAGTCAACCATCCAACCACCCCCGCCTCACACCCATTCAACACAGAGACAAAACAATTTTGGAACAAAAACACACACACACACACACACACACACAAACACACGCACACACACACACACACTCAGACAAGCACTGGCCAAAACCCTCTCTGATCCGTCACCTCTCTCCCACTACTCGCTTCTTTCTTCTAGGTTTTTTTAAACAGTTTGAAAGAAAAAAAATGAAACATGTTTTCTTTTGCACATTGAGAGCTGATTGGCTGAGTGATGGCTGAGGAGCTTGTTACATAGACATTATTACATTGTTTTTGTGGTTTCAAATGTAGGTACTTCAGCTTTAAATCATAACAGAATCGAATGTCTGACCTGGTTTGTTTGACCGGTTTGTTGTTGCATGGTATCCACTCTTCTGTTCCCACCACGCTGCACTCGATGTAGTATCCGGCCAGATGCTTCACGTCTTTGGAGCTGGCCCAGGACAGGACCACAGAGGTGCTGGTGTTCCGAATGGCCACCGGGACCCCTGGAGCTGAGGGCAGGTCTGTGTGCAAAGGCAAAGGATTGCTGGGAGAGATAATGGGATGGGTCTAACAAATCCCCCAAACAAAAAGTATATACAGTACTTGCTGGACAATTTAGGGCACTTGTACAAATTCTGACTTTATTTGCCATTTGCGGTAAAACCACATTGGAATATAAACTGCCTGTCAATTTTGCCAACATATTTGCAGTGCTTGAACAAAAGCTACAGGTTTTCATTTTGTAGCTGATGTAGCAAAGCTAACAACTGATTAAGGTGTTTTAGCACACTGTTGATCAGATAAATTCAATCTATTTTGACAATTAACATGCATCCCATCCCCACTCAAACCATAAACTCTGTTTCGGAAAAAGGCCTAATCAGTCATAAAATAAGTCCTGTGTATTTATTAACAATGATTTTAAATCAGAGGTTCAGACTGGAAGACTGGAGAAACTATGTGTGGATTTTCATCTTATCTCTATTTTCATGTTCCCTTCTGCATTCGTCATGCAGTGCTCTGCGGGGTCCAAGCTTCAAATCTTAACCACATTTCATGTAAAACATTATAAATTATGTAGGGACAGATTACTTGCCAACCTATAAATACAATTTTAATAACCCCCTTTTGAGTCTCTCCAGAACTGTGCAATACAAATCTTGCCTTGCCTTGGTCAATCAATGTGGAAAAACCCCAAACGATCAGAATCCCCCATACCCATCTTGTCCCCCACAGTGGTGTCGGCGGTGGGCTGGGAGGGCTCGCTGGTGCCCGCAGAGTTACAGCAGCGCACTCTGAAGTTGTAGGAGTTTCCTTCAGCGAGATCAAACAGAGCGAAGCGCGGAGACCTCACAGGCATCCCAGTGTTCACCCGCTGCCAGGTGTCCGTGCCCACAATGCACTGCAACAAAGGCAAGATACAGTGGTCAAACAGGGCGATTCTAAAGTCTGAAAAGACATTGATAATCAACCAAAATGTTTTTGTTCATCGTTGGATGTATACTTCGACTTAGCCACAAACTCATTTTGTCCCACTACCCAATACAAACATGTTATACATCTTCAGATTTACTTATTGTAGTACGATCCACACATCCACTTATCATAACTATAAAGAGCCAATGGCATCTATTTATTTAAATGTATTTTCTGAATAGAGTCACATTTATACACAATATGTGGCTTTCTTTGTACAGAAATGTACCATTTACAAGTATTTGTGGATGATCTAATGTACGAGAAGAGTGGAATTCTGCTGATTACAGATATGTTTCCATAAATGTAAATAAGAAGGTCGCATTGGTATCAACCTCAGAAAATTAGAATTGGTCATTCCCGAGCTGTAATTTATGATCTCCTTTTGCCTCAAATGTGATACTGCAGAAAGTGACGTACTTTTGATATAAATGAATTCTGAGATGGACATTTCTGGTTAATACAATTTCCATTACAATAATTTGAACCAGGGATTATCTGGAAGGTGGCAACTACTCGAAATAATGGTACTTGAAATGACAGTGCTTGAAATAACGGTACTTGATATAACGGATGGGGGATATATGAAAGGTGATGTCAGTAAATTCAAGATTTGTTTCTGTAGTTATTTTTTGTAGTCCAACTCTACTACAACAAGATTTGCTAAAACAGAGAAGTTAAACCAATGAGGAGTGAGCTCGCCTGCATAGGTCTTGCCTTTGAACATTCTCTCTCTTCACCATTTGAAAAGTATCTGACATGCACTGTGGCTACCTTCTCGATGTAGTACATGACGCCCTCGTGGCCTCTCTGTGCCGGGGGCTTCCAGGCCAGAACCACGTAACTTTTGGTCGCCTCAGTGACGACAACATCAGTGGGTTCACCAGGCACCACACCAGCTAAAGGACAGAAGAGGCTATTTTTTCATTTTATTCTATGTACAGATAAGGTCAAGTATAAAATGTCACAAAACATCATGAAAACCAGATGTATTACCAGTGGAGTCCTCCTCTGTAAATTTAATCATTCCAGTCCAAGGAGCCAACGGTCCAGCTGTGAAATAGAAAAAACATCAGGAAGTACAACTGGATGTTCATTTATGATGTTAGTCACTGACATTCAATGATACATCGGTCAAAGTTCCCCCACAACCTGAAGTCACACTAGAGTGAAACCTTCATCAAGATTGTTTTCTCATTGAAAACATACTAGGGGCAATTTTTAGCCTCACTCGTGTTAGTTTTATTCATTCAAATTGCCCAATCTTACAAAAACGCGATAATTACCCAGATAGGAATTCCACAATCAGAGGACTGTGCTGCTTTTTGTCCATAGATCGTTTTACGGTCAAAGAGGCAGCCTTCTGAGTGAATGAGATGGATGCCCTGATCCAGGCCCAGTGATGAGACGTGTGGGCTAATTAAGGCTTTTCATAATATCTCTGTACGAGAGCCTCAATCTTTCCATTTTTTGCATCCCTGGATTGAAGGACACATCCAAGCCGCACTCCTGCCTTCTCAATTTCTACAGGTATTCTGGCTGTGATTAAAGATTTCTTTGATAATCGATTAGTTGACAGATTATTCATTTGGTTAATTAATTAATCAGTTAGTTGTTTGGATGACAAGAGGCCTATGAATATTTTTTTATAATAAATACATTTTAAAAAAGAGAACATGTCTAATCGTTATGAGTTATTACAAAGTTGGTTGTGGTTGATATACATGTTAATCTGCAGTAATAATAGCTCTGTTGGGAGCTAATAAAACTCTCTGTGAAAAAGAAGAATTACTTGACAAAGAATTACTTGACAAATATTTTTGATTAACTTGTTGCAGCCCTAAAACAAACTCATTGAAAAATGCCTTCAACATTGTGATCTCGAAGGAAAAAAAAGTATATAGAATATTGAAGAATTTTTTTTGTAAATATTCCTAGCATGGTGGCAATGAAGTCAAGTCATGTCTCTGACTTGTTAAAAAATCCCCCTAATGTTTCTTTTATTTAAAGTCTGACCTCGGAGTCGTGCTCTGTCGGAAGGGTCCATGGCCACCACAGTTTCGGAGACTCTGGAGGGATGGCTCACTCCGGCCTTGTTCAGCGCCCGCACCCTGAACTGGTAAGATCTGCCCTCTGCCAGTCCAGTGACGGGGTAGCGAGCGTATTTCACAGGGATGTCGTTACACTGCACCCAGTGATGAGAGCCTGACTCACACCTGTACACAACAGGATGGTATACTGTAGTAACCTTTAGCAACTTTAACAAACATTTCCATTTGAAAGGGATTGAAGGGGATTTTAAAGCTAGAATACCTAACTATTTCTTTCATAATAATACATGTTCCCAACAGAAAGAGTCTGGTAAAAAATACAATGTGAACAAATCATGCCACAACAATAGTCTTCATCTTATTAGAAAACATGTGATCTTTTACAAATTGAATACTATTGAGCCTTGTGAGTCACAGTTTAAGAGCCGATTGGCTGAATGAGGGGTCATTTTTCCTTTTTCTGTTTGAAAAAAGTTGATCTAAGAATGTGACAAAGTAAAATACATACAGTACATGTGAAAACGTTTTGATTTGTACCAAACTGTGGGGTAAAAGTCTATGTGAGGAACTAGTAATGGATTTTGTCACATAGTTTGCATTCATTAAGTGTGGGGGGAATGTTGAACAATGAACATGTATATTACATCATATCTACACATGTATATGCATTCAAAACTAAAAAAGTCTTAGTATTTGACCTGTCAATGAAGTATCCGAGGATGGAACTGCTGCCCTCTACTGCCGGCTGTTTCCAGGTCACCACCACATAATCCTTATTCACATCCTGACAGCGGACGTCCAGAGGAGCTACGGGGACGCCTTCAACATCTGTCTCAGCATCTACACACACACACACACACACACACACACACACACACACACACACACACACACACACACACACACATGCACACACACAGGCACACACACACACGCACACGCACACAGAAGTGGAGAAAGTGCAGTGCATTAAGACAAGGCTGCAATTTCAGTTACAATGTTTTAAGTTCTTTGTAAACAGAAAAAGGGACTACAGATAAGCAATTTAAATGTGAGAGATTTTGAGATTATTTTGAAGATGGAATCTAGATGGATGGATCTAGTTCCAAGACATCTTTTTAATTTCATCATTTAAATATATTGACAATTTTGTTGTTGTGACTATTTTAGTTCTACTAGAAAATGTATACTCTCCTGATATTTTTGCACTGAACAAAATCGCAATTATACATTTTGCCAAAAATTGTAAATTGTGCATTTCCACAAAAGTGTTCTAACTGTGTGTGAACTGAACAGGACTATCACAGGTCTAAACTAGAACTACAAACTTAGTACAGTAAGTTAGACGATTTGATTTACATCTGTTCTTTAGAACTAAACCAGAACTAATAATAATGCATTTCATTTATATAGGTCTATTTTGGACACTCAAAGACACTTCATACCTCACTATTCTTTCACTCCACAAACAGTGATGAAAAAGCCACAGTTAATAATCTTATATAATCATTTGGTACAACTCACCACACACTGAAATAGATATAAAAATGCATGCACAATTATACAATAGCAAAGTGGACCTGTACAAGCCCACTGAGTGCACGTCTGATTTCATATGTGTGCACAAATACATATTCAATCATGTTTCTAAATTTATGTCTGAGCTTATCCATATCTGATTTCATTTTGACCAACTTTCAAGTACAGTATTTCAGAGGGATGAGTAGCAATGGGTGTCTGATGACGTTGTATCTCATCAAGAGTCAGAGACAATTTGTATGTTTGTAACTTTACTGTAACTTTAAAGTAGTGCGGCTGAATGTGAAGCGCAAATATAGCAGAAACATTCCACAGGAGAAATGTGACACCTGCAGACCGTGAACTGAGCTTGAAGGCATGTGAAGCCATATGTTCACGGGGCTTTACTTTCCAAAACAACGGAACACTGTTAATTATAGTTTCTTCTACATCCCCTCCATCCAATTCTTACTCCACAATATTGTTTTATTGTAGCGTGTAATACAATTGGGAGGTCTTCACAACGACATGAGAATGTTTTTGAACTGTTTAGTCTAGACTGGAGTGGTCAAAGATTGTTGAAAGATTTTCCCAAAAGCACAACAAACAACGAGACGAGGATTTGCAGATTTTTTTTTGCATCTTTTACAGTGTTTTCCATGAGACAAAAAATGTATTTTTTTGCTTACTATAGTTTCGTATAAAAATATCCACTTTTTTCCTTTAAATATATTTGTCCTTAATTAGAATCTAAACATTTAGGTAGTAAACATAAATAAATATGTTGTTAAAATGTTTTCATGTGTCCTTTTTTCAAGCAAACATAGTTACATTGGAGCAAACATTCATACATCAAATTTTCATCAACCGTAAACATAGTATACACACACACACACACACATACATAAAGATATACATAATTACATAGATACATAAATACGCAATATTTAACTGTTTCACCATGTGTCAATATACTTTATTCACAACTAAACTCGAAATGTACTGGTAAGCAGCACTGGTGTGTTGCATAGCAGAATAATCATTAACAGTAATAACAATTATAAAGTGTACCTCTGACAAACACGTAGGCGGAGTAGGAGTCGAATCCAGACTTGGTGTTGATGCGCAGAGTGTACATGCCCTCGTCCTCTTTGTTCAGATGCACCAGAGTCAGAGTGGCTCTCTCCCCAGACCAGTGAGTGTGCACCCATTTAGAGGGCTTCAGTGGCACCGCTGACAGGGGAGACACAACACAAACATTTGGAAAATATAGTATTGTTATATAGTGTCATTTAAAAGTCATTCTAAGGACAACTGATTCGAAATAGCTTTGGCCATATGCACCATGAAGCACACTGCAGACTGCTGAATGAGTTATTCTAGGTTTTCAAGATCAGTAATCTCCTATTACTGTAGCCACAGCTGCCCTGGGGCACACTGACCAAATAAAGGAAACCAGTCTGTGCTCTTCCGACCACCACCAGCCATTCAAACACACACCAGATTAATTCTAGGCAATGTAGGTAAAGTGTCTTGCCTAAGGACACAACAGCAGATTGGCACTTTACAGCCGCTGCCGCCCCACTGTGGCACCTGGTGTTCACATTCATGAAATTTGCTTACAAATGTCATTAATGTGATGTATGAATGAATATTATTGCAACAAATATTTAGCCTATATGCATTATCCATCCATCCATCCATTTTCTGATGGAAAATGCTCTACCAACTGAGCTACTGTCGCCCACAATATGCATTATATGTAAAAAAATATTTGTAATATGTTGTATACATGTGTTTTAGTAATATGTCGTGTACACATTTGTATAAAAGTTATCTGGCATGAATGATTGTGTTAACAGGGTTTGATGACATAAGTGTTAAAGGGACTGTATGTAATATGCTTAATGGTCTAAAGTCATTACTAATACAATCCAACCCTTGTTGAATCTTACAGCTCGTAACACATCCACCTGCTGTTTTATTAGAAACGGCACACACTCTGTGTGTTATGTATGACTACTTACTTATTTTTGCATTAGTTTTATCTTTTAAAAAAAATGTGTGGAGCTATTTTCTTTTCTTTTATTGTATTACGAACATCATGTTCATTGTATTTTTAAGTAACATATCTTTTGTTCAGAACAGGTCAAATATGATTTGTGCATGTCACCTGTTGTCTTGAGACACGCAATAAAGGTTTAGATGGATTTAACAATGAAAAGATTTCATACTATCCTATTAAACATCAGCTTAAACCCTTTGGGTTGACAAAGTAGTACATGTACTGTATGTGAAATTGTTCTTTTCTTTGTTGTGGTTGACAAATGACTGAAGAAACATAAATAAATAAAAACTAAACAAAGGAAACTGGATGTACTCATTATTACAGGCATTAATACTATATTCGTCTTTCTTTCTTTATAATTGACATTGACCTCTTAAAAACAAAAATACTTTGATCAGTACTCACAGTCTCTATACCAGATGACGTCAGGCTGGTAGTTCTTCACTGTAGGGAAGATGATGACAGAGCAGCCCAGACTCAGGGTCTCGCCCTCACGACCAAAAGCTACTTCAAACTTATCGATAATCGTGGTGTAAAAGGTGACGCCGTGCTCAGCGCTGAAACCATCTAGAAAAAGCATTTTTTTAAAGTCTCTGATGCATGAGAGCTGATTGGCTAATTGGAAACCTACACGTAAACTCCACTCAGAAATGCCTTGTTCCAACCGGAATTAAAACCTTCTTACTGAGAGGTGAGAGTGCTAACCACTCAGCCACCAGGCTGCCCAGAACAACAGAGCTAAATCACTTCATAGTATTTTTTCTGGTTTCAAAGTTAGGTGCTCCAGCTTTAACCATTAAAAGGAATATATTGATTAGGTAACAGGCCAATTTTAATCACTCTGAAGACAATGAAAATTAAAGCAATACTACAATATAAGAAGTCATAATAATAATCATTTACACTCCACTGAAAGATGATTGTCCAAGATTACACAACGCTTGCAGCACTTGCACTTACGTGGTTTGGGATCAAGTGGACCTGCTTCGTCACTGTCATGGAACCCTACAGTAAAACAGTCAGATTCAGTTTCACTTTATTTGCTGTTGGCAGTTGGAAACCACACTGGAATAGTTGCGCAGAAACCCCCAATGTGCAAAATAGACAACAAAACACAAAAGACAAAGAAAATCACTCAAGACAAGGAAAAACAAGTGCTAGATTTACCAATTAAAGTGCTTTGTTCAGATTGGTACGAAGCACAATCAGGTTGATATAAATGTGTTAAAAATGTCTATGAACGACACTTACGTTTGACAACAATCGTGGCCACGCAGGAAGCTTCTCCCTTCACGTTCAGAGCAGAGGCGTGGTACTGAGCCGTGTCAGCAAAGTCACAGCTGAAAACAGGAAGAAGAAGCACTTAATAAACCACAGTTCTTTTATATCAGCGGCAGCCTTGCATAGAAGACGTGGTAAGGTGAAGGTGTGTGGAGTAAGTTTAAGATTACCTACTTCTTGATCTGCAGGGAGTGCATGTTGTAGTTGTTCTCAGCACAGTACTTCTCAGGGTGGGCCTTAGCATCAATCAGGACGTTATTTTTATACCTGGAAAACAGTCCCGGTCAATGAGCAGCGGTGGCAAACTGTTTGTAGACGTTGAACATGAGTTAAAGTAAAATCTCAGTCACTTTTCAAACTGTGGAGAGAGAGTGAAACTTTATGAAGACAAGCACTCAGACCCACCCATGCTCAGCTTCCCAATTGGTTGATGCCCCTTGTCATTGGCTTAAAATTTCTCCTCCAGCAAATCTTACTGGTTTTAGTTACGCCAATGGAAGGGGCCGTTTTAAATACATTATTGTGGAAAAATACTTATTGTATGTAATAGTACTGTATTTCAGAGTTATATGTGTGCCTGCCAGAAGTTTTTTTGGTGAGGATGGTTCTAAAAACAACTCCAGGTCTGTTAAACAAATCACATATGACATAAAAATGGTATTTCCTTAGCATCTGACCCACTGATTCTTTGGTCAACTATTTTGTTGCAATCATTTTCTATATGCTCTTCTTTAAACGTCAAAATAATGGTGGAAGTCACTGAACATTACAATCATATGCTTTAACTCTGTGGTTGAGGATGAGCAGAAATCTCTTCTCACCAGGCAATTTTGGGCTTGGGCCATCCAGCCACAGTGCAGTGCAGTTTGACGGTGTTTCCCTCCCACACGGTCTGTCCACGAAGCTTCACTATGAACTCAGGGGCATGTGTCAGGCTGTCAGGGTTCATCTTCTTACGAAACTCAGACCACTCCTCCAGCTGAAACACAATAAACAAATGCAATATACCTCAATCAATCAATCCACCTCCATCTCCTACAAAGGCTCATGGGTTTATTTAAGGAATTATATATAAATATGGATAATGTTTACCTTTTAGCTCAGGGGTATGCAACTGGTCCTCAAGGGGCCGATGTGGCTGCAGGTTTTCATTCCAACCAAGCAGGAGCACACCAGACTCCACCCATTTCCTCCTGTGAGTTAGCCACAGTCTTAACCAGGGAATTGGGTTAAGCCTGGTGCGCTCCTGCTTGGTTGGAGTGAAAACCTTCAGCCACACCAACCCTTTCTGGAGCCAGTTTGACAGCCCTGCTCTAGCTCAATGACGCCTAAAATGACAGCGTTTTTTTCTCTGTCTTGGAACTTGCTTTGGCTCCTGTTGGCTTGCATTGGAAAGTAATCTCCTTATATCCTTATCACCATATAGGGTGTTTAAAAAATCCATGGTTTGGAGCCCTCTGTGAGCCTGGTATTCTTATTTTTAATTTCATTTGTCGATCCAGATATGAACAAGAACAACTGATGAATTGGTTCCTTCTATCCCTATATCTAACGAATAGTATGAGGAAGACAGACCAGCACCTCTCCTGATTGGCTCTTGATTGCTTGGTTGTTGCCACCCACAAATTTGAAGAAACTTGGCCCCCCATTCCCACCCAAAAAGCCATTGGGGTTTGCTGTGATCGGCTTCATCGACGGTCTGTGGTAGTTACCGTCTTTCCAAACTCGACCCGTTCTGCAGACTCCCGGACGTGTTTGGTGTGGCTCTTCTTCTCCACTTTGACCATTGCCTGGTGAGCTTCCCGCGTGAACAGGTTCCTCATGGCCACGTACTGGATGCCCTCCTCCGCCGGGCCGTCCTCCTGACCCTCCACCAGACCACGGACCACCTCATGACTGAAACGACAAGCCTCTATTCATCAAATAACGTGGCAATCTCAACCAAACAAGATATGCGGTGTGACCTAGGTTGATGAAAGTATGAGTAAGTATGAGAAATACTGTCGTATTGTCTTTTAAAAGACATGTGTATTTGTGTGTGCAGTTTTTTTATGTAAAATAATATCTAAAATCAAAACTAAAGCAAAACAAAACAAAAAAGTTATTTGGTTCTAAAAAAATTTACACAAAAATGTGTGAAACTTGCTCATCACCTGAACTAAATTAATTCCAGCACAGACTGCCATTTTTCCAACAGAAATCCCACAGAAAATGTACTGTAGATAAAATAATTAGTTAAGTGATTTTGGTCGTCTGAGAAACCACTGACCAATGAATCAACAAATAAAGGCAAACAGCCAAATTCTAATTATTATCGTTATCTAGGGGTGGGCGATATGGGTAAATATTTTTTTCCCAACTCCCAAAAACGATTCATATTTTTTTACATTTCAAACAAAAACTGAAACACATCCAAAAAGCCTTGTTCAATATTTAATGCAATTTATAAATAAAGCAGTATTGGCGTTTCAGGCACACGTTTGGCGAATGGGCATCTTTCCTGTTCTGATTGTATTATATGTATTGAAAAAAGAAAAAGAAGACGATAATACAAAAAAGCATATCTTCAAATTCACTTTTGCAATTTTTAAGATGAAGGTGAAGGGCTACTGTGTTGTGTTGTTCTTCAAAGTAACTACAGACTTTTAGCACAAATGAAATTCATTTTATTTTAAGATGTTTCTTTAGCATTCCTGCTCAAGTGAATTTTAACACATTCAGAAGAGAAAGAGGATGTGACAGAGTGAGTTGTGGTTAAGATCAGGGTTGGGGTCCACTCACTTGGCTCTGAATAGGGGTACCACGTAGCCGATGACCTCCTTGTCTGTATCCATTGCCAGAAAGGTGCGCTGGGCTCTTTTGGATAACAAGCTGAGTCTCACCACCTCCTCCCCCTCGGTCTCCAAGCAGCTCTTCAGGCTGACACCATGAAAGCAGTTAGAAACATCAGAAAGAATGTAATCCTGTTAAAGCCGACCTTAACTCGCAACATTGGTGTGCATACAAATGGTTCATGTTAATTATACCAAATGATCAAAGATGGCGCTGAGACTATGCACAATCTGCTTGTCAGGCTCACACTAGGGAACTTTTGCACATGTATTCCAATGTGGTTTTACTGCAAATGGCAAATAACTCAGTCTGAATCTGATGCAGGAATTCTGCTTTTAGAATCACAAACATAGAGCAACAGCAGATTAAAACACCCTGATACTTCATACTCTTAATGAAGATGAAGCAAGAAGGCTCTAGGTTCAAATACCGGTCGGAACAGGGCCTTTCCGAGTGGAGTTCAGTGGAGTGCAATAGTTCAGGGTGAGTGTGTGTTTTGTCAATGTGGGACAACGGATGTAAATTAGCCCATAGCTACGGTCCGGAGTGATGTGTGTCCTAACCAAATAAACAATAAAATAAAATAAATAAATGATAAAATAGATAAATCATTCTGTATGTGATAAAATAACTGATGGAGTCCTCTTTGCAATGGACAAATGTTATAATTTATGACAATTTGGGAATTTCTGAGCATAAGGCATTAACAAAATTGTACTGTTAGAGTGTGGAAAATGTATAGACTTTACATCATAAAAGCATATATTATTATGACAATGATATCAACTCTAACCAGTCAGTTAAAGATGTTAAAGATGCTGTATTTAATAACAGATTGGTTTCATATTTACATTGAAACTATGTTTATGCTAAAGTTAAATTAATATGTAATTGATGAAATATACTGTTGTTTGAGTCACAATACAAACTAAACTGAAAAAACTAAAACAGAGGATGTATGGACTAAAAAGATAACAATTTTCCCATAATGATATTGTATACCATTCTGTATGTATATTATTATGTATATTATGATATTATACATGTATATTCTGATAGTAATCATGTATAGTCTGATAGTATACATGTATATTCTGATAGTAATCATGTATATTCTGATAGTATACATGTATATTCTGATAGTAATCATGTATAGTCTGATAGTATACATGTATATTCTGATAGTAATCATGTATAGTCTGAAACATACAAATAACCCATCTTGTATTTCCAAATCATTCTCATGTTTTTGTCCACTAACATTGACCTCATAACAATAACGTCATTAGTCCAATACAGCAGCTTTACACTTGTCTAGCTCAGATCCTCAGGCCTTGTGGTACAGAAATAGCCCCGCAGTCCACAAATACCACTGGCAGTGTTTCAGCATGGGTCTGGTTCAGCCCCGGTTTAGAAAGTTCTGCCTGATTCCCACAAGGACTGACCCCGGCACTTGAAGGACTTGTCAAAGACCTCAAGTTGACAAGTATCATAGTGACACAAACAAATACAGAGAATACATGGACAGAATGGATTGAAAGAAAATGTATATTTCATCTTCACAAAAATGTATTGCTTTACCTAAACAACTGCACTATGGCAAATACTTTGGCTCATTTTGTCAACCGCAAACAAAGATTTTAATTAAGATTTTCTATTGAAAGGCTCCAACAGAGTAACAGACAACTCAGAAGTGAAAGAAAAATTAAAGTTTATACTTTGTGGAAACCTGTTTTAGGATATATCTCAACAAGCCTTGCACCGAATAGTCCTAGACTAAAAGATTTGTCCATTTATCTCAACAAAATAACTCAAACGGTCAGATTAGATAGAGAGCATTTTGCGAACAGGAGTTTTCAGGTCTTTCCACAGATTTAACTCAATTTAGATCTGGACTGGGCCATTCTTCGTGTTTAGGGTTATTCACATGCTTGAGGGCAAATCCCCTTTAGCTTCAGCAAGTTTTCATCCAAAATTGCTCTGTATTCTGCTCGATCCCTCTTCCTATAAACATTTTTTTATGCATACATTCCCTGCTGAAGAATATCGGGTCCATAGCATGATACTCACCCACCATATTTTAAACTGAGGATGGTGCATTTTGGGGAGATGAGCATTTATTTTTGTGCTATACATAACATTTGCATTTGTGTCAAAATAGATCAACAACTGCATTCTTCTGGCCACTTGTGTAGAGAAGATCAGTTGTTAGTTTAGTTTGCTCTGTGAGATATTCAAAGCATTGGACCTGTTTGGATAACTTTACCATGCTTTAAACGTGTCCAGTCCACAACTTCACCCATGAGTTCTATGGTGTGCTCCTTGGACTTCATTATGTTGTTTACAATGATTATTGACCAATACACACAATCTCTGAGGTGATCACAGAACAGCTGTAATTATACTAACAATACTGTGGATTATACTCAGGTGAGCTCTATCTAATTGTTGAGAATATCGCTTTTCTGCTGTATAATACATGCCCCACTTTCCTGTTTGCTGTTTTTCATAACAAAATCTTCTATTGTTTTACTTTCAGCTCACAGGTGTCTGTTACTAGCCTGGCCTTAGCCATCCGTACACTCCGCTCAGTTATCATTTCCTGCATTTAACGAAATGTAATTTGTACTATGGTGTGGTACGACCAGGCTAGTCTGTTACTTGGTTGTCAAAAAATAAAAACATGACCAAAGCTGCAACAGCTCAAATTGGACGAGTACTTTTGCAAGCCACTGTAGTAAATGTACTTTTGCAAATAGATACCTCAATGGATCAAAGGTAAAAAATTAATGCAACCGTCAGAGCATTTTAAAACCACTGTCAGGTCAAATGCACTTATATTACTTGATTGAGTGATGTATTCATTAGGGGAGATGAAAATCATTGGATCAAAAGGAAAAATGTAAATGTCTATAAAACTGAAGTATCTCTATATTTCATTATCATGTTGCCAATAGTGTCTATGTTATATGAGGAGAATACATCTAGCAAATTGTCCTAACTTATGAACTTGTTAGTGCATCAAAACAGATTTTCAAACACAACACTGTCTCGTGTAATGATATTGACTTCTTACCACTGCTGGCTCAGGCTGGTGTGGCTTGTCTGGTTGGAAGTGTGAGATGTGAACGAGTGCTTGCTAACAGAGGACTTGGAGCTCAGGTGAAAGCTGCTTTCAAAGTGATGCTTCTGTTCCTGATGCTGCTGCTGCTGGACACGGCGCTGCAGCAGTTTTCTCTTTTTGACCCGAACCTCCCCTGATTTGTCCGCCATCATTTAATACTTTACTTTGTCAGCTCTGAAAATCAAGCTGATTCATGTAAAAGGTTGTCTTGTTATTGGGGTTGTTAGTTTGGTCAAGGGATGGATGAATTAGCTATTAGAGATGGGGATTTGAGAGGTTATGGCAAATATGATAACACGTTGAGAATTAGATTACATTCTCAATGAAATTTGTCTACTGTGTTAAATGAAGAAGCAGGCTCACTGTTAACTGAATGGATATTGGGTGCTACTAATATGCCTACTTCACTAAAATGTTATATTTGGGCTGAATAATATTATCAGGTTATCTCATTGCTACACTGAAATGTTTGAAAGGCAGAATAAGATCGTGCATCAATTTCACCAGTGATGTATATATTTAACAAACAATGGGATTTTCTTTCTCGCAAATTGTCTTCTGTACCATGAGACGTGTAAATTATAAAAACTTCTAAACTACAGAAGCAAGTGAATGCAGTAATAAGGCTATGACACATTGAAAGCACTTCTTCATTTAGTTAGTGGCACAATGACACAGTAGCCACTCAGTAAATCCATTAGTGTGAACATAAAGTTACAAACCCAAAGTCCTGTGGATTATGGATTTAAAGATCCGGCAGTTGTTGTTACCAGAGCAGCCAGGCCCCGCAGGGCTTGACATAGTCTGAGATTACTATTACAAAACCACACACATAATTAATATATCATGAAGGACTAGTTATTAGTACTCTACTTACCACAAATTATATCCACCTATAAAGGTCGGAAATGCAATCCAAAAGTAGCAAAAGCAGGTCCAGGTGGAGCAAAGCGGCAGGGAGAGGGGCAGTGGACAGGCAGTCCACAGAACAAAAATAATGTTGCCACTCTGCAGAAAGCTCAAGACTCCGTCAGGACCTTTTAAGGCTGAGGCCACTTTATATTTAGACCTGACATACACTGAGAGGGCCAGGCATGGAGAGAAGAGTCTGTCACTGCTTCTCCAGACTAGAGTCTCGGGTAGAGGGAGATCGAGAGCCCAGACCAGGGCAACACTAGCCTGGCCTTAGCCATCCGTACACTCTGCTCAATCATCATTTCACTGCATGTAACGTCTGGGTCTGGTCCCTGTGTTTGCGATTACAATAGGTTGAATTTTGACCGACCAAACAGCGAGCGTGGAAGGAAAATGTTGTATTTAGTTGTGGGTGACGTCAAGAGTTTGCAAACGGGAAGGTTGTAGTTTGGCAATGGCAAAAAATGTGATAGTAAAGTAATCCGGTCTGGTTCTATCAAGAAATTGAAGCCGGAGCAAGAGGAATGTTTAGCAAATGTAATCGCTAGTGCGAATGTTATGTGTTGCTGTTCCGGAAGTGATTATAGAAATCCGTGTGGTCTGATTGGCAATCGAGTTTGTCACTCAATTAGTATTTGTCACTGCAGTACAGCTGGTGTTCAGGGAGAGACTGTCATGGGGGCGGTTCAGACGCTGCTCAAGGCCCAAGCTCAAGGCGGCTCATATCCATGGGCTCAAGGCCCAACTTTTAGGGGGCACGCCCTCAATTACTCTAGATTCTGAGTTTATATAGTGATACACTGTCTGCTCAGTGTCTCTCTCTGGACTAACTCGTTTTAATGGATTTTTTACTGCTTTTAATTCTTTTTAAAGTTACAGTTTAATGTATTTTTTATTGAAACTTCTTCACAAGCTCTTGAGAATTGTGAATTGGAGCCCAGAGCAAACTGAGACAATGAAGATGTGTTGCTGAAAACGTGCTAGCTCGGAGGCTACCACGAGGGCACCACGTCATGAGCTTTTATTAAACCTACACAGACATGGAACGCGACACTGCAATAACCACAAACCCTATAAACGACATTAGTCGCCTCACATTGGAGTTTCGTGAGAGGGACCGTGCCACTATTGCAGACCTCCGTAAAGAAGTCCTTCGCCTCACTGCAGAGCTGCAGGATAAACAGTCACTCGTGTCCAAACTCTTTGATGTCGCTGGCGGGCAGCACTCACGGCTTATGTCACTGAGCGCTGCATACTGTGACACTGTCGTGTGGGAGAGGTCTGTCAGCTCTGGACCCTCCTGTTCTACACCTAAGCGCCCGGTTCCGAATGAGGAACCCGCGAACTGCGAGGAGCCATCCAGCGCCGTGGCCCATGTCCTAAGCCTGTCAAACCGCTATGCAGCCCTCTCCGCTGACATCCCAGCCCCCTCAGCAGAACCTCTGGACTCTGCAGCGTACTCTGCCGTTCGTGGATCTAAGTCCACTGCGAGAAAAACGCTCCTAAAGGAAGCCGTCCTCAGACGAAAGAGTGGTCATTCCCCTTCTCTGACCCCAGTGCATCACCACCGCTTACCTCCACCGGGTCAGCAGCAGCGACCCGAGCCTGCTCCTCACGCCGCTCCAGCGTCCCCGAGCACACAGCGTGGGTTGCCCGGAGCTGAGAATCAACACCCCCGCTCCCCTCCATGTGTTCAGCAGCGCCCTGGTTCGGACTCATCCCTGGATGAGCCCGCTGGTTCTGGCCATGGACACCGAGCGCCCTCTCCGCGGCTACGTCCACTCTTCGCCCCGACTACTCTGATTGTTGGAGATTCCATCGTGAGACACGTCCGCTTTTTTAACGCGGTCACTCAGTGTTTTCCCGGAGCTACTGTGCCAGACCTGCTCATACGTCTCCCTCCTCTGCTTCAGTCCCTGCCTGATACCATTTCAAAGGTAATCGTGCATGTGGGGATCAACGACATGAAGCTGCAGCAGTCCGAGGTCACAAAGAAGCATTTTATGGATCTATTCCGCCTCCTCCAGTCCTCCGGGTTGTGTGTTTTTATCTCTGGTCCAGTCCCGACTGTAAACCGGGGAGACTGCTTGTACAGTCGCGTAGTGGCGTTGAACATGTGGCTCCAGTCTGCATGTAGCTCGTTTAACTTTATTTTTATGAATAACTTTGGCCTTTTCTGGAAGCGTCACGTGGCTTATCGTCCAGACGGTCTGCACCCAAATAGATATGGCACCAGCTTGTTGACGGATTACCTACGCCACGTTATTCAGTGTTCCCCGAGGGGGGCGTGACTGTTTACATCGGAGCCCCCACCACCACCACCCTCCTCCTTATTCTCCTGCTCACCAGCACCGGGTGAGTACTGTGGTGCAAACACTGACCCCTTTCCGTCTGGCAGTGAAATAACAGTCTCGCCTCTGAACCGTGCTGCCTCCTGCTCTAAACAACGAAGCAATGCCGTCCTGAATCCGGGACTTACACAGCAAAAGAGTTCACATGTTAGACAAATAGAAACTGTGTGTGTTCCTCGCATCAGTTTCAAAAAATGTTTTTATTTGAATGGAAAACAAAATCATAACAGAAGGACAGCAGTTAGACATTCAAATCTAATTCCTGCTCCTTGTAAAAATCAATTAACTAAACCCACTGTTACTGATATTAATTTTAAAATTGCTATGCTTAATGTCAGATCACTGTGCAACAAATCATTTTTAATTAATAATTTTATCCGTTCTTATGATCTTGATTTTATGTTTCTGACTGAAACTTGGCTTGACCAGAGTACAGGTAATGCGGTTTTAATAGAAGCAACGCCACCAAACTTCAAATTTGAATCTGAAATACGAGAAAATAAAAGGGGGGGAGGCATTGCTGCATTATTTAGAGATCGTATTATCTCTCATAGAATTCTCCTTGGAAATTTTCTATTATTTGAGTATATTTCTTTTAAAATAGAACAAAAACAATCTGCACAAAACAATAAAAAAAAAAAAATAATAAAAAAAAAAAATATGTACAATAGGTCTGGCATGTGCCTCCCTGTACTGGCACCACTCCCAAAAATAACAATTGTAAACCGCTTTGAGACTCCGATGTGCAGTGAAAAGGCGGTATATAAATAAAGATTACTAATAAAGATTACTAATCTCCTTCTATTCTTATCATTGTCCTGTACAAGCCACCGCAGTCATGTCACAATTTCTTTGATAATTTCACTGAGTTGCTTTCAGTTGTTTGCACCGATTTTGATAGTTTAGTGATTACAGGTGATTTTAATATTCATGTGGATAATGGCAATGACAAAAATGCAAAAGAGCTGAGTTCTGTACTTGAAACATTTGGTCTCACTCAGCACGTGAGTGGCCCCACCCACAGCAAAGGGCACACTCTAGACCTGCTGGTTACAAAGGGGGTTAATATTTTAAATGTAAATGTGGTTGACGTGGCTCTGTCAGATCACTTCTGTGTATTTTTTGACATGTGTTTTGATAGTAAACAACCATATATATCTGAATCTGCAATTGTCAGACACAGACACATAAATGAAAACACAACCGAACTATTCATGGGAATGATAAACTTTGAGAACACATTGTGTTCTACTGTTGACGAATTGTTTAACTCTGTCTCCGCCAATGTTATAAATGTTCTGGACATCATCGCTCCTGTGAAGGTTAAAATGATTACAAATAAGCCAAAGGCCCCCTGGACTAAAATGGACTCAGTCATGGTACAGAAGAGAGAGTGCCGTAGGGCCGAGCGGAAGTGGCGAAAATCCAATCTCCAGGTTGATCATGATATCTTCAAAAATGAGTTGTGCAAGTTTAACAGGGTGCTACGTAGAACAAGAGAAATTTATTTTTCTAAAACCATTGATGGCTGCAATAATAATCTACGACTTATGTTTTCAACAGTTAACGGATTAACAAACCCCCCTGTTCAGCTGCCATTCGAATTTGCTTCAGAATCTAAATGTAATGAGTTTGCACAATTTTTCAATGACAAGGTTCAGAGCATCAAAAACGCCATCACCTCCAAGGCAGAAATAACATTACAACAGCCGGTGAGGCTGTTTGAGCTATCGCACTTTGCACCAACAGATAATGAAACTGTCCAAGATGTTGTCTCTAGCCTTAGTTCCTCCACATGTAGCCTGGATGTACTACCCACTAAATTTTTTAAGTCTGTTTTGAGCAGTCTTTTACCTTTGCTCACACAAATAGTGAACATGTCTTTCTCATCTGGAACATTTCCAATGGCCCTGAAAACGGCAGTCATCAGACCCCTCCTAAAAAAGAGGAGTCTAGATGCCACAGTTCTTAAGAATTATCGCCCCATTTCAAATCTGCCGTTTATGGGAAAAATTCTGGAAAAAGTTGCTTACCAACAACTTACAGAATTCTTAGTAACTAATAGTTCGTTTGATGCGCTCCAGTCCGGCTTTAGAGCCAATCACAGCACTGAGACTGCACTAGTGAAGGTTACAAATGACATCCGACTTAACACCGACACAGGAAAAGTCACAGTCGACCACGAGATCCTCATGCAGAGACTAGAGCACTGGGTGGGTGTCACTGGGACTGCCCTAAGTTGGTTTAGGTCTTACCTAGAAGACAGGAAATACTTGGTTCAGATAGGAAACTGTGTCTCAGATCATATGGCTCTGACCTGCGGAGTGCCACAGGGATCAATTCTGGGGCCTCTTCTGTTCAATATTTACATGCTGCCGTTAGGTCAGTTAATACGCTCCAACAATGTATCCTACCACAATTACGCTGATGACACTCAAATTTATGTCTCACTTACTGCAGGAGAACATGGACCAGTGGAATCACTCCTTCACTGTACTCAACAGATTAGTGATTGGATGCAAAATAACTTCCTTCAGCTAAACGCAGACAAAACAGAATTGATTGTCTTTGGTCCTCAGAAACAAAGAGAGAGCGTTATTCGTCACCTCCAGTCTCTCTCCCTGGAACCTGTAGGCAAGGTCAGAAACCTAGGAGTTATAATGGACTCAGACTTAAATTTTAACAGTCATATCAAATCAGTAACATCAGCAGCATTTTACCATCTGAAAAACATTGCCAAAATTAGAAACATAGTGTCTAAATCAGATCTGGAGATTCTCATCCATGCATTTGTCTCCAGTAGGTTAGACTACTGCAATGGCCTGCTCACAGGTCTCTCCAAACAGGCTGTAAAACAACTGCAGTATGTCCAAAATGCTGCAGCTCGAGTCCTGACCAGGACCAGGAAATATGACCACATTAGTCCAGTTCTCAGGTCTCTGCACTGGCTTCCTGTGGCTCAGAGAATAGACTTCAAAGCAGCACTGCTTGTGTACAAGTCTCTCCATGGCCTCGCACCAGGGTACTTAAGCGACTTGTTAGTCCCATATGAACCGGCCCGGACTCTGAGGAGCACAGGAGGTAGCCTCTTACTGGTTCCAAGAGTCAGAACTAAACATGGGGAGGCAGCGTTTGAGATTTATGGAGCTAAAATCTGGAACAATCTTCCTGAAGATGTGAGGCTAGCATCTACTCTGGCAATTTTTAAATCAGGGCTAAAAACTGTTCTTTTTAGCTGTGCATACGGCTGAAGGATTTTATTGATACATACTCTTTTTTTTTTTTTTTTTTATGCATTGTGGTTATTTATTATTTTAATCCCGTGTGTGCTTTTAATATTTTAAGGTTTTTTTCATTACTTGTGATTTTATTCTGTTTTTAATGTATTTATTGATGTCTCTGATTTGTGTGATATTATGTGGGTTGTGAGGCGCTTTGAGTGGCCTTGTGTTGGAAAGGCGCCATACAAATAAAGTTGATTGATTGATTGATACACTTTTTAGTTGTAAATTCTGATGCCTTTTAGTATTTGTAGTATTGCACTACTTCTAACCTTTCCATGAGCTAGTTTCGCTGTTAGAAGGTTGTGAAAAGTACATATTAGTTGTACTTTCTGTGTACATGTTCAAAATATGCATGTACTGTTCAAAATTGTTTTATATTTCGTTTTCCCTATTCTCGAGCTCCTGCCTGGGCTCTTGCTCCTCCTGCTGCTGCTCCTCTTCCTGCTGCTTTTGATACTTTTCCTTCTCCTTGCGCTGCTCCGGTTTTGCTCTAGTTCTCCAGCCTGCTGCTCCCTCTACTTGCTATTTTCCTCCTCAAGCTGTTCCTGGACGTGCTGCTCCTCCTTGTACTTTTCCCTCTCCTTGCGCTACTCCCGGTCGCGCTGCTCCTCCTTCTGTCTCTCCTGGTGACACCTCTTCCATCTTCACCGACTTTTCTGCTCTTTCTCTATATTAAGAACACCTTACATGCATTTTATGTACTGATAATCAAACAACAGTATGCAATCTGAATATCAAGTCATCTTTGAATTATGGTTACCGGTAGTCTTAAGAAGAGAGGGTTTAGGCTTCACTCCAATTACATTTGCCACATACTGTATATACCCATGGTTTTTGGCTCGGGTACTTTTAAAAACTTTTACATTGAAAATTCCTTTTGGCATATTGCTATTGCATATGATTGCTAAACCGATGGGGAAAGGGCTTGCTTGTAAATTTAGGAGGAAACATCACTTCATCTATTCTCAATGTAATAAAAAATCATCACAAAATAATGATAATAATCATACCAAAAAAGGTGTATCTTATCATGAATGAAAATACCAAATATGATATTAGTCCCTTGAAAAAGAATTCTTCCCCTTTGCAAGGCTTTAGGGACCATGGTCGTTTCACACAAAATCCAATAAAATGTGTTTATTTTAAAGAGAAAAAATATGAAGTTCCATGTTTATGGAAGACTATTGGCACCTTAATTCAATTGTCTATTCATTTGTCAAATGGCTATGCATTATGTTATTTTAGTATTTATTTTGTATTTGTATTTGTCAAAGTGTAATGTTATATCCAATTTTGACATTTAATGTTCTATTCCAAAAGTTCTAATGGCAATTCAATATGTAAAGTGTCGATACAATGTCTTTATATATTGCAAATTACAAGATTTTGAAATGAAAAGCATATTGACATGGAAATTTGGCCTCTTTATTCATTGTTCTATTCATTCTTAACATGGCATTTAGTTTAGAGTTGTATTTGGCAAAATTGCATGTTATATCCTATTTTGACTTGTATTCCACATTTGAGTATGTTAAGTTTCATTTAATGTGTTGTGAAACAGCACCTCCCTCTGGATTGCATTGCATATTGCATATTGCATTGCCACATGGTTTGAGTGCAACTTAATTCAATATGCTATGCAGTTCTTGACCCCTGGGAAGGCGGCCCTGGTCCGCTCTCGGCCAATCAGAGACGAGTGTTGCGCGGATTGCGCATATCGGTGACGTCCTGCAGGTTCTACGTCATGGTGCTACGTCCCTTAGGACTTCGCTAGTGGGATATCACTCGTGACCCCCAGGTCACACGCCAGAGAGATCAAAATAATTTGCTCCAATCACCAGCCACCCTCCTCTATAAAGGACCCTGCACAAGGCCGCACCCCCTCTTTCACTCTGGCGCCGATTGAGATCTACCACAGTACTCACTTCATTCCAGAGAAACGATGTCTTCTGATGCTCGTCCGAGTTCCCCTTCGCCCTCCGGCGTCGGACATCGTCGTTGCTCGACGTGTCGAGTCAGGCTCCAGCGCACGGACCAGCACTCCAGCTGCTTCATGTGCCTGGGCCCGGGCCATGCGGCGTTGAGCGCCACCTGCACCTCGTGTCTCGCTCTCCCCAGGGAGGAGAGCGAACGCAGGCGTGCGTACCTCGCCGCTGTAGCGCCCCGTCCGGACTCCTCTCAGGACGAGGAGTCTGAGATTGACTGGGCCCCACTCGACCTTCCACCCGTGTCCGCGGAGTGGGGTGACTGCGAAGACGGAGAAGCTTCGGAGGTCGGCTCCCTCCTCACCCTGGACGAGGTGGTCTCAAACCCGGAGCCGGGCCGCTTCCCACTGGACCACATGCCTGGGCTCTACTCCTCCGCGGCGGCCATCATGGACGCTCCTCTGCCACCGCAGCCGACCCAGAGGACGGAGGACTTCACCTCTGGTTACGCCACCACTCGAGGGAGGAGGAGGATTCAGCCCACGTTGTGCCCGCGGATGGACCCGATCGTCCATTACGCGACACGTGAGTGGCCAAAGCCCCTAGCGGCCAAGAGGCCGGCTTTGAGTTACGACATGTATTGCACCGTGCAGGACTGGTCCTGGACCGGCGGGGT
Organism: Knipowitschia caucasica; assembly: GCA_964034765.1. Taxonomy (NCBI): domain Eukaryota; kingdom Metazoa; phylum Chordata; class Actinopteri; order Gobiiformes; family Gobiidae; genus Knipowitschia; species Knipowitschia caucasica. The sequence goes on along the minus strand of OZ035836.1, from coordinate 23,489,735 downwards.
CCCGGACACCGAGGATTCGGTCCGCATGGCCCTGCACCCCTCCGCATCCGTGTGGCCCGGCACCAGACCTCTCCTTCCCTCCGAGCGGGACAGGATGTCGTTGGCTATGCTGGACAGATGTTACGCCAATGCGGCACAGGTCGTCGCTGTGGCGAATAACATGGCCTTCATCACGGGGGCCCTGGATAGGTCGCTCTCCTCTGGCCAGGCGCTCAGTGGAGACACCTTATCGCAGGCGAGGACCGCCTCGGTGGCGATCCTGCGCATGTGCCAGGCGCTAGCTGTGGATGGCGGCCGCTCCATGGCAACAGCTCAAGTCGGGGCCTGGCACCTTTGGCTTGGGCTAGCTAACATCAGGGAGGCGGAGAAGAGGCAGCTGCTGGACCTGCCTGTTTCCCAGACGTCCCTCTTCGGCCCGGACATGCAGACCCTGGTGGCTAGACTGGAGGCTGCAGCCAAGGACTCGGCTAGCTTAGCCCAGCACCTAGCACCGAGGCGCGAGGCCCGCCCACCAGCACGGAGCCGGGACAGAGGCAGGGAGCGGGGGAGGCGCCCTGACCCATATCCACGCTCTGTGGCCTATCGTCCCCCCTCGACGAGGCCCCCGGGTCCAGACAGCCCCACGGGAGGCTCGCGGGACCAACGCACCCACCGCCGACCTCCCTATGGCAGAGGAGGTCGGGGTGGGAAGAATTCCTTCAATAAAAGCCGACCGGCATTTCATCATTACTCGCTGTCTGAGTCTCATTTGGGGGTATGTAACATGTCAAATAATGTGAATTCTGATTGTGTTACTTCCCGGGCACATAACGTTGCTTCGATAGGCCTGCAGCCCCCAGAGCAGGGTGTTAAGCGCGCTACGCGAGCTACGAGCTCCGGTCCGCTGATCCATGCTATGCCCTCCCAGAGAGAGGTCAGGCGGAGGGATCTGGTGAGTAGTGATTTGTGTGCTTCGGCCGAACGCGTGTTAGCCTCTCTGAGCTACAAGGCTAACACGGGGTTTCCCACTACAGGGGCTCGCCCCCCCCTCCATGAGGCAAGAGCCAGGGGGGGGCACAGCAGCAGAATCACGTGGGATGAGCAGTCCCGTACTTATGACGTCGGGCCCGCAGGACACGTGACCGCCCCCGGCGCTCACGGTGTGACGCAGGGGCCCCCCGGCCCTTTCGTCCACCCCCCCTCCCTGCTAGGAACACCAGGAGAGGGCGGGGCCGTGACGTCTCGTGTTCCAGCTCCCGTTCCGCCCCTTACAGACTTCTACAGCATCTAGAGGGAGCAAGGATTGCTGACGAATCCATGGCTGGAAAAAACATTGCGCAGAGGCTACGCACTGCAATTCTCCCGAAAGCCACCACCATTCCGAGGCGTACGGGCAGCACGCTCTCAGGTACGGGGATCGATAGAGGCACTACAAGCGGAGGTCTCCTCTCTGCTGAGTCGAGGCGCAGCAGTGGAGGTAGACCCGCAGGACGCCACCAGGGGGCTGTACTCCCCTTACTTCTTAGTGCCAAAGAAGTCAGGCGGGGTGCGTCCCATTGTGTCAGGCAGGGAGATTGGATGTCCTCCATAGACCTGACAGACGCTTACTTCCACGTGCCGATAGTGCCGGAACACAGGAGGTTTCTGCGCTTCGCAGTGGGAGAGAGGAATTACGAGTACTGCCGTCCCGCTCAGACTCTACTCAGCACTTTTCACTGTTTGTAATGCTTACACATCTGAATCAATTACCTCAAGTTTTCAATTATATTACGGATTATAATACAACTTGTATGTAGTAATAAGCATTTTTATCAACTACTTAGAAAAAAAATCGAGTATAGCTTCTTTAAGAAACGAGATCTGGAGATATGCAAAAAACAACAGCTACCTACAAGACAACAAGTTGCGCTTCGGAGAAGACTTAACAAAGGAAGATAAGGACGCCAGAGCGGCGCTGTGGCCCATCATCGAACAGGCTTATAAAGATGGTAAGAAGGCATACTTCGTGGTAGGGGTGTGACGATATATCCATTTTTCGATATATCGCGATACTTTTTCCCGCGATTTCATAATCGATATGCATTTGCCAAGTATCAATATCGATTTAGAAAAATGTTTACAAATTATTTTATTAAATTGGTATCAATACTTAATATATGGCTACATTACGCATCTCCATTCCATTTATCATGAAATAGTGTGTTTTTTTATTTATGCCATAAATTGGCATATTGTATATTTCTGACGAATATATCGATAATCGTCATATTGTGATAAAATCGTTATCGTGAGCTTTGTATTGTATCGTATCGTGAGGTACCCTTAGGTTCCCACCCCTACTTCGTGGGACGTAGAGGATACTTGGAAGGCAAAGAAGTTCGACGTAGCGTTCCATGCTGACTCTGAATGGCAAGAGAAAGAATATTGATTGAACTTGTCCTCACTGTGAACTTCTATTGCTACACTCAATGATGAAGTGTGGTAAGACTACATATTTATGTTCAATATAAACACATACACGTTTACTCATGTGTATGTAGCTACATTTAAGGTTTCAAATGTGTTACTAGGAGTTTTGGTTTCAGTTAATGTCTTAAAGAGGTATTTTTCTAAAGGTTTTATAAAAAGTTATTTTGGATTTAACACTTTTGTCTGTTAACACAAGGGGTCTGCGCAATAATATTTAAAAAAGCTTTTTTTCTGTTCTCTAAAAAGGCAAAATCAGATTTCATCTTTCTTCAAGAATGTCACTCTAAATCAGATGTTTCATTCTGGAAGAATCAGTGGGAGAAGGATTTGTGGTTTGCACACTGCACTAACAAATTAGCAGGAGTCATTTTAAAAGATGATTTTTAAGGAAAATGTTTAGATTCTATATCTGATAGCAAAGGTCATTAGATTATATTAGTAATTGAGTTGCACTCTTACATTTTTTTGTTGGGGATTGTTTATGGCTATAATTCTGACTCTTCAAACTCAACTTTGTTGAATGAAATACAAGCCGTTGTTAATACTCTACATACAAAATATACTTCAGCAAAGTTGATCTTGGGAGGAGAGTTTGATCGCTTATGTGGCATGACGAGCGTTTAAAGTACAGGTTAAAATGTATCTATTGCCAACAACGCCACCTAGGGTAGGCCTAGGACCCTGCACAAGGCAGACACAGGTTCGTTTCCCTTTTTAAAGTGATGGGGCAGAGACAAAATCTGATTGCAAAAGTACAAAATTTATTTTGATTAAAACATTAAGTTAGGAACATTTGAAAAATCATTATAATTGGCAAAATCAAAAAGGAAAAACATGCACACACACACACACACATGCAAAGAACAAAACACAAAACAAACTAAGCAATCCCAAACTCAAAATTTACTAAATATACAGTTGGGTGTCCAGGCGCTCTTTAGCCTATAGTTGGTTACCAGTGTCCACAGCTGGAGCGACTCTGGCCTGTGGGGTCAATCCAGAGCAGCGGAGGCAGGAGGAGTTGCGCCGGTGGAAACAGCGCTCAGAATTTGTGTAGTTGTGATGATTGGCAGTCTCCAAACTTGCCACACTGGAGGAGATAGCCACACTGGAGCAGGAGAAAAGCGCTTGAGTGCCAAATGCGCAGCAAGTGGAGGTGTGAGATATGATGCGCACTCACCAAAAAGAGCAGAAGGCGTTTCCCAGGGCAGCGCTCACACCACACAAGCCCACATGCGTGCCAACAGGGCACCAAACCTGTGTGAGGCTTCCCACCAGCACAACTCCACGGACCCAAAGAGGCTGTCACTTCCCTCAGGAGAGGCAAAAGAGTGAGCGCCATCAGGCTCTGGCCTAAAAACACTCGGTCCTGCCCCTGCAATCAGTGGCAGGCAGGTGCGTGAGGAGGTGCTTCAATGAAACAGGTAAGGGGAGGGCAGACGCGCTCCACACTGCCACACTTAGTTATTACAGGTGATTTTAATGCTCATGTGGATAATGTTAATGACAGAGATGCAAAAGAGCTGAGTTCAGTTCTTGAATCCTTTGGTCTCACTCAGCACGTGAGTGGCCCCACCCACAGCAGGGGGCACATTCTAGACCTGTTAGTTACTAAGGGGGTTAATATTGCAAATGTAAACATAGTTAACGTTGCTATGCGTATTTTGTGTATTTTTTGTTTTTCTCTAACAAACCACCAGTGGATGCTGCTGTTGTTCGAAGACGCATAAATGAAAATACGGGGGAACTATTTATGGGAGTGATAAACTTTGAGAATGCATTGTGTTCTACTGTGGATGAACTGTTTAACTCTGTCACCTCTAGTGTTTTGAATGTTCTGGATACCGTTGCTCCTGTGAAGGTTAAAATAGTGAAAAAAAGCAGAAGGCACCGAGGGCTAAAGCAGACTTGGTCAGGGCACAAAAGAGAGAGTGCCGGAGGGCCGAGCGGAAGTCCAACCTCCAGGTTGATTACAGGATCTTCAAGAATAAGTTGTCAGAATCAGAATTGTTTTTATTGCCACATAAGTAACAAACAAAAGTTACCACTTGGAAATTGTTTTGGCAGAGAGCGTGCCACTTCGCCATTTGCGGCGCTGTGTACAAGCAAGAAACAGCAGAGAGCAATAACATACAGTTTCACAGACAATTGGATAGACACATTGTGCTTTGTATAAACCACGGATTATTTTCTCGGGATAAGTACCTCCGACGGCCGGAGCGGGATCCGAGCTGGAGACTGCAGAGTGTTGTATATTGTAGGGGTCCATGTTATCTTCGGCCTTGCCAGAGGAATGTGAGATAAGAGTGGAGAGAAGACACAGCAATGGAGAACAACATCGCCTGAGAGGGACAATATTATATGCAATGTAGCAGTCAGAAGCAGGCAGATATTCTATTGAATCCAATTAAACCGAATTGCGGCGCCCTCAAACCTCCGTACACAGGGGCAAATCCATGCCGGGTCAGAGAGTTCAGGATTGGCACACAATGTCATTCAGTCTCATCTCTAGTGTCTTATGCCCTTCGAGTGAACGAGTTGCGAGTTCTTTTATCAACTGTTCCACTAACACAACTCTCCTTTGTCCAGACACTGCACTCTCAACCACGACGCGGCTTAACTCCTTGTACATCCCATAAATTTTTTTGACCAGCAGCTCGTTAATCTTGCGAACCGCCATGCCTCCGAATTTGTGGTAGAAAAGGACCGCTCCAAACCCAAAAAGGAGGATCCCCACCACCAAAATGCCAAAGATATATATGTCTTCCAAATCTTCAATAGACAGGACCGACAGACAGAGGGGCTGAAACTTGTTCCAGCTGTCAAGAGTATACACTGCAGGTGAAGTTGTGCGAGTTTAACCGAGTGCTACGTAGTACGAGAGAAAGGTATTTTTCTGAAATGATTGAAGGCTGCAGTAACAATCTGCGTATTCTGTTTTCAACAGTTAATAGATTAACAAACCCCCTGTTCAGCTGCCAGTAGAGCTAACTTCCAAACGTAAATGCAATGAGTTTGCAAATTTTTTCGATGACAAGGTTCAAGCATGGATGTATTATATTAACTGGATAGGGTATTACTAGCTTGTAGCTGAATAACTCATGTGCTCAGGGGATTCTCGCGGTACTGCAGACTGAACCAGACTAAATTCACGTGGGCTACCCAGAAATTTTCCCCATAGGACTCAATGCATATTAAAACAGCTCGACCTCAGCTGACAGAGAACCTACAGCTTTAATAAAGATCGGATTTTGTGGGGATTTTAGTGTCCCTTGTCATCCTGAACTTTTTTTCTTCTTAAATCCTTCGGTGTTGTTTAAATCCACACTTTAGTGCCACAAACTCTGCTCCTCTGGCTCTCGCTCTAACTCCCGCTCTGATGAACTGCTCTGATTGGTCAGAGCGCAGCCGAGCCCCTCTGTGCACGTGCGTGAGACCCGGTGTGAGACCCACACACGCGTGTTTGGCGCAACGCATTATGGGAGATCATCCACTGCGCAGAACCGGGAGGACCAGACGATGCCCAAATACAGGCGAGTTTCCCATAGATCTTTGCGAGTTTCAGGCAACTTCCGCTAATCTTTCAGCCCCCATGCTGTCACAAAGCGCCACTGAGCACAACCATTCATTTGAATAGGGCGCCATCTTGGATCGCCGGGGCTTGGGTTCAAGGCATCAAAAACGCTATTGTCTCCAATCCACAGATAACAATCCAACAGCCAGAAAGGCTCTCTGAGCTAACTCACTTTGCACCTGTGGATGATAAAACTGTCCAAGAGATAATCACAAGTCTCCTTCACATGCAGCCTGGATGTACTACCCACTAGATATCTAAAGTCTGTTCTGAGCAGTCTGTTACCTTCACTCACACAGATAGTAAACACGTCCCTTCATTCTGGAATATTCCTTAAAGTGGTTCTCACCCCCGCTCCTCGGAGCTTACGTCACTCACATTTCCTGTTCAAATCTTCCTCTAAATGGGCGTAGCCTGGAGGACTGAAGGGGCGTGAACGAGACTGGGCCGTTTATATTGCTCTGGGCGGGGGGCTGTGACGTCAGGTCCAACTTCTGTGCCAGTGTTGGCGCCAGATTCAAAATTCAAATGTAGTAATACAGGTCGCCAGCAGATGGCGCCTCACAGACGGTTTTAGGCAGAAAGTTTAACTTTCAACTAATTTGCGCCAAAGTGACAAGATTATGACCAGGATATGTACACAACACTATTGGATACTCATTTATACCGTTTATCAGCAAAAAAAAGTGGATTTGAGGGTGAGTTATCCTTTAAGGCCCTGAAAACTGCAGTCATCAGGCCCCTGCTAAAAAAGAGCAGTCTGGATGCCACGGTACTTAACAACTATCGTCCCATCTCAAATCTGCCATTTATGGAGAAAGTCCTTGAAAAAGTTGTCTACCAACAGCTCACTAGATTTCTTGTAATCAACAACTCATTTGATATGTTTCAGTCCGGCTTTAGACCCCACCACAGCACTGAGACTGCTCTCGTCAAGGTTACAAACGATATCCGGCTGAACACTGACGCAGGCAAAGTCTCCATCTTAATCCTGTTAGATCTGAGTGCTGCCTTTGACACTGTTGACCATGAGATTCTCTTACAGATTTTAGAGGACTGGGTTGGTGTCGCTGCTACTGCCCTAAGATGGTTTAGGTATTACCTTGAAGACAGGAAGTACTTTGTGGAGATTGGAAACTGTGTCTCAGATCATATGGCACTGACCTGTTCAATCTCTTCATGCTGCCGTTAGGTCAGTTAATACGCAGAAACGAAGTGTCCTATCATAACTATGCAGACGACACTCAGATCTATGTCTCACTGACTGCAGGAGAACATGGACCAGTGGACTCACTCCTTCACTGTATCCAACAGATCAGTGAGTCGATGCAAAACAACTTGATTCAGCTAAACGCAGACAAAACTGAAATTATTGTTTTTGGTCCCCAGAAACAAAGACAGAGCGTCATCTGTCACCTACAGTCTCTCTCCCGAAAACTGTGAATTATTTTAAGCTGAGACATGAGACAAGTAGACATCAGAAGGTTGCATTGTTCAATTGGCATTTATTTGCAGTTTTAAGAAAGGTACCAGACAGCTCCAAAGTCTGGTCCATGGACGCTCCTACAGAAGTCTCTACAACTCTGTCAAAGTCTCTACAACCCTGCCAAAGTCTGAATGTCACAGAGAAGGATGGCGCTTATATAGGCCTTAAAAGATGATGTAAACACATACATTTTGGAAACATGACACAACAGAATGAACCATATGGCTTCAATGTAAGGAACATGTACGCCTATATGGTATGAACATATGGCTGATTCACAGACCAAAGTCCAATGTATGAGATAGTATATCTATGTACTGTACATTTCTGTTTTGTAAGCTGTTTAAAGTACAGTTGTAAGCAATTTTTGAAACTCCATAGAACAGTGTCTATATTAATAAGCAAGCAATAATATTTATATATTCACAAACCCTTCAAACAAGGTCAGAAATCTAGGGGTAATACTGGACTCAGACTTAAATTTTAACATCCACATCAAATCAGTAACATCAGCAGCTTTTTACCACCTAAAAAACCTTGCAAGGATCAAAAACATAGTGTCTAAAGCAGACTTGGATATTCTTATCCATGCATTTGTCTCCAGTAGGTTAGACTACTGCAATGGCCTGCTCGCAGGTCTGTCCAAACAGGCCGTAAAGCAGCTGCAGTACATTAAAAATGCTGCAGCTCGAGTCCTGACTAGAACCAGGAAGTACGACCACATTAGTCCAGTCCTCAGGTCTCTGCACTGGCTTCCTGTGGCTCAGAGAATAGACTTTAAAACAGCTCTGCTTGTGTACAAGTCTCTACATGGCCTTGCACCAAAATACAGTATATTAGTGACATGTTAGTCCCATATGAACCAGCCCGGACTCTGAGGAGCACAGGGACTGGACTCCTGTTAGTGCCCAGAGTCAGGACTAAACATGGGGAGGCTGCTATTCAGATTCATGCTGCTAAAATCCCCCTTGGACTGCCACCTTAACGTGGTGGGGGAGTTTGAGCACTCGGATGATCCTGGGAGCTATGCTGTCTGGGGCTTCATGCGCCTGGTAGGGTCTCCCATGGCAGACAGGTCTCAAGTGACGAGTCAGACGAAGCGCAGTCCGAAGCCAACCATGGACAGCACTTATATTAGAACGGTGACGTCGCCCGGCATGGCGCAGCCGGGGCCCCACCCTGGAGCCAGGCCTGGGGTCGGGGCTCGCAAGCGAGCGCCTGGTGGCCGGGCCTTAGCCCACGGGGCCGTGCTCAGACCATCTGCAGAGGGGTCCGTGGTGGCGAGGTGCAGCCAGGACTGGGTAGCAGTCGAAGGCAGAGACCTCGACGACCCAGTCCACGCACCCAACATCTGGCTCTTGGGACGTGGAACGTCACCTCACTATCTCGGGGTCTTGGTCACGAGTGAGGGAAGGATGGAGCGTGAGATTGACAGGCGGATCGGTGCAGCGTGCGCAGTGATGCGGTCTCTGTACGGACCGTTGTGGTAAAGAGGGTACTGAGCCGAAAGGCGAAGCTCTCGATTTACCGGTCAATCTTTGTTCCCTCCCTCACCTATGGTCATGAGCTTTGGGTAATGACCAGTGATGGGAATAACGGCGTTACTTTTTTCAGTAACGAGTAATCTAACTAATTACTTTGACAGTAACTATAACGATGTTATCATTTCCGACATCCCGTTACTGCGCGTTACTCAAGACGCACAATGAACGTGTTGTCATGAGAGAAGGGAGGATGAGAAAACCTCTCAGCAATTATTGGCTGATGTAAAACATATTTCCTTTACAATCCACATGTCTACAGTTGAGAGGATGGCTCATAAATTGGGTTTTTGAAACAAATATGGGTCTTAATCGCGCTCAACCACGGCTTGTATCACCGTGAGGCCAGCCTCAGAGGAGCTCATGTGAGCGCAGAAGTCGGCTGCATACAATTCCATCGATAAGCTCCTTGCTTTTCCTGGTTTATCTGCTAAGGACAGCAACAGGTTTGGCTAACATACATATAACCCATTTTTACATAATCTAAAATGCACATAGGGTAATTTTTCAATTACTATAGGAATGATAAGAAAGAGAGGTGAAGTGTAAGACGGTTGATTTTAGAAATTTGATGCACTCGGCTGCCGCTAGCAAAACACAGGAGTTTATGGAGGACACATGCGTTTTGTTTTACTTTTTAAAACTCATTGGACTCATTTCCAAATGGAGGATTACATATCTACGCTCAAACCATTAACTGGATTTAAACAAGGAACTGGTCTGAACTGAAGTGGACTGTGCAGGTCATTTATAAGGTAAGACCCATAACTCATAGTTTTGCGTTTTGTATGAACAAACAATGCGGCCATGAAACATATTCTGCTGTAGCCAAACAAACTGTCCACTTGATTTATATGATGTATATGTTCATCTGATTGGACTGAAGTCAGTGCTTCACCAGCCTCACCGCTCGTCACCGGTGTTTCCACATTCACAGTGGCGGGTGTTGGTGTTTAGTGCTTACAGCACAGAGAGAGATGAAGAGTGAACAGGACTTCAGCAGCAAAACAGCCTTTTCTAGATGGAAATATTGGCACTGTTAAAGGTAAAAATGCGCACGTCGGGTGCACATTATGTTCCAGAACAAAACGAAAAAGTAACGCAATAGTTACTTTTACTGGTAACTAGTTACTTTTATAGTGGAGTAACTCCGTTAGTAACTCAGTTACTTTTTGGGAGAAGTAACTAGTAACTATAACTAATTACTTTTTCAAAGTAACGTGCCCAACACTGGTAATGACCGAAAGAACGAGATCGCGGATACAAGCGGTCGAAATGAGCTTCCTCCGCAGAGTGGCTGGGCGCTCCCTTAGAGATAGGGTGAGGAGCTCGATCACTCGGAGTAGAGCCGCTGCTTCTCCACGTCGAGAGGAACCAGTTGAGGTGGCTCGGGCATCTGTTCAGGATGCCTCCTGGACGCCTCCCTGGGGAGGTGTTCCAGGCACGTCCCACCGGGAGGAGGCCCCGGGGAAGACCCAGGACACGCTGGAGAGACTATGTCTCTCAGCTGGCCTGGGAACGCCTTGGGGTCCCCCCGGACGAGCTGGAGGAGGTGTGTGTGGATAGGGAAGTCTGGGCGTCTCTGCTTAGACTGCTGCCCCCGCGACCCGGCAACGGATGAAGCGGAAGAAAATGGATGGATGGATGGATGCTGCTAAAATCTGGAACAATCTTCCTGAAGATGTGAGACAGGCCTCCTCTCTGACAATGTTTAAAACTAGGTTAAAGACAGTTCTTTTTAGCTGTGCATACAACTGAGGGATTTCATATTTTTATCTTTCTTTTTAATCTCCTGTGATTATTTATAATTTTAAGGCTTTCTTATTTTGTTGAGCACTTTGAATTGCCTTATGTGAATTGTGCTATACAAATAAACTTGCCTTGCCTTGTATTTACTCACAAATTAAAAAAAAAAAATATTTCCTTTGTAACACACTGGTGTGAAAACTGGATTTTTTTGCTTTAATGACAGGTGGTCTGATTCATGTTTTATATTGATATTCACGAAAGCTGGGGAGATAGTGTCCTAAAAACATAATAGACTGAATGGAAAACCTTTGTACATGAACTTGAATAAAAATATATAAAACACTCAATGACATTTTGTAAACAAGTATGTAAAGGTCATTGAATCCGTGAGTTGTATGCAATGATTTATAAAATACACCAGGTGTTGGTATAGAGCAGCACAAGCAACACTGTTGCGGCACAGTATCTGTATCATGGATCTACAATATTATGATAACTGGATAGGGTATTACTAGCTTGGAGCTGAAGAACCCATGTGCTCGGGGAATTTCTCGGTACTGCAGACTAAACCAGACTAAATTCACCTGGGCTACCCAGAAATTTTCCCCATAGAACTCATTGTAAACTAAAACAGCTCGACCTCAGCTGACAGAGAACCCACAGCTTTCATAAAGATTGTATTTTGTGGGGATTTTAGTGTCCCTTGTCATCCTGAACTTTTTTTCTTCTTAAATCCTTTGGTTTTCTTTAAATCTACACTTTAGTGCCACAAACTCTGCCCGTCTGGCTCCCGCTCTAACTCCCGCTCTGATCAGCAGCTCTGATTGGTCAAAGCGCGGCCGATTCTCTGTGTGCGTGCATGAGACCCACACACGCGTATTTCGCGCTTCGCATCATTGGAGTTCATCCACTGCGCAGAACCGGGAGGACCAGACGATGCCCAAATACAGGCGAGTTCCGCTAATATGTCAGCGACCGTGCTGGCACAAAGCGCCACTGAGCACGAGTCTTTCATTTGAATAGGGCGCCATCTTGGATCACCGGGGCCAGATCTGTATTTGTTAAATCAACTTTCTTTACTTCCTGTCCATAACATTCCTACATTCCTACAGCAAAACCTCTGCTGTGTGGCTATAGTAGTTTATCTCCACTGTGTATGAAGTGAATTAATAAGGTCATGTGAGTGTCCCAAAAAGTGCTATATAAAACTGATGCATTATTATTACTGTTTTCTCTGCTTATTGCTATAATAAAGTTCAAACATATTCCCTCTGCAGTTTTTCCATAAATAAATCCCTAAGTGAGGCTAGCTTCAAGATAGGGGGCGCCTGTGAGCCCAGGATTTTACTCCATCAAATTCCACTAGTATTCCTCTTTGTTTCTTCCTCTGATGAGGGCAGCTACAGGTTTGGCTAACATACATGTAACACATGTTAAGATATGTTAAAAGCCACTTCTACCAATCAAATGCTTCATTGAGATAGGAATTATACAGACGCGAAATAAAGCGTAAGAAAGTTGATTTAACAAATCGGACGCACCCGAGAGTGAGTCGGGGCCATGGATCTATTATAATAACGGGGCTGCAGACAGCTAGCAAAACTAGAGAGAAACCCGTATTTGTTATTTTTACTTTTTGAATCTTATTTCAAAGCTCTTGCACCTACCCAGATATCAATACCTGTCATCATGTCATCTATGTATTTAATGATAATTGGAATATTATTATATTTATTTACTATTACTTGTAAAGAGGGCTATCTCAACCCGTATAAATCTATCTACGGTTTACCAAAGTAATCTTTCATATGAAAATTGTAAATAAAAAATAATGCAGTCTCAACGATAGACCGGAAGTGTAAGATCAAAACATCGAGGAGAAGTGCTCGGTTTATGAGGACATACCTGGCGAGAAATAGCCGTTATTTTTTAAGTGAGTCACGTCTAATCAACGTTGTAAAGCTCTACATTGTTTTTTCGTAGGAATTATATAATGTGTTTCTGATCTGCGTTTCAAAGCCAGGACTCTGAAGTGATGTGGGTCACTCGAGTTAGCCAGTTAGCTTAGCTAGCTAACTTATTTGAATGGGTATAGCAGCTTTTAAGCATGCATTGGTTATATTTTTTCACTGCACATGTTCTTATTGCAGTTTTTATTAAGTTCAAATTGAATTCCCTTTTTTTAAATAATTAAACAAAGGCATTTGTATTTTCTGATGGATATTTGCAGCTAGATTTTTGAGTGCCCGTTAACGTCACTGGCTATTGCCATGTATTCTCTATTTGTCATTAAGAACTGTCAAGGACAAGAAATGTTTTTATGTGACCAAATCATCAGTATTTGTCAACCTTAAAGTAGTTCGCAAGTTACATGGTTAATATGTATTTGATAATGATAATGTCATGATGCTGTATTGTAATTATTACATTTTTTTTTTAACAAGGAGGAGGTACGAACCCAGTTGTCACAATGTCCAGCAAAAAGGCCAAGGGAAAGAACACTAAGAAGCGCCCCCAGCGTGCAACCTCTAATGTGTTTGCAATGTTTGACCAGTCTCAAATCCAAGAGTTCAAAGAGGCCTTCAACATGATCGACCAAAACAGAGACGGCTTCATTGACAAAGAAGATCTCCATGATATGCTGGCCTCTTTGGGTAAGGTTGTCATTTGACTACAGCTAATGATTGATGAGAAAGCAATCAAAACAGCATTTTAGTAACAAAACTACAACTGCATTCAAACCATAGACTGTAAATATTATTCAAACAAGCACATTGAAACTGTTATTATTTATGCATGCTTTTATATTATCATATTCTACTGTAATGGCCTGCTTTTTTTCTTTCTTTTTTTTAATGGGTCTGTGGTTTGGGGTTGGTCTGTTGGGTCAACATTTTTAAACATAGTTGGCTGCAGTCTCCGGTTGAAATAAATGTAAAACCTGTTTTTTTTCTAGGTAAAAACCCAGCAGAAGATTACTTGGAGGCAATGATGAACGAAGCACCTGGACCAATAAACTTCACGATGTTCTTGACCATGTTTGGAGAGAAGCTGAACGGCACCGATCCTGAAGACGTGATTCGAAATGCTTTTGCCTGCTTTGATGAAGAAGGAACTGGTGAGTTACTTGTGGTATATTAATACTATACCACAAAAGAGTCAAGAAAACCGAAGCAGTGGCCATTTTGTATTGTGGCTGATTTTGATTAAACTCATGAAAATCTTGCGCAGGTATTATTCAGGAGGAATATCTGCGCGAGCTGCTGACCACTATGGGAGACAGGTTCACAGATGAAGATGTCGACGAACTTTTCCGTGAAGCTCCAATAGACAAGAAAGGAAACTTCAACTATGTGGCATTCACTCGCATTCTGAAACACGGGGCAAAGGACAAGGACGACTAAAACAGAAATATAGTATAGAAGCTAAATCACTACTATATCTTATCTTCATTTATGTATCTTTATTTATGAAGTCTTGAATGTGGTATACCTCAAAGTCATTCGTGCACGCTTACTGCTGGATCCCACTTTTTAATCCCTCAGCTTTTAAGCATATTTGCACATTTATAAGTGTCTCACTAGAAAGTATGTACACACAAACGCTGGATACAACTGGACTTTTATCTATTTCAGTGGTTCTCTCTGGGGGTTGGGTTGCATAATCATTTCAAATACTCCTCAAAGTGAAACATAAATATATATAATAGTCTTAAACCTGGTCCAATTACACTGGTGAAGTATTTTATACAAGTGTACCTCATAAATCATTGCGCTAGTCCTGATTTTCTGCGAGTTTCCATCTGAGTGTGTATAGAAGTGGACAATCCTAACCCCCTAGCTCAATGAAGCCTAATAGGGACAATTTTTCCCCGCAAGCTTCAGCTATTTACCTACATTGACAAGTAGCACTAACTTTTTGCGTCACACCCATTATTTTGGGCTTAAAAATCAGTGGTTTAGCCTTCTCTATGTTCCAATTTATGTTTATATTTTGATATTTATTAATCCAGATATGGGCCATAATGATTGACCAGTTTCTCTTCATTCACGGGGGTAAACTCCAGCTTGTAATAGCTATTCATTAGATAGCATCTGCCCTTGCCACAGCAAGTAGGTCACCCCATCATAACAAATGACTATGTATGGAATTTGGCTCCAACAGCTGTTCAAATCGGCTTCAACATTCCAGCACTAAAATATTGCCTATAAATGACGTCTGCACCCGGGAAGTCCACCTCGATTGTCTATGATTTTCATGTATGCCAATAGTTGGTTTTAATGGGGCTGAGAACCACTGATCTTAAGACGAATGTGTGATGTTATGACTGTATTTTAACGAAGAAACTTTCACTAACTCAAACTCTTGTTTCGGTTATTCCCCAAGATAGTACGAGTAGCCTAATTTACTGACATAAGTTTATTTAAAAATATCTGAATTGGCCAACTTAGTTTAGGTTACTGGTACACATAATTTCGAACATTTTGTGGCTGGATCAATCAGCCAGATTTTCATTGTTATTTCTTTACAGTGAAACACAGCACAGTTTTCTGTAAACACAGTAAATAAATAATTCAAACAGCTCCACACTTGAAGCTTCCTGTACAGTCACTGCTCATGGAACAGTGTAAAACTCAGCCGACGGTTATTCGGCCAAGGCCAGATTTTTAGACTGGATCTTTGTTACGTGGTCTGATATGCATGCTTCAATTCTGTCACACTGAGCCAGGAAATTCTAAAAGACAAAATACAATGTTAAGAAATGTACCTTAATAAATATATAATTTTATTGCTATGGGATTTATTTACCTGGACTGTTTTCACAAGCCCTTTCTTTTTTATTTTGCAGTCATTAAAATGTTCCGGTAATGTCTGTTGAAAATATACAATGTGAATAATATAAACGTTTCAATGAGTATAAATATCATATACAGCAAATTACCATGGCATCTATCTGTTCTAATATCTTCATAAATTGTTCCGCTGCAGCTTTCACTCTATGGTCCAGTTTGTTCAAAGCCTCTGCTTGAAGGTCTTTGGCCAAAAAACCCTGTAAAATAAGTATTTGTAAATTAGAAATATAATAACTTTAGTCTTTTCATGTCACTGTAATTCTAATTTACTTACATTCTTAAGCCCAGTGAGTTCTCCATCCACTTTTTCCAGTTTTTTTGCAGTTTGATCAACAGATTTTTCAATATCCTTCAACTTCTTGAGTTCTGCTTCTTCTTCTGGACTGTTCTGTTGAACTGATACAAATTAATTGCTTCCTCAAAAAGCTAATTCAACAAAATTCCACATTTATTGGTAAAAGACTGGCAGACTTTGAAAAGACAGTGAACAGTGATTGTATAAATTAACACAGAGATAAGAAAAATGTGTGCTAGTATATTATATTTAAAATGAAATACAGTTGTACCCTTTTTCCAATCATCATAAGTTTACATCCAGTTTTCACTCCATAACTTGACAGACTCTCCTCCATCTCTTTTAATGATTTCCCTAAAAGATTCAAACACATTATAATTATATAAATCATGACCACCACCATCTATAATTTACTATTTAATGTCATACCTTTAAAGATGATTTTCTGGGAGGGCTGAGGAACACCTGTAGCTTGTGTGAGAGCATCAGACAGATCCTTGACAGTGGGAGCATTGCCATCACTGCCTGATATTGAAATGTTGTGTTTTGTAGAGCCTGTAGGGAAAGAAAACAAACTCGTATAACAACAACTACAAAAGATCGTAAAAGAAAAACAGAGACTGATTTCATTTGATGTCATTGTACATGCAATTTAATACAAAACACATCAACAACTGTCAATAATTGTTAGACTAGAAATGTATTCATGCAATAAACGGGTATTCGAACATACACTACTGGACAAAGGCATCACATTTTACTTATACTGTTATATGTATTATCATTCTTAATATTAGGTTTCATAAGACAATCCATGCAGTAAAATCATGCTAGCTTAAAAATGTCCGCTCCATGTTAAACCATCTTCTTCAACTTTTGCTTTTTACCGACTATAAATTGATAATGGCATTACCGTAGGAAACTGTCACTGTTAGTGCTTCTTCTGACATTGTAGTTTAATGCAGAAATCTAAATAACAGGCTTAAAAAAGGCAGAAGAAAACACGAAGCTAAACAAAAAAGCTATCTAGGAGCTACAGTGAATAACTTCCGGTCAGCACCGGAAACCGATCTTTGTTTAAATATTACACAATAAAGTATGTAAATAATCTGTATTTATGTAGTACATTTCTTTCACAGACCAATGTCACACAAAGCGCATTTCAATTTTTGGTTTGCTGAAAATTCCCATGTTTTTAGTGATCGGGAAATACTTGTTAAACCGCTTGAAGATTACTTACTTACGTCCTTACTTAAACCGCAGGAAACCTAGAAATAACCTAAGCAGACACGGGGAGAACATGCAAACTCCTACTTGAAAAGTCCCATCTGAAGGTAGATTCAATTCCAGGACCTTCTTGGTAAGAAGCGAAAATGCTAACTATGGTCCCCCATCATGCCCTTACGTGTTTATCTATAGATACATTTATAGAAATTTCCCCACTTTGGAACGAATAAAAGATCTCTTAATCTTGATAACTAAATCAAAATTATCAAAAGACAAAGGATAATTAAAACTTTAATTTTTTCACAGACACAACGAAAATACACAATAAATCACTAAATAAAACACAAACAAAAGACAAAAAATACTTGAAACCAGTGTCAGAGGAAGGTAATGTTTTAGTTTCACAAAAGGCCTCATGCTAGAGTGGTAGTAGTAACCAATAACAATACTCAACCCAGCGCAATGACATCTTCAAATATGTAGTGTTTTTAGGTCAATATGGATTTGTATGTTTTAATGTTACTCTACATGTAAAAGTGATAAAAGTGATGTTGAAGTGCAGTAGTTCTTCCCATCTGTAGTTTACGAGGCTGGTATCTGAGGCAGGCCAAACTCGTCCACCAAAACACCATCCTGAAAGAAAGAGCAGCAATAAGCAAACCATTTATGTCCCATTGGTGTAAAAGACAATTAATATTTGTGAATAAAAAGTATAGCTACAAAGGGCTCTCTATTATAAATGTGCAACTTTCGCAGCATGTTCACTAAACTGTTGTTTACTCAAACACAACCTTCATGTTTAATACAATTGTTGTTTTGGTCCCTCTGTGGCATGTAAAGCTTTAGCCAATGGGTTCTTTAATATTCCACCTGCAAGCCTCTTCAGTCCTGAATCTAAAAGACGGGCTTTTATATCCAGTAGTTGCGGAGCAGATCTCTCTCTCAATATGGGCCTCCCCAGATTTGTTTCCCCCCTGGATTTTTTGAGATGTTTCTTGCCAAGGCAGGCGGGTCTAGTCAGGACAGTGATGATCCGTAACATTTAGGAACTTTCATGGACATTTATGCACATTTAATTATTTACCCTATGGACCAACCTTATGTGTTTGTTATTATTGCATTTCCAGAAAATGGAAATGCAACAAAAACAAAAATGAAATGAGTGTTTATAGTCACTATAAAATATAATCAACAATAAGATCTTCTATGTACTATAGACTTAGCCATTATGAAACAATACTAAACCTTACAACAATTAAAAGTATTCATACTAATACTACTGGTACCTTATTTGTTTTACTGTCACTAGGAATACCCTCAGGAATAGCTGGAGCAGATGTGGCTTCATCCAGGTAAGAACTATCATCATCCAACAATAATTCATCTCCCAGGGCATCCAGCTCTGTACACAAACATTATGAGAACCATAAGCACCGGCCTCCAGCTGGAAGTCAGTTAGGATTATACAAAGACACAGGCATCTGCTACCACAACCCTACAGTGTTTTCTTTCCATTTTTGTTGTTCCAAAAAGCATTTAAATGACTGTAGATATGAATTACGATCTACAAATGCCTCGCCGACATGCGCTGTCTACACTGTCAGTTTCCTTAGGCCATATTTTCCCACTGAGTAATTATTTTGTTTGTTATGGTAAATTTCCATGACATAAGACACTTGCCCCAGTTACGGGAGAGTGCTACTCTCTTGATTACAACCATTATGACCTGATTAGCCCAATTATCTTAATTGAAAAAAGGCATAATGTTTAATTTATGTCTAGTCTCTAAAAGAATTTGCATTGAAAAACAAAGGAATATACCGGCTTCTAGATCATCCTCGTCGATTTCCGGAGTGCCGTAGCTGCGGCTGAGGGCTTCTTGAACCTCATTGGCATCTTCCATCATGTCCTCTAATTGGTCCTGCAAATCCTAAAAAGATATACATACATAAGTTTAACAAAGACAATTATTCTCGATTAAATTGTGGTGCTGCTTATTTTATCCTAGTTTTAAAATAACACATTCATTTAAGGGTTTACCTCAGATATTTAAAACCACATTCCTCTATGCTTTATCTGGTTATACGTGATTCGCAAACACATGCTGAAAATAAAAATGTTTGCACTGAAAGAACTTACATCGATTTGATCTATTTTCACGTCTTTGTAAGCCCTTTTCATCTCTTTAGCTCCAATCTTCATGGCCTCCACCTAAATCAAACATTAATATAGTGAAAGGGGAAACAAACACAGTAAACGTTTACTTGAACATTCAATTCCATTCTCTTCATTTACAAAACATTCATAAAGGTCCATTTCCAATGATTTTGTAAGTGCTTTGTAAAAGGGAATTCCCATGAAGCTGCATTAGCGTATAAGCTCGCCCCCAAAACAGAACATGTAAAACAAACAAGAGACTATTAGGATATTATTCATGAACAAGTAATATTCTTACTGTTGTTTTTGTGTCCTTGAGTGTCTGAATTGTATAATTTGCTTGCTCCATATTGAAGGACTGTTGAGAAAGCTGTTCCCTTTGCCCTTCATACCTGGTTATGGACAAACGAGGGTTACATTTGAGTTTACTCATGAATATTTAACACAGTTTACTCACAAAAGTCATCTACGAACATGCTAAGAGAACTATGCTTTCTTAATTACAAAAAGAATGTTGATCATCTTTCAATGATCAACATTTACCACAGGGTTAAATAAACCAGGATTCTTTATTTAACACAATTTTGGGTGTATTACACAAAACTGAACAAATTTCAGGATCAATTACCAAAATGTATATAATATTGAACTATATTAATGCTACATCTCACGGGCTAAACATGTGACGTTTTCAAATGACAATTGCCTGTAATCTATGATAATTCTGCAGTCATAGATTAAGATTAGGATCCTTCATATGTATAACAGTAGGAATGAGGAGCACACAACACAAGGTATGGTTTCAAGGGATAGCCATATCAGCACAATTAGCTTTAAGATTTGAGTATGCGGATCATGTAATTCAATTCAATTCAATTTAATTTTGTGTAGCTCTAAATCACAACCACTGTCGTCTCAGAAGGCTTTAAAAAGTTGTCAATTCACCAACAACAGATCATAAATTCAAACGAACAAGGGAAAATACAATAATAACATTAAAGCCATTGATCCAGAGGGAATGGGATGATCAATGTCCATAAATGTTAATACATGTGTTTATCATTTGAACTTATCGTATCATAGGTCAGGACATACAAGCACACTCACATTCTTTTCTGCTTGAGGACTCGCATTGCCTTTTGTTTGACCGTATTCTGTAAAAGAAATTCCCCTCAGTAAACATGGGTACAATTGCATACATGTGTAACCACCGTAATGGTTGCATTATACACGTGCAATAAACAGTGTGTTCTTGTTTACCTTTGCAGGCCCCTCCCTCATCTTTTTAAGCTGATCCTTGTATTTGATCAGTTCGTTGTCTAGTCTGCTAATCTTCTTATCAATAGACTCAGCCCTGGCATCCACCTGTGGGGCACACAAAAGGGAAATTGTGTTTTGTTTTAGATCAGAAAAAACACATGTGTTTTTTTGCTATTATTGTATTTTAATATATAGCCCGTGTACATTTCGTAATTTATTTATCCCTGTTGTTGTACAAACATTAGTCATTCACGACACAGAAAAGCAAATATATTTTCAATATTATCGCCGTATTTAAGTATTTGAGGGATAAATCATTAGCATTAGCAGGGCGTGTTAGCTGTCTTTTATCCATAACATCAATAGTAAGGTTAGCTTTGTGGTCCGTTAGATCACAGGACATTTGAGCCAATAGTTCTCACATTTCCGATACAGTCCGACAAATTTGGAGGCGGAGCATTCGGCTTTCCCCGTCCGAAAATCCTGTTCATTTTGAAGACGTCTAATCTGTGTTTTTGTTGGAAAAAATGTGAAAATATAAAATGCTAATGGATGGATTTGTTCATTGAGGACACCCGGAAGTGAGCGTACAGACGCAAATAGCTGTGATTGGCTGAGGAGGAGAGCAGGGACCAATCATAACATAAGTACAGTGGCGACATCGAGTGGCTGTAACAGGTAAAGCAGGAGTCTGTGAAAGCCTTTTGTCCCGTTCAGTTTTCAGCTAAAGTCTTTGTTAGGCTCTGGATGGACTGCAATAAATCATCTTTGGGCGTAGTTTGTATTTGCTATTTGTTTTAATCTTAATCTGTGTCCTTTTTCTTCTTGTCCTTCAAATTAAATAGCCTCTTTTCTGTCCGTAGATTTTTGTGATTTTAATGTCATATTGATTCAGTGCAAAACATCTACTTTATTCGGTTCCTATAAAAAAAAAAAAAAAAGTTAAATGTAACAAAAATGCGATGCATTATGTGGCACCTGTTATTTATTTATTTATTTAATCTACTTATTGGATAGGGAAAAGTGTACACAATCAACACGACAACATATATAGCCAAGACTAATTTGCAATGTCCGACCCTAGAAGGACTTTAAATACAATTAAAAACACATTTTACATTGTTACATTTACATTATAAGAAGGCAGGTGCCCCTCAAGACATAGATGGTCACACAGCTGGCTTGTTCTATAACTTCAGTTTGTGTTTAAAACTTAAAGCGGAGGGCTTAAAGAGTTCTCGAGCTTTCCCATTTCCATTGGAGGAGCCTCGTGTGTTGGGTGCGGCAGTCTGACCTTGAGAGACAGCGACGTGCTCCACAGGCTGATCAGGAAGTGTGTTTCTGTGATGGGGAGAAGTGTGGACTCTGTGGGAGCTGTGCTGGATGGAAGGATGAGGGCTCTAATGCAGGGCATCCTGGGTAACTCCAGACACCCCCTGCATGACACTATGACTGCTCAGAGGAGTAATCGTAGCAACAGGCTTATATCAATGAGATCCTTTGTTCCTTCGGTTGTCAGACTGTACAAAAGACCTGTATGAGTTAAAAAAAAATGCACTATTGTTGGGTAGTTAGTTAGAAACGTTTAGAATTGATGTACTTGATGTATGTATGGATCAGGGACGTGCAGTCAGGGGAGGCAGGGGAGGCAGAGCCTCACCTGCCATTATTGGAAACTAATAATTATTTTAGTTTAAATATATAATTTATATCCACTGTCCTATGCTTTTAATGTATATTCGGCACGGTTCCCATCAGTTTTGATCATTTCTGAAGTCAAAATCGCCGAAATCCCGTTATTCCTATTCAAAGAGACGAGGTGAGGCAGCGCTCCTGCGTGCCTCACCCCAGACCGCTCCCTCACAGTGTGTGTGTGTGTGTCTGAGTGCACTCAGCTCGTGCAGTTGATATATCACCGTTTGTTTCAAATATCCTGCTTTAAAAACATTTTTTAAACTCCTCTTAGTGTTTAGTAGTGTATTGCACGTATGTGTGTACAATTTATATTTAGTTTAAGTCTTTTGATCGTAGATGAACACACAAGGAAAAAGCTTGGCGTGAGGCAGGCGGTATCTGTGCCTCACCGCTAGGGGTGATAGTGAGCATAAAGTTCATACCAGAGTTGCTAACAAACAATCAGCCCAAAATGCTATTTCTTTTGCTGGAAAATGGATGATTTGAATGAAGATTTTTTTTCTCAATTGGACTTTCAAACAAAGAAAGAATTAATATAGACTGGGAGACCACCACTGGACTTACGAGGTTAGTCCGGCTGCGGGGGAGGAGTTTGTTAATCTGTGTTTTATGTTGAACATTGACAGATACCGGCAAAGTAGTGCTTTTCCGAAAAACACTGATTCAAACACTGCTCAAGAGTTCTGCAACTTGTTTAAATTATTGTTTATGTTCCTCGCGTCTCTCTCTCCTCGCGTCTCCGTCTCTCTCTCCTCGCGTCTCCGTCTCTCTCTGCTCCTCGCGTCTCCGTCTCTCTGCTCCTCTCTGTCTCTCTCTGCTCCTCGCGTCTCCGTCTCTCTGCTCCTCTCTGTCTCTCTCTGCTCCTCTCTCCTCGCGTCTCTCTCTCCTCGCGTCTCTCTCTCCTCGCGTCTCTGTCTCTCTGCTCCTCGCGTCTCCGTCTCTCTGCTCCTCTCTGTCTCTCTCTGCTCCTCTCTCCTCGCGTCTCTCTCTCCTCGCGTCTCTCGCACCTGCGCTTCTTAAAGATGTTGTTTGATGCGGAGCAGAGTCAGCAGCTAGATTTGTTGTGAGATTATTAAAAGAAGCTGGTTCTCTTATCTTTACAGTATATAAAGTTTGTGGATGTCATTGCATTGGTGATTAAATGCTATTTTATTTGAATAATGATTGTAAATCTGACTTTTAAAGTCAGTGCCTCCCCAATCACAAACCTCACCGCACGTCCCTGGTATGGATGTGTTTTCCAATACCGGACACCTGAATTTCTCCTATGAGGATCAATAAAGAATCTACCTATCTCTCTGATGGAGCCCACAGCTCTCGGAGGAACTATCAGGACAGCAGGGGCTCAACTGCTGTACAAATAAATGTGCCACTTAGAAAGACTCCATACATTTGAAATTCCTGTTTAACAAAGAGTCACTTGAAAAATCTCCATGATACACAATATGTACACATACTGTAGATAGATTATCTATTTGTCATATACAATGTTAACAACATGGTCAATAACATTTAGTGAAATGACTAGTAACCATTATCTGTCTTTAGTTTGGTCAACACAACAACAATAACTATGGATCCTAAGTGTCAATGAGGCGTATGGCCATCGCGAAGGAGCTTCTTTATTCTATTGAAACATTATTGTAAATATTTCATCTCAGTGTTACGACCCAAGGTGTCTAGGACGAAGGCTCAATCACTGATTTACCAGGCAGGGAACAGAGACGAGAAGCAGAAGTCCAAAAAGAAACACAAGTTTATTCCACAAAAATGTAGATGTGCAAATAGAAACCTTATCCTAAACAGATTATTGAAAAAGTGTCTACAAAATGAACTGCAGCCGCGGGATCCACTCGTCAGTCGAGGTCCCGGCCTGGTCTGGGTCTTTTATCCCAGCAGATCACCACACAGGTGCGGGGTGGGGCATCAGCTGGTGACTTTATTTGTAACAGTTAGATTTTAATTTCGTAGTTTTTTTGTGGGTGATTTTTCTTCTCTCATTGTTCTTGAATTGTGTGCTGCCACCATTTCTGGGGGAAAGTTAGTAGGAATCAGTGAGAAATGTTTACCTTTCAGTTTGACCTATAGAAAATATTTGGCTAATGTTTAGTGTAGCTGAATTAATCTTCATATGTGGCCATACCTGTATGTGAAAGCCAGATCCTGTCAGTCCTCTGATGCTAAGCAGGGCAAGGCCTGGTTAGTACTGTGATGAGAGAGCACCAGGAACACAATGGGGCGACTGAATAAGTTAGTGTGTGCATAAATGCATGGTGGTGGTGGACTGATGGCACAAACTGATTGCTTCGCTTCTGTCAGTGTGCCCCAGGGCAGCTGTGGCTGCAGTAATAGTTTATCACAGCTGTGTATAGAGAGAAAGAATAATGACATGTAATCATGCATCTTTGAGTGTCAAATTTTTTTTTTAAACAATGCAATGCATAATTAAATGCTAAGCACAAGAAAATATATTCCAGCAACTGTTACTCACACAACAGTAGTTTTCCCTACGCTGCCGACCCACTAACACACACATGTGCACACATGGAGACGATTAAATTACCTCCTTGTTGGTGGGGATTGCAATGTATTATTCCTGAGGATTATAATTTAATGTGTTTAATATATGGTAAATAAAACCTTCTCTGCTATACCATGTACAATGTGTGTAGTACTGTAGCACTGCAGTATGTACATGACTGCCAAACAACCATAACGTCAGCCTCAGAATGATAGCTTTTACAGGGACAGCCTTGGATTGGACAGTTTCACTTCTTCAGGATGAATTGACATAATGGGTTTCATTCTTGAGAAATGCTTTAATAAATGTTCCAAAGCCACTGAGAAAAGGATCTATGATGAGTACATCCAAACCCTCAATGAACTAGCACCAGTGTGTTTTTCAATATGAGGTGAGTGATTTCATTTGCCTTTGACATGTGACAAGTCACGAGCCCACAGCCTCACTGTGTAAAACTGTTGTGTGATAGGAGTCACTTGTATACCGACATGTTTGTATATGATGTATCCATTAAGTTAGTTTAAATAAACTGAAAAACATGTGAATGCGTTTTTCTGTCTGTACAGTGCCGCTTAATAAACTCAATTCTGCTGTCTACTTACCATTCAACCACAAGGCCACGGATTCAAAAGGTAAATCATCTGAGGCCTTGAACCCTCTGCTGCTGTTAACGCTCTCACCATGGAAACGCCAACGTGTCTGAAACCAGCCGAAATAAAACGCAGAAATTGTACTTGTTGATATTACAAACATCAGAGATGATATGGGTCAAATTATGTGTTAAGAAATAGATGCGTTGATATAATAAAAGGCTTTGTACAAATAAAAGTCCAAAAAATCCTTGGCAGCTCAATCATTGAAACCCTGAAAATAACTAAACAATAATAAAAAAGTATTTTATATAGTAATCTTCTCGCTCCTAGATTCTTCCACTATAAGGTAACTGATCTGTTCCATTGGCCTCGTGAGCACCGCCAAACACACAAGCACACACCAGACTTCTTATACGTAATGTGGGAAAAGGGTCTAACCTAAAGTGCAACAACAGTTTGGCACTTTACAGCTGCAGCCGCCCCACTGTGACACCTGGTCACAGGGTCTCCCATCACAGTCCTGATCAGGCCCTCCGCTGCTCAGGATCAGGCTCTGCACATGCTGGTGGTGCCACAAAATTTGCATCATCTAGAAAATATATTTGTTTTATATTTCCTGAAGAAAAGATGGAAAAGGCCAGATTTTTATGCATTTGCCCTGAATGTTCTGAAAGGGTTTTTTTCCAAGTCAACTTTACAATTATTACATTTAGTGACACATTCAATTTTTTCTTCTATCCTCTGAATATGTGAGTTAATATAGTGCCTAAATTAGCCTCCCTCATTTCAAGATGAAAGTGTTGAGCTTTCCGTCGGTGATGTGACATTTCAGCCTTCAGACGTGTATAAGGTCAAAGCATTCAACTCGTGGATGGATCTCTTCACCTTTTGGCTCCTGGCACTCAGGATTCAAACTGGAGAAAACATCATTAATAAGAGCGCTGATTGAGAGACCTGTTGGGGGCAGGGAGGTGACAGAAGCTTTTTGTCACGGATTCCTCTGCCATCTGCTTTTGGGAAATGCGGGGTTGATTTTGCATATTAATGATTGTATAAACGGGAGACTATTCTTAAAAGGGAGTAGAATGTGTCCCTTTGTTGCTTTTTTGCCCCGTGTTCCCCTCGTCAGCACATGGGTGAGGGTACCATACTCATTTTGGTTGAGGTCAAGACCTTTTTTTAGGCTTTACTGCCATAGATCTCCTTTGTTATTATATATTTTTTTTATATCTGATTATGTTATTTTTCATATTATAAAAAAGTTGTTTATTAAAGTTCTGTCTCTAGTTTTACATTTTTGATTGTACGAAAGAACAACTGTACCAAAATTAGGAAAGGATTACTGCAGACAGATAATGAACAATAATATATATATATAATCTTTCTTTTTACTGTACTGTGATTATTTATGATTTTAGAATAATGTATATCATTCCATTGAAACCAATATTGCGAAGCTTACCCACATAAAGTTCCCAGTATCAAGGGAAATACCTTGGTGACTTTCCATAACTTTCAGCAGCACTCTGGCCTATCATTGTTAGTTATACTCTTTAGAACCATTTTGGCCTGGATAGAACCAGAGCCAAGCAGATACTAATAAAGTACCTGGTACAGAATAAACAGGGTCTGTGGAAATGCTCCCAAATTGGGTACAGCAGACCCTGGCCTTAGCCATCCGTACACTCCGCACAATTATCATTTCACTGCTTGTAACTGGGTCTGGGTCTGGTCCCTGTGTTACATGCTGATTACGATCAGTTGAATTCCATCCGACCACTCAGCGAGCGCGGGAGGTGGGTGTTGAAGTTAGTTGTGGGTGACGTCAAGAGTTTGCGCCGAACTGGCCGGTTGTAGTTTGGCAATTGGCGAAGAATGTCATAGTAAAGTAATCCGGTCTGGTTCTATCAAGAAACTGAAGCCGGAGCAAGAGGAGTGTTTAGCAAATGTAATCGCTGTTTGTGTGTTGCTGATTGTGTCCCAGGGCAAGACTAACTAATAATAATAATACACTGAAAAGCCAAATAACAATTACTCTTTATTGCACATGTTTGAATGGAATTTCAAAGTTACAGACAAAACACTATGTCAACCCACAATGCAAAATGATGCACTTACCACATGGAAAGCCCTGATTTTACATTACGGGCAATTACTTTTTTCATTTAGTCTAGATCTCATATGGAAAACAATGTATTTATTCTTCTCATACACCATAATAACAAGCATATTAAAGTATGTCTGATCTTAACATTACCATAACAAGGCAATTTAGCTAAATAGCAATTTAAGGCACAAAAAATAGTCACAGAAAAAAAAAATGGCAAAAATGTCAAACATTTTACAGAAAGAATAGATTATGTTGAAAAAACATTTACCTGAATCCATTAAGGTTGAACACACATTGAATTTGTTGTTAAAAGGTTGAATAATATGCACATTAAAAAGTCTTTAAAGCTGCACCATGTAACTCTTCTAATGTCGGGTGATCGGTGCGTGTCTCCATAGTTACTGTGTGTCTCCATGGTTACATACTGCATATACATTGAAAACATTCCTTATTCACATTCTTTGTTGACAGCAGTTTACAAGAGCTCAAACATATGCCGCTATTTACAGCTCAAAATGTTGACAAAATATTTCATGTAGTTGACGAAAAGATGATGCTTTTTTGAAGAATAGTTCAATAGAATGATTGATCTCAAAACAGTAACATTTACATTACATAAATATTTGTTTAATTCTTTAATTTTATTTCAGCTCGATTCCTGACTAGAACCAGGGAGTACCATCACATTAGTGGTGATGGGGACATTAGCGGTCTGAGCGAGCAGCCAAAACAGGAGCTACACCAGGACTAAACCAGGACTAAACAGGATTGACAATGGGGGACACAGTGCTTGTGAACATAAGCCTCCAGCCTGAGTTATCATTCTCTAGTGACTAAACCACTGCAGCTAGCGTGTTCGCCAATGCGGAAGTACAGTTTAATAATAAAATGAACTTATGGCGCAGCTCCATGAACACATACTGCTGTTATATAAAGTCTCTGGAAGGTCTCTGGACACAGAGACGCTGCTGGAAAATGTGGGTGGCAGGACTGGTTGTTGCAATGTAATCATATTCACATTTTATGAAGTCAATTGTTTGATTATGAAACACAATTTTAGACTTAAACCAGCAACACGCTACTATTCTTCAAATGATTGCTACTTCACTTTGGATTGGCCTCTGTGGTAGTGTATTGTGTCTCTGTCAAAACCTCTTTTCATAACAGTGAGTACGTAACTGCAGATTCAAAAATAGTTGCTCTATTAATAGCAATATTCATTTATGAGCTGTTTTTTTTTCTTTCATTTTTTTCTTTCTTTTTCAACGAAAGAGTTGTAAGCACTTCTCAATCCATCTTACTTCATATTCCATATTCATATAGGTTCTCAGAAACTGTATGTTAGGAGTGGACCTATGCAGGAGCTAACTCAAACAGCCTATTTGAGCCTGAATGCGTAGTAAAAGCATGCTATATTGTTTTTAGCAACGGCCGAGTTAAGTCTAATGATCGGTCAGTTTTGAGGGCACAGACCTGGATTTACAAAGACAATATAATGACCAGGATTAAGAGAGCGCCAACCCCTGGGTTCTTAAGCCCAAAAATGGTGAGCGTAAAAGGGCTAGAAGAGTTTACTTTTCATTGTAAGACGATAGGAGTCAGAGCAAGTAGGAGCAAAACTTTGTCCATGAGCTCTTCCCTGTTGGTCTTCATAGAGCTATGGGATTAGCAATGTATCTATATATAGTCTATGGTCTTAGCCGCGGTTTGCATAAAGTTGTAAAAGCTTACTTTATCTACAAACTAAATGTGCTTAATTATGAACTACATTCGTTTTCATCTTCAGCCTCGAGGTATTTTCTTATTCCTCAGTAGGAAAGAAAATACAGAGGCTTGAAAAGTGTCAAAATTGTTAAAAATCATCTAACGGGCTTTTTAAAATGTTGATTACTGCACCCTTTGGCAATTGCGCTTCATTACAGTGCATGTTGCCTGACCTTCACTGGAGAATTTCATCTTGTTAATGCAAAACTACAAAACACGTTCTGTCTTACATAGCTGTGATCTGAGTCAGACCTGCATCGTTGGAGTCCTCCCAGCCTTGAGACCTGGAGGATTGAGCGTCCATGGCTAGTCATACGGGCCTGGGCTGCCTGCTGCCTTCCCTCCTGCTTCCGGGACAGGAGTGGTCTCTGAGGGTGCTTCGGACTTTACTCACCCCATGGAGGTCCCCCTTTCCTCGTCCGCCGTGGCAACAAAAATCCCTGAAGCATCTTTTGAAATTCTCATCCAAAAATGCATACAGAATTGGATTGAGGGAGCTATTGGTGTAGCCCAGCGCCACGCAGAAAAAGTATGCAGCCGTCACCGCCGTGGTCTCCGGGATGTCTGCGTGAATAGCTTTGATCAGAATGAAAATATGAATGGGAGTCCAGCAAATGACGAACACAGCCACCACCACGAGGACCAGGCGCGTGATTCGCCGGAGGTTGCGGTCTTTTTCGCGGGAGCCAGAGAGAAGGCGGACGCTCTTGAGGCGGAGGACCATGAGCGTGTAGCAGACGGTGATGATGATGACGGGGGCGACGAAACCAAAAATGAAGACGCAAATCTTCATCAGGGTGTCCCAGTAGGAGTAAGGGTCAGGGAACTGCAGGGCGCACTCAGTAGTACCTGTGAATATACCAAAACTTGCATGTTCTATCAATCATAAACATTCAAATGTACATAAACGTCCCAAAATACGATTTAAAAATATGATTACAAAAGCAAACACAATAAGATCTCAAGAACTATTAAAAGCATAGAAAATACAATCGCACAAGTTGTTAAAAACCTAATCACACATGGGATTAAAAACACAAACTGCGCATTAAAATAAAGTAAAAAATCACAAAACCTCTTGTGATAGTAAAGGATGATTAAAGCTGGGGTACCTAACTTTTGAATTGAACAGAAAAAATCCACTACCTTCAAGCTCTCAAAGCAGTTTGGTTTTATTTCACTATATATATTTTTTATTTTTTTTGCATTTTTAGATCAGCTCTTTCAGAAAAGTGAAATAGAGAGAACTCTGTCATGGTGTGGTTGTCTATTCGTATTTGGTTTTATTTTGACTTCAGTTTTTTTGGTACTGTTTTAGTTTGATTTCCTGTCTCCTCTCCCCTTTTTGCTGGTCCGTTGTCATTTGTCCACGTCTGTCGGTTTACTGTGTCCCGTGTTCTGTTTGAATATGGAACCTGTTTTTACCTTTGACCTTTATTCCCTAATGTTCCTGGCCTTGACTTTTATGTTCATTGAATCATCATTTTTCCCATCCGCTAAACCCAAAGTTTGAACTTCTGCCGTCAGGACGGAGATATCGAGTGAGATCAGCTAAGAAAAACATTTTTAAAAACTCCTTTGTGCCCAGAGCAGTGAAAGCGGTAAACACTCTTAAGCTTTGAGCAGTCCTGAGCTTGACTCTTGTCTTTAGGCCGGAGGTGGTCTTGTTGGTTTGTTCTTCCAATTGTTCTGTTAATGTAGTGCCATGATATTGTGCTGGATGTGTGTCTTTTATGTATTTTAAGGTGATAACCAAAGGCAATTTTCCACCTTGGTGGACAATAAAGTTTTCTTATTCTTATTCTTATTTTGCATTCCTGAATTTGGGGTCCTTCCATCACCACTTGACACACTCAGCCATCCACCTCTGAGCCCAAAACAATAAATTGTAACTTTCTTTCATTTCTTACAAGTATACAAAACATAACCTGTTCTCCAATCAGATTAAGACAGCATGTGGTGGTCAGACACAACATACTACTTTTACACGGCTGGACAAAGAGCATGTGTTATTTATGGAACAAAAAAGTTAGATAGCCCAGCTTTAGCAAGAAAAAAACAAAACTTATCTGGTATATTTTTTCTCAGACAATAAGTGTCTTTGGGAGGTTTTGTGGAAAGTCTACTGCAGACGTGTGTTCTTCCACATCTGTGTCCACCATGAGCTGTTTCAAATTGCAGCTGTCCATTCGTCTGGCACTTTCTCAGTGGGATAAGCGGAGATAATTCTGACAGACCATTTGTGTTCCACTCCAGTTTGGAGCTTTCAGCATGGCAGAGTATTTTCCACATGAAAATGAACCTCGACATTGGAATTGAGAGTTTAAGAGCTTTACAAACAACACATCTCTTCTAATGGTGTAATTTGAAATATACTTGATTATCTTTGGTGGCTTTTTACGCTGCAAAATTTGGTTTGCAGATTTGAAGATATAATTTGTCTTTTCTAATATAAACTCGGCATATTGCATGATTACTGGCAGCATGTAATGTTTGTTTAGCTTGTATCCTGCAAAGTCAATAATAAATAAAATCTAATCTAATATAAAGAGGCTTTTCCAATGGCCATAATGCACAGTGGCATGATACAAGTTCTGTATTTTATCATTTATTATTTTGAATATTTACACCAGCTTATTGTGATGACCCAAATCTGATTTAACGCCAGCACTCCCAGGACAGTTCCTATATTCAAATCAATGCAACCCAAAATTGGTTTTAGTTTTTCACTACTAAAATTAAGCAATTTATACACATATTATCTCAGATGTGACAGAGGCCAGAAACACATATGGAAACTATATGGAACCAAACTGATTTGAACGCAAGGAATGAGTTAGATTTATTCTATTACAAAGCTACATTTTTTGCGGTTTGAAGGTTATTAACCCCGGCTTTAAGTGGGCAGCAGTGAAAGCTGTGATGATATGCAAGGACCACGATGAACTTGTTAATATGGCTAATGGGAGCAGGGACGTGTCTGAAATATGAGGTAATTAAGAAACGCCCTTTAAACCTAAAACATGCTCTATGGTCTTTTGCATGACTTCTGACATTTAGGGCCAGACACTCCGGCGAGTTCTGGGCCACTTAGTTCATCTGAACATTGAATTTTTAAGGATAGAAGTCAGAATCACAGAATGTCAATGATTGTGTGTGTTTGATTGGTCTTGGCACATTACTTTTCCCTGTTATGGCACCGTTTTGAAAGTTTTGGCTAAGATAAAGTCACCACTGATCCTCAATACTGATTTTTGTGTTAACCAACCAGGGGTGCACGGACCGGACCCCTATGGGTACACAAGGGTATTATTACTAACTTGTAAGCACTGATAGTAATGAACTGATTATCATTATCATTAGTATCATATTAGCAGTGGAATGTTGGCGTCACCGCAGAGGAAGCCAATTTGAAGAAGCTAACTGGAGCCAATTTCTTTGGGCATTTGTTCCAATGAAGTAACAGGGGCAGAGGTGTTGCTAACATGGTTGCAAAAGCAAGCTGCAGTTTGATCTGATTGGTCTATTCTGATATGACTCATATCTGGATAAGATAGTATCAAGATAAAAACACAAAAAATGTCCATGATATGAGTATGACACAAACGGTTACTCAGCGAGAAGAATTTACTTTGCATTTTAGGTCAATATGAGTCAGAGCAAGTTAGAGCAAAACTTCGTCCATGAGCATTTCCCTATTGGGCTTCTCCAAGCTAGAGGTTTAGCATTGTCCATCTCTATACAGTCAATGGTAAATATGGGCTACCATCGCTCCAAATCCTTCCATAACATTTTGAGGCATGTTGCTCACAGAAAAACAGGTATTATTGAGGTATTAATAAAGCATGAACTAATTTAAAAAGATAAAAGACTTCTATGTTGAAGATCTATGTTGAAGGTCAAAAACAAGGTAGAAACACTTTGGTTTAGCTGAACAAAGGGCTGTTATTAAAGAGAGCAGAGTGATGTAGAGCTTTTCAATTGAGCCCTCATCACACCACACTGTACTTCAACACAGAGACTCACCTTCCACCTTTAAATGATCTATTTCAGTCATTGATGAAACTCAAGGTAAATATACAAAACCATTTAAGTCAAAAATACCAAGATAATGCAAAAGAAAGTGGACCAAAATGAGTCTGACTCCGGAGAATGTGAAAGATATGAATATAAATATAATGCATCAACCGTGTACACTGCCTTTTTTGGACACGCTTTGAGACGCTTTCCAAAAACATAATGAAATTGTTAGTAACTTTTAGAATCATGTGTTAATTGATGTTTGTGTGAAAGGATGTATTTCTGCTGCTGGACACCTACATTTCTCCTATGGGGCATCACTAAAGTATCTATCACTCACTCCATCTATCTAAATTATAGAAATGCAAGTTTTAACGGGTGAGTATTGAGAAGTGATTTAAAAGTTCTAGTTTTAGTATGAATTAAAGCTGGAGTTCCTAATTTTGAAACCACAGACATTTAACTATGAAATGTGCGTAGTTACTAGCTCTCAACACTGTTGGTTCTATCACTAGTTTTCACATGTAAGTAAGTCATCTTTATTAATATACTGCCTTTCACAGATCAGAGTCACAAAGCCGTTTACGATTGTGGGCATTTGTCTCCCACTCCACACAGAGATGGGAAACCGGAGCACCCGGAGGAAACCTACGCAGACACGGGGATAACATGTAAACTACACTCAGAAAGGCCCTGTTCCGACCGGGATTCAAACCTTCGGACCTTCTTGCTGAGAAGCTCAGCCACCATGCATGTACTGTATGTTTGGCCTCGGTCACATCTGTATATTTGCTTTATCTGCAAAAGAGAGCGTACCAGCCCTCTCTCAGCGAATCAGCTCTCAGTAAATGATCAAAAGCACAACATGATGTGTTCTGATTTGTTCATAAAATGTCAATTCAACAACTCTGTCTGTTGGGGAAAACAGATTATATTTATGAAACAAACAAAAGTTGTGTGGCCCTCTGTTTTATTTGTTTTATTTATTTTACTGTTTTTAGTTTTAGTTTTATTTTAAAATTGTTTAATTTAATTGTTTTTACTGTGAACATAATGTTTTACTGTTATTTATTTTTTTTAAACATATGAAATATATGTGTATATTTAAATGTGTTACTTTTATCTCTGTGCAGCACTTTGGAAACTTGTTTTATAAAATGTGTTAAATAAATAAAGTGGATTGTATTGAAAAAGAAGTGATGTACTCCAGGTTTAATATCTGATGTTATAGCAGTACTTTTGACAATACAGTAAAACAAACAGACATGAACTCTTACCGTTGTTGGTCTGAGTGCTGCCCAGGATCATGGCGGGGATCCCGGCTCCGGACGACAAAACCCATATGACCACGTTGATGATTTTGGCTTTCAGCGGCGTCCGGAAGTCCAGCGCCTTGACGGGGTGACACACGGCCACGTAGCGGTCCACACTCATCATGGTGAGGGTGAAGATGCTGGTGAACATGTTGTAGTAGTCGATGGAGATGAAGACTTTGCAGGCCACTTCTCCGAAAGGCCACGAGTTGAGCAGGTAGTCTGTGCTCTGGAACGGCATGGTTGTGGTGACCAGGGCGTCGGCTACGGCCAGATTAAAGATATAGATGTTTGTGGCAGTCTTCATTTTGGTGTATCTATGGGTAAATGGTTTAGGATTAAGGCAAGGCACGTTTAATTGTATAGCACGGTTCATACACAAGGCAATAAAAGTGTTTAACAAAATTAGATATAGAAACAATTATACAAGGCATTAAAATCATGAATAACAGTAGCCATACAATGCACAGCTAAACAGAACCGTTTTAACCTGGATTTGTAAAACAGAAGCCTTTCTCACATTTTCAGGATTATTGTTCTAGATTGTGGCTGCATAAATCTGAAACGCTGCAGCCTGACCCTGGGCCCCAGCAGGAGACCAGTCCCTGTGCTCCTCAGAGTCCGAGTTGGTTCATATGGCACTAACATGTCAGAGACGTACTTTTCTGCGGAAGGTACAAAAGGTTTTACTAAACAAAAAAATAGTTCCGTTAATATTGGATTGAAAAACCGGACTCGGGTTGTAGACTGTAGAGCCAATTATCAAACTTTTCATTAAACTATTACTAATTGCATTTTCGGTTTTAAAATGAATTCTAAAGGTATTTTCACTAAAAAGAAATCATGTCAACTACATCAATGCTTGTTGTTAATGAAAAACAAGACCGTGTCTTGTGCTGCAACTCATAAGAGAGTGGGGTGACAATTCCATGTTTGGTGTTGATGACTTAACAATGACCTAATAGAGTTAAACATAGTCTGGTTCCATCAAGTGTGAAGTGAAAGCAAAATGATAAGTGATTTTGTTATTATAAAAAATAACACTTGGGGCTATGACTCTGTAGCACAAGCTCAGTCAGTCTGGACTGAAGTGTTTTCTGACTTCAGCAAGATCCTTCTGTAATCTGCTCCATTCACCTTTCCATTAACTCTGACACTCATCCCTGTCACTGCTACAGAAAAGCAGCACCATTACATGAGAGCCATCACATTAACACCGGTAACACTAACCGGATGGTGCCTTCTATTTGCTACTTGTCCGTTAAGACCAAATTTGTGTAGCATTTGACTAATATTTGTATTTTATCGGTAATTTGGACACATTACCAATAAAGATAAAAGATCAACTTCAAAAAGATGAGTCCATAAATAGTCCATGACCAGGAGTGGGCAGAGGTCAACTTCATCCCTGACCTCTGTGGGTGGTTCCTTGAACTTCTGTGAGGCACCCATCACAGAACCGCTGTAATTATAGTAGATTACACTCCGATGGGATCCATTTCTTTGATAGAGCAAAATATGAGCCTTCAGCAATCATTAGAACATTTTAAAAGCAATTTCATGCACTCTGGGAAATGCTGTTTGGTCTGGTTCAAGTTTTAATTATTATTTGTTTTGATACAGCAAAAACCTGTTTCAATTTGCATTTTGTATTTGTAATCCATCATGAATCTAACATTTTGTCATTGTAACTTGACAAAATGTGCAAATGTTCACACTTGTATATAGGCACTTTTGCACTGGCATTGTGTATGTATGTACTACAACTGATTAAGGTGAGTGTTGCTGTGCTCGTGCATTTGTTGTCCCGAAACGGCTTGTCCTCAGAATTAGTGCAGTTTTATGTGTCCCACGTAGCCCACATCCACAAAGGCCACAGTCCCACAAGACATGCGGCACATTGTGTTGACAGAGGTGGCTAATTGACAGCGACAGCGTTTATTGGGATGCGAAAAGGGCCAGCTCAGAAATCAACAAATAAAAACAGCCTGAGCAAAAACATTTCATCGTGTGACATGAAGTAGAAATTAACCACAGACATATTCTGATCCACAGAGGAGATTATATCATAACAAGAAACAGTACTTTATATAGAACTGATTTATGGAGGATGAAATATACCATACCGAACAAAAAAGATTATAGGACTGAACTGAAATGTTTTGGGATTGGAGCTGTGTCTATAGTGAGAATTATTGTATAGAAAACTAGATACATCTCCTGTTTGGTAACAATGTGTTTTGACAGTAATCACAGATGTACTGTATCTTCTCTAACAAAGCCCACGGATTATAATAAAATACAATACTTCTTATACGCAGACACAAAAAAAGATACATATGCACACTATAAACTGCAGCTGTATGATGTTGATTGCACAGTGGTGAAGGGTAATGATGTCTGATTGTGTTGGTAGGTGGGAAGATAGAACATTCAAAATCACCATAAAAGGAGCTGGAACTAACACACAGAGTCCAGTCCCACCCCCTCTGTCATGTCCCAATCATTCAATGGCCTGTGTGTTGTTGTTGCCTAAAAGCAGTGTTTTTAATCAAAAGAAACTGGACCTCATGAGGTTTGTCTCATTATCTCACGACCACAATCTATTAATCGTTATATGTTGAATATATAGGACCAGGATTTGGGTTATGGATATAGAGAGTTGTTAAAACTGGATACTCAGTCGCCAACCGTTTCTCTCACAGCCTGCATCATGTAAAGGGCAGATAATGGACAGTTCCTGGTGCTGAAATCTAAATGTGTGTGTGTGAAATTGTTCAGTGGTCTGGCCCCTAAACTCTGTGCATTAGCGCGTCTGCATAACAAGCTGCATCCTCTGTAAATGCCATTTAATTACGCCCCACAATTATGCACGGGTTAAAACGACTGACATTATCATAAAAAAATGTGTTTTTTCTAGTGCTTGCTCGCTTACCTTATAATTACAAACATGACCAGGCAGTTTCCCACCAAGCCTACCACGAACACCACGGAGTACACAGCCACAATTATAGGGATGATGGGCGACATTGGCTCTGCGTCCGAGTCCCAGGTGCCGTTGGGTGTGTAGTTGAACATATCCGAAAGCGCGGTCGGCCAAGTAAAGTTTGGAAGGCATTCGTCCTCAGTGTGACCAGAGGGACAGCGCTCTTCTTTGAAAATATGGACCACTCCGTTCGCCATCGCGCCAGCTGCAGAGAGGAAAGGACACGGGGCGTAAGCTGGCGACCGCTCAAGCGAAGTCAAGGCAAACAAGACGGAGAGGAGCGAGGAGCAACACGTCTCCAAAGTGCAGCAGCAGCGGTAGGACGCGTGCAAGGAAAGGGCATAGCAATTGTCAAGCAAAAAAACGCCTTACCTAATTCGCACAAAGTTTACACGATGAAAAAAAAGGCTCAGGAGGCTTTGACATAAACGCGCTCAGGTGGGGGATGCGGAGACGGGGAAGCTTGTGCCACTGGTGCGTCCTCGGCTGTGCGCATTGGAGGATCGCAGCACTCGCGCAGTGACATCAGGACAGAAAACTTTCCAGAGCCAACGCTTTGAGGTGTTTCACATAGCTCACATTATATTGACAGGTAAGGCACAGGCAGATTATACCAGTGTGAACAACTTGGAAAAAAAAGAGAAAGAATGCCACAGGCAAGTTGATAATGCATGCGGTATTTCTAATGTCAGAGGCAAAATGTAAATGTTTGAGGGGTTGTTGGACTATGAAAAAACAACAACAGTGAAATGATCCAAGCGCAACATGTGTCCTGCTATTCATGGCCATTGTATATTTTGAATTACATTAAGAAAGACATCTTGGGGGAAAAAGTAATATACACAATTTCTCATGATCAACAATGCTTACTCTTTTTATCACATCCCACGTGACATAAAACCCCATACAAAATACATTCTTGCTCCATTTGGCTCTGAAAAATCAATCATTCACTCAATCAATCAATTAATCACACAGCCAAGTGTGGGCGTGCATTGCCATGAGCCTGATTCAGCTTGTTTCCATGAATATATTGTTAATAATCCACTCAATAGTGACACTTTATTTTCTGCAGTGAACATAAAAAGTAACATCCGATAAATTAAAATACTTGACAATGTGCCTGTATGTTCAACCATCAAACTCCTTTAAATGTGATAGATTCAAAAATAGATTTTTCCCTCATATCAAGAGTCTGGTATGAACCTGGACCAGTTTGAAAAAGGCTACGCTAATTGAAAGTTATTAAATATGGGTAGCTATTTGCAGGTCCCTAAATTTCATTTCCGGTGGCATTTCTCTAAGCTGTGAAATGGGAAATGATAAAACCCAAATTTGGTTACTCTACAGTCAAATAGAGCCAATCTGCAGATGACAGCAATATCCACCTTTATCTACTGTGAAAAGTGTGGGTTAAGATGAGTTTGATCTTAAATAAATGCCGATAAGCTTTTTAACCACCTGACATTCTATCAATACATAATTAATGTTAGGTTGGTTATTAGAACAGCAACAACTGCAGGAAAATATTCAGGTTAACATCAAGAAGAGCAGTTTATCTAATACCCCAGAGTCAGCTGTGACCTGATTGGTGCTCCTCTCTTGTGAGGGCTGCATCAACATCCTGAAGGTTGACAGGAACAGGATTCTGGCGATAAACCATCCAGACCAGGGATGTGCAACTTTGTCCTCAGAGGACTTTGTGGCTGCAGGTTTTCATTCCTACCAAGCAGGAGCAAACCACACTCCACCCATTTCCTTAAGTATATAAAATAAGGAAAATATAAAATACTGAACTTTGTATTGCACCTTATACCAGTAATTTGCACATTCTCCATTTGCTGCTAAATGTTATTGATATTGTATCTTGTACATTATGACTGGGACTGTAACTACGTTGGGAACTTGTACTTTTTATTGAACTGTATTTGCACAGATGACTCCACCCATTTCCTCAAATCTTCAGGTTAAAACTGGACTCACCTGAGGAAATGGGTGGAGTCATCTGTGCTCCTGCTAGGTTTAGTACTGTTGGAAGTAAAACCTGCAGCCCTTTCTGGAACTGGTTTGAGACCCTTGCTCTAAGTGAATCAAGTCTGAAACTAGAGGAAATGGATTTGCTCCTGCTTGGCTGGAATGAAAACCTGCAGCCACACAGGTCTTTGAGGACCAAGTTGAATACCCCTGAGCGAGGTCATCCAAAAGGTGCTAATCTAGCTAGTTGAGATATACATGTTCAAATTTGCAGCCACCGCCCAAACTGACATTTCTGCCAGATTTGAGAATGCAAGAAGGGCTTCTCGAGACCTGCCCTAGACCTACCTGCAGTCCCGACTCCAGTACTCGCTCCAGTTCTGATTCTGGTGGAGTATATGAGACAATTGTCAATATTGTATTCCAACCTGGTTTATTTTGAAGATGTTTAACAAAGAAGAATAGGAGGGTGGGGGCGTTGGGGGCGTTGGGGGAAAACCAGCCTCTAGGTGTGAAAAGCTATCGGAGACATAAACCAATGTGTGTGATAATGAAAGTGAGATAGTGATAAAGGTTCGTTGTTGAATACTTTTTCAAGCAATGTCAGTTTCCTGCGTGATTCATGATACCTTGAGATGTTCCCTAGCAACTCCTGACAAAGCAGCCGCAATGCAAAGAGGAGATGACGAGAAACTTACCACCCAATGGAACTGATGACCCGGAAGCTGCAAGAAACTTTTACCCGCACATATTCCACTGTTTTCTTGAGTGGAAATGAAACTGTAAAAAGCTGGTGTCTAAACAGAGAAGATGAAAGGGAAGACGAGTGATTTGTTGGGGAAAGAATAGCTTGAGGCTTGTGGGTTTCAGTCATAATGGAATGAAATCACAAACAGCACATTGTATTTATTTTTCTTTATATATTTGTAATTTTGTACCAACAAGCTATTTCTCCAAACAGAACAGATGACCCACACATAGCACAACCCAAACAGAACAGTAGGTATCATTATGTGGCTTTGACAAAGGAAGAAAATACCTCTTTCTGAGCAAAATGAAATGACAAAGGTTCAAAAATGATCTCAACGTTTTTGAAAAGTGTGTGAATAATTGTGTATTTTATATATAGATGTTAATATATATTTATTCCATTATATCGGTCCCAGTTTTTAGCAAGGAAAGTTATGACGAGAACCCATTTTCCTCTAAACAGGCATTGGTGTGAGCTCTGGATTGAAAGTTGAGGTGCACTTACTGCAGGTCCTAACTCAGAGGGAGGATTTTGAAAAATAAAAACATATCACCTGTTTTTACACTGGTTTCTGTTTTGTAATGGATCACTCCAGCAGGAATAAAGGATTACATAACTCCATTCTATACAGGGGTTAATAAGGCTGAAAAATATAATGCATTCTGTGTTTCGAAGCCTGTCCTACAATACAGACATGACAGACTTAACAATGGGATGGAAAGAGCACATACATACATACACACACACACACACACACACACACACACACACACACACACACACACACACACACACACACACACACACACGCACACACACACAGATTCAGATTCAGATTCAGTTTATTTGCCATTTGCAGTAAAAAAAAAAAACACATTGGAATACATTAGCAAAAGTCTCCAGTGTGCACAGACAAATATAGACATAAAACAACATTAAAAGACAAAAATAAAACAAATAAAACAGTAAACAAATGTCACTGTGAAATCGATCGACTAAAACAGTTTCAAAACTAGTGCAAATCATTAAAGTGCTCTGTTCACACTGATAACAGCTTGTGGATAAAAACTGTTAGTGTAACGAGATGTCCTGCATCTCAGAGAGCGATATCTTCTGCCAGAGGGAAGAAGCTGGAACATGGCTTTCCCAGGGTGGCCAGAAGAGTCATTAAAAATCCTAAGAGCTTTGTTTAAAAGTCTGGATTTATAAAGAACCTCCAGAACAGGAAGCTCACAGCCCACGGTCCTCTTTGCAGAGCGGAGCACCTTGTTTAAAGCTCTCTTTTCTTTATCTGTGATGTTTCCAAACCACACAGACACAGAACCAACAAGTAAACTCTCAATGGTGCAGCGATAAAAGTTAAGCAGAATCTTAGAGTTAGTGGTAAATTCTCTAAGTTTACGCAGAAAGTAGAGACGCTGACGAGCTTTCTTAACGACTCGGTCAGTGTTTTTAACCCATTTCAGGTCGTTAGACAGAGTTAAACCCAGAAACTTACACTCCTCTACGATCTGCACCTGGGAGTTGTCGATTACGACAGGCAAATGAGAACTATTGCGACTGAAGTCGTAGACCAGTTCACATGTTTTCGATGCGTTCAACTGGAGGTTGTTAGTTTTACTCCACTGAACCACATTTTGTATCTCTGCTCTATAAGAGGATTCATCATTGTCACTGATGAGACCGATGATGGTGGTGTCATCAGCATATTTAATGATCAAGTTTGAGTCAGAGGAGGACACACAATCGTGAGTGTACAAAGTAAAAAGCAAAGGACTCAAAATACATCCCTGAGG
Source organism: Knipowitschia caucasica (assembly GCA_964034765.1). Lineage (NCBI taxonomy): Eukaryota > Metazoa > Chordata > Actinopteri > Gobiiformes > Gobiidae > Knipowitschia > Knipowitschia caucasica. The sequence continues at coordinate 23,447,622 of OZ035836.1, read as the reverse complement.
AGAACCAGTGCTCACAGAAACAACATCAGAAAAACAGTCATTGATTTTCACTCTCTGAGATCACACATTACATACATTACACACACACACACATAAATACATAAATACATAATAATGCATTGGGTTTTTATCAAGATTTTCAGGACACGCTTCACATGTCATTATTCTTTCACTCTATACACGGTGGTGATAAACTACTTCTGCAGTCACAGCTGCCCTGGTGGTGGTTGGACACACACACCAGACTCTAGGCAGCAGATTTTGCATGCAAGTATGGCCACAACATACATACATATATACAGTACATACAAACAATCACACATACAGTACATCTAAACAAATAACAGTGATAGCTAAGAGTTGTAGGCCTGGAGGAAATACTGTATCCACCCAAATCCTCTCCACTCCTCCAGCGTAACTGTCCTCCATGGGGCCAGGGCTATCAGCTGTTCTGCCCCCCACCCCTGGAACACCCTGCCTGCAAAACCTCCTGGCTGTAGACGCTCTCCTTTCCCTAAAATCTCACCCCAAAACAAACCTGCTCCGTCAGTGTTACCCCACAGAGCCATGCCACCATAATATATAGTTGAGTGTATTGCTGGACTTTTGCAGGTTGAGTTATTGTATGGTTTTTATTCTGTAAAGTGACAAAATGTAAATTCATTATTTGTTAAAAGTTAGTCTACTTAACTTTTATAATTGCTACATTTTGTTTCTGCCAATGTCAAGATTTATTTGTATAGCACATGAACAACAACACCAGCTGACCAAAGTGCTTTACACGCACAACAGACAAAATAAAAGAAAAACAAGCATATGTAAAAAGGTAAAACAGTAAAAATGAGCTGGTTAAAGGCCAAGGCACAACATCTCCTCGAGTTTTGAGACAAGACCAGGGCAAGACAACAAAAATCATCTTGAAAAGGTACAATGGCCACACCACAGCATGCTGCCTTCATTGTATCTTTTGTGTTCTTGTAAAATAGATCCCAGCGAGTCACTGTTTGACTCTTTGGACTGTGAGCTGATTTTCTGAGTGAGGGTGGTGGATAGCACTCTGGCTTCTCAGCAAGAAGGTCCTGGGTTCAAATACTGGTTGGAATAGGGTCTTTCCGAGTGGAGTTAGTGTGTGTCTGCGTAGGTTTTCTCTCCGGTTTCCCCTACCACTAAAAACATGCGCCTCCTGCACGGCGACCTCGCTCCCATCGCTGTGCGCAGTGAGAGAAAAATGCCCTTGACAATTGTAAAGCGCTTTGAGGCTCTGGTCTGTGAAAGACGCTATATAGTTAATAATTACTTACATTTCCGTCTGAAAACGCTGATCTAAAGATGTGACTGAGGCCAAAATATGCATTCATGTGAAAACTGGTGAGAACCAAACAGGTTTCAGAGCTTGGAACTAGTTCTTTGTATTTTATTAAATTGTATGTGATTTGAAAACTAGGTAACCCAACTTTTCAACATCTCCCTGTAAACCACTGAAAAATCCGGCAAATTTTTAAGATATGTTTTGTTTGATTTATTTTTTCCAAGTCCTTTGACAGTTAAATGTTTCAGATCTAAATCGGTTCTTATTGTGTGTGGGGGATGTCGGCCACTTTGTAAACTGTTGCTTGGCAATGGGGAGCAATAATACGCAATGATAATAAACCTGCCATTAGAGAAATGAATAATAGTTCAAAAATAACATGTTATGAAATGTTTGTATGATTTGTGTTCATATCGTGGAAGAATTGCAGAAATAAATATCAATAAATATTGACACTATTGATGAAGTTTCAAAGCATCCCTCAAAACTTATTTTGTAATGACAGTAATTATATATTTATTCTACACTGTAAAGAATTTCCTTGTAGAAAAACGGTAAATAGCTGGCAAATATGGTTCCAGGAATTGACCGTTTTCTCAACATGGCTTTACCGTCGCTAATTTTAACGGTTAAAGACTGTTTCACTGAATCACATTATGCCTTTGTGATTTCAGGATTGAACTGTATGTTCCTGTTAATTCACATACAACAAAAACAGTATTATAATGTTCTTTTTGTATTATTACACCATATGACTGTTTCTGTTTCTAATTAGTTTCTTTGAACAAAAAACTAGACAGTTTCAATCGTTTTACTTTAAATAACGCAACTTTTCAATAATTTTTTTACATCTTCAGTTTATACAAGAACATTGTTGAATTCTTTACTTCTATAACATGCTTAATGCAAAAGCATCATTCCAACTAAAGCAGGAGTTTACATGTGTGAGACGTACCTTTTATACTCATGGTTGCTCGCTAGCAAAACTTAATTTTAAATTACGGTAATGATACCATAAAATCACATTGTGATTTTATGGTATTGTAACGTTTTTTTATAATCACATTGTAATTGTGGTAATAAAACGCCACTGCATGTTTTTTAACCAATTTATACTTAAATTTGCGTGTTTGAATTGTTTTTCAAAATAATATTTGATTAATGTTGAAATTTCATTGTGATTTTACAGAAATTTGATACAGTGTAAACAGTTAAATGTATGTTTAATTTGGTTAATAAGCAACATCTATTATGATTACATTAAAAGCTATACATGACATCTGTCATAGCGTCTGCTGACACCATGACTATGACTCTACTCATCCCAGTTTGTAATATCACTGTGCATAGAAAATGTTTCTGCTTATAGCTTTATAACTTTTCTGCAAAAATATACAGGAAAAAATGTATTTATCAAAAAAGGTATTACATTGTCAACACTCAACATTTGATCTGAATCTAATTCCTCTTGTTCTGGTTGAAGAGAAAGTGTGTTTGACAGGAGGTTCTGATGGGTGCCTGTAAGACTGTATTGACTTCTTACATAAGCCGTCTTTAGTTTTGGTGCAGGGCTGAAACAGGATGTATGGGTCTAATATTGTTTTAAAATTGAAGCATTTTGTAGTTGATGAAACTGCTTTATTAAATTTGTGTTTGGGGGTTTATGTGACACGTCTTGGTAGTCCTCTATAGACTGACTTGAAGAAGCAATGTCTCAATCTCCAATTCAGTTCTTGATTCACCAACTACACATCATCATTTTTTTTATCCCCTTGTTTTTTTATTTTAAATTATAGGTCTTTATCAAGCCCTCGCTGAAAGACCAAGGCTGTGTCACCGATGACGGAGAAGCCATCTTCCTGTGGACCCACCACCTGCAGAGGATCAGCGAGGGACTGGTGCCATGAGCATTGGGTGGCAGCTCTCATTGTCACCCCCCAAACCAGATATGGGCTAATTAAGGGGTAGAAAATGAATCAATGAATGAATAAAGGTCTTTATCAAATGGTTGAGATGCAGCTTGATGGTTAAAGTGCCTGAAACCAGGTGACAGAGACGCCCCAAAGAGGTAGATTTCAGTTCTAGTCTTCAAGTAGATAAAGTGACTCAAAAAGTGATCCATCAAATAGTTGAGGAAACCATTAAACAGTTAAAGCTGCACTAACTCACTTTGTGAAATTTTCGAATTTGAGCACTGGCCTCGCTCTCTCTGCTTGCCATCCCCGCACTAACGGAGCTTTCGGTCCCCACTACCCCCCTCCCCCTCAACCTGTGCTCATGTGCTAATTGTTTACGGAGCTCATGTCTCACAATATGGATCGCACATTTGAACGTGGATGGCGTGACTATAGAATGATAAAACTGGGAAGCACGGAGGAACAAGACTTTCTATTGGATGGCTGTTTCGCTGTGTAAGCAGAAACCGGTAACGAAGACACGGGAAGTTTCAGGTTCACCTACGCCGCTTGTTTACCTAGTGATCCGCTGTGATTGGTCACAATCTGGTCCCGAAACACATTCTCTTCCTTGTTGCACAAAAACTCGATCTAAAATAATGTTGATAAAATGACACAAACCGAAAAATGCCAGCACAAACCCGCGCTACTTTTTCTTCAAAAGAACGTATATCCCAATGAACTGCATGGATATGGATTGAATTTCCGTAATTAATACAAAAACAAAGTGAAGTAATGCAGCTTTAAGATCCACAAATGTCACAACAATATTTCCTATCCATGTATAATGCATGTAGTTTGTTGCATTCATAGGTTGTTGCAATCAAAACAGATTCAAACTTTAAAAAGTTATTAAACATTTGGTTAATTATTTTTGGCACAAGACCCAAAATGCAAGAATACCAAAAAATGATAATTTAATGATGATAAAATAATAGAACACCAGAATCCAAACTAAAAACAGGAACCAGGATAACGGACGGACAAAGACAGAGACATTACAATGGACCAACAACAAGGGGAGAGGAGCACAGGTACATATAGACACAGAGAGACACAGGTGAAACACATCAGGGCGGAGCAGACAGTCACGACAGGGGAACAAGACAGGAAGTAAAACTGAAAATCCAACCAACATAATATGACGTACTTGTGCAGATGAAAAATTACGTTCAACTTGATGAGACGAGTCCATGTAGTCCTAAGTGTGTTTCGTAATGGAGATGCCCTCACCGCCTCTACCTTGAATAGGGCCCTGACCCTAACCCTGTTCTTTAGAAAACAAAAGAAAAGGAATAGACACGTGCACTTGTATCTGAGTCACACAATCTCTGTCTCTGTCATAATCTCTCATAATTTCCCCCTCATTAATTCTTTGTCCATACATACACTCATGAGCTGTGAAATTGCTCAAATTGTGCATTAACAGTGGTTGCCAAGAGACCAGATGTTTTTTCTGAACAAACATTTGACAGAGGTTCCCACTTGACCTTTGGACCATGAGGGTTGTTTGTTTGAAGTTGGTTTGAATTGTTTTATTATAGATTTTACATGAGTTATGGCGAGTGTCAAGCAGATCAAGGTTTTGGTTTTACGCCATCTTTAATTTAGACAAACTTTATTGATGCGCAAGGGAAATGACTTGGACACAGTAGCTCCAGCAAGTACAATTAAAATGGCAATGACAGAATGACAGTCTCAAGGTGCTGGATTTGGGATGGAACCCGCCATGCATGGTGAGGAGCTTTGGAGGTTTAACGTCTGTGGTCTGAATCTCTTCCTCCATCCACCTGATTATTCCTGCGGCAGAGCGTGGCTGTTGATTGCACAAGCCTTGCTCTTGCCATAGAGTCGCTCCTTAGTTAGATCAATAGATAGATGCTTTATTGATCCCCCTTGGGAGAAATTCAGGTGTCCAGTAGCAGCCAAAATACATGCATCCACACAAACTAAACAAATAAATAGATAATTCTAAAAATAGCTAAACATAGAATTAAAATGCAACAGGACAGGTCACAGCAGCAGAGGTGGAGCCGCTTGGTTCAGACCATTTTCTCTGCTCTAGTGAGATGCTGCATGCTTTGTTAGCATTTTTCAAAAAGTTTGCATTCCTCCAGGAATTTTTGCCTGATCTGATTGTTTTGGACCATAAATCTGCCCCGGTCTGGACCAGTGCAAAGCCATGAACGCTACACTGCAGCAACATTTCACATAGAAAAAGCAAGAAAAATATGTCAATTGTACGACCCGGAGGACACAGAGACAAGTTGAGAGTTAATTGATTTCATTTATATATTTTCTCTTTTGAGTGAACTCTAGATTGTATTATATTTTAATATACAGATGAATAAAGATAAAAACAACCTTGTGTCCAGAACACAAAAAACCCAAATCAAAGTAAAGTAATCAAAGTAAAGGTGGACCTGGTGGGCCAGCCAAAACAAACAAAATGGGCCGACACTGAACCAACCATATACAGGGCCGTCCGGATCCGATGCCGACACCCCAACTAGGAATAAAGAAAACCCAAATGGCTACACCTTCACCAACAAAAATGTAACCACCGGACCCACCAGATCAAACCAAAATAAGGACAGGAAAAAATGCTAACAAATGGCTACAAAAAAAGTTACCAAACCATGCGCCGTCTGGGGAGGCCGCAAATGGGACCAAGGGGGAGCATGCAGCGCGTGCACGCTCACCTCAGCAGGTGTTACAAAAGAGGCTGTGAGCAGAAAAGGGCGGAAGTGCACCAGGACAGCCCTTCTTATACTCCCGGCCCGAGCTGCAAAATATGCAACATAGGTTACAAAATTTTTATCAAAACATGAACAAAAAGGTAACCTATAATATACTCATAGAGACAATCCTACAAAAAAATTTAAAACCCAAAAATACCTGGACTAAAAAGATATGACACAAAACCAAGGGGGAAAAGGTGCCCAAACGTAACAAAAACACAAAACAACTGTTTCAGAGCTACTTCGTTCTTGCAGCCGTTTCCAGTGCATTCAAAACTTGCCTTACTCTCTGGAGGTATTTGGCCGAGCAGTTTGTCCAGTGTCCTTCTGTCCCTGACTCTGACAAGTCTCCAGAGCCTATCTGTGGATCAGTCTGTGGATCTGGCCAATGTCCTTTTGTTGGTGCTGCTCAGCAGACCACAGCAGAGTACAGGGCGCTGCAACCCACAGACTGAAACCAATATGTGTCATGAGGTGAAAAGAAGAAAACTGACCCAAAATGTAGAACTGAAAATAAAGTATAATGAAAAAAAAATTGCTATCTTAATGAAGCCCAATAGGGAGGTGCCCGTTTTGGAATGAACAATTCTGTGGTTTGCCGCTCTCTCATTCTCTTGGGAATTATATTATGATATTGTGTTTGTAAATCCAGTTTTGACCCAATGTAAATTTCTCAATTGTGAGATCAAAAAAGTTTCAAAATTCTTATCTTTTGTTATGAGGAGTAAATAATCAGATGCCTTCATTCACAGGGGAAACACCAGCTCACCTTAGCAACCATCTTAGCAACACATCTGCCCTTGTTAAACCGCAAAGCTAACAGTGCCACAACAAAATTGCATATATGGAAAGTATTTCCAGCTCGCTCATGTTCAAATATGTTTCTTCCGCACTTAGTCATCCACTCCTGAAATACAGTTTTGGGTTTGTTCAAATAAAATGTAAGAACTGTTTTCAATTGCCACTTATATAGGACAAGGCCACCAAGAAGAAATGAAGTGGAAGGACAAAAGAGGATAAGAACGATTCTGATTAAATGGCTTTCCAAACCTGGATGTTTATCTTGGTGCATTGAGAGTGTGTTTGACGCAGTGCGATGTTTTCCTTCTCAAATACTCAGTGAAAGTTCCAGTGAGGATCCCTCTTGAACCTTGGACAGCGGAGATTGTAATTCTTTGTGCACCACAGTAACATTGATTATTCTCTGTGTGAACAAGACACAGGGGAAGGATGAAAAGGTAGTCCAAGCAAAGTCAGTTTTTTTTTTACATTTTCCAAAACAATTATTTGATTTATTATTGATATTACATTTATCAATGTTGTCACTGGTGTCTTGTTGTTTGGTGTATTATCAAACTAACATGCTCCAATTTCCCCTGTGCTTCCTAGAGGATATTTGATCCAGATTATTTATGAACATTTATAGACATTATATTTTCTGTTGTTGGCAAATTTACAATTTCTGTGACATGAACAAGAGACTTCAGTTATTCATTAAAGAAGCTGTTGTACCTTCTTAAACACAATTTTACACATATGAAGATACATACATATATTTAGTAGAATTGAAGAATATTAATAATAGCAGACACAAGAAAGCAATCACGGTTCATTTGAAATATGTGAGTATTGTAGCAGAGACTGATCAGCGTTTTCATCAGGTTTTATCTAGTTTATCACATTTATCTGAACATGCCTTTTAGCATGCCAAAGACTGTATATAGTTTGACATTATTAACCCACTAGCTCAATAAAGTCCAATGGGGAAGTGCTCATGGACAAAGTTGCGCTCCAACTCTCTCTGGCTCCTATTGACTTACATTGAGAAGTAAACTGTCACCATTTTGGCTTTGTGTGATCCCAGGGATTTTATGTTGATTTTGTCTTTGTAAATCCAGATGTGATCCACAAGGATAGACCTATCCAGTGGTGGCTCTCAGACTGAAGTCATCATCATTGACTTTCACAGGAGCCCTTCCTATCAACAGATCACACTACCTTGGAGTCCACCTGGACCACAGACTGGGCTGGTCAGCTCAGGCCAATGCTGTCTTTAAGAAAGGTCAGAGCAGACTCTTCGTCCTGAGAAGACTGAGGTCCTTCGATGTGAGCAGTCAGATGTTGCACATATTTTACCAGTCTGTATAGCTAGTGGCGTGTTCTCCAAAGTTGTGTTTTGGGGCAGTCTGACCTCGAGAGACAATAACCGGCTCGACAGGCTGATCAGGAAATTTGTCTCTGTGAGACCTGTGCTGGATGGAAGGATGAGGGCTCTAATGCAGTGCATCCTGGGTAACTTCAGACACCCTCTGCATGACACTATGGCCTCTCAGAGGAGTAACCGAAGGAACAGGCGCCTATCACTACGCTGCCGAACGGAACGTTTCAGGAGATCCTTTGTTACTTCGGCTGTCAGACTGTACAACAAACCTGGATGAGTCTTCTGCTGCTGGACACCTGAATTTCTCTGACGGGGATCAATCAAGTATCTATCTGTCTAATTTACAGAGACTGCCACCGTCTTATCTTGCTATAGTCTTCATAAATAGATCCAAAAACAAAACGTGACTGTAATGCTAAAGCCTGTCCTCTTCTTTTTGTTTTCAAATGCATGTTTTAGATTGGATTTATATCTTGCTACTGTATGGTTACAGTTTATAACATAATTATAATAATACCAAATATCATTTATCAACAACGAACAAATCTTTGTTCCACAGGTTGAATGGTCTTTTAAAATTTGCACAAATGTTTGTGATTCAAGTCCGTTTATTGTGTCTGTTTATCGTATGTGTCTTAAAAATGAATTATTTGTGTATTCTTCTACTCCTTTATAACACGATGTCCAAACTGTACAGTTTGCTTATTGTTATATTGATTGCCCTGCCAACATTTTTATCTCCAATATATTTATCTAATACAACGTCTGAACTACCTTTAACTAAAAGATGAAAAGAGATTTGCTTCAAAGCTTCAGTCTCCAAACGCTTTGCTTTCCCTAAGGTCAGGGGTCCTTCACAGAACTCTTCCACTTGAAAATAAATTATTGCACAAGAAAATCTAGTCTTAATAGCCAACACTGAAAAATAAATCTGCCTAATCTTATATTCCAAGCGGTGGGATTGCCTCATTTAAATGTCATAAACCAAATCATGCAAATGCTGGAGATTAGCCGATTCCTCTGGCTCATCCTTGTATAATCTCAATTTGATGGAGCTTGTAAAGTCTTGGAATTGCTGCGTCCAAATACATAATGAATCAATTTTTCACCATCCATTAAAAAAAATTGTGTTTTCATTCATTCATTCCAATAATTAATAATAATGCATTTACTATAGCACTTTTTTGGACACAAAGAAGCGTCACATGTCATTATTCTTCCACTCCGTACACAATGGTGATAAACTACTGTAGCCACAGCTGCCACCGGTATGTGCACCATCAACCATTCATCCACACGCCTGACTCATTATAGTTGGCAAGGTGGGTAAAGTGTTTTGCCTAATGACACAACAACAATTTGGCATTTTACATCCCAGAAGTTTCCCATCTCAGTTCTTTCGAGGCCCTACCCTGCTTTACTTCAGAGGTCTGACAGAATCTGGCTTTCACATGCAGGTGGCGCAGCAACACATTACAGATTATTGATTGCTCTTCTTCAGTAACGATGCGTACAAAGATTGAATAATTCTCTGTAGATATTGTGGAATTTCAGGAAAAGAGAAAACAGTATAAACAGTAAACAGAAATACCGACCCTGTAAACAAAAAAAAAGTGTTTAATTAATGTAGTAAATACAAAAACATGATCACAAACTATCTCAACTTGACCATTTGGCAGTTCCTGGGGCCTGTCTGCTTCAAATGGAGAAATGACTAGTAATTCATGGAAGATGCCGTCCTTTCACGCGAATAGTTTTAAATGGGGCATTTTTATCAGTTACTTAAAGAGCGACTAAACACCAAATCAACTTTTTTCAACTCATAAACTGCATAAATATGTTTATTGTAGTGCTGTCTACATATCCTGGTCATTTTTTTGACATTTTAGTTCAAATTAGATAAAATCTCACTTTTGAGCCAAAAAACGTCTGTGTGGCGCCTTCTCAACCTTTTTGGTGGTACTACATTTGAATTTGGTTCTGGCCTCTCCATTGACTCTGAAGTTCTCTATGACATCAGTTGTTTTGTGTGACGTCAGTCTGTCAGAGCCAGTGATGTGAACCCATCCAACTCTCACACACGCCCCAGCTGCAGTTTGGAGTATTCTGGCGCCATCTAGTGGATTAAAATTAAATTACATGAGTCATTCTGAGATTATTGAGTGTGATTAGGTTCAGGTGTGTAGCTTTACAATTATCTTAGTGTGTAAACAAGGGTGGAATGAGACTTTCTGATCTGTAAACTATTGCTTTAAGCAGCAATGACAACTGTCTGTTTTTTTTAGTAAGACAAGTGAGCTGTCAATCACAGCCCAGACCACGCCCAAATCTAAGCCCCCCTTATTGTCCCTTGGTCCTCCAGGCAACGCCCTTTTAAAAGAAACTTTTCAAATGTTCATGTGGGCGGAGTAAGGCTGGGCACAGGTGTTTAGTCGCTCTTTAAGGACTTACAGCAATATCACAAAATTGTGTATTCCACAAGTATGTAATAATCTCAGTGCAATGGATTCATAGACCCAGAAAACATGGGGTTAGACACCAAAATGTCTTGGCTAGGTCAAATAATGAAGGAGTCAGGATATGTTAAGGGCTTCCTGCCCATCTTGGACGCCATCTTGAAAATTACACTTTTCTAGTGGTCAAACTTTGGTAAACTTTAAGTATGTTATTAAGGACACCTAACACTACAAAAAACATCTGAGAAACCTTTTGTTAGAATTTTTTTAAGGTTAGGTGTTTAATTTCCATATATGCAGCCGCCTATAGACATTAAGTAGACAGCAGTAAACAAACACATACATTACTCTAGATATTACATACATGGAGTCACCACTCAAGGCTGTCCTTACGGCTCTGATATTTGAAACACTCAGACCTGGTGCTTTGGATGCAGAATGGTGCTGCACACTACCCACTGACCCTGCTGACCGCACAGAACAACAGATAGAATATGTGCTTGAATGTTGAATCATATCCCATCTGTACAAGTCAGATTTCTATGACAAAAGGTACACTCATTAAATAGTTTAGTTTGAATTGACTACTGCAGACCAAAACTAATGACCATTTCAAGGCAAGTTTCTGTGTTTTTATTGATAAATTGTATGTTTGGTTTGTCTCCAAAACCAGACTGTTCTATCTGTGTGTCTAAGACCGGTACATTAACACAGCCAAAAAGCTACAACGACATTAAATGCAGTTTTAAACAGAAGGTCAATTAACCTCTTTAAATTATTAAGCCATTTTACATAGATAGTGAGCTGAAATGTCTGTGCTGTGAAGTTTAATACTGAATCAAATCAAAACTGTGATATTTCACCTTTAAACGTCTGTGTGAAAGGGCTGTATGCGTCTCACTGGTCCAACTGGTTCATAAAGTGCAGGGCATTTGGCACAAAGGGCCTCGTGCACCTGGGGCGGTCAGCAGAGACTCCCCAAAGCTATTTCCCATCATACAGATTAACACCAACTGTGACGGACATTTTGTACAAATGGAAACGGTGCCTCTATATTTTGGAAAAACAAACCTCAACCACAAAGCACATTCGCCTTGGGCACCAGAAAAATAAGATATAAAAGACTGTTTATCTTCACCACACAGAGATATTTCACCTCTCTGCTCTGTACATTTTACTTGTAAATAATTTTTCCAAGCCATTTCTCACACATAGTTGATTGAAAGCATGAGTTTGTGGAGATCTACTCCAACTGGCCTGAGATATAGTGTCATAAGACAGCCTTGTTCCACTGCTGAAAAATGCTGACTCGTTTACTGCAAATAAAAAGCTATTTGGTTCTACGTCATGGTGCTACGTCCCTTAGGACTTCCTTGGGATATCACTCGTGACCCCCAGGTCACACGCCAGAGAGATCAAAATAATTTGCTCCAATCACCAGCCACCTTCCTCTATAAATGCCCCTGCACAAGGCCGCACCCCCTCTTTCACTCTGGCGCCGTTTGAGATCTACTACAGTACTTTCTTCATTCTGAGATGTCTTCCTTGTTCGTCCGAGTTCCCTTCGCCCTCCGGCGTCGGACGTCATCGCTGGATCCAGACGGTGGAGGACTTCACCTCTGTGGGCGCCACCACTCGAGGGAGGAGGAGGATACAACCCACGTTGTGCCCGCGGATGGACCCTTCGTCCATTACGCGACACGTGAGTGGCCTAAGCCCCTAGCAGCCAAGAGGCCTGCTCTGGGGCACGACATGTACTGCAGCGGGCAGGACTGGTCCTGAACCGGTGATCGAGGATTCAGTCCGCATGGCCCTGCAGCCCTCCGCATCCGTGTGGCCCGGCACCAGACCTCTCCTTCCCTCCGAGCGGGACAGGATGTCTTGCCGATGCTGGATAGATATTATGCCAATGCGGCACAGGTCGTCGCATTGGCTAACAACATGGTTTTCATCACGGGGGCCCTGGATAGGTCGCTCTCCTCTGGCCAGGCGCTCAGTGGAGACCTCCTGTCACAGGCGAGGACCGCCTCGGCGGCGATCCTGCGCATGTGCCAGACGCTAGCCGTGGATGGTGGCCCGGACACCGAGGATTCAGTCCGCATGGCCCTGCAGCCCTCCGCATCCGTGTGGCCCGGCACCAGACCTCTCCTTCCCTCCGAGCGGGACAGGAGGTTGTGGCGATGCTGGATAGATATTATGCCAATGCGGCACAGGTCCTCGCATTGGCTAACAACATGGCATTCATCACGGGGGCCCTGAATAGGTCGCTCTCTTCTGGCCAGGCGCTCAGTGGAGACACCTTATCTCAGGCGAGGACCACTTCAGCGGCGATCCTGCGCATGTGCTAGACGCTAGCTGTCGATGGCGGCCGCACCATGGCAGCAGCACAAGTCGGGGCCAGGCACCTCTGGCTGGGGCTGGCGAACATCAGGGAGGTGGAGAAGAGGCAGCTGCTGGACCTGCCCATCTCCCAGACGTCGCTCTTTGGTCCGGAGATGCAGACCCTGATGACTAGGCTGGACACCGCAGCTACAGTAAGGACTCTGCTAGCCTAGCCCAGCATCTAGCTGCGAGGCGCGAGGCCCGCCCTCCAGCGCGGAGCCGAGACAGAGGCAGGGAGCGCTCGCCCGGCAGGCGCCCCGGGCCATATCCACGCTCCGTGGCTCATCGTCCCCCAGCGACGAGGCCCCCAGGTCCAGACAGACACACGGGAGGCTCGCGGGACCAACGTACCCACCGCCGACCTCCCTATGGCAGAGGAGGTCGGGGCGGTAAGAATTCGTTCAATAAAAGCCGACCGGCATTTCATCATTACTCGCTGTCTGAGTCTCATTTGGGGGTATGTAACATGTCAAATGATCTGAAATCTGTTTGTGGTACTTTTCGAGCACATAACGTGGCGCCGCTAGGCCTGCAGCCCCCAGAGAAGGGCGTGCAGCGTGCTACGCGGGCCACGAGCTCCGATTCACGGGTTCATGCTAGGCCCTCCCAGAGAGGCAGGCGGAGGGATCTGGTGAGTAATATGGTGTGTGCTTCGGCCGAACGCGTGTTAGCATCTCCGAGCTACGAGGCTAACACGGGGTTTCCCACTCCAGGGGCTCGCCCCCCCCTCCATGAGGCAAGAGCCAGGGGGGGGGGCGCAGCAGCCGAGTCACGTGTGGTGAGCAGTCCCGTACTTATGACGTCGGGCCTGCAGAACACGTGACCGCCCCCGGCGCTCACGGTGTGACGCAGGGGCCCCCCCCCGGCCCTTTCAGCCACCCCCCCCTCCCTGCTAGGAACACCAGGAGAGGGCGGGGCCGTGACGTCTCGTGTTCCAGCTCCCGTTCCGCCCCTCACAGACTTCTACAGCATCTGGAGGGAGCAGGGCCTACTGACAGATATTTGGCTGGAGAAAACTTTGCGCAGGGGTTACGCACTGCAATTTTTCCGAAAGCCACCACCATTCCGAGGCGTACGGGCAGCACGCTCTCAGGTACGGGGATCGATAGAGGCACTACAAGCGGAGGTCTCCTCTCTGCTGAGTCGAGGCGCAGCAGTGGAGGTAGACCCGCAGGACGCCACCAGGGGGCTGTACTCCCCTTACTTCTTAGTGCCAAAGAAGTCAGGCGGGGTGCGTCCCATTCTGGATCTGCGCGTGTTAAACGAGTGCATTTCCAAACGGCAGTTTCGGATGCTGTCCACAAGGCAGCTCCTTGAGTGTGTCAGGGAGGGAGACTGGATGACATCCATAGACCTGACAGATGCGTACTTCCACGTGCCCATAGTGCCAGAACACAGGAGGTTTCTGCGCTTCGCAGTGGGAGAGAGGAATTACGAGTACTGCCGTCTACCCTTCGGGTACGCACTCGCGCCTCGGACTTTTTCCAAATGTGTGGAAGAATATTAACCTATATAGACGACTGGTTAATTCTGGCCTCATCCAGGGAAGTGGCCCTGAGCCACACGCACTGGGTCCTGTCCCACATACAGCGTCTGGGCTTTGTGGTGAACAGGGAGAAGAGCAAGCTGCAGCCAGCCCAACGCATGATTTATCTCGGCCTGCAGCTAGACTCTGTGACATTCCGTGCTGCATTGTCCGTGGACAGACGGATGAATATTACCCGTCTGGCCCGGGAGGTTCTGGCGGGCCCCAGAGTCCCCGCTCGGCGCCTCAGGTCCCTGCTGGGAATGATGGCGGCGGCTCATGCTGTGGTGCGGCTAGGCCTGCTCCACATGAGAAATTTTCAGAGGTGGTTCTCGCGCCTCAGGCTTCACCCCTCCCGGGACGGGGGGAGGCTGATCTGGGTTCCCCAAGGGGCAGCTTCGGACATCAGGTTCTGGCTCACTCCGGGTCTATTGCGGGACGGAGTGACTCTAGCCTGCGCCGTGTCTCACGTCGAGGTGTTCACGGACGCGTCGCTCGAAGGATGGGGCGGGGTCCTCGGCCAGAGCTCTGTAGGAGGCTGCTGGTCGGACTCAGCCCGTCACATCAACCTGCTGGAGATGGAGGCAGTGCACAGGGTACTGCTGCACTTTGCTCCTCAGCTGCAGGGGAGACACGTGATGGTGCGCTCAGACAACACCACAGTGGTCTCCTATCTGAACAGGCAGGGGGTCACCAGGTCCCCTGCTCTCCATCGCATGGCGACAGTGACGCTGCTGTGGGCGGCGCTTCACCTCCTGTCTCTCAGGGCGCGCCACGTCCCGGGGGTCCGGAACGTGGGGGCCGACAAGATGTCCAGGGGGGGCCCGCTCCAGGACGAGTGGGGCCTGGCGTCTGCTAAGAGGGCGGGCGACTTGTGTGCGCTCTCTGTCCATGCGTCTTGCCTGTCCTTTGGAGAGGGCGACGGCATGGTGGAATTGTGGCCCAATCCGGCTTTTCTCCCCAAGGTCATCACGTCGGCCTTTAGGTCGAGAGTCATCAGGATTAGGGCTTTCTATCCGCCGCCGCATGCCTCCCCCGAGGAGGAGCGGCGGCACCTTCTGTGTCCTGTCAGAATGCTGAGGCATTACCTGGCCATGACGTCGTCATTCAGGTCGGGTGATCAGCTGTTTGTGTGTCTGGGCCCCAAGAACAGGGGCGCCCCGCTGTCGGCTCAGCGGTTGGCGCACTGGGTCGCCACGGCTGTGCGGCGG
Organism: Knipowitschia caucasica; assembly: GCA_964034765.1. Classification (NCBI taxonomy): domain Eukaryota; kingdom Metazoa; phylum Chordata; class Actinopteri; order Gobiiformes; family Gobiidae; genus Knipowitschia; species Knipowitschia caucasica. Next base: position 23,431,882 of record OZ035836.1, on the reverse strand, counting down.
GCGTATCAGACGCAGGGTCTGGCCCCCCGGTGGGCTTCAGGTCGCATTCCACGCGTGGGATGGCGGCCTCTACGGCCCTTCTCAGGGGGGCGTCGGTCGAGGACGTCTGCCGTGCGGCTTCTTGGGCGTCGTCCTCCTCTTTCGTCCGGTCTTATCTTTGGATGTGTCGGACCGGTCGGTGGCCCATTCCGTGCTGAGTGCAGCGGACTGAGTTAGACCGTTAGGTCCCTCCTCTGAGGGGGCCTTCGGTTTACTTTCCGCCCTGGTTCAGGAGCTCTTGGGAGAGGCATCCTACAGGTGCGGTACATATATGTGTGTTTGGTCGGTCAGGTAGTCCACGTCAGGAGCTCTTGGGAGAGGCGTCCTGTGACTACGGATGACCTACGGTCTGTGTTACGTGGGGGTATCCTTGGGAGGAGTGGCCCTGTAACACGCATTGTATCTTCTGCCCTGAGTCCTCTCACTTTGTGAGGGTCTTGCTCGGGCGGAGCTCCAATCACCCTTCGCTGGCCTGCTGGGAGTACATGTTCCTACGGCCTCCGCGTTGTGTCCCACTAGCGAAGTCCTAAGGGACGTAGCACCATGACGTAGAATTAATAGTTACCTAATGTAACTTAAGTTTTACGAATAGGTGCGTAGTCCCTTAGCTACGAGCCCATCAGGCCAGCCCGGCTTGGCAGAGTTCAAGAGGGGGTGCGGCCTTGTGCAGGGGCATTTATAGAGGATGGTGGCTGGTGATTGGAGCAAATTATTTTGATCTCTCTGGCGTGTGACCTGGGGGTCACGAGTGATATCCCACTAGCGAAGTCCTAAGGGACTACGCACCTATTCACAGAACTTAAGTTACATTAGGTAACTATTAATTATATGTTTTCATTGGTAAAGCCACATATGTCCAGGCCTTAATGACGTCCTTCAACTCCCTGCAATGATTCTTGCCTCTGCTTCTCTGTCCATCTTATAGCAAGCAGTTCAGTCACTCATGAGCTGTTCAGGTTGATTCAATTCAATCCAGTTTAATGTTAGGAAAAATGACAGAAGTGAGACAACCACCATCGGCCCTCCACCAACCATTGACAGACACCAGACTCATTCTAGGTAATGAGGGTGAAGTGTCTTGCCTGAGGACACAACTACAAACTTTGGCACTTCACAGCTACTCCACTGTGGCACCTGGTGTTCCCAGAGGTCTCCCATCACAGTACTAACCAGGCCCAGCCATGCCCTGCTTAGCTTCCGAGGTCTAACGGGATTACTTGCAGATAGGAGGATGCTACAACAGATTAGAGAATAACAAACACGCGTAATGACCAATGTCTATAAATGTCCACTAATGTCCACTAATGTCCTGAATTGTTACTGTTCTTAGACCCTTCTGCATTGGCAAGGAAAGACCAAAAAATAAATTGGCTAAATTGTGAGAAACTTCAGGAAGGCCCAGAACCATGACTTAATCATTAATCATGTATTTTGATTGCCTTCATTTACATTGCACCATGTTTGATCTTTAATCTAACAACAGAAGTGTCTTACGTTTTTGAAATATAGTGAATATTTAAAAATATATGTTATTTTATAATTATCATCATTTTGAAAAGTCAGCCCTATAAAATGTGAATGATGTGTGTCTGCATGACTATTTGTATGCACATGTAGTTTGATCTTTTGGATCTGTGGGCCTCCTCAGACCTCTTCCAGATGGCACGCTCTCTGACTGCGCTGTCATTTGTATGCACCAGAAGTACTCTGTTTATTTTTTTTTTTTTTTTTAAAGGTTGTGGGGGAGAACAGACTTGCCCCACAGACCCTTTTATAAAATAAAGAAGAATTAGCAAAGCCAGATCTTGGTCATTTGGAGAAATAAGCAGTTTAGGGTGAATGATAATTTTACATGAATGATGCAGGGTAATTGTGATGCTAAAAACCTATATTTTCTAATGAATGGAAGGCTTTCTGTTGTAGGATATGCACATGTAACACAAAGTACTTCCCTGCACTGTCCATGGTGCTGAAGTGTTTTGAGCAGATTTAGCCCTGCAGCGGCACAGTTGCCATTAATATAAAAAACACCACAAAATAGCATGTGTTTTTCTCACTTCTGTTTTTAGCTTGATGACAGCATTACTGGTGGTGCTGCTGATAGTTTGAACCAGAGCACAACAGATGAACAGGTGTAGAGAAGGATTCCTGGCTCATGCTGGATGCTGTTCTCCACTCCTCCCAATTTGAAAATACCTTCTGTCTCATGTGGGGAAAGAATAGTGAATTACCAATATAGAATATAATTGATCATGATGATAATTTATAAAATGATTCTATGTGCGCTCACGTCACAAGATTCACACTCACATGAAAGTGAGTCAGTCTGGTTTACACATCCAGGTATGGCCACAACCTTCACACTACTCACTCTATCAACTAACTCTATTGTAAAAAAGCCAACACAATTCTTCTAATGTACATTCAAGTGCCAATTCTAGCTGCACAGATACATTTCAGCTGCTCCTGTAAACAATGTAAAAGATCAGTACACTACACACAGATCACACACAGAACACTTATAAGACACTGTGACCACAATGTGAAATACAAAGACTTAATAACATATTGGCAAAAACGTGGGTAGAAAGAGGCAGATATATGTTTGTAATTTACTGAGTACTGTGTCACAAATAACAACATTGCAGAATAATATCTAAAATCTTAGACAGCGTGACATCTTCACCGAGAATGTTTTTGTGTTACTTTCTAGTAAAAGTCAATACTTTTTTGGACCTAACAGTTTCTGACCGTGCAAAATATGCAGCCAATGTGACCGTAATTATCTAAAGTTTATTGACCTTGTTTGTAATGTTTTTATCTGCGGCCGATTGCTCAGTCGTTTTGAAAACACCTTTATGTAAATTTAGAGTGGAGTCTCTGGCGCCTATACGGAGGAAGCTGTGGGGCTGTCAGTAGTTGCTACGATACTAATTTTCCTTTGTTTCTCAAACGATTCACTTAATTAGAATCTAAACTACTTTGATTAGCCATATGCACGTATGGAGAAGTCTGCGCAGAGCTTTTACTGTCAAGGCTGAAAACACAGGCCCCATAGTATAAGAAATGAACATGTGGGCGAGAGGAGGCTTTCAGACTTAATAGCATGGGGAAATATAGAGAACATTGGCGTGTTTACTTACTAAATACTGCATGTGTGGTTGAGGTGCATTCAATTTTAACTTAAAACGCTGTACAAAATGACATTTTATGATTACAATTATGTTTACCTTAGGATGCTTCATATGTTTCATGTGCAGCAACCGTGGTTAGAACATCACTTTGCACTGATTTTGCTTCTATTATCTTGAATTGAAAATAACCCATAGAAACCGTGGTTGGAACATTGATTACGTGTGGGAGAGTGAATTGAAAAACAGACACAAATGGATCAGCTGCAGTGCGTCTGTCCATGGCCCTGAAATCACAAAAGTGCAAAGAAACTAAGAATATGTTTTATATAAATAAGTTCATTTGAATTCAATGTTTTGTGTAGAGTAAGGATTTTCACACAGTCTAGTTCTAGTTTATAAAGCATAAAGCTTCATAACTCTACATGTATTAACATAACAATAATATAATAATAACAATCATTATTTTATTAATTCATTGATGACATGAGTTCATTCTTTAATGACTCCACAAAGGTTGGCTCTTGACACTGTGGAGCAGAACTCACCAAACCTTGGATTGTTCAGCCAAAAACAGGGAACATGAGCTGTTTCTGGGTCGGGGGGTGGCAGTCAGAGCTGCCCCCAGTACACAGAGCACCAGACCCTCACTGGTCCTCCTGCAGGTGGTGAGTCCACAGGAGCCTTGATCTTTCAGCAGGGGCTTCAGGCAAAGTGGGGTTAAGTGTCTTGCCCAAGGACACAATGACAGCAGACATCAGTGGGAGTTGTGAAGTACAGTAGGTCTTGTGGTGGTGATGCTCGAACCCACAACCTTCAGGCTCAAAGGGGCAGCACTGTCGTCCCCTGTCATGATTCAAGATTCCAGAATGTATTTACCATTTGCAGTAAAACCACATTGGAAAGAAACTGTGCATGACCACCCTGGTGTGCCCCAGGACACACCAGAGCTCTCACCTCATCATGAAGACTTCTGGGACATCATGTCATCAATAATGATGTGATTATGATGAGTCCAAGTTCTTCGTGAAACTCATCTTCATGAATGAAAGTCCTTCCTAGCGGTCCCAGCTCCGGGTTCAGGTGACAGCGACAGTGAAGAAGTCTTCTGTACAAAGAGCTTGAACGTGAACTGACTAAGATAAGATAAGAAAGCCGCTGCCTGCTCCTCTCACAGTGATCCGTCTTGCACTGTGGCTTCCAACAAACTTCCTGTGGCCTGATTCATTTGCCCATCCTCCGTAAACACGACACACTCTGCATTTTGATCAGCTTTTATTGACGATTGCCGCCGGTTACATTGGGTTGCGTCCAGAATATTTCCAGTATACAGTAAATGAAACCCTAAGAGAGTATATCTGCATGTACGTACATATATTTCTACCTGTTTGATCATCTGCTTCCACATTTCCTGTTGCCATAGCATGAAACTCATTTGATATTATTGCTTTTACCATTCACTCGTTTGAAGAGCTTCCTGTGCCCAGTGCTGAGTAGCACACGATGTACAAGAACATATTTTTCATTTCTATATCAAATACATTTTCCTAAACCACAGTCCCTTTTTGAAGATTGAACCAAGTTTTTTTAAAGGAGCAGTATCCCACTCTCCCTGACTCAGGTTGCCAGATACACACCAAATCCAGCAGCAAACACAAGGAATTATTTTGTCAGTTTGTCTGTCTCTATTCACATTGCCATGAGCCGTGCTAATGTTGACTGAATGTTTTGAATGAATGTGTTTTAATTTTTTTTTTTTTTGGACATTTGAGATGAGAAAAACAAAATAAAAGCAATTTAATTATACATAGATTATGCAAAATAAATAAGCAATTGATGTCCAAAATAGGAGTGGGAAGAATGGATGTTGGAACATATTTCTTCAGAGTATCAACATCAGGGTTTGCTCCAGAGGATATCACCCTTCAATTTTATTTATTCCCTATTTTTTTATTCCCACAAAGAGACTAACTTTATTTTAATTGGGGTACATGTGGTCTCAAAGTATTCTTTTTACAAATAAGCTATGATCTACAAAAAACGTTTTGATGATTGTCTTTTACCTGATTTTGAGCAATCTGTCATAAAATGTAATTTTTTGCAGTTGACCTCAAGTACAGTAGACACTACCCGGACTAGAACCCAGGTTGCTGAAACGTAAGCTCTGTGTCTGAACCATCAGCCCACCATTACACACAATAATCTGTATGTAAGAAAACAAATTGAATCCAGCAACTTTTGCATCACACGAAAACTTTCAAAGGCCTCCCAATATAAATCCTCGTTTTAGTCTTTGTTTTGTCATTAATGATTTGAGAGCCATAATAAGACCTTTTTTAGTTCTGCGGCCACATGTTATTTCACCAGTGAAGATTAGCCGTGGGGAGTTCTGGCAACACGGATCACTCAATTCCTGATTGGCAAAACAGCGGCGGGTGGGACATCAAATGAAAACAATAACATCTTTTACGGGTCGTAAAACTGATTTTGATATTCAAATATCTCGGCTGAAAAGAGCATGATTTAATAACACCTTTTGAAATATTGGGGCCATTTAATGATGATTTGACATTGGCAAATATAACATACTGCTACTTTAATATTTATTCCATTTGGGAGAACTATAATATTTCAAATAAGCCAAGCAATGAGTTTGTAAATGTAATATGAATGGTCAAGTAAGTGTTTAATCTTAGTGTTTATAACGTTCATTTACTGCAAGGTTAGGGTCTAAAAATAACCCACAATAAGCAAAATGAGTGAAGTAGCGGCTTTATGTTTTAAGGCTGTAAACCCCATAACCGCACACTTTATAGACTATTCTAATCACCCGAACTTGTGGAGGTATCAAACATGTTTGTTGTAGGTGTAAGCGCTGCTGCAGCTGTCAAAAGCTGTGCCTGTACTGTAAAATACAGCTGTAAAGGACACTGTCGGGCAGGAGCGGGACTGAGGGCTACGAGAAGAGCATAGTGTGTCACGTGATACTCCCAGTTATGTGATGTTGTTGGGTAATGAATGCGGCGAACCACGTTTTCTTGTGGGACTACTGTATATAAATGGTTTATAGCATATATATATATTACATTTTAGCTGACTAAAACAAATTTAATGCAATTATAAATAAAACAATTCTGAAAACGGCACATTGCGGGGACGATAACAGGAGATGAAACCACATATTTCATGAGCTGTGCACATGTTACTAAAATGTATTTATCAGTTGATTATTTAGCTGCAGTAACAACCACAGTGAGAGATTTCACAACAAAATTAACTCTTTAATGTTATGAATACATCCCATAAGATAAAATGATGCCACTTTGCATTTGTGAGACTGATAAAAAAAAAAAAAAGATGGTTCTATAGGAAGTAAAAGCAAAGGAAGGTTTCTCACCCATCATCTGTACTTCTTAGCAAGTTTTCCCGACGTTTCGTCCTCAAACTGCGGACTTCTTCAGGGAATGAATTCTCGGACCGCGCGTTGGAGATTTATAACCTATGAGTGTGGTAAGCCACACCCTAATCCTGATACTAACTCGTAAACAATCTAAGGTCTGTTTGATGTAGAAGGGAGCAGATCTAACGACCCTGCTGAGGCTAACGACCCTAACTCCTTAGCATGTCACAGACCTATTGTCTGCTGGGATCATCAAGTGGAGTGCAGGTCTCACCCCTCCTAACTCATTAGGAGGGGTGAGACCTGCACGCCACTTAGGGTACTAGCTACTGTTAGTATTAGATAGCAATATGGCCTACGTGCAGGACTGTACAAGGACTCTACAAGGACTCCATGTTATGACTATGATTTGACTGTCTCTTTGTGACACGTATGTCTTTCGATGTGTGACGTGACAATGACTATATAAACTGTGTACTGCCTTTATTCTGTCTGAGGAAAAGAAACAGAGTAAACCAGTGGAACTTGAGAGCAACTTAAATAAACTTCCAGAGTTTGGCACACCACGATCCGTCTCTGTCTGCTTAATCCTAACAGATTTGGTGGAGAATGCGCGGCTCCGTGTGTGCCATTCTCTGGATTGTTTTGGGGGAGTTTTGCTCTGTTTCTTTTCCTCTGCGTGAGAGACCGGCATGCTGTGTCTGGGAGCGGAGATTCCAGCAGGCTGGAAGAGCTGTTCCTGGATGCTTCTTGTCGCTTCTGTCACTTTTGTTTTTTTTAAATTGAAGATTCCGACGCGGAAAAGAGTTGGCAGACCTCTCGGACAGTCCGTGCATGCACCTGTTTGACAAGAATAAGGTAAGCAGACACCTTTTTATATGTAAAGTCTGCATAATTGGATACTAGCTAAATTTGGGTGTGTTTTTGAGGTCTGTCGAACTCTCTAAATTGTGTTCAAATAAGTGAAAAGGCCATTAAAGTGAGGATCCATAAGTGAAAAGTGTTGGCCATTAAAGTGAGGATCCATAAGTGAAAAGTGTTGGCCATTAAAGTGTTGGATCCAAAAGTGAAACCATGGTGTAATAATAAAAGCAATTTTCAAAAAGGGAAACGTGTTAAGGAGGCCTTTGTTACAAAAGCTTTGAAATTGACGAATTTCAGGCTGATAAATGACAAAAGTACAGAAGCAACAATATTTCAGTGATCACGGTTTAAATTACATACAGAAAAAGGGAGTTTTTGTTTTTTGGAGTGAACAGAGTTCACCGGAGAATACAGAGTTTTATCTAAAGTTGAGCTATGAGAGCTTTCGTGAGTTATTTACATTTTTTGCCGAGTTTTATCTACAGTTAAGCTATGAGAGGGCTGTATCCAACAGTTGTTTTTGTTTTTTAGAAAGAGATTTTAAGTTTAAATTAGTTTGCTACCTCGATAAAATAGAAGCGTAAACGTCAAAGACAAGAGTGCCTTTTGTTACAAGTGTGGAAAGTGATCACTTCTAGATTTGGATGACAAAAGTATAAAGAACAACATCAGTTATATTCGCTTAACAAAGTACTCTTGAAAGTTATTCTTCTGTATCTTTCTGCCTGTGTGTGCGCGTCTGTGTGAAAGGAACCCCCCCGCCCTCGCTGCTGCTGAGCTGCTGCTCTGATTTAAAGGGGAGCTACTGCTTTAGGAATTTGGCTTTTCATAGTTATTCCGTTAAATTTGCTAAATTTGCCATTTGAACATTGTGTTAGACACAGTTAAACGTTTTTAAACACCATTAGGGAATAGAAGTTTTGAATTAGTATGTTTTTGAAACCCAAAGATTAGTACAAAAAGCTTTGCTTTTCTTTTTAAATCTGCTGCTTATTTTGTGAGTCCATTATTGTATCTCTGATATATTTCATAGCTGTTTGTGAGAATTTTTTCATGTATTTTTTATTTTAGTTACAAAAGCCGTTTTTCAAACATTTAAATTAGAATCTGTTAAAAGTGATTAATGATTGTAGACTTCGTCTAAAAAAGAAAGAGAGAATTAGGCTGTAAAAGTATTATATTATTAAGTTAAACTACCCAATTCACCCAATTCACATTCAAGCGGTGACTTTTGTTTTTGTTTTGACTACACGCGTGACCTTGCTGCTGCTCAGAGACATGAGGAGGCAGCTCCGACGCACAATTGAGTTTTATTTATTGAACCGAATCCAGTTTAGCTGGAGCTAAATCTTTTGTTTGATTTCAAGTTTTGTTTTAAATGTTTTTACAAATTAATGTTCATTTTTATAGAGATTTTTCATAATTTCATTTCATGGCGTCTTTCAAGAAACCCAAGGACGCATAGATAATTAATCACACAGTACAAAAGTATATAATACATGTTTTAAAGTTTAAAAGGTTGTTTGTTTTGAGTATAATTGTTGTTTTGATAACTTCTTTAGTTTCTGGTTTTAAAATGTCATCATTAGTAAGAGAATAAGTAATCTTTATTTACATAGCGCTTGGGAAAACCCAGAGCGCTCAAATTGTTTTGACTTCAGAGAGAAAAACAATCTCATTCGCATACTGATATCTATTGTTTTTTTAAATTGGCTGTTTCAAGGATTGTTTTTCAGACTCTGGCACACTGTGGGAGGGGTCACTGCTGGACACTGGACACCAAAGCCCACCCAGCCACAGGTCACAGATCAAAGAGCAAAGGGAAATGCCACCTCCTTGCCCCTCCCCCCACTACAGAAGTAAGTGGGAGTGAGACCGGGGCCATGAAAGAGAGGTATCTGGAGACGTGATGGGTGGAGCGTCAGGTAGAGACCTAGAGGGAGTTGAAAGTGTGTCCAGTTGGTTTACATCACCACAGTGTGACCTTTGAGACCTACAGGTGGTTCGTGGAGTCTGGAGAGACAACCCCAAAATTCATACACACACACACACACACACACACATACACACTCATACACTCACACATTCACATTTACATATAGATACATGAAAAAGCAGAACATGAGAAAAAAGCATTTTAAAAGTTTACTCCAATGTAAACACATATTTTTAATTGTCTATCACTTGAATCAGTATTTTTTGAGACCAGAAATGTTCATTTGAATTCTATATTGTCATGGACTTAATTGACGTCTGTCCTGACACTTTTGATTTGTTGATTTTGTACTGTGTGAAGTAATTACATTGATTAGAATTAGATCTGATAAAAACACAAATTAGAGAAGTAAACTGCGCTTGCTTTTGTCTGAGGGACATTAGCAACAGCATGAATAGAAATTGTCTTTAAAGTAGAATCAAAGTGACTTAACCATAGAAAGTAACTATTGCATAACAAGCTGTGTACAGGAACTGTGACACTGCACCATTGACCAGAAGTGCATCGCAAATGACCTGATGTGCTTCAACTGAAAAGACTGTATCTGGAGATCCGATGTCCAACTGGAGAACCAGAACCATGGCTTGGACCCTACTGATGTCCAAGATGACATCTCTCGAAATATGACCTGACCTGATGACGACTGAGACTCACCCTCAGGGGACCCTGAGGACCTGAGGATCTGAGAGAGAAAACTGGGGAGTGATGTTTATATTTTTGAAATCATACATTGATGAGTGCTAAATGAGACAGATACTCATGATTCTTTCTTTTGTTTTTGTTTGTCCCTAGCTTCTGGACATCTGGTGATCTATTGGACACAGCCATTTGCAGAACAAGAACCAGCCAATGAAAAAACGTCTATTGCCGATGCTATTGCTACAACTAGAAACTGTGACCAAATGCAATATAAATGTTAAGTATTCAGACATCTGACAGACAAAAACTTTGACTTTTTTAGTCTGGTAGACTGAGCAACTGTCAAAAACTTTTAAAATGATAAAGTATTAGTATTGTAGCGTTTTTAGTAGTAGTAGAAAAAGTAGAATTTGACTTCCTTTGTTTTTCATAAACACATTTCCACATAAGAGTTAAAATAGTACCCTACAATGTTATCCTTCTGATAGAGCAGATATAATATTAGAATCAGAGTATTTTAGAGATATTAAAAGTGACAGAAGTCACAAGCTAGAAATATGCCTTTGCTCAAACTGCAGCCAAACTTCAGAGTAACAATAGTGTAAAAATAGAATTAGATAAATGCATCAACCATAGATGCTTTCAAAAATAGAGAATATTCTTAGCCAGTGCTAATATCAAATGGTAAAGGGACCATTTCACAAGCATTTACTTCAAAAGTAGATAAAGTTAATTACAGTTTTATGTACAGTTTTATTAGATACTGCCAAATTCACTTGTGTTCACACATGAGTGAATGTTGACAATACAAAAAGTCCATATGAGTGTAGTCTAGATTAATGCCTAGATCAATGAGATAGATTAGAACCAACAGAGATTCAAAAGCATTTAAAAGCATTTTGATGTATTTGTGTATAGCACAAAAATACAATAGTAGATATTTAGATATTGAGAAGTTTCCAGCACAAACACCATTGTAGAACATTGACCCCAACCCCAAACCTGCTAAAATAGATTAGCTCTTGTAAGGATAATACTAATTTGATTAATGATGTACATTCATCCCAAACTGCCTGACAATAATATCTTTAGATAATAAAAAGTAATACATCACTGACCACTATAGAAGTGTAAATGTTGACCATTTGCCTTACTGTGTTCACAGTTTTATTCCTGAGAATGAGAATAGACATAGAACAAAATCCCACAAGCACAAAGCCACTGATAATGAGAGTATAAAACCACAGAGAGATTTATTAGATTAAAATGTATGTTTAAGAATATGGCTCAATAGAAGCAAATATGCAAACATATTTGTAAATAGATTAGAATAGTTTTAAACTATAGTGAATAGTGAAAGTAAAGTACACAGTGTAAGATTGAAAAGTGAAAATAATACAGTGAAATAAGTGAAGTGTAAACAATTAGCATTAGAATAAAAGTATAGAGTAATAAAAGTGAAATTAGCTTCAAATTTGAGACTCAGCTCGTTTTTGTCTGTGTTTTGACTGAATCTGCTGAGTTCTTGTGTGTCCAATAGTTTTTGTTTGTTTTTATTTTTGTTTGTTTTTATTTTTGATTTGTTTTTTGTTTGTTTATTTACTTTATTTTTGTTTGTTTATTTTTTCCCAGGATAGAGGATAAAATCCACTGATATTGATTTGATGATTATGAGTTTAATGCATACATTTTCTTTGTTTTTAATAATTTTTTGAAGTTTTTTTTTGGAATTTTTTTTTTCTTTTTCCATTTTATTGATTGATCGATTTGAGTGATCACATGTGATTATGTGATCAAAGGGGAGGGTGTTAGTATTAGATAGCAATATGGCCTACGTGCAGGACTGTACAAGGACTCTACAAGGACTCCATGTTATGACTATGATTTGACTGTCTCTTTGTGACACGTATGTCTTTCGATGTGTGACGTGACAATGACTATATAAACTGTGTACTGCCTTTATTCTGTCTGAGGAAAAGAAACAGAGTAAACCAGTGGAACTTGAGAGCAACTTAAATAAACTTCCAGAGTTTGGCACACCACGATCCGTCTCTGTCTGCTTAATCCTAACACTACTGTGTGTGAAAATCTTGTGCATACAGAAAACGTTTGACCTCTGTTATTGGAGACAAATACTTAAAAAATGAATATTATATGGAATATTTTTCTCTCATATTGTCAGATTCAGATTCAGTTTTATTTGCCATTTGCAGTTAAAAAAAAAAACACATTGGCATTAGCAAAAAGTCTCCAGTGTGCACAAAAATAAAACAAATAAAACAGTAAACAAATGTCACTGGGAAATCGATCGACTAAAACAGTTTCAAAACAAGTGCAAATCATTAAAGTGCTCTGTTCACACTGATAACAGCTTGTGGATAAAAACTTTTAGCGTAACGAGATGTCCTGCATCTCAGAGAGCGATATCTTCTGCCAGAGGGAAGAAGCTGGAACATGGCTCATTGACAATCCTAAGAGCTTTGTTTAAAAGTCTGGATTTATAAAGAACCTCTAGAACAGGAAGCTCACAGCCCACGGTCCTCTTTGCAGAGCGGAGCACCTTGTTTAAAGCTCTCTTTTCTTTATCTGTGATGTTTCCAAACCACACAGACACAGACCAACAAGTAAACTCTCAATGGTGCAGCGATAAAAGTTAAGCAGAATCTTAGAGTTAGTGGTAAATTCTCTAAGTTTACGCAGAAAGTAGAGACGCTGACGAGCTTTCTTAACGACTCGGTCAGTGTTTTTAACCCATTTCAGGTCGTTAGACAGAGTTAAACCCAGAAACTTGCACTCCTCTACGATCTGCACCTGGGAGTTGTCGATTACGACAGGCAAATGAGAACTATTGCGACTGAAGTCGTAGACCAGTTCACATGTTTTCGATGCGTTCAACTGGAGGTTGTTAGTTTTACTCCACTGAACCACATTTTGTATCTCTGCTCTATAAGAGGATTCATCATTGTCACTGATGAGACCAATGATGGTGGTGTCATCAGCATATTTGATGATCAAGTTTGAGTCAGAGGAGGACACACAATCATGAGTGTACAAAGTAAAAAGCAAAGGACTCAAAATACTTCCCTGAGGAGAACCAGTGCTCACAGAAACAACATCAGAAAAACAGTCATTGATTTTCACTCTCTGAGATCTTTCAGTTAAAAAGCTAAAAATCCATTTACACATGGCAACACTTAAACCGAGAGACATGAGCTTTTCAATCAGTTTACCTGGGACAAGGCAGTTAAAAGCAGAGCTATAATCGATGAAAAGCATTCTCGCGACAGATTTACTAGTGTCCAAGTGACTGTAGACAGAGTTCAGAGCAAAGGAGATGGCATCCTCCACACTCCTGTTCTGTCTGTAAGCAAACTGGAGCGGGTCAACACTCACAGGGATCTGGCTCTTAATGAAGTCCAGCACAAGCCGCTCAAAAGTTTTCATAAGAACAGACGTGAGGGCCACAGGACGATAGTCATTCAGGCATGTCACAGGAGTTTTCTTAGGAACTGGAATGATGGTCGACTCTTTAAAGCAGTTCGGCACAGTACAGTTCCTTAGCGACAGTTTGAAAATATATATATTTCAGAATTTTGTTTCTCAGGGTTGACAGAAAATGAAAATGACTAGTATCGTTCATCTTTTTAAGTGGGAGGACTTGAACAATTGGTGACTGAGTAAATATTTGTTTGCCCCACTCTAAAACTTAAATACGGACTAATGACATTCAGGAACTAAGACTTATGCTGCAGGGCATCTGGAGATGGCTCAAATGCGTGGATGCACATTTTATTTACAAAAATAATAACAATAATAATGAATTACATGATGATAACAATAAATCAACTAATAAAATCAAATATTGATTGAGAAAATTGTTTAATATGTATAATTCACATTTACACAACGACTGAGGAACAATGTGAGATCATGAAAATAATAACAATGAGATCAGGATGCCCCATTCTACACACACAAACACACACACACACACACAAATAAACATAAATAGGATTTCCTCCCACCTTTGTTTCACAGAGCAGAGCTGGTTTTATGTGTTCAATATTTTGCACATTGTCAGAGTGAAACCCACATGTTCTCAAATACACGCACAAATTGTTAGGAATAATGGGCCTCATTCACAAATAACTTCGTAAGAAACTTCTTAAATTTCTTCTCAAGTCGCTCTTAAGTAGATTTCTAAGAAGACCCTTCGTGGGATTCATCAACGCGCTCGTAAGCCTCTGAATTGTTTGCAGCTGTTCTCTCAGATTGATGAATCCCATTTCCTCGTAAGTACAGCGCGCGTGCCAGGTGCTTCATTAGCATAGGTACTTAGCATAAGTAACCGCCCACTAATGCCCATATAAGGGACTGCAGGGCCGTGTGCAGACGCCAGAGGAAACAGCAACAGGCCTAAAGCAAAGAGTTACACGGAGCAAAAGAGTCCCCTTTTTTCCTTTTTTGCCAGACTGAGAATAAAGTTATAAAATGTTGATTTAAAAGTCGAAATATTATGAGAATAAAGTCGAACTATCAAAATTATGAGCTTAATTTAAAAATATATTATGTATTATTTTAAAGATGAATCTCAAAATGTTTTGAGATTAATCTCAAAATATTTTGGACCCTGGGAGGAGATCCAGCGCGGACCAGCGCTGAGACCAATGCAGACCCGAGGAGAGACTGGAGTGACCAGCACACAGAAACCAGCGCGGACCTATAGGAGAGACCGCATAGACTGGAGTGACCTGACTGGAGAGACCGGTGCGCAGAGACCAGCGCGGACCGAAGAGAGACCAGCCTGGAGAGACCAGTGCAGACCCGTATAGATCCATGGGAGAGACCAGTGCAGACCCGTATAGATCCATGGGAGAGACCAGCGCAGACCCGTATAGATCCATGGGAGAGACCAGTGCAGAGACTCAGTGCGGACCCCACAACCTCCTGCAGCAGCAGTATATATGCCATTGTTCTGTGGCCCGTGGATAAAGAAATGCCCCCTGGGTGGGGTCACTAATACACGGCAAGATTTCCAATGTATTTGATAAAGCGTTGGCACATTTAATTTAAAAATGAATAAAAAAATAGTCTAAATTACCATTAACAATTAAATAAATAAATACATACATCAATATGACGGACATATCACTGTAATGTTGTGTTTTATTGAACTTCATAACACCAGCGTGCGAACATGTCAGCACTGAATGTGCGTACGAGTGCTCCTAAGCATTCGTAGGATTTGTACTTACCCAAATTTTCGTAAGTAGGATTTACGCACAAATGTGTTCTTAAGTACGGTTCGTGAATGAGGCCCATTGTTATGTTCAGTTCATTTATATGATAACTGTCGCATTGGACAATAATCATTTACTTATTGCTATAATTACAATGTAAAAAAAACATGCTCAGAATCTTCAGTTATACGCTTTGGTGAATTGTAGTGTTTTTCCGAATGGTACTTATCTCTTTCTACTCTTGCCAATACTCACCGTGCGGCTCTCTTTACCTACAGGATACAAAAGCAGAAAACGTTTTCATTGTTAACAATAGAGTTAAGAGAAAACATCTCCCACACATCCAGAGGGAAGTGACTAAGATCCAACTCTCTGAAGTTCTTCAAGGTGACGCTGAAAAGGTGAGGCCGGCAGCGCCATAAAAACACAAATGATGCGTTCATTAAGACCAGATCCCATTGGGCCAGTAATGAAAAACAAGAGACCGTTTGAAGGCACACGCGTTTGATGTTATTTTCAAACATTTACCAGAAAATAGGGTAAACAGGATTGTTCTCACTCGTTCTCTTATGGGCAAACAATAGTCACTAGTATTTTTCTTTCTTTCCCCAACAGCGTCACACCTTAAACAGAGACTGCACTGAATCACAATGTAACAATACAAAGAAGATCATTTCCCCTGCTGCTGCACAGACTAGAACGGATAAATCAGTTACCTGCTGGGAAAACATTGAGAAACAGCCAACATGTGTCTCTCTAGCTAGCATATTTGAAATGACTTAAATTTGGATTTGCCATTTATTTTTTATCCAGTCTGGATGTATCTACATGGTTGGCTGTTGCTACAAGTTTGTTTACAACACGATTATTTGAGTGTATTTCAAATGTCTTTAAACTAGTGAATAGTTTTCTATGTAACATTATAAGCTATCAAAAAAATGGGTTAGGGTTGCTTCTTTTGTAAGTTTGGAAATATCTTTTACAAACAGTAAATATTCGATGGAACTTTTTCTCATGTTTCCCGTCTCTGGCGTGTGATTGGAGGACCACTGGCCTCCCACTTCCTGGAAGTCCCCAGCTCCAGATTCTGATTGGAGCAGCATCACACGTGCCCAATCCTGCATCCTCGCATTGAGTTCTTAACTTTTTTTTTTGGCGTTTGCGGATAATGTAATTTTGTGTCCATGTATTCGGTGTTTGAAAATGTCACTGTGACATTGATAGTTTAAAACATACAATTTTATTTATTTATTTGGTCTCAGTGGACATAGAGGAGCTTGTTGAGTTGGCTCTACAAGCATCTTCACTGTCATAGTACCCAAACACACAACATGATGATATTTGATCAATATTAAAGATTAAGTTTTCCCCGGATGTAATGTGCAAACATGTATGAACTAGTGATGAAGTTGTGAGCAGTGGAGAGAAGCTGCCCTGGGTCAAAGCTGTTTCATTCATCTACAGAAGGCCAGAAGAGGAAAACACAGACAAAGCTAACACGACAGCATCTTTTATTGTTTGTTCACCATTGTCTTACAGTTAAATATTTTATTATTATTATTTTACACATTACATACTTTAAAGTGCGACTCAAAATCACCACATGTTTAGCACAGAAAATAAAAACAATAGCTTTACAGAGAAGGACCATGTTTCAATGGAGAGGAATGAAGACTGCACAAGAATGTAAACAGGAGTTTTGAAATATCAGACGTCATTTTGCACAACACACATTCACTCACATAAATATTTAATCGTAATAATAACAAACTAATTTAACTTCTAGCAGCCACAGCGGGAGCCTGCTGTTGATCCGTGGTCTGGAGCTGCCGGCCCAAGTATTCCCTGTGACAAAGGACAAAAGCAGATTAGAAATGTCTGTACAGGTTTCTTCACAAATTCCTTCACAGATAGAGCTGTAATCATCAAACACTCTCTTAAATTGTTTAGTTTGGTGATTATTCCTTCCATAGTCATTTGGTAGTTTATGGACGTCACTCAAGAACATGAAAAAAGAAATTTAGTAACAACAAGTGTTTTTTCCTTTCCCCATTTAAATGTATTGCTATCATTAAATCAGACACAGAGAGAATTGCTGGGTACAAAATGCAATTCCTTTTTGAAGGAATCAGAAGCCTAATCCCGAACCTGTCTGAGCACAGTCTCCCGCTTCTCGTGCTCTTTAGTCCCAGTTTGAGCTACTAAAGCCTGGTTCACACGAGACGATTTTAAAATTGTCGGCCGATTTTTCTCCGTGTTAGACCCCACACAGGGAGATTAAAAATCCTGCGTCTAACCACTTTGGTCGTGCAGTGTGTGGTGCGTAGCCACACGGCAAGATCACGCAAGCCACAAACATCCGAGCATTCCCAGGTCAGACGGAAATCTCACAAAATCTCTCGAGATCAAGCGTGACTTCAGAGTAAACAATTTCTCTCCTTGTCATTTCTGTTATGATAACTTTTACTTGACACGTCATACAAACATTCACGGTATTGCCACATGTCTACTAGTTGCTCCTCCATCTCTGATGTCCACCGAACTTTCTGGTGCGCCATGCTGCTGTGTTTTGGTTTTTTTCCGGTGTTTCCTCACCGGCTTGTCACCTCGTCTTCTTATTGGCTACATGCCGTAGTCATGGCAACGCGCTCGCTTGTCCTCGGAGGACACCACACACGACGAGAAATCGGGCCAAAACAATCCAACATGTTGGATATCCCCGATTTGAGATCGGGAGCAGTCCCGATGTCCTTCCGAGCGACGAGTGCAGTCTTAACACACCACACACGGCAGGATAATCTGTAAGATTTTGTTACGGAAATCGGAGCGTTTCTTAAGATTGTCGTAAGGGGTAAATCGGGTCTAAATCGGCCTAAATATCCTGCCGTGTGAACCAGGCTTTACAGTGCCTTGCGAAAGTATTCGACCCCCTTGAACCTTTCAACATTTCGCCATATTTCAGGCTTCAAACATAAAGATATAAAATTTTAATTTTTTGTCATGAAGTGGGACACAATCGTGAAGTGGAATGAAATTTTTTGGATAATTGAAACTTTTTTAACAAATAAAAACTGAAAAGTGAGGCGTGCAATACTCGGCCCCTTTACTTTCAGTGCAGCAAACTCACTCCAGAAGTTCAGTGAGGATCTTTGAATGATCCAATGTTGTCCTAAATGACTGATGATAAATAGAATGCACCTGTGTGTAATCAAGTCTCCGTATAAATGCACCTGCTCTTTGACAGTCTCAGGGTTCTGTTTAAAGCGCAGAGAGAACCATGAAGACAAAGGAACACACTAGGCAGGTCCGAGATACTGTTGTGGAGAAGTTTAAAGCCGGATTTGGATACAAAAAGATTTCCCAAGCTTTAAACATCTCAAGGAGCACTGTGCAAGCAAATATATTGAAATGGAAGGAGTATCAGACCACTGCAAATCTACCAAGACCCGGCCGTCCCTCCAAACTTTCATCTCAAACAAGGAGAAGACTGATCAGAGATGCAGCCAAGAGGCCCATGATCACTCTGGATGAACTGCAGATAACTACAGCTGAGGTGGGGATGGTGTGTTCAGGGTGATGAGCTGTGTTGCTTTTACGCTAAACATATCGTTTTGCATTGTGGCCAAAAAGTTTGATTTTGGATTCATCTGACCAGAGCACCTTCTTCCACATGTTTGGTGTGTCTCCCAGGTGGCTTGTGGCAAACTTTAAGAGACTATTATTGGATATCTTTGAGAAATGGCCACTCTTCCATAAAGGCCAGATTTGTGCAGTGCACGACTGATTGTTGTCCTATGGACAGACTCTCCCACCTCAGCTGTAGTTATCTGCAGTTCATCCAGAGTGATCATGGGCCTCTTGGCTGCATCTCTGATCAGTCTTCTCCTTGTTTGAGATCAAAGTTTGGAGGGACAGCCGGGTCTTGGTAGATTTGCAGTGGTCTGATACTCCTTCCATTTCAATATAACTGCTTGCACAGTGCTCCTTGAGATGTTTAAAGCTTGGGAAATCTTTTCGTATCCAAATCCGGCTTTAAACTTCTCCACAACAGTACCCCACTTTTCAGTTTTTTATTTGTTAAAAAAGTTTAAATTATCCAATAAATTTTGTTCCACTTCACGATAGTGTCCCACTTGTTGCCATACTTTCGCAAGGCACTGTATATCCGGTCACTGCTATAGAGTTTAGACTATTCCTCCCTACAGCTATGAGCCTCCTGAATGCAGCCATAGAGCAGAGCGGTGGTGGTTCATGTCTGTATGGTTTTATTGTATTGTATCGTCTTCTGTGTCTTCTTCTATGAATCTTGAAACCTTCAGGTAGTGTATACAATCTCTAAGCTGATCCATTTCCTTGTGCGTATTAGCCGAAGACGGTCGATATTAGTGCATGTGTAGAAGCGACAGATCAACAGCTAAATTATCAATACACTGGCTCGTGCTGTTGTCTCTGCATGTCTTAAAACTTAGCTTAAACCTGATTTCCAGATTCAAATTGCAATATAAAAGGCTGTTTAGAATTTGTTTACATATCAGCCTGTTCTGACGACTCGAGTCCATGTAGAGACGCAACTTCACACAACCACCTCTACATTAAGAAGAATCAGTGAGAAGGTGCTCGAAACAAACAAATCATTAAAAAAAAATGAAAACATGATTTGTTAACAAGCTGAAAGATGCCATTTCTGTTTTGTCTTCCGGGAATGCAATGGCCTTTTGTTATTGAACGTACATATTATTTTTATGGCAGGCACTGGAGAAATCTAGACACGTTTCAGAAATAAAACAGCAGCTTCTCTATGATATACTTCATACTAAATTAAATCTGAAGCTGATAATGCTGTTTTCTCATGGTACAGTTTTGAGGTGGTTCAAACCGGGTGCACTCTGGATGTTCCCATAAGAGGAGGTTCTGAGGCTTTATGTCACATGGCTCGAATACAAAGTCCGCCGGCCACGGTTTTAGTGGCTCCTGAAATGATTTGCCGACATGGTTTATGGTTCATACCTCCAAGTCCCAGTAAACATGGCACAAATCTGCGAAAATTCTCTGTCAGCCAAATTAAACAAAAGTGCAGCCAATGGACGACAAATAATATGAAAGTTCAACATTTGTTTCCAAAGGTTTGGAGATTTTTTTTGCAAGCTATAATATAAAAATTCCATGGAACCAATAACGCCAAGCTCAACATCTGAAATCTTGATGACCATACTTTTTTCTTTTTATGCGACCTATACACATACAGGACGCTACACCCGCAAAATGTGTAATTACATTTAATCCTTTGGAGCTCCAATTGAAGTACCAGGCTAAATTATAGTAAATTACAATGATAATCCAGAATAATCTTGTCCCCACTTTGAGATCCCCAGGGACAGAGTGCATTTCCAAGTCAGTCGTAGGGGAAATGAAAGTATAAAGATGGAGTAAACAGAGAAAAATTGTTGATTCTTAAAAAGATTGAACAGAGTGGGTTGAAACTAAAGAAATTTGTTGTCATTAAAGACAGATTAAAAGTGTTTTTGAGCAGAAATATGAAACTGAAATGAAGGTATTTAAAGTGATTTAACTCTAAATTAATTACAAATTTTAGGAAATGTGTTAAATTGACCTCCTGGCCTTAAATGTTGATATAAAATAAGTCATTTTATTAATTCTAATATTACGGGCAAGTCCCGCCTTCCCTTCTCTTAGCTATAGTTCAGAATCCACGATGCCGTCCACGTTAACCAATCGAGTCATGCCAAGGGCTGTCAATCATCGGCGCTGATGCTCGTAGCTGCACGCATGCTCAGTTGTTTGTTTTCGCGGAACCTCCGAATCAAGCCTCTATTAGGTTCTGGAACTACATGAAAACTGAACAAAGAATTCTGAACATTTGCGCTGAGTTACTTATGTATATACTGAACCTATATCCATAATCAGATCCTCTGCAGGTGTGTCCTACAATGTGCAATTCATGAGAATAGCTTGTTCCGAGTTTGCCGCGATCGCTTTTTTTGTGCATTAAAACATTATTTTGTTCATTAAAACATTAACAAATAATTCTGAAAACCTCCGTGCATGTGTATTAATAATGTATATGTATAATGTGTTCTCTGATTAACATTTAAATGTGTTACGGAAACGTAGGCGTAGACCAATCAGAAAGGAAGGGGGAGGGAGCTTGCGTCGTTTTATTCAAATCAAGTACCCCTCTTTCTTTTTCTGACAAACTCCAGACAATCACTTTAAAATAAAAGTTATCTGGAGATCAAGACAAACATAAGGATAAGGACCTATTATGAAAGTTGTCTACAGAAAATGAAAAAAAAAAAACCCTTACAACACATTTGAATGCATTCCCCGCCTCGGAGGTTCACACCTTAAACTCATGGTAAAGCCATGGAACGTTCCAGCGTATGTTTTCCCAAAGGCCGTCCTACAGTCAAATCCGCGGAGGCGTTGAATAGTTGCAATAACCTTCGAGAATAACGGTGAACAACTGTCGCATTAAAAACACGAACCGACAAGGCAGAACATTTTTTCTAAACCGGTCTGTTTAAATAGACTGTTTGAATGAGTTCTACTTTATTAAAAACAACATGGTCTTGGAGTACAAGGACAAACACCAGCTACAATTCTAGCTCTGATTAGTGAAATTATCTATGCACAGAGAAATCCTCAACTGCAATAAGTCCTCAGCTGTTGTGAGTCAGAAAGTGCCTTATCCCTCATTCTAATATTGTTTGCATATTTTTGGACCTTGATTTTAATGAACAATGTTTCAAAATATGTTTGCTTAAACCACTCCTACTTAGATGTGGATGGAAATCACACAGAGGAACTGAAAAGTGCCATGAAAATATCATACATGCTTTTTTAAACTCATAATGAATCATGATTTAACTTCCTGGTTATGATCCTGCAAACTACATTCCAGGAATGTTACTGAGCGACCATGTCATAAACTGGGTCAAAACAGTTCCATTGTGCTCAGAAATTATTATCCATCCATCCATCAATCCATCTTCTTCACCTTAATCCATTTCTGGGTCAGGAGGGTGACAGTCAGAGCTGTACCCAGGACACATCGCACCAGCCCCTCACTGATCCTCCTGCAGGTGGTGAGTCCACAGGAGCCTTGATTATTCAGTGGGGGCTTCAGGCAAAGTGGGGTTTAGTGTCTTGCCCAAGGACACAACAACAGCAGACATCAGTGGGAGTCGTGAAGTAGGTCCTGTAGTGGGCTCTACTCCCTGTACATTACACAACACCTTTTGCAATTTCTCTTAACAGAATGTGGATTTTTTTCGGTGTTGGTCTATCATTTATCTTTTAAACAGATGACTTTCAAAATTATAAAATAATCAAAGCTTGATCATCAAACTTGTCATACGCCTTTAAAAGCCAAAGCAAATGAGAATCTTGTCCTTCAACAAGCGATTCAGCAAACAAAATGAGTAGTTGAGTCACATTTAAAATATTGTCGAGGCGTTTGAGAAAAAAATTTAAGAGTTACATAGTTCTACAATATAATTCTAGACTGAAAACATTTCTCCCATGCAAATGAGCTACAGCTGGATATTGCTATTCATGATATTCCGTTTCTAACTCATCACTATAGTATAGTTTCTCATCCTTATGAAAAAAAGAGAAAGAATAAAATCTCAAAGCAATACTAGCTGAAGTAAATGTATGAATAAGGTACATGGCTGGAGTTTTTTTGGCCACAAGACATGTGTGAATTTCATGTTTTTCCCAAAACTTTTTTAAATATCTGGGCGTTTCTGACCGTGTGCATATTGTCACCATGGTAACTCTGGAGCTGTCCTGCATAAACAAACCCGTTTCCCCCGCAGTGTAATGTCACAGCGAAGTATCAATTTGCTGCTCTGTTTGTGGAGTGGGGAGTGGGGACATAATGAGACCTTGCTTTTCCTTAAAAAAAGAAAACAGGAAGGGTGAAAATATGTTCTGGTTATCAAATCATAATCTAATTGTGTAATCTCTATTTTTTTGAGAGATAGGCTTTTGTATCTTGGGAACATAAAATTTCACAGGAGTCCAAATGTATCCTGTTTTGTTCCCCTCAACAACAAAAAACACTACAATTACGAACATAATAATTACATAAGACAAATTTATATGGAACGTCGGAAAAAAGTAAAAATAAGTTAGGCTTTTTTTACATGAAAAACACATAGTTTCCAAGTACTCCTAAGTGATCCTCTGAGCTGAGATTTTAGATTTTTCTCATTATTTTGGTTAGGGTTAGGGTTGACCATATTTTTGATTTTTAATTTGACTTCCTGGTTATGGTCCTACAAACATAGTGTCAAAGATGTTAACGAGCAACCGTGTTTTAAACTGGGCCTTATGTTATGTACCTATTCTCTAACTGTGAGTCAATTAATTGAGCCATTTCTAATCAAATTTCTTCTTTCAAAAAATGTTATCGAAACTGTAGGTCACTAATAACAGTATCAGTGTATTATCAGTCACTTACACGGTCTTGTTTTCTCATATGCACTGAGTCTAATGGAGACTTCTACTCTATGCAAAATGCCAGTTCATGTTTGAGTATGTTCTTCAATCTCCATGAATGAATCTTCGCTGAATAATTGTTTTGCCTTGGGTTGTTGTTACGAGAGGACACAGCCGAGCGCCTAATTAAGTAAATGCGTGGCAAGGCAGACATAAAGGCAAACAACTCAGGAGCATTAGTCGAGTTTGCAAGCAGCGCCAGGGCAAGAAGGGAACACATAAAAACAAGTTGAAAAATGGTATAACAACTAATCAGCCGTTAAAGCAGGATGGCCTTGCCCACAAACACAGAACCAAAACCTTTTGCTAGCAACTAAAGAACATTAAAAAAAAGGACTCCTTTATTTTACTTTTGAATGCGCTGGAAACGGCAGCAAGTCCTAAGTAGATCTGAAACAGTTGTTGTTTTGTGTTTTACAATTTGTATTTTTATTAGGGCCGGGACTTTAACACGTTAATTAAGATTAATTAACACCACAAAAATTAGCACGTTGAAAAAATTGACGCATTTTACTCGTATGTGGTTTTGCACCGCGAAACGTTGCTCACTGGAGGATGAGTTTCAGATGAACCAATTGTACTGGAGCACCAACTGAGCTCCGTGACTTTTTTTGTTCAAAAGTACATTATTAAAAGCATAGACCAACTTTAGCGGTGTCTAAATCTGAGTGAGTTAGAGACTGGAAAGAGTGCTGTATGGAGCTATAAACTGTGTGAGGAGGAGGAGCAGCGAGCGACTCCTGTGAGCGGAGGCGAAGGAGGCAGAGGAGGAGGAGCGAGACACAGGTGTGTTGCACACATCAAAAACGTATTATAAAAGCTTTAGCAAACAGCGCATGCCAAGCTTTGGTGCTCACTGCGAGTGCAGAGGATTTTGGTTATAAAAAGCATACGTTGTTGTCAGAGTGTGCGGAGGCAATGCTTATGTATTCAGTCATTATTACTAATAATCCATGAGGAAAATATGTAATTTCTATATGCAATAAAAATGCAAATTAATTGCGATTAATTAATCTAATTAGAGGTTTTGTAATTTTTTTTAATCGCGTCCCAGCCCTAATTTGTATTTTATTTTTTTCTATCCGAGATGTTGCTGCAGTTCAGTGTTCATGGTTTTGCACCGGAGCGGAGCGGATTCATGGTCCGAACCAAGCGCATCAGGCAATAATCCAAGAACTTTTTGAAAGTCAGCATTCAGCATTTTACTTTGGACTAGAGCAGAGAAAATAGTCCGAACCAAGCGGCTACTCCACCTCTGCTGCTGTGACTGTTGCTTATCATTACTATTGTTAGCTTTTTAGAACGATCAATTTATTAGTTTTGTTTGTGTGGATGGATGTGTTTTTGCTGCTACTGGACACCTGAATTTCTTCTATGGGGATCAATAAAGTATCTAACTAACTATTAGGATTCATTGTAAGAATGTATGGTGAGGTTTCTCACCTTTTCTCACTGGGTTTTAGAGTTTTTCGTGCCAATGTAGAAGGGTCTAACATAAGGACAGTGGTGGTGATCCAGGACACTCAACATTCAACAACTGTTATCAAGACTTATGGACATTAGTATTGATCCATAAGGTGCGGACTGTTTTTATTCTCTGATCTGTGTTGGCGAATTCAACAGTTGTGTGAAGTCCTCCGAGATAACTACTGTGTTGATTTAGGGCTATGCAAGAATAAATTGAACTGAATTGAAAACTGTTTGAAACAAGTACTTTACACTGATTAGGAATAGTTCTAACATCACAATGCCTCAATGCTACCAATTGCTCATTTCAGAAAATTGTCAAAACTTATGAAAGACAAACAGTATCTATTTGTTTTGGTTTGTTTGAGGGGTTGGCTTTTGCTCAAATCATGTCTATTCACAGCCTCTGGTGGCCCGAGGACCAACAAGAAAGATTCTCAAAGAGTTTGGTGACTCATAAAGGATCAGAGAATCAGAGTTTGAGAAACGGGGGCAGTCAGAGTAATGGTGTCATTACTGCAGAAAAATAGGAATGCTCAAACTTTTACTTTTAACCTCTTAACATCCGCCTCATTTTGGCTCGTGCACAATGGTTGGGCATACCCAAATGTCTTTGCTTATTTAAACATCTCACATGCTTGTGTGATGCATCATTTTAAAGCTAGAGCCTTCTAGTTTATGTAAAAAAACACTAAAATAATGTTTGTCATTCCTATTTCCCTCTGCATCCTTTGAAGTTAGGGAAAAAAACCCAATTTTTTTAGCCTCGCCTAACATTTTCAATTTCTAAAGGCCCTAAAAAAGGCATACTTCATTGTAAGTTCACAATATTCAAACCCTCTGTTCATTGTGTTGTTGACAACAACTGTCTAAAGTTTCAGACTTCTAAGTCTTATAGTTTTTATGCAGTTTCTCCTTTTCATCAAGTAGTGCACAAATATCTTTACTTACATTTAATCATCATAAAAACGATATTTTTTATTATTGGTACTTATAAGTTACTAATCTATGTGTGTTTTTCTTTTTTAAATGTCAAAGTTATTTTTTTATGAGTGTAAATTCATTGCAGCTTCGAGAGCGTCTTTTGGCTTCCATTACGCACAATTGTCCAGGCCCAACATAAGACAGGACACCATTGTCCCACCCCTTGTTCGAAAGCGTTCCTCATTGGCTACAAGGACATGTCAATCGTAAATCCCGGAAGTAAAAGCAAACAAGTTGGGACCCCTCAAAAGATCAGTGTTCAATGCGCAAACAGCAGCGCAAGCTGTACTTACGGGACCTCTTGCAGACCCAAAAATTGGTCTAGCTTTTCGGGAGTAGTCTCATTTGAAAGATAAGGAGCTAAGGAACACGTGGATACCAGATGTTCGGTTGAAAAACAAAGCTAAAAGTCCGTTAAAAGTGAAAGAGTAACATCTGTGCTCTTTTTTTTCGCTAAAGATAAATGCACATTTTTGGATTATTTCTGCAGAATGGATTTTACTTTGGGAAATACAAGTGGATATAATTTTCCTTTGGACTGTTCCAGAGAGAATGATGTATTGCAAGCTGGGAGGAGAGCTGATTTATTTGTACAGCACAAGCCCAAAGGTAAAAAACTATTTCGGAATTGATTTATTTTGTGCCCACATTATGTGTTATATCTCTTGAATGCACTTGTATATAAATGTAGATAAGAAAATAAGCTTTAAAATGATATACAGCTTTTGGGGTTTGGTGTTCAAAATACATCTGCTATTGCCAGCAGAACATTTAAAAACATAAAAACAGCCGCCGGCGCGCCGGTGTTAGTAAAGAGGTTAAATGGTAAACAGGCTTGTTCACACTAAAGGGAACAAACGGATTTTAATAATTAATTTTCATTTATCCAATTACCTCTTCTGTCTATTAGCTGTCGTTAGAAGATAACCGTTTGATTATCATTAGTCAAATGTTCTATAGTGGCTCTGTTTATCTGTGTAACGCCTTTAATGGAATGAGCTGCGGAAGTTTGTTATATATTTTCAGATGTCAACATTTCATTAATAGATTCTTTTTTTTCTTTTCACAGAGTAGAAACAAAGTGATTACTTTAGTATAGTAAACCACTTGAGAGTGAAACCAGACCATCAATTTTAATTTGTAGAAAATAATTGACAGAAATCGTCATGTCCGTTACACATTTTTCAAGGGTAATATAAATTTGTAGTGATTGTTTTTAAAAAATGATTCCTTTTTACTGATGTTGTGTTTGCCATGTTCATCTTGTGGGAGTTCATCTGCCGCTTTTTCACACCATTTTTTCACACAGAAAAAGGCCATTTCCTTTCTATGTAACTGGCGTAAAATTTTAAGTCTTTTCTTTTGATTTTATCCACACTATCTCTTTGATGTGTCTGTGTTTGAAATCTTTTTTTCTAATCTATAACAGTAAAAGGACATAACTCAAAAACTAAAATTAAAGTCCAGATACCAGGATTGACACTTTTCCGTGCACAAACCCAAAAATATTTCAAATCTTTCACAAATTGAGTGGAAAAAGTAGGGGCTTACATAAATGTTATGTTATGTATGTTATTAAAAATATTTACTTTTCAGAAAGTCATTAGTTGTGGCTCCGATGAAGCACATGTTGTAAATGTTATCAAAGTCGCCACATCCCATTATCAATTATTCAAAATGTGCTTCGAAGTTGAAACATTGTTAAATATAAAGTCCACATTGAATGGCAATTGCCGTAGATTCATTTCATTGAAGCATCAGAGTCTTTCTTACCAGTTGTGGACCATAAGCTTCTGCACGGCCAACAGAGCATTGTATCGAACGAGCTGATCCTCATGGTGCATATGGTTCATCACCAGCTGTTTGCCTCCCAGCTGCTCAATCACTCTGGAAACCAGAAAAGTCCACAACAGTGAGACACTTTGTTTACTCACATTTCAGTTGGTTCTGGTTCCATAAGATGTATTAAAACAGGTACACACAAGTGGATAGAATAAATGATAAAGAGAGTAAATGGGAAAAGCCGGGGGTGGCGAGCCGCAGCTCTTTGCCTCCCGTCAGGTTTGACCGGGAAAAACCCTCCGTTATGAAAACTACCGCACATTTTTTTGTTCTCATCCGGCGGATGAAAAATGTGTCAGAGTCTTTACAGAACGGCTTTGATTTGCCGCCTCGGATGCATGCGCATGCCTCAATTGTTTTTTCAACAAGCCTTCTCTGGGAATGAGGCAGATTTGTGCTAAATAAAAAACAGTTTGTAGCTTGATGCCAGCTTTAAACAATGCTGTGTTGTTGGAAAAGGACAGATGTAAAGGTGTCATGGGTAGAAGTTTGAGGTCCACATGTCTGTGCTACCAATGTGTTGTATCTACAAAAATAAATACAAAAAGTAAATTATGTATTTATTAATTATATATAATATGTATATAAATATGAATACAATGAAAAAAACCTGTGAAGACCCCCTGTTACTTGCACATCCGTCTTATTATTACTTTTTTGTGAAATATGTAGTAAAAAGCCCTGAAGCTCGCAGTGAGTTGTACACAGTGAACTGGTTGTATAATGTCATTGATTTGTCCAAACAAGAGGGCAGTGTTCTGTCAAACATAGGATGTATTTAAAATAACAAACAGGAAGAGACAAGACAGAATTATCGTCTTTTCTTATTCCATGTTGCTTAAAGTTAAGGGGCCAGCGAATGTTCTGTCCAAGTGAAGCCTCCACACACGCTCTCATTGTTAAACTTTCTTTCTGGTATATAGCTGCTGTCTTCTATACCTACGTATCTGTATATCTATAATTAGGATTGATAAAAATATATACAATATATTTTTATCAATCAACATACAGAATATTCTT
Source organism: Knipowitschia caucasica (assembly GCA_964034765.1). Classification (NCBI taxonomy): domain Eukaryota; kingdom Metazoa; phylum Chordata; class Actinopteri; order Gobiiformes; family Gobiidae; genus Knipowitschia; species Knipowitschia caucasica. The sequence continues at coordinate 23,402,734 of OZ035836.1, read as the reverse complement.
AAGGTTTAACAACGTGCATTCAATCCCTTAAAACCACACGTGGGGGTAATAGTCCCTTGTACACAAGGCAGTGGATTGAACTTTACTTTTTAGGTTGGAAATACCAAGAAGAATATCTGTAACGTAAAGATACAGAATGGTGCCCTGGTCACAAATATACATGTGTGTTCTATTGGCTATTGAGAGTTTTGTTTTTTAATCTCAGGATCTTCAGTCACAAGTACCTTTCCAGCCTTGGCCTCCAATGTATAACACTAAAAAGTACAGCCATTTTTCTTTGGCGTCTACAAGGGCTGGGGAAAATAAATTTTGACATCTCCAAACTATTCCAACAATAAAAACTTCAAAACGTTATCCTGAGGCACAAGGCTCACAGCTTTCTTTTATCTCCTTGTAACAGTTGCTTGTTATAGTGTGTCTCTTGAATACTGTCTGACAGCCAAACAAAGGACACAAAAGACACAGAAAAGACAAAAGGCACACAAAGTGCAGAGTTCCTCACCGTTTCCCGCGTGGATAGTGCCGCACATACTCCCCGACGTCGTGTGCCGCCACCGCGATGACCTGTGGGTCGTCAGACACCTCCAGCAGCCGGGTCAGGATCCTGAAGAAGAAAGCATGGAAAGTGTGCTTTTGTCAAGAGAAAATTATTTTTGTGGTTAGTGAGCCATTGAACAGCTGTTGTCAAGGGCAGTTAGTTTAAATGTTTCCTCTTTGCGCTTGGGTTAGTGTTAGTTTGGTCCCTCCGATTCTGATCCTATTGAATTAGATTAACACAACTCAGAGGCCTCAGAGGACTTTACTGAGTTGTAAATTTGCCAAAAACATAGAGAATCAAACAGTTCGAACATAGGAAATTCAATAACATCAAACACTTCGGAGACTTGGGTCCATAGGGAGCGGGATGATCAATGTCCTTAAATGTTCATAAATGTGGATAACTGTCTTTAGACTCCCCTGTATCAGGACGACTTAAACAAAACCCAGTGGGAAAAATGTGAGAAAGCTCAGAGAGGCCCACATTGAGACAGGGATCCGCAGACAGGCTATAGATCTAGAATTCAGGTTGTAGAACGAGGAGTATTGTTGATGAAGCATTGATCCCTTTAACCTTTCAAGGTCCGTCTCACATCTTCAGAAAGACTGTTCCGAAATGACACTGTGACTCCTCGTGTAACTCTGCCTGTGGCTCCACCAGAGCGCCCTCAACTGTTCTTTCCTCAATCTCTTTTTGCCATGCTACCCCTTCCAGATGGCCTTTTTTACCAGCTATTCCGTTAAGACCATCACTCAATGCCACAGTTATCTGCAGATTCGGCTGTTGCTGGTGCCGTCCACGGTCTTCAAAAACCTCAAAATTGTGTAGATAATTATATATAGTGAAAATAATATTCCAAAGTTTTACTTTACTCATGTAACTGCAGGAGCTATGATTGAAGTTTTACACTGCCTATATAAATTGCAAATGAGGGTTTTCAAAAGAATGACAAAAACACTAACAAACACTTTATAAATAATGTATTTTAGACAGTCTAAACTAGTTATTTGAAACTGGTTAACCTTTTGTAATTGGTGAACACCTTTTCCATTACTTTTTGTGTTCATGTAAAATGTGTTTTTGTCTGTTTTGTTGTCCATAATAAATAAACATCTCTTCAGTTTCCCAGTTTTCTTTTGTGGGATGTTTTCAACAACACTGGTCCAGGCCTCATTTATAGAAGTGAAATACAAAGATTTGAGATTTTACAAAACAACTTTTTTCTTACTTGAGGAGCTCGTAGTTTTTCTCGTTCAGGCGGACAGCATTTTCACGCCAGAATTTCTCAGACTTGTGCACAGGGCTCCACTCCAGGCGGCCGGACTTGAGTTCAGAGCTGTACTCGTCAAAGGAGCTGAAAGAAAAAGAAATGGTTCACGTTGGTCAAAGGACATGGTTTTACAAGTCTGTGGAGAAATAAAAACAGCCGCCTTCATAAGTCAACTTTTTCTTAATAAAAGGATGATCACAGACAGGGTAAATTATATGAAATTCAATTTAGATTAATTTCCAAGACCAACGTATCATTATTTACAGGAACTGGCAGCCTGTAAGGTGTGGGCTGTGATGTGACAACAGGTATGTACGATTGCGCTGGCCTATTCTAATATGAAATTAATTTAGAAATTACCTACATAATACTTTAATATATGCCAGATTATCTTTAGCTTTGATGGAAGAAACAAACACATTTTGAAAAGAAAAGTATTGCCATCCTTAAACCTAAACAATCAAAAAAGTACAGAAAAAATGTTGGCGGTGAATACATGAAGAACTGTTACTGTTTTACTATTCGATTTTGCTTTGTAAACCAGCATTACCTGAGGTCCTGCACACTCTCTCCAAGCCTCTCCAGCAGAAACTTGATGTCTTCAGTGATATCCTCGTCGTCGTACTTCTGCTGCTCCAGGTTCTCCAGCTGCTTCAGCACTTTACACTGGATCATGGCCAGGGCGTACTCCTGACGCGTCTCTCGCTCAGCGGACTTCTCCAGAAGGTTCTGACAGACAGTAAGTACAGGTATCATTAGGCTTGAATATCTAACTTTTAAAGGAACACATTTTATGGAAAATGAACTGTTTTGAGTATTTATTATTACATGATAATGCATGTTTTACACTGTTTTTTATAACCCTTCAACAGCATTATTATAATACTCTGTAAACAGTGCTGAAGCCACAACTGCCCAGTATTATCCAGGGCAGCTGAACACTGAAAAAAGCGAGACAACCGGTATGTGCCATTTGCCCCTCTGACCACTACCAATCATTCATGCTCACACCACTCATACTAGGCAATGTGTGTGACGTGTTTAAGGACGGCCTAAGGATAGAACGACAAGAGGCCACCCCCATTGTAGCACCTGGTGTTCCCAGAGGTCTCCCTTCACAGTACTAACCAGGCCCTGCCCTGTTTAGCTTCTAAAAGTCTGTTGGGATCAGACTTTAACACGCAGACGACACAGTCTGCGTGTTTGTAGAACATTGACATTTCCAAAAGCATGAAATGAAAGAGAAAATAGTATAATTGTTACCGTCCAAAGTGAATGCATAATATTTTTTCAATAAACAACTTGAGTGTAAGATTCAGATTCAGTTTATTTGCCATTTGCAGATAAACAACATTGGAATACATGCAAAACTATCAGCCTGGGTTTAAAATCACTGCATGCTTATGAATATGTATTTGTAATAATATTAAAGTGAGTAAAACAGGTTTTTTTCTCCAGTGTGTAAACATGATGTAAGTAAGTAAGTAAGTAAGTTTTTATTTATATACCGCCTTTTCACTGCAGATCTGAGTCTCAAAGCGGTTTACAATTGTTAATTATGGGCATTTGTCTCTCACTCCACACAGAGATGGGAGTGGGGTCGCCAGTGCAGGAGGCGCATGTGGAAGTTATATTTCAAAACTGTCGGTGGTCAGAGATTGCGAGCTTGAAAACTCTTGTTTTTGTTGTCAAAGTTGTCTATCTGAACAAAACGTATTCAAAAAAACATCCATAGAGAGATAATCTCGAAAAATCTGCTTTTGAAGATGCGTTCAAGGACTTCCATATGGTATGAATAATTTAAGAGTAGTACTCCCAGGTGCAGAGAATCTATTTACATAATGAAAACATTGAGCCACATTCATCGTCCATATTGCGGATATTCATAGGCTCTCGATTCAGACACGGGTTGATTTTAAAATCATTATGCTTGTTCATACACATTCATACATTTTTGATTTACTTATTGTCTGAAAGTAGTGGAGTGGATTTCTTCCATTATGCTCCTAGTAAATGCTTTTCCCAGTAACATGATCCTCAAACAAAGACTCATTTATCAGACGTTCCTTTCTTATTGGATTTGACAATATCTTAAACGAAGAAAAATAATTTAATGTATTCCTTCAAAAAGCAAGAGAGTTAGCTGAGGAGGCTCGACCAGGATTCAGCTGTTTAAGGCTTGTACATCTGGACAAACGTATTTAGTTTTGTCTGTCCACTCCATTTGAAACTTTTAAATGCTGAAATAATGCAATAAAATGTTTACAAATTCCCTTTCCAACTAACACCATGACAAAAGGGAAAAGTAGCTGTATGAAGTGTGTCCAAAATAATGGTAAGCCACAAGGTGAGCTTCTATGTAAACAATAAGGTGAACAAAGACTGTTTATAAATGGTCTGAAACTCAAAAAAGTAGATTTAAAAAACATGTCTACAGAGTTCTCTATAATTAGTCGATTTGGACAACACAATGTGCAAGATCTCCACAGGGAAATTAAACCGCTGAAGACTTTCTGACTTTCTGACCCAAAAAATGCTCCGCTCAAAGTTTTCTGCGTGGGGAAATGAGCCTCATGTTTTAGTCATGCAATCATCCATGACACGATTGGCTTCAGTCGCTGGACAGAAGCCTTTATTTAGAAATCATCTCTGGAATTGCATCAGTGACGTATCATGTATTTTAGACGAGAACATAATTACTACACCTCCAAAGTAATTAAAATAATCTTGGGAAAAATTGAAAGTCTGGTGCAGCACGTAGTCAAAAAGTATATTCATAAGATAATCATGTGTTTTGTAATAATAGGAAATAAAAGTGAACCGATACAAACACAATGACATCGGCGTCTGTGAATGTGTCATTCCCAATACTAATTGTATTTGCAAGACTATGCAAACTTATGGATTAAAAAAAATCAAAAGAATAATTATACCATGTGAAAAAGTGCAAACAATTCTCAACTCTCAATGACAGTGAAAATGTTTTCTATTGGGTTTGAGAATTTTTATGAGAATTGAAGTATTAGAATATGTCATAACTATGAGTCATCTCGCACTTCCTGTTTATTATTCCTTTGACAATAAATGTATGTAAATGTATATATTATAATGTTCCTAGCATGGATTCTTGTTTCTCTTTCCATGCCATCATGATTTTCCACCTCCAGAAAACAAAAATGATTTCCTAAAGATGCAGATTTGCAAACGACAATGTGAAAACGGCCCATCACACCAAAAAGAAGTTTGGCTGTTGGACGTACCCTGAATGCAGCCAGGATGATGCGTGTGACCTTCTCTTTGACAGACTCCTGCAGGATGTCGGAAAGAGCCGGAACCACGTTGTAGCGTCTCAACTGTTCACAGAGCTGTGGACTGAAGGCCAACAGCCACACGCAGAAAACCATCTGATACTGGAGCTGGAACCCACATTTGTTGCTGAGGACAGCCGTGATACTGAAAGACATAGACACGAAAGAGTTACTAATGACAACACAAACAACAGAGGCCTATTGTTGAATTAGGTTTGGTTTTAGTTTGGGGTAAGGTTTACTGGTTTTGTGGGTTTAGAGTTAGGTCTGGTTTAGAGCTAGAAACACCATCATGGACCAATCAGCTGTGAGCTCAAAGACATCAGACCAAACTTGAAGACAAACAGACCTTACTCAAATCTTTGGGTCAGGAATTCACTTTCACATTTAAAAGAATTTACTGATGTCACAATGTCAAATGAATATTTGTATTATTGATGACATGATATAGACATAAACAACTCATCAATGTAAGCACTTGATTTCACAATAATACTCTTCATATATTTGTATAGGTCTTTTCTCCATCAGGCTGAGGTGACATTTGCAGTTTAAAGTATTTAATTGGGTTTTAAACAATTACATTCTCAAAGCCTCTTTGCCCTTTTATATACAAGGATTAAAGGAGGGGGGACTTTAAAACATATTTTTAAAAAGGTAAAAGCCTTCCCACGACATGCCTTATGTGTCTTTAGTCCATGTGTGTTGCCTTTTGTGTTAGAATGTGTGTCCCTAATTGCGAGCTTGTTGAAGCTATAATTATTATGAAATATACAAAAGGCATGTAACCCATTCTATGATTTACACACATCCCACACAATCGTACAAAATAGTCAACATTTCCATGGATCAATACACTTAAGTATACAATGTGTGTACACACAGTGCCTTGAAATATAATGTTTGAATGAATTCTAAAGCATTTTGAGTTACATTATAGCAGGAAAATTACTTTATAAACTAAGATTCATTGATGGATTGATGCTCTTTCCATTTCCAGATTGAAAAGTGCTGTGTGAAACGTTCACATGCAGGAACACTTTTATCAAATCATACATTGATGTTGTATTACCTACACATTCCTGATGTGTTCCTCGGATATCATGAAACCTCTGAGGGAATCACAGCTGCTATCACACTGAGATTAGATCACTCTCTTGAGCCCTCCACTTAATAATTATTACAACATAAACCATTCAACAATCATTAGACAACTTTACAATACAATTGATGGTACTCACTAAAGGGGCTGACTATCATTATGCAACACTATAGTCTTTGAAAGGCTCCTGATTGGACTGAATTAATTCAACCCCTTGATAGACAGACGAAGCCCCTCACCATTGGTCTAACTCTTCTCCTACACAAAGTTTTACTGGAGGCAGTTCCACTGTTTTAAACATAGATGATGCTACAAGGTGATATGGTAAAAAATATTAATTATTTTCAAAATGAAATACAATTTAAGCTGAAGACATCGTCAAATAGATCAGTGGATAAAAAAATGGTGCAAGGCAAAAGCTGTTCAAACTAATTCTTACATATCTGCCCTAAACTGTACTCACAAAACAAAGTATTAGAATCTTCAGATTCTTTGTTCCATGTATAGACTTTTTTCCTCATAGAAATCCTTGTAATTTAGATAAAATAATTAGTCAACTGATGCAAGACACAATAGACTGAATTGTTGACTAAAAGACAGACAGCCCTAAACAGCATTATATTTCAGTGACAATGGCTATACTGAAACAAGATATTTGAATACATGTTATATACATTGCCATAATAAATACATTCAGTATTTGTATATGTACAGTGCCTTGCGAAAGTATTCGGCCCCCTTGAACCTTTCAACATTTTGCCACATTTCAGTCTTCAAACAAAGATATAAAATTTAAAATTTTTGTCATGAATCAACAACAAGTGGGACACAATCGTGAAGTGGAACAAAATTTATTGGATAATTTAAACTTAAAAAAACAAAAAAAAAACTGAAAAGTAGGGCGTGCAATATTATTCGGCCCCTTTACTTTCAGTGCAGCAAACTCACTCCAGAAGTTCAGTGAGGATCTTTGAATGATCCAATGTTGTCCTAAATGACTGATGATGATAAATAGAATGCACCTGTGTGTAATCAAGTCTCCGTATAAATGCACCTGCTCTTTGATAGTCTCAGGGTTCTGTTTAAAGCGCAGAGAGAACCATGAAGACAAAGGAACACACCAGGCAGGGCCGAGATACTGTTGTGGAGAAGTTTAAAGCCGGATTTGGATACAAAAAGATTTCCCAAGCTTTAAACATCTCGGAGCACTGTGCAAGCAATTATATTGAAATGGAAGGAGTATCAAACCACTGCAAATCTACCAAGACCCGGCCGTCCCTCCAAACTTTCATCTCAAACAAGGAGAAGACTGATCAAGGCACTGTACTAGTTCGTTGTAGTTGCCCTTGGACCTGTGTGGGCATGGTTGTTTGTTTGTGCGCTTATTAAACAAATGAATGAATGAAATGGGAAAAAAAGAGGAATTTGATCATGTTACGCACCAGTTTACACCATCAGCTTCCACCCAGGCAAACCTATACTCATTCACTCTTAGCATCAGCTGGAGACATCCAGCGACACACTGGACGTACTGGGAGCTCTGTTAAAAACACACAAATGATCTTTTTCAAACAAGTGTATATGACCCTATGTAGGACCTCGAGAAGAAAACAGTAAAAAATAATGTTATAAAGGCCTGTGTTGCACATGCAGTCCACAGACACATGCTAATATGGTACAATGCACAGCGATAGCCATAGGGGGGCACATTTCCCATCACATAGGGAGAAGTTAGATCAGACTGGAAGAATCTGAGAAGACAAAACAAGTGAATACAGTAGAGAGGAAGTGGATTAAAAAGTTAAAGAGTTTAGAAGCAAATGCGTCCAGCAATTAGACAGGTGAACGAGTGAAGTAGTGAAGTTACCTGGTTGGAAACACACACAAATGAGTAATTATTAAGATCAGCAGTCAAGTTAAGAAGACAAGAAGCTGTGCACACTTTCATAGGAAATACACTAAAATGGTAGGATGCTGCTGCTGTGCAAATGCCAGTTAAATTTCTGGTCATGTACAGGACAAAGCTGCTTTTTTCATGCATTTTGAGCATTGGGGAGATGTGGCTTGAAGCATGCATCACCAATCATTCCTCATAGATACAACAGTGGCAGCAAACACCATGCTTTCGAAAGACAAAGTTTATCCTATTGAATATTATATACTGTATTTCTCTCTGGCATGTGAAATATATAAAAGGCAGAGGTGGAATACCAATGTAATACTAGAACTATTACAACTATATGAATAAAGGCTTTGCCTGTTTCGCATTAGGACGTTTCCAGACAGCTCCAGTATTATCCATGTTATTACAGTGTTGTTTGTTACAGTGTTCTATCATTTTATAATAATTTATTTTCCTACATATAAACATAACAATTTCAATTGTTACTATGGCAAATTTACAACTAAAACTGAGGGTAATAGAAGTACAATCACAAAATACATTTGATTTATAACGGCAAACACTGATCCTAATACAAGTTACTTGGAGTCCAGCATCTAATAATGTACACTTTCCACCTCTGGAAAAGAAACATCATGTAAGAAGAAGAAGAGAAAAGAAGAAGATAGAAGCTTCTACACCCCACGTTGTTAAGTTTTATTTGGAAGTGCCTGAAGTGTCAAAGCTGCTCTCCCATCATACTCACTTCAGTGGGAGAGATTGTCACTGCTCCCGTGCATGTATCTGGACCTGTACCATGTAGGTTCTAATGGGAGATAAAAGAAAAATATGCAAAGAGGTTCACAATTCATCAATTTCCATTAACTGGACCACCACCAATTGATTGTCTTCCTGGGAACCAAAAATCAGATATAGTTAAAATCAAAATTCCAAGAATTAATCATTGGTAACGTTGTAGTTTTGTGGTCGCACTGAAGCCAAAACAATTGTGCCAAGACTGGAAGTCTGGAGGAAAATACAATTATAAACACTGAAACATGGAAAATGTTATAAAATTATGTCTTTGTAAAATACTGGCGTACTGGGAAAGCTTATAGCCGTCTCCAAGGAACAGGTTAAACAGTGGGAGAATTGAAGAAATGCATTCGATAGAATCAGACATGACCTTGAAAAGACATTTCCACATACATACCTGGGAACTCAGCTGGCTTTTGATCCAGTTGAAGTAGTAGTTCAGATCACTTCCCTCCATCAGGTCCCGGCCCCATGCAGCCAGCTTTGCAATAATCCTGGCAGCCTATAGCAAGAAGAGAAAGGCAGCTGTGGTTATAACCCTAATTTAAAAAATATTTTACCAACGACAGACTACAGCAGGGGTCCCCAAATGGCGGGCCGAGGTCCAGGTCCGGACCCCGAGACCCTTTTCTCTGGACCTCCGTGATTTTTTTGTCCAAAAGTACATAATTACAATTATGTGTCAAATTTTCACCGAAAGCAATTTGTAAACAGGCAGGCGCGAAAGCGGATATGTGGTGAGCGGGTCCTTCGGAACAAAACTATAAGGAGCAATCAAAATAACTTTTGCAGTGTCTGAATCCGAGTGAGAGTCGGAGACGTGAAAGAGACGGAAATGAGTGCTGTGTACAGAGCGATGGACGCTCGCGTTCAGCTGCTCACACTGGCTGCGTATGAGCGGAGGAGGAGGAGGAGCGAGACAGAGGGGTGTGAGGAGGAGCAGCGTCTCCTGTGTGAGCGCGGAGAAGGAGGAGGAGCGAGACAGAGGTACACATCAAAAACATAAGCATTAGCAAACAGCGTATACCCTAATTTAGTGCGCACTGCGAGTGCAGTGGATTTTTGGCATAAAAAGCCTTGTTGTGGTCAGAGTGTGTGGAGGAGGAGGAGGTCAGAATGTGTGGAGGAGGAGGAGGTCAGAGTGTGTAGAGGAGGAGGAGGTCAGAGTGTGTGGAGGAGGAGGAGGTCAGTGTGTGTGGAGGAGGAGGAGGTCAGTGTGTGGAGGAGGAGGACAGAGTGTGTGGAGGAGGAGGAGGTCAGAGTGTGGAGGAGGAGGACAGAGTGTGTGGAGGAGGAGGAGGTCAGAGTGTGTGGAGGAGGAGGAGGTCAGAGTGTGTGGAGGAGGAGGAGGTCAGAGTGTGTGGAGGAGGAGGAGGTCAGAGTGTGTGGAGGAGGAGGAGGTCAGAGTGTGTGGAGGAGGAGGAGGTCAGTGTGTGGAGGAGGAGGAGGTCAGTGTGTGGAGGAGACAGAGTGTGGAGGAGGAGGAGGTCAGAGTGTGTGTAGAGGAGGAGGTCAGTGTGTGGAGGAGGAGGAGGTCAGTGTGTGGAGGAGGAGGAGGTCAGAGTGTGTGGAGGAGGAGGAGGTCAGTGTGTGGAGGAGGAGGAGGTCAGAGTGTGTGGAGGAGGAGGAGGTCAGAGTGTGTGGAGGAGGAGGAGGTCAGAGTGTGTGGAGGAGGAGGAGGTCAGTGTGTGGAGGAGGAGGAGGTCAGAGTGTGTGGAGGAGGAGGAGGTCAGTGTGTGGAGGAGGAGGACAGAGTGTGTGGAGGAGGAGGAGGTCAGAGTGTGTGTAGAGGAGGAGGTCAGTGTGTGGAGGAGGAGGAGGTCAGTGTGTGGAGGAGGAGGAGGTCAGAGTGTGTGGAGGAGGAGGAGGTCAGTGTGTGGAGGAGGAGGAGGTCAGTGTGTGGAGGAGGAGGAGGTCAGTGTGTGGAGGAGGAGGAGGTCAAAGAGTGTGGAGGAGGAGGAGGACATAGTGTGTGGAGGAGGAGGAGGTCAAAGAGTGTGTGGAGGAGGAGGAGGTCAGAGTGTGTGGAGGAGGAGGAGGTCAGAGAGTGTGGAGGAGGAGGAGGTCAGTGTGTGGAGGAGGAGGAGGACAGAGTGTGTGGAGGAGGAGGAGGTCAGAGTGTGTGGAGGAGGAGGAGGTCAGAGTGTGTAGAGGAGGAGGAGGACAGAGTGTGTGGAGGAGGTCAGTGTGTGGAGGAGGAGGACAGAGTGTGTGGAGGAGGAGGAGGTCAGAGTGTGTGGAGGAGGAGGAGGTCAGTGTGTGGAGGAGGAGGAGGTCAGTGTGTGGAGGAGGAGGAGGTCAAAGAGTGTGGAGGAGGAGGAGGTCAGTGTGTGGAGGAGGAGGAGGTCAGTGTGTGGAGGAGGAGGAGGTCAAAGAGTGTGGAGGAGGAGGAGGACATAGTGTGTGGAGGAGGAGGAGGTCAAAGAGTGTGTGGAGGAGAAGGAGGTCAGAGTGTGAGGAGGCGATGGCAAAAACGTTATTGATAGAAAGAAGGACTTCAACAATAAAGATCCCCTGATCCTCCACAATTATCATGTGTTGCAGCCTCTGCTCTGAGAGTTTGGGAGAGGTTTGTGGTGTGTTGTGTAGAAATAAACGAAGGAGATTAATGTTATGTGTGAATTATATACACCTATATTTAGATGTATTTATTTTTCAAATTGTTCTTACTACTGTAGACGTTGTTGTTTAAGGTTTTCAAATCATTTCTATGAAATAAAATATTTGTATGATGTCCGGAACCTAATCTATTGAACTGATCAAGTAAGTGGACCTCGTGCCAATTTAATTGGGGACCCCTGGACTACAGTCTACAGTCCTATGTAAAGATAAACTGTCGGTATTGGTATATAGACAAACATTCTCTTCTCAAATTAGTGTCCATATTACTTCATATTAATCCAGTCTGAAAACAACAATAACAGTTCAAATAAAATGTTTGCATCTTTTGTGAGTTTAAGACCTTTGAGAATCCTGTAATTTGTGCTTGTGTAAAATAAATAACGTATAGGAATACATTAGCAAACAAATTACAAATACATATTTTATATAATTATTTTCCATTATATATTTCAATACAACTAGAAAATAAATGTAAAAGATTATGAAAAGGCCGTAAAGAATACAAACTTACACATCACTGTACATTATAGTTAGTCTGTGTCTGTACGGTATATTGGTAATTGTTTGTAAAATGTGCTATATGAATGAAGTTGTTTAGGACACGTGACGAAGAGTCCACCAAGTTGAACCTCACTGTACCTGCTTTGGCTTCTTGAACAGTCATTAATTCCCTCACAAGAACTTGTATTTGGTATATTTGGCTTATAAGGTTTACTCACCATGTGGACAGTGAAAAGGTCTTGGCGATTCAGCATGGGCAGGAAGTATGACCAGGCTGTGTTCTTTGTCTTTTTGGCATAATCAAAGAAAATGCTCACCCGCTGATGGTTCTCCTAATATCACAAAAGACGTTTTGAAAGATCAAACTTGTAATCGTATAATTTACAAAGTCTATCTTAATTGTTTTATATTTAGATAACAGATACCAGATTATTTCAATTGCATGAGATTGTCGTGTTGTTATAAAATGTCTTCCACCATCATTTCTGACATTACCTGCAAAGTGTCGTCTATCAGAGTTAGGATGTACTGAACAGTCTGCTCCTTAGAGATGTGAGCCATCAAATTCAAGAACGTCTTGGCACACTGAACAGTAAAAACACATAGTAAGAGAAAGTGAACAATATGTAAAATTAAGAGAGTACACGTTATAAGTATGTATTACCTGATGTCCCTCTTTAGTCAGTATAATCTGTTTCTCTTCAGAGTTGGCCACCTCAAATTTCTTGATAAACTCACAGTCTTCAGCTGAAATCATCTGGCTCCTAGAGATTTGAAAACAAAACTCATATTGTGTGGTGTGGTTTAACGCAATAGGTTATAGAATCAAATGGCTCTCAAAAAGGTAGAACAATGATACATGTAATATTACTTACTGCAGGTACGACTGCCAGTTTACAAGATTAGCCCGAACCTCCGCAGCTTTTGCTGCGATGATGTTAGTAGGGACCGCAGCATCCACAGCCCCGCGGATATCCATCATGAAAGATCTTTGTGTCACTGCACTGACAAAACATTAATGGAGTGTTAGCAATGGTTGCTTCCTCTTGCCACACATAATTAGTTGTCTAACCAGTATTAAAAGCTACCCAAGACATGACATCAAGAGGTTAGAAATGCCAGCGGGAATTTGGCATTTGAACTAGTATGTAATGGTAATTCAACAGCATCATTAGCCCATCATTCAATGTTCTTTTCAAATCACTCCAATTCTTTTAGTTAGGTAGAATTCAACACTTACAGCTGCTACAGTGAACAAGTTAAACTGCTAGCCTGTGTAGACATGCTAACTATGTTAGCCGAGTGTCACGACATTGGATTCAAGACATGTAATTGTGTGTCATCAAATGATATAGCGAGTACAATCATAAGCTTAAGCTTTAATTTAAGAAATTCATCGCTTGCTAGATATAAGCTTTGTGGCAAACAGCCGCTACAGAAAACGCTACTTACATTTAAGTTAGCTAGCTAGCTAATGCTATATGAATGGCTTCGGAGCGGCTAAGCTAGCTCCCAGTTTATTAAATATCTATAAGATATTCAACATACGACCGGAATAGCTGTAATATCTAGACACTATCCAGAGAATCATAAAAGAGGCGTCTTCAAATAGTGTAAAGAGGAGACGTTGCAAAAGTCGACATTACCTTCTCTGTTTGTCTGCAGTGGATCAGCTGACCGCCTGAAGTCACGTGACAGTCATATGCTGCACTGACAGTTCCTGTTCAGCAGTGACGCTGTTGGAGGGGTTATGTTAAGCACTAGTTTGTTTGTGTGTCTGTTGTGACAACTCTAGAGATTGTGTGGCCTATACGGTTGGTTTTATATTCCTTATTCACAATTAATGTTATTGTAGGTTAATGAAATAATAAAAACTTTGAGCTAAGTCAACTGCTGGACCCACATTGGTTGAATCCTTACTTTTGAAATAGAATATAATAATAATAATAATCTTTTATTGTATAGCACTTTTAAAAACAATGTTTACAAAGCGCTGCACAGTCAAAATGATAAACAATAAAACAGTCATAATGCAAAGTCAAAATAATTGGATACAATAGAAACAGGAAAACAAAGCAGACAGAGCAAGTAAAGATATGAAAGGAGAGATGTTTGTTGTATACCAAGAAATATTCACCCAGCAATCCAAAGTGCTTCACAAAACAAGAAAAGCATCAGAAAGAAATTCCGATAAAGTAGCCATTTTGTTATAACCAAGTAGTAAATTGAGGATTACCCACTACAAAGACTATTTTATCACTAGAATGGCAGCATCCTGCCTATTCAATATGTTAATAAGCATAACTGAACCTAAACCTATGTATCTGGTCTAGTATGACACATCTGTATTTCAAGAAACGCCTGTCCATCCGTCACAGGTGAGACTGTAACATCATCCATAGACGGCATCATGGTGATAATGTCTATGTATGATATGGTGATATCAATATGACAGCTTGACAGCCTTGAGTGACACATTAGATGTTTGATATTTTAATTTGTTTGACACAAATATAATAATATAGGAAAATAAAATGTGCTGTGTTTTTTGCCTCATAAAAAAAAAACATTAATAAGTTGCCTAAATAAAAAATGTAAAATGTCATGTCGAAATACTGGTAAAACTAGTCCTGATGTTCCAGATAATCTATAGTTAATAGTACAATAGTTCTCCTCAGAAACTCATTAAGGAACATTTGGCCCACTAGTGGTAAATCTGTGTTCTCGTCTTGGCCTCCCGGTCTGTATCTCTCTCCCACACAGAGACATAAGACTCACAGTTAATCTGGCCTAAGCCGGTGCAGCAAAGCAGGGAAGAATCAGCAGTACATTGTCCTAATCCACCACTGTCCTTCTGCCTTGTAAAAACACTTCTCACTGAATAATTATGTTTGTGTTTTCTACGGCTATGCTCCAGGTCAGACCTCAGCTGCTAGATTCCTTGGAGAATCTTTCATTTTCTTGATGATCTTCAGTAGTGTAGGTGGCAGGGGCATTGGTCTTTGCAGTCAGAGCATGCCATGTATTAGAGCAGAGAGACAGTGGGAAGTCAGGCCCACGGTTAGAGTGCGCCGCGTCCGCCACTCCAAGACCCTGATGTGGCAGAGAGTGAGGGGGCTGGCCCGGGCCTGTCAGCGCGGCGTGGGATACTCCGTCAACTACAATGACCAAGACAGGGAAGAACAGGAGATAGTGTACCTTGAGGTAAGAACACTGTTACCTCTTCCATTGTAGTCAGGAATACAGTATGTGTCCATGTGCCAAATGTTAGTCTCCATGTTTGGGTCGATGTCAGCTTGGGTGACCACCTGCCCCTGTTTTAGATTTTTCTGCTCAAGCAATTAAGCCAGTGTGTCTCAAAGGATTACTTTTTTCATTAGATTTGATATAAATGCGGATATTTTGAAACAAATGTATTGGTTAAATTGGCGTGTTATGCTGGCACCTTTTTTCCCCAGTGCCTTGTCACTGAAACAACTAAAAATCATGTCATGTTATTTGTCTAAAAGCTTCAACTTCCAAAGCACATTCCCCTCATATTCAACCACCATATATTCACTTAAAAAGAATACTTAATGTCTGATGAACGTCATGAACGATAACATGACACAGGAGAAATGTAAAGGCAGCGTCAATACACCGCTTTCATTTATACAGTATAATTACAAAACACCAGTATGTCTTAGAATAATCTAAACGGATCTGACCTGTAATTTTAGCTGGTAATTGTAATACATATACATAAGGACTATAAAAATGTGTATATGAGCTGAACATCAATCACTCATAATGAACATTATGGTATGGTATAGCCACAACTGCCCTGGGGCTGAGATGGGCCTCTTCGACTTCCACCAATAATTGCCACTATAACATTCAGACTTTGCAACATGGCAGATGAAAAAAGACTTGTCAGCCTGATTGGAGAACAAGCTTTGAAAGCCAGATCCTGTCAGACCTCTGAAGCTAAGCAGGACAGGGCTGTGATGGGAGACCTCTTGGAACATCAGGTACTACAGTGCGGCGGCTGTAAGATACCAAACTGTAGTTGTGTCAAAACGCTTCAGCCATATTTCCGACAATGAATCTGGTGTGAATGGTTGGTGGTGATCGGAGGGGCACATATGGTTGACTCACTTCTGTCAGTGTGCCCCAGGGCAGCTGTGGCTACAGTAGTTTATCACCACTGTGTATGATGTGAATGATTTGAAGTTAATTATTATTATCAAATTTAGCTAAAAGTTACACTATTACATCATCACCTTAAAAACATACACAACTATTCACATGCACAGAAAACCATGGGGAACATTCGATCAGTGTTGGTCATCATATATATTTTTGGAAATATCAGCCAGTATATTTCCAAAAATGTCGAAAGATGTTGCTTCTCTCGTGTTGGTGAGGATATAGTTCTGCTGTTACATATTGTCAAAAGAGGAGTGTGTGTGTTGGCCTTAATTCTGTGCAGGGAGTGGTGCTAATGTGTTGTCTGTCCAGTATTTTTATTGTTTGTTTGCATACAGACTCCAGTAGATTAAGAATGGTGACGTTTGCAGACGTCACCATTCTGAGACGAACCCAGTACCTTCTTGCTGAGAGCTCTGTCCATTCAACCCCTGCCCCCATCCATCCATCCATCCATTTTCTTCCCCTTAATCCATTTCTGGGTCGGGGGGGTGGCAGTCAGAGCTGCACCCAGTACACAGAGCACCAGCCCCTCACTGATCCTCCTGCAGGTGCTGAGTCCACAGGAGCTGAGATCTTTCAGTGTGGGCTTCGGGCAAAGTGGGGTTAAGTGTCGTGCCCAAGGACACAACGACAGCATTCACAAAAAGTTCTCACAATGTTGCAGAAAACCGGAATTGGATTCAATAAATTAAACATACTAAACATTTTAAATTAATTATTTCTTTATGTTTTCTTCTACGATTTCTCATCATTCTAAGAAAATAATTCCCTTGACAGAGCCAGGTAGGTTTTACTTTAAATAAATGAATTTGATGAAACTCAGTCACACAGAATGAGCTCAGTGTAGAGTTGCTGCTCCTCCACATCGATAGGAGCCAGCTGAGGTGGAGCCTCGCTCTGTATTCACAATTTTCATATTCCTGTTTTATGTAATTCTCCTTTTTAGACCATATTTTATTTGTGTGCATTGTTAACACCAAACAATGTACTGGTAATAATTTTTGTTGCAGCTTTTTTGTAAATCCTGATAAAAGGTCAATGTATTTTCCGTTATAATCGTAATTGTTCATTTGATTCATAAAGGTCAGCATTGGGGAAGGGATGGACGAATCGGACAACGGGAAGTGTAGCTTTTTGCCTAATCTCTATTTTGGGAAGTTCTTCCTGTCTGCATGAGGCCTAAGAAGATTAAAGGAGATGTGTGTCTTTAAGTAGTCTGATACAAGTGGTAATAAACCTGAACACACTCGTCCGCCATGTGTACATGTGTACATGCTCACATGCTCATATGGTCCACCGTCACAATAAAAAAACCAAGGCATTTCTGAAAATAAACCGCTCTGTTATTTTGAGCTCGTGCGCTATTTTGAGCAGACTCCAAAAGCACAATGGGATAAGGGGTAATATGACACAACCAACGTAAAACTTGAAAGCTGTGAATAGGTATAGAAGGGTCAAAGGCACAAACACAAACACACAACACAAAATGTAAATGTTTCTATTAATTATTATTTTTTGTTACAAAACAATGAGTTTAAATCAACCAGTCAAGCTTTATAAAAATTTATTTAAAAAGTTTATTTATATAGCGCAATCCTCCACAAAGGGTTTCCAAACAAAAAGAAAAATACATGAAAACATCCCATATTAGAAAAATTCTGTACCAATATACTCAACATGCAGATGACAATCAAGTGTATCAAAATGTGATTTTTGGATTGTTAAAAACTATCTCAATGAACTCGCACTTTGAAGAGGATTTATCTTAAGATGTTTGTTTTAAATTTTATTCAATGTTTCCTCTTTTCTTTTCAAAAGTAATTTGAGTTTCCTTGTGTTTGAATTGTGCCATACAAATACCCTTGACCATTGACTGTCCATATCCTAATATACAGTCCATGGCACTGGTGGGAAAACCCCCGGCCCGCGAGCCAGATTTGGCCCTTTGGTAATTTCTGTCAGGATCCTGTCTATGCCACAGCCTCCTCTCACTGCAGACTGTGCTAAACTCTCAAATTCATCACTCCACACTGCTGTAATATGACACCACTGCTTTTATGACCCCTGCGCTGACGAGTATTTTCACCTCCTTAATTCATCTTAATAAAACGTGTCTGAAATAATCCAGCGTGTCCACCAAAAATGAATTGAACAAAACCTAAACGTATCCAGTAACTAATTTAGGGCTAATTTCACAGCAAGAAGTTCCTGGGTTTGATTCCACCTCCAGGCCTTGTTAGTCTGGAGTTTGCATGTTCTCTCCGTGTCTGTGAAGGTTTCCTCTGGGTGCTCTGGTTTACCCTACCGCTATAAATGTGGGCAATAGGTATGAGTGTTAGTGTGAGCGAAAGATGATAGTCACTCAGAGGCCAGCATGTTCGGCATCTGGCTTCTGTCATTTCCACGTATAGAGATAAATGGAATTGACAGTACACCAAACTTTGTGTGATCTTGGTCAGTGAAATGCACTGTATAAATAAAGATAAATTACTTACTTATTTACATATTACCCCATTTACTTACTCCCCCACTCACTTACTTCTCCACTCACTTATTTACTTACTTATTTACTTTCCTCCCCACTTACCTACTTACTTACTTTGTATGCTGACGGACTTGTAATAAAAAAAACTGTTTAGGTTGAAACAGTCCAGACAACAGCACTGACAGTAACAGGCCCTGGTGGTTTTATTATGGCTGTAATGAATTGCACTTCTCAGCTGCCTTTTTATATCCATTGATTTTTGATGGAAGAGGATGGGGTTGCTTATAGTGTTTCCCAGACTGATTTTGAATCCTCTTTGCCTTAAATGTGAGATATATCATTCACATATCATGAAGTAATAATAGATTGTTGAGGAATGTTAATTAGACGGATGGTTTTGTTCACAATTCCATTTAATAGGGGTTCTACATTTTAGTGGTCAGAGACAAAACTATATGTGCCATCTTATCAGTCATGGATATTAAAACTGCGAGGTCTCTTGTGTTGCTTTACTTAATAAGAACGACACAAAACTTGGCATCCACATTTTGCCTAAGTTGTGTGTGTCTCAGTTATTATTTGAGCTACAGTTTAAAAAAATAAAATAATCTATTAACAAAGTAGCATTGGACTTCTCCTGAACAGTTTTCCAAGTTAATCCTTGTTTTCTTTTTATACCTACGGTATTGTAATTGAATATTGAGCCTATCCTTCCATTTGGACAAATGATATGACATGACAACATTAGTTCCCTGCTGAATAACTCCCTTTGAATGACAAATTACATCTCTCTAACATAAGTGGATTTAGTTCATCAATTCAAGATATATTATGGTATTACATCTGTAAGGACATTATCAAAGTCAAGTATTGGTTCTTTTGTTTTCTGATGCTCTAAAGAAAAATCCTGATGTAATTTCCCTTCAATCCTCTTAATCACATATTGGAAAGACTTGACCTTGAGTCCAGATGTCATGTTCAGCCTTGTCCATTTGGCTTTAAAGCAAGTGTTCAATACTTATGTGCGGGCTATTTTTAAGGGCCGGTGTTACATAAGGGGAGCACAGAGGAAGAAGGTGTAAATGAAGTGTTGTGAATTAAGTCACATTGTGGAATAAATATGTATGTATTCATACTGTAAAAAGCTTTTACAGAGTAGTGAAAATTTGAAAAGAGCAGCCGATCATGGACTATTAAATGGGTCAGCAGTCCTCCATAATATTGTCCCTATACCCCGAGGAGTTTGCAGGGGTAGAAATGATTGATGATGCTTGAGATTTCCAAGTATTAACATTAAGTTAAGTTAAGTCAAACATAAGTCAAGTTAAATTAAGTCAAACATTGATAGAATTAGGTTTCAATAGGCTACCATGACATGTTAGCTTTTAGCATCATTCTGAAGCTACAGCGAATAAGCACCATTCTGAAGCTATTTAGCTTGAGTAAAAAAACTGCTAAACTCATTATGTTATAAACATTGAACAGGGGATACTCGTGTCCTGTCTTCACTGGCGACAGGGGGCGTAAGGCAAAAAAAAGGTTTAGAACATCTGCTATTGGCAACATGCTGATTATCACTGTGTGATTGCGTGGGTGCATATTTGAGGGTTGTCTTATATAGCACTTTTTGTAGACCCAATGTAAATGGCAACACACACACAAACATACATATTAATATGCACGCACACATACACACACACACACACACATACACACCGAAACACCAGATTCAACAGTGAGGTGTTTTGTATTTTAGAGCCACAGCCGCCTGGTATCCCCAGCGGTCTCCCATCCAAGTACTAAACAGGCATCATCCTGTTTAGATTTTGAACAATCTGATGCAACTGATTTTGAAATGCAGAGATTACATGTAATGATTGAGTTATCTGACATCTGACAAGGTAGAATGTCACAGCTGCTCTGTGGGGCAGTGGTTAGCATTTGTGCTTCAGAGCAAGAAGGTCCTGGGTTCAATTCCTTCTCCAGACAGGGCCTGGATCTGTAGAGTATGTTCTCCCTGTGTCTGCGTAGGTTTTTTCTGGGTGCTCCAGTTTCCCCTACCACTAAAAACATGTGCAATAGGTGAGAGTTGTATAAGTGTGTGTGTATGTGTGTGAGTGCGACTGTGGGACAACAGATCAGCTAAAAATCACTACAATCTAGTGTATTTATTGTTACTGCTGCTCACACACTGTCCCATCCAAATAAACAAATAATACACTATTACAATAATACAAATAGAATTGGTAACAATATATGAGAACTAGTTTGAGCCTACATGAACTTTCTATTGACTTGTATTTGTTTTTTCTTTTATATTAGCCTTGAAATGTTCAGTCATGTAACAATTGTACTATTTCATTGTTAAAGACTGCAGCAGTTTCTGGACACATGCAGGTGTAGCTGCTCAGTCTTTAGTCTGGTGTGAATGACTCATACTCGATGCAGATATTTGAGGTGCACTCTATCACACGTTTGGCTATTGAGTGTGCAGTGCCATCTGCTGTTGCATTAAACAAAACATAACAAAGGAATATGTTCCTCCAGCTATTCACTTCTTTCCTTCTAATAATTATTTTTCTTTCTTACTTGTTTTTTTCTTTCAACTTAAATGGCATCATGTGCTGGAAAGATGCTTCTTATGAAAATGACAAAATAGGAAATCGTGTTTCTGTTTTCTGCTGCTATCATTATTATCATTATCATTATCATTATCATTATTATTATTGTTATTATTATTATTATTAGGGGTAGTAGTAGTGTTTGTATTTATATAATTATAATAATAATTATACATATTTATATTCGAGTTTTTATTCATATTTATGCATTTTGGGAATTAAAATTAATGCAATACCATTATTACTGTAAATGCTCATACATTTCTGTAATTAAGTACCAATTTGCGAAATGGTGGTATTTCCCCCTTGGACCTTGAGATGTCAGTGTTGCTCTCTACATAGACACTGTCAAGCCTGTTTAGAGGGAATTTCACTGCACACGTCAGTCATCTGTCAAGGACTGGGAAGGAGAACGAGGCATTGATATAAATAATGTTGAAAACGTCACGAAATTATGTCTCGTCTACCAACAGGTCTCTGTTTTGTGAGCGAAAGATGCAATGAGCGCTTCAGCACCATGGACAGAGACTGAGGCTACAATCAAACAATCCAAACGCGTGGTGCCCACAAGAAATTTATACATAAAAAAAACTATCGATGGATTTATTAAGGCTACATATAACATCAAGTTCTGTCTAGCTTCAGAGTCCGTATATTTCCATCAGTCCAACTCGGGTCAGCGTAAAGGACGGGGCACTCTGAGCCCACGGGCGCTGTTACTCTTCGCATTGGGCTACTACGAGACGGACAGTGCACGCATGCGTAGTGACTAGAAGCAGCCGGTCGGGGGAGAAGAGAAAAAAAAAGCCCTTATGTGCCATCGGATGTAATCAAGGCAAAGAATTACCTCTTCTCGCTGTGCATACATGGTGAAATTGTAAGTACCTCAAGCAAAGACGGTGTGTTCTTGCACGGACATGTCTTTGGTGTGCGCTTTGATACGATGCGTTTTTTAGAGATTGCATGTCACTGTTTTAGCTGTTCTGTGGGCTTATAACAGATCCAGGCACCGTGTTTTCATTGGTGATCGTAGACCTCGGTGATGGGGGGTTTTGGTTCACCCTGTGCCACTTCCCATTGATGCTATGTGCAAGTGGCTTTTTTCCGCTTTGATTGTCACTCAAACCCGCGATCTGTCTATCACCGTCGTATGATTCCACTGCTGAGATTTTAGGATGTTGAATTTGATGTAAGCACCCGTCTCGTCGTCTTTTGCCGTGTTTGGTCAAGCCAGAGCCACTGGAAATAGCACACAACGCGTAAAATGGCATTCGGTGAAAGACAAATCCTGCAGGCGTATGGATCCATTTTAGAGCAAAGACCAAATGGTATAGTGTGTTCACTGAAAACCTGTGATAGGACGATGCTGTGGAGAGATTGCACCCCTCCTCCCCCTTGCTCTCATTATGAGCAAAATCTTATGACATTTCTCAAACCCATTCTCAGGTATAGTTACCAGAAGAGGCGTTCACAGACAAGCTTTGTAAATACGTACATTCTCTTGTTCTGGCAGTATGTGAGTAGCTACAGCCTGTTCGCCTCTGCCCCTACAGTTGAACTCCATTATGTGATTGTTTCTTCTAATTGAGTGATAAGCAATATTCAGACACCCATTACAGCAGATTAGTGTTTGCAGTGTGCAATGTTCTAAAGCCACATTCTAAAAAATCCTGTAATATTATACTATGCTGCAGTGGTGATTTATTTAGAAATTGAGATCACAGCCACTGATTGAACAGCGTGCCATCATCTGTGCATTGAAATGAATGTGTTGAGGTGATTCATGCAATACATGTTTATAGGAATATTGTATGTGTTGTGGACAGACTGTAATCCATCGGTCTTTGTCCTGTCTTTGAAAAACCCTTGTAATCGATGTGACATTGTCCAAGCCTGGGTAATATTATCTGTACATAAAGTTGCTCTGGTCATTGCCACAGCTGTATGGATGCACACTGAGCACACTGACACACGCCTATACAACTATATTTCACTTAACTTCATGGATTTGTTTATTTACTTCCAGATTTTGTAAAGAACAATTTACAGTATTTACATGTTTTATATGATATACAACATACAAATGTACATGCGGATACATTCATATGTGTTATGGCTATGGGATCCTTTTTTTCTCCCAAAAATGAGTGGGAAGAAGTTAAACTTAAAAGCTCCCACCCAGTGTACATACATTCACTTATACGCTTGCATGTAGAACATAAAATGATAAGCGAGGGGGGCTTCCACCTTGTAGCGACCATGTGTTTTGGGCTAAGAAAACATCCTGTTAAATCCAAGCCGAGAAGTCCTTTAGAAGAAAGACCAGTGGAGAGCAGGGAACCAGGACATGAGGGCGCTATTTCCAAACCAAAACTGTGCAACCCCTGGGCTTTCCCAACACCCCCTAGACTTTTTATGGAAAAAAGTCTAGGGGGCATTAAGTAACTCTTATGTGAAAACAAAGCACTGTATCCCCAACAGTAACATGCATTATTATAATGTTACTTCAGTGCTGCCCGAATATAGATTTATTCAATGACAAAGTGATGAGCTGTTGGAGCTCCCTTGATCCATCGGCATCATTATGTAATACTATAGGACTGTACAATGCCTGAGCAGAGAAATTCAGCGGCTGGTTTTATCCGAGCTAATGGTAGAGAAGGCCCAATTTTATGACAAAATGAACTGACAACTTGGGCGACACAGTAGCTGCTCTCTCACCTCTCAGCAAGGAGGTCCTGGGTTCGAATCCTGGTCGGAACAGGGCCTTTCTTAGTGGAGTTTACATGTTCTCCCCGTGCTTGCGTAGGTTTTTCCCCGGGTGCTTTGGTTTCCCCTACCACTAAAAACATGTACAGTAGGTATTGATGTAATAAGTGAGTGATGGGGTTGATTGGGGGTTTTGAAGCGTCACTGTGTCACCGGGTGTAAATGGGAAAATATTTGATTCCCGAACATTGTGAAGCGCTTTGGGTGGTCTGTAAAATGCGCTATATAAATAAGCATTACTCACTTACTTACTTACTTACTTACAACTGAACTTCCTGAATAACCTGGTTATTCTGCCAATGGATTTCTTCCCTGGTGGTACCTCTTAACCGAACCAGCAACAAAATCATGATATGTAGGTGCTCACATTGTAAAGAATGCTTTAGAGAGCATGAGAGATAATTTCAACACTTGAATTTGTACAGACCCCATTGACAATCATGGGATATGTTTGGGAATAGGGCCGCAATCAAATCACAATTCTATCGTGGGTTTTGTGTGAGTTGCATGGTCCTTCTATCGCCTTTGTTTTCTCATATTTATTGTATCTATTTGTCTGTTATTATTTCTGTGCAGCACTGGAAACTGTTCATGAAATGTGCTCTATAACGAAAGTGGATTGAATTGGGTTTGTTGCCATTCTTTTGTGGCCACAATTGTCAAACATCAAATTACCCTGTTGCATTTTATAAACAAATATTTAGTATTTCTATTAACCACATTGATTCTCTTGTCAGTAAAAATATAACTAAATACAACTTACTTCCTGCATATATATTTTCATGTTTTAGTTTTCCCTCAAATTTGACTCTTCACGTTGAACATTATCTAACCGCCTAAACAGAAGTCACTGTTTGAATCCTAAACACGGCGTCTATCTGAACATTCCTTAAAAATCGCTAAGGCCTCCTGAAGGTGCACAAGGTTGTTGAAACAATGCCACAGTGAATGTCTGTAATCAAAGTGAAAGGAGTTCCAACCATATAATAAATCTTTTGGTTTGGCAATAAAAGTCTTTTCTCACTATACCACAGCCGATGTACAAGACACTTGAACCTCTTTGCCAAAAAAAACAATATTGGTAATTTAACATGTTTAATTTGTAATAAAGTAGTATACATCATGTTGCTTTTTGTGGGGTTGTTCTGACAAAGTTCTACCCTTAGCCACCAACAAGTACATACATATAGCCCTACTTTTATGTGATTATAGGATTTATAATTTTGGTTTAATACACTGTATGTATATCAAGTATGTAACAACCACATGGTGTTTAGAAGGAAAGCTGTTACATTCATAATTTATAAACAAATAATGCATCGGTTTTATATAGCGCTTTTTTGGACACTCAAAGATGCTTCACGTCAATATTCATTCACTCCAAACACGATGGTAATAAACTACTGCTGCAGCCACAGCTGCCCTGGGGCACACTGACAGACTACCACCAACCATTCATACACACTAGACTCATTCTAGGCAATGGGAGTTAAGTGTCTTGCCTAAGGACACAAGGGCAGCAGACATCAGTGTGAGTCGGTGGAGAAAGTCTTGTGGTGGGCTCGAACCCATAAGCTTCAGGCTCAAAGCCAATGCTCTACCAACTGAGACACTGTCGCCCCTACATATAATGTATATAGAGGTTTAACTCAATTTTTACTTACAATGGATAGATTCATAGTTACAGCCCAACCACCGATTTACAAGTGAAAAGGAAAATTAGAATATTGTTCAAAGGTCCACGGACTTCTGTATTTCACCTTACAATGAGAAAGAAATATATGACAGGCTCTTTACACATAAAGTGAGCTATATCTGGCTTTTATTTGTTATACTGTTGAAAGCTGTAAAAACAAATAAAACATTTCAGAAAAACAAATTGAAAATGGACTGAAAGCCAAAATTATTAACCTTATAACAAAGTCTTTGCATGTGATGAATCTAGATCATATATGGATTTTTCTTTTAAGTTGAACCATTCACTTTTGAATGATATTCTAATAGTCAGAGTTTCCAATGGAGGCGCTGTGTATATTCTGTATGAGGATTGTTCAACAACAAACAATCTTGTTACATGGATTCTTAGGTGATATTTTTGCCTCAGAAATGTGCTACAATTATAAATACTTATTGCACATAGCTATGATAAATAAAGATGAGCTGTAAAGGGAGGAATACATTACATGCATGACTCATTAAAGATACTAACCAGTCTCTTTGAAACGATTCATTTTAAGTGAAACATCCTGATTCCTTCCTCAATATAACCATCATGTACAGTTCATCACACTAAAGGTACATTATGTAACCTTTCCGGTGGAGGGTCCGTCTATTTTTTTTTCCCCAAAGAGAGCTACTTATTTGATACAAGAATGAGAGAGAGCTGCTTAAGTGGTCGAAATATTTGTAAGAATCCCATAAAACATTGTATTATCCATTAATCAGTGCATTTAGAATGATTGTTGCATTTTAATCTTAACATTTAAACTACTCAGCAGAGTTTTTGAAAATTTTAAATCCCTTGACTTTAAACTTGGAAGGAAGCAATTATAGCCACTGGTTGCTCCCGAGAATTCTTAATCTAAGTAGTTTTTGATGAGCTTTGCAAAACACATCTAAATCATAATTATTTGCAGTGCCGTGGTACGTAAAAGTAAGTCACTAACAATGAATTTGGTTTGGTATATAGTGCAAATTATATACAGTAAATTAGATAAAAAGGCATGCATACAAATCTTAATAACATTCTAATATATAAATACATTCAATAGAAATTAAACTTTGTGTCCAGAGGTATGAGATTCAAGTGTCTATGGACTGGCAAATCAAGATTATGTCATCATTTTCAAGGACACACATACACACAAATGTCTTGAAAAATACACCTAAAAACATACATATTTGACATATATATTGTTGCAATTCAAGTCAACATTTTTGGTACCTGGTCAAAAAATGTCTCTCCAACCAGTGACCTATGTAGCATGTATAGATCACATAAACAAATGAATCCCTCCTAAGTCAAAAAACACCAATTTCAAGAACCCGTATTCAAGTCATTTTAATCCTGAAAAAACGTTCAAACGCTGCAGTGCATAAGGAAAAATCCAGAAAAAGCAGCGCAATCTCTGAGACAAGCAGTTAACGGGCGCTCCACCAGAAAAGAGGAATAATCACTTTTAGCGCACATGATTGCCACAGCAGCTCACTTATTGTCGATTGTACTATCTATTGTACTGTCTGTTCGGGGACGCCGGCCTGACTTGTCCCTTGGGTGCTCCTGTCCGCAGCCCATGGGATCAGAGCGGATGGAGATGCGAAAGAGGCAGATGTCGGTGCAGCAGGAGGCAGCACCGACAGAACAGGCCCAGACGGGACCCAGCCCACGAGCCTCCAACGCCTGCTGCTTCTGCTGGTGCTGCTGCTGTAGCTGCTCCTGGTGAGGCCCACACACACACACATACACACACACACACACACACACACACACACACACACACACACACACACACACACACACACACACACACACACACACACACACACACACACACACTGACACACATGCACACACGCACACGTGCACAGACGCTGCCACAGTTCATTCAGTTTGCTTTTGGATCACAAGCTAAAGCACGACGAGCAATGTTGCATAACGATAGCTGAAATATGTCTGTGTTGAGCGAACTAAGGCTGCATTATTTACAAGAATCAATTTGAAACTTTCTTCCATTCACTTGAATTATGTCCTTTCATATTGGAAGACTATTATAACATATTGGTCTACTAGTGTTCGATTTACAAAAGCTGTAAGTATAGGCATGGTAAAACAGAACTGTTTAAAAATGGATTCAAACATTGTATATTGATTGACATAGAATAAAAATTGCAATGGTTCAGTCTTTCAGTTACAATTTTAGTACATCTGCATGTTATAGATGTGCCCCCTGAAAATAGGTCAACGTGTCCAAGAACATGTATCTTTTCTGAACAACAGTTTTAAGTGGAGTTGTTTGTAATCATAAATACTATGGACATTTGGACAATGAACAATTTTCAAGCAGATGATCCAATCAGAAAGCAGAATGATCTTACTTGGGTTTCCAGTTTGTTAGTTGAAATTGACCTGGTCTTTTATTACATAACAAAATTCACAAAATAATGTGTCACTGTCGCTGAAGATTCAGGAAAGTGAATCTTTATTAGACCACTAAGAGACCCTAAACGTCATACGTACAGTCCCTTTAAGCGCATTTGTATCTCTCACTTTCTTTTGGATCAAACAAGACTTTATCGCTTTGGCAAAACTAATTTAATGCAGACTTCACTCTCAAAGAGAGTATTCTTTTTTGGCTACTGCTTAAATAATAGTTAAGATTGTTTAAAATTACTGTTTAGTAATATCATTTAATTTTGCATATGTCAAATTGTGCAATGAATATGTATGGAGTGCTTTTATGTATTTTATTGCCACTAGATTTTAAAATAGCATAGTATTAAAATAGTGTTGCATAAATGTGTTTGTTTCTGCTTATTAGGAATGAAGACAGAGACGATAGGAATCCAAAAGTCTCCTTTGACGGCCAAGGGGGGGCCCCAGACTGTGAAGAGTGGTGAGGATTTCATCTGTTCTGAAGTCACACATGTATATTTAAGATACATAAATACACACATATATTTGAATACTTTGAATACCCGGATGGGCGACCAGCGTAATATCACGCTGAGGCTCGAGAGCACTTCACCCACATTGCTGAATATGAGCGTGTAACAGCGTTGTGCAGGAATTTTGAAAAATCTTCTCTTTTGCTCTGTGTATCCTGCTATATACACAGTCATCGTGGAGAGGATTTACTGTAGATATTCTATATACTGTAACGATTCATTGATTAATTGTAATAATTGAGTATTTTCAATGGTTGACACATTTCAATAGTTTAACACATTTATTTGTCTTGAAATGTTCTTCTAACGCTCTCAAAATGGTGTAATTGAGTAAAAATACAATATGCGTTTTTAAATGATTGTAAATTTTTATTATGAAGCCACAATTATTCAACCGTGGCTTTATCTCTGTCACGTGCTGAGAAGGATGAGGACTCAAAAAGCAGGAATGCCAAAAAATAATTATTTAATTATAACAAAATAAAATTCCAGGTAAAACTCAAAATCCAAAGGCTCAAAAAGAATCAAGGAAACAGGAACAGACAAAGACGTTGACAATACAATGGACCAGCAACATGGGGAGAGGAGCACAGGGTACATTTAGACACAGACACAGGTGAAACACATCAGGGCGGATCAGACAATCAAGACAGGGGTAAACAGGACAGGAAGTACAACTAAAACCAAACCACAGAGAACAATGTCAAAATAAAACAAAAATAAAACCCACACCATGACAATTTCAGCTTTTTCTGGGTCAAGCTGAGATCAAAAGTTATTGTATTCTAAACTAATGGTGTGTTTTTTATAGTATATATCAGAAGACCAAATTTATTAGGACCAACACTAATAGACACATCTTATAAAGTTAAATACATGAAGTCTGTCTACCACAGAAATCCTTGTCACTACAGTTCCTTGCTTTCAAAACAGTTTGGTTCTATCCCCAGTTTTTCACATGCATGTGTCACATCTTTAGGACTTTGTATTTATAAAGGACATGTATTTATAAAACAAAGTTAGGTACCCCAGCTGTAATGCCAGCCAATGGTTTCTGTCTCTCTCTTGTCATGTTTCGGTGGTACAGTAGTCTAATGAATCTCTTCTCTTGCACAGCCCTAAGCCGACGCTGGAGGAGGCGCGCTCCTGGGGCCAGTCCTTTGATAAGCTGATGTGTTGTCCAGCCGGCAGGAACGCCTTTAGACAGTTTCTGCGCACGGAGTTCAGCGAGGAGAATATGTTGTTCTGGTTAGCCTGCGAAGAGTTCTGCCAAGAGACCAATAAAAGTGCGATCGAAGAGAAAGCACGGATCATTTATGAGGACTACATCTCCATTCTGTCTCCAAAAGAGGTCAGAGTATTAACACCACACACTACATGACATGTGGAAAATAATGCCCTTTTATACAGCATAGTCCACGGGTCTCCAACCTTTTTCTATTCAAAGTCAATTCAATTTATTTTTGTATAGCCCTAAATCACAACAGCAGTCATCTTGGATGCCTTAACACCAATGTCGATTCCTCAAGAACAGACCAGAGAATGTTCGAACACAGGAAATGCAATCATGATAAACACATGAGCCATTGGTTCATAAGGGGCGCACGACCAATGTCCATAAATGTCCATTAATCTCCCAGATTATCACTGTCCTCAGACCCTCCTGCATCAGCACGGAAAGACTCAAAAACCTGATGGTAAAAAGGAAGGCAGTAATGAGAGAGGGATCCGCTCCCATGGATGGACAGGGTAAAGATCCAGTCTCCTTTTTCCCATGGAGAGCTACTTATTCAAGAAAAAATGGGAGAGCAACTCTGCCAAAAGAAAAAGTGTCAAGTGTCATATAATGTGAGATGCCTTGGATTGCTTTATGGGAATCTATCTATAACCAATCTCTCATAGAGCAATTATTATAGCACACAAAGTTAAGTATTTATATTGGTTGTAGACATTGGAAACACTTGAAATATGGAAGACAATATTTGAGATGTCTAAATCATAGACTGTAAATATTAGCAGACGTAGTCACTAAACTAATGTGCCATTACTTTTGGCTTCTATGGGGCATTTTCAAAATGGCAGCGGGCAGCCCCTCCCGCGGGAAAATGTGAAATTTGGACCATCCTGTAAAGCCGCTCTTGAGAGGAAAGAAGACGCCATACAAAAGCATTGGATAATTCTCTTTCTGGGTCCACCCCCACCCGCCCGAAGTGGGATTGCAAGCATGTCAGCGCACGTGTTCATGGACCTTTTAGAGATGGGACCAGTCCCCACTGGTCTAAATCCTTTGGGGAGCAAGTGTATATTTGAGACCCAGGACATATCATTGTCCTTATGATCTGGCTGTGGTCCTGTCTTGCTTTCTTAATCACGTTTAACTCATTTGTATGATTGATGATTTTCAGAACTTTCAAACATTGATAGGTGAATATGGGCTACTATGGCATGTTATACATAATTTTAAAGAAGCATTTCTCAAGAAAGCAACAATATAATTTATATAACTCTAAACATTGAACCTAGAAAAGAACTAACAATAATAACACTTGGTCTATTAATCTAAGGCATCAATAGTCAGGTGAAATGAAAGTAATCATTTGGTAAAATACCAATACATGAATATATGACAAAAATAATATCATGGGGTACTGATCATGATGCAATAACCATTTACGACTTCTCACATGAAGCTCAGATAATTTAAGTCCACATGGGGAATCCAAATTTGAGGAGAAACTTAAACCTGAAAAAAGTTTTTGAAATCTATATTTTTCAATCCTTTCAATTGGCAATAAAGTGAAATTATAACAAATTCTCTTTTGCAAGTCCCACTGTGCTTGAACAAAATGAGATAAGACTGGACTTGTCTTTTTCATTAGCAGATGCCATCAAACCATATCCAGGCTCGTATTAGTCTGTTTTTTAGCACTTGCAGTGATCCTTGTATTTCTGAACCTGTTTGAGAGCGCAGGGATAGCCTTGCCTTGATTTGTATCAAGGAACAACAAAGCAAGTTTATTTGTATAGCACAGATCATACACAAAGCAACTCAAAGGGATTAATAAAAATAGAAAATATTGATAATAAATGATAATGATCACAGTACGTTAAAACGAGTGAAGATACAATCCCTTGTGTGCACAGCTACAGAGAGCTGTTTAAACCTAGATTTGGAAGATTTTCGGAGTAGAATACTGTCTCATATTATCAGGAAGACTGTTTCAAATTATAGTTGCATAAATCTGAAATGCTTCCTCCCCACTTTTGGTCCTGACTCCGGCAACCAGCAGGAGGCCAGTCCCTAAGCTCATCAGAGTCCCAGCAGGAGGCCAGTCCCTAAGCTCATCAGAGTGTTTCATATGGCTCTAACTTGTCACAGCTGTACTTTAGTGTGAGGCAATGGAGAGACTTGGAAGCCAGTGCAGAGATCTGAGTAAATACAATAATAAAGAGGCTGTTAAATGATGTAATCAATGATGTATTAAATAATTGTGATTTCGATCCGATGTCTCGTTTCCACAGTGCTATAATGAGCGTGTCCTTTGCTTCTCCACAGGTGAGTTTAGACTCCCGAGTGCGTGAGACCATCAACAAGGGCATGCAGGAGCCCTCCTCTCACACGTTTGACGACGCGCAGCTGCAGATCTACACGCTCATGCAAAGAGACTCGTATCCACGTTACATGAACTCCACGGCCTACAAAAACCTGCTCAACACCCTGTCCGAGCAGTGCCCCGAGGCCTAGACCTGCCATCTCCCCAGCTCCCACCGTACAATACTTATTTTTAAAAATTTTGATTTCCATGTCCAGTGTAGGATTACAAGATTACAGGGCTGTTTGCAAATGGCCCCTTTTAAAACCAGGGATTTCAGCACTATTGTGACCTGCACCTGAACCAAGTCTCTCAGGTCTTGGAAAAAAAATCGTCTTTTCCCGAGGGCTCGACATCATAAGTACTGCTACGAAATCAACTTAGCAAATCACTCCAAAGGAATACATTATAATACGTTTTTCTTTCTTTTGTGATAGAAACAATCTATTTTAGTTGATGTCTTTTTTGGTCCAATATGGTTTTTGTATGCTTGTCTGGGGTATAAATGAGTCCTACTGAAGACTATATATATATATATATATATATATATATATATATACTTAAGAGTTTGTATATAGCAACTATGAATATGTGAGCATTATAAATGTGGAAACGCCCGAGTTATAAGTATATTCATATATTACAGTATATATGTATATATATATATATATATATAAAATGCGTATGAAAATCAAAGCTCACGTCAAAAAGGCTACACGTTAGCTCTGATGCAGGCAGCTTTGTGGAGTACTGTACGTTTCTACCATTTGGTTCGACAGCCTCACACTTTGGTTCTCTAAACTTGGCAACTCCAGTTCACTGTTAGACATTGTTAAAGAACTATGGGAAAGACAGGTTGTACAGGTTGTGTGAAGTGTTTCAATTATTTCCCAATTTAGAGTATATATATTTTTGGTGAACATTTTTAGATTATAAAAAGAATCTCTAGTCTCTTTTTTACTATCGTTAAATCAACAATAACTGAATTATTATTATAAGTTGACTTTTATTATTCAGCTTCATCCAAGGGATGTATGTCCTGCATGGGACCGCACTGCAGAAAAATACAAAAATGAAGGTTCAACGTGCAGGTATCTGTATCACCAAAAACATTGTATGGAGCACTAAACAAGTTTGTGAATATTCAGGGGAAATAAAACCAAGGAACGAAGTTGTGAAGCTGAATATTGGGATGAGAGATCTCTGTAAAATCATGACCTAAAAAGTGAATTCGAACATACCTCTATCTGCCATGTTTTACTGTGGCAATACCATAAATGACCCAATGAAATACTGTTTAGGTATTTGGTAAAATAGTGCTAAAACAGAGGTGGCAGTATGGTGAAGTGCAGTCTCTTGGCAGTGGTATGTGTCCTGCGGTTCTGAGGGAGGTCGAGGTAATTACAAAGCTGCATGCAGTATTTGCGAAAGCAGCTCGAAATGTATCATCAAATTGATTATTTATACTTTTCTCCATTAGAGAGCGGCACACCAATGATCAAAGTGTTACATACAGAAGTAAATAATAGTTGGCTATTTATAGCAAAGGAGTATTTTTTATTGACTTTTACTTATTAGATGTTAAATGCTGGAACTGCCATTTTTGTTTACAAATGGCTGAATAAAAAATGATCAAATAACAAGTGGCGTTAAGCTAGTATTCCATAGTGTATTATTTTTTCAGGCTTGAGTCAAAAAAGTATAAATGTAAATTATATGTTGGTTTAAAGACATTAGCCTGCTGTTAACCAACTTATATTTTACAATAACTCAAAGTCAAAGCTTATAACAGGCGAGGTTAGCAACAACACCAAAGCTGCCACATAAACTGTGTCTTCTATTGTATTATTGTTGTTTCCATTCATCACAATTGGAGTTGCCAAGTGTTCAATAATTACATGTCTTTATTAATATATTTAATTTTGTTTGATATTTTATGTTGTTGCCTCAAGAACCCGTCACTCAAAGACAAGATCCTCAAATTCATGAGGAAGTGCCTTTACATTAAATTTTGTGACATCTTTCTCACAGGCAACAGTGCAGTTATTTTTGCCATATAAATACAGATGTAACAATGCAAGTCAGTTAAAACGTAAGGGCCAGCTAAGTATTTTCAGTTTTGCATTTTGGTTGTTTGTGAATGATCAGAATTACTAAATGTATAGACAATTTATTACAAAAAAAGAGTCAGATCCTATACCAATACACTGTGTGGGAATTCAGACAGTTCTATGCTTTCAGGAACTATCCACGCTTTTCATGATGGAAACGGCTGCCTCTGCAACCCAGGAATGGATAAAGTGAAAGAAAATCTATGGATGTTTAATTGTTGACTGACGTGACTGCGTGGTTTTGTCATGGGTTCATTCCTTGGGCCTGACTAAGATTTTCTGTATGGGGTTTACGCATGTTTCTTCCCATCCCCTGGCACTCTGGTTTCCTAAAATCCTTCGCCTCAGTCCTGACCAACGGCGCTCCGTGTGGACACATTGCAGAAAAAGTGAATGTGAGTAACAAAATGTGAAGAAAGACTTTTGAACCATTGGTTGGATCTATCCTTGCTCACAGCCGCAACCTCCTGAATGGTCAAAAATAATTCAAACTATTTTATCTATTCCAGAAAATTGTATTGGTTGAAGTTGTGCCGAGAGGAGGGACTTTTTTGAATATTTTATAGTTGATAAATACTGATACAAATATACAATATTCTAGTTTCTGAAATAACATTTAAAAGGGAAAACCCATTCTTAATCCCCAAACATCTCAACACGTTAAAATAATTTGTTACTGATGCATTGTTACACCTTTATACTCACAGTGGTTATTGGAGTGAAGCCAGTTGTATACATGGGAAAAGTCCCGAATGGCCAAACGACTGCATGTATATTGTCTTTGCTCCTTTTTGGGGTATTTAGTCCCTTAGGGAGAATAGTTCTGAGTGCGAAGACCACTGTATAGGGCTCGTTGATCGCCAACCAGCGTGTGTGGACTTGTCTTATGAAACTCTTTTATGATCTATGTGTAATTTGAGCTGTTGGGATACACTGCACAGATCAACCTCTAATCTAAGCCAATGGTTTGGAGAGATGCCTATTTCTGTTGTTTGAATTATTTTATTTTTCTGTTTAC
This sequence comes from Knipowitschia caucasica, assembly GCA_964034765.1. Taxonomy (NCBI): domain Eukaryota; kingdom Metazoa; phylum Chordata; class Actinopteri; order Gobiiformes; family Gobiidae; genus Knipowitschia; species Knipowitschia caucasica. The sequence goes on along the minus strand of OZ035836.1, from coordinate 23,367,242 downwards.
TTATTAATAAAACAAATGTGTTATTTTGCTCTGAGTTTACTGAAGATTTTTAGAAGACAAACAATGTGAATGTTTACAGTATGTTTTAGTTTGTTTCTTCTAATCTCTAATAACGACCTGTGGGCATTTTGATTATAATAAAATAAAGCACAATAATTTTAACAATGTGGTTCAGTTAGTGGTTTATTTATGTCTCGAGACAGCCACAAGTCAGTGCTGTGATGACCAGGATACAGTAAACAGACTTTAGTTTTGTCAGCTTTTTAATTTAAAACATTGTGACATGTTATGCTAGTTCAGCCATATTGTACAAAAACAAAAAAACTAAATTATGACAATAACTTACCGAGTATAGTAAATAATGGATCTTATATTTTGAATGGATAGAAAAGTTGTTTTAGTACATTTTCATACACCAAATGCATCTTTGCTGAATTTATATAGAAATACATTATTTACATAAGTTTATTCAGGATTGAGATAAAACTGTTGCCGTTATCAGCAACAGCTGCTGATATTAGCTCCATAATCCTAGATCTCTATATTTTACAATAATTTAAAGCTTATAACAACAACAATCCTAAAACTACCACATACATGGTTTCCATTCAGCGTGGCTAATTTAGTTTTTGACCCCCTGATAAGTTTATGGAGGAGGTTTGTGGCTGCTGTAATACATGTGATACATCAGATTAACATGATGCATCTGCACCTGGCAATTAAAAAAACCCTGAGAACAATGGAGTGTCCAGGCTCATATGCATACATCTGCATTACTTTGATATGTTAAACAACACAAGCACACAGACGATTCATGAGACTGTACAACATCATTTAATCAAATGGATTACAATTTATTGGGGAATTAAATAAACAGCTGCAATATTGTGGTGGGGTAAGCAAAACATTCAATGTTAAAACTACTTATAAAAAGGCATAAAAGACAAATCGCATATGACAATAAAGTACAACTAAAAACAATAGTAAAGATTTCAAACACTTGGAGGGGCGTTGATACTCAGCTTACTATGAACAGCAAAGTAATAAGAAGAAGAATTGAAGCAGTAGCCGCAGCGGCGTCCTCAAACATTTGTGTGTGTGCGCGTACCACCGTGTACAGAACACAAAGACCCAATAACGGTGTCAACGACAAAAACTGGTCCGGGATTTTTGCTACGTGTCAAAGGAGTGCCATAAAAAGTATTTGACGATTCAACAGAACTAAAGGGAACAAAACAGAAAAACAGTCATTATAAACCAACTCTATACGAGTTATAACCGGGGTGCCCAAACCATCCATCCATTTTCTTCCACTTCATCCGTTGCTGGGTCACAGGGGCAGCAGTCTAAGCAGAAATGCCCAGACTTCAACACACTTCCTCCAGCTCGTCCGGCGGGACCCTAAGGCATTCCCAGGCCAGTTGAGAGACATAGTCCCTCCAGCGTGTCCTGGGTCTTTCCCGGGGCCTCCTCCTGGTGGGACGTTGACAGAACACCTCCCCAGGGAGGCGTCCAGGAGGCATCCGGAACAGATGGCCGAGCTACCTCAACTGGTTCCTCTTGACGTGGAGAAGCAGCGGCTCTACTTCGAGCTCCTCCCATGTGACTGAGCTCCTCACCCTATCTCTAAGGGAGTGCCCAGCCACTCTGCGGAGGAAGCTCATTTTGACCACTTGTGTCCGCGATCTCGTTCTTTCAGCCATTACCCAAAGCTCATGACCATAGGTGAGGGAGGGGACAAAGATTGACCGGTATAAATGGAGAGCTTTGCCTTTCAGCTCAGAAAGGCAAGCCGTGATCTTTAAGTACAGCTGATTGACACATTGAGCACCCCGGTTCTATTGTAAGGGGTCAAAAGAACAAAACATACCTTCCATCTATTTCCACACTGATTGCAGAAAACAAACGTGGTCATAGGTTCATCAGCGCTGCGGGTCTGGACCTGAGAAGTGACACCAAAAAGTAATGAATAAAAGCAAATGATTATGCAAAGATTATATCAATGAGAGCACAAATGAAAACACAACCAGTCTGTTCAGAAGGGCCAATGCCACAGATTAGTAGCCTCACTTCAGCCATTCTGCCCCAGGGCAAATGTTTTAATGAGTATTAAGTACAGTATTTGTTTATTATAACAATAAATCTACATAAAACGGCATCTACATTATTCACGTTCTGACTTTCTGTAGTAGACAGTATTTTTTCTAAGTTGTATTAAAAGTTGTATTAGAACCCGTAATTTAATTGAAAAATTGAGCTCATTGATTCAGCTGGTAAATGAATTCAGGCCATAAAAACTTTGCGTGATGCTCGTTCTCCTAGACCACGCCTCCTCTAGCGCCTGCAGCGCATGTAAACAACAGCAGCATGGGAGCAGAAAGTGGCTATACCTCGTCTGGCTGTAACTAGGAAAACAGCCCAAAAGTCGCTAAAGTGAGGAGGAGATGGAACTAAAGCGGAAAAATTATCAAAGAAGAAATTAAGCCCAGGTGAATATAGCTAGCTTACATCGTATTCTCTGGAGAGACAGGAACGGGACAACCTCAGACTACATTTGGACACGAAACAAGCAGTAATCTTTCAGTTATTGTACATATATAAGTGAAAGATATTATGTATATATCGTACATTTGGTGATAAGTAAGCAGTGCGTTGCTTTGGTACCATTTCATCAGTGATTGTTGTACAGCTTATAAGAAGTTGTGCTAATGGTGACTAACGCCTATCAGATCGCTACTAAAACTACATGGCTCTGTGAGAGGAGAGAGTAGGGGGGGTTTCTTAAAATGAGAAGCCTGTGAGCGTCTCTTCTGAGTGTTATTATGCGATGCATGGGCGGGTCATTCAGCAAACGGCGTTGTTAATGAAAAACATTAATTAATGTGCGTCAACGCGATCATTTTGACCGCCCTAATTTTATATATATATATATATATATATATATATATATATATATATATATATGATGGAAAAATTAACATAACATTCCATTACCAAGTACTAAAGACCATTTATATTTTGTCATCACGAGGTAAATTTTCCACAAAACTTTGTCTCACACTGCGGACTGAGATTGAGAAGACGTGTTACAGTTCCATTCAATTGGGTTTACAATGTGGAGAGACAAAAAGGCACATTTTCAAAAATCTAAACTCGACAAAGTGATCAAGAAATCCCAAACCACTGTAGCTAAAAATTAACAGATAATGTCACAGTGCACAATGAGACAAAACAAGAGTGAGCTATTTTCACAGCTTGAAAGCTAAATAAACCAAAGGCTCTATTGAATAAAGCTTTCCCGTCAGAAGCCTAACAAACCGATCTGATTCAATGACAACAGTCTTACCTGTGTATAGGTGCAGGCCTTGCCCTTGCATTTGCCACAAGTGAAAAGATCAGTCACGGTGCCTGCTGTTGTGGCCATCTGGTGGTCCCTCACAGCCTCTTTGGTCAAATTCTCCCTCATCTTCTTTAGCTCATCACTCGCCATCTCCTTAAAGTACAAAACAATGTTGAATGTACCAGTTTCGACTTTATTATTCGTCTGAACTTCATACACAACATATTACCGACTGCTTTAAGGACATTTCTACCAAGAATGAATTGTGCCATATTTGAAGTCATGATCGTAAGAAAATAGGTGTGTTAAAAAAGGAAGAATATATTTTATTACCATTATATTAAGCTTTGCACTGGTGGAAGAAAAAAAAAATCAGAACTGGTAAGTGGTGACAAACCGTGGTAGCACAAAAACTCTAGGACACTTTGGTGGCAAGTGGTCAAACCTTCACAATGGATCCCAAAATGTTTCTTAAACATACATTTTAATCCCATGTTCTTGTTTTAGTATTTTAGCCATGTTTATTTTGAGCAAATAAGTGTACAATAAACAAAAGTAGAATATAAAAAAAACATGAATAACCTTGAGTTACATTAACATAATTCAAAATTATAAATATTAAATACACAAACGAAACACTTGTAGATACTCAAAAAGGAGTGGGAAGAAGAAAACTGATTTAATCCCACCCCTGGTGCCATCAAACATAATACTCATTGAGCTTCTTATTTGCTCCAGTACAAAATCAAAGAGAATGGCACATTTAAATAAACTGCTCAAGTTTTCAAGTAAACATTAATGGGTTTAAGGACGTATACAGACAAGATAGTATTAAAGCACTTGCTGGACTATAAGCCACTAGTATTTTCACATTCTTTTAACTCTGAGGCCTATATAGTGATGCAGCCAATGAATGCATTTGTACTTTGTTATGGGGCTTTCACACCGGATCATGTGTGATCAAGAGCTAAACTAGGACTAAACCAGGATTAAACCAGGGCTGACAATGGGGGACGGAGTGCTTGTGAACATATGTCTTCACCCTGATATTACGTTCTACCATGACTGTAGCATGCTGCTAACGTGTTCGCCACTAAGGAAGAAGAAGAAGGTCCTTTATTGGTCCCACAGTGGGGAAAATTCAGTTTTGATGAATACACATACAGTGCGAAAGTATTCGGCCCCCTTGAAGCTTTCAACATTTCGCCACATTTCAGGCTTCAAACAAAGATATAAAAATTAAATTTGTTGTCAAGAATCAACAACAAGTGGGACACAATCGTGAAGTGGAACAAAATGTATTGGATAATTTAAACTTTTTTACCAAATAAAAAACTGAAAAGTGGGGCGTGCAATATTATTCGGCCCCCTTGCGCTAATACTTTGTAGCACCACCTTTTGCTGCAATTACAGCTGCAAGTCGCTTGGGGTATGTCTCTATCAGTTTTGCACATCGAGAGTAGGGGTGTGACGATATATCGATTTTTCGATATATCGCGATACTTTCTCCCGCGATTCGATTATCAATATGCATTTGCCGAGTATCGAAATCGATTTTGAAAAATATTTTTTTACAATTTTCTTTTTTTTAAAATTGGAATCAATACTTAATATATTGCTACATTACGCATCTCCATTCCATTTATCATGAAATAAAGTGTATTTTTTTCTTTTATTTATGCCATAAATTGGCATATTGTATATTTCTGACCAATATATCAATCGTCATATCGTGAGAAAATCGTTATTGTGATATCGTTATCGTGATATCATCGTTATCGTATCGTATCGTGAGGTACCCTTAGGTTCCCACCCCTAGAGAGACTGGAATTCTTGCCCATTCTTCCTTGCAAAACAGCTGGAGCTCAGTGAGGTTGGATGGAGAGCGTTTGTGAACAGCAGTCTTCAGCTCTTTCCACAGATTCTCAATTGGATTCAGGTCTGGACTTTGACTTGGCCATTCTAACACCTGGATACGTCTATTTGTGAACCATTCCATTGTAGATTTGGCTTCATGTTTTGGATCATTGTCCTGTTGGAAGATAAATCTCCGTCCCAGTCTCAGGTCTTTTGCAGACTCCAACAGGTTTTCTTCCAGAATGGTCCTGTATTTGGCTCCATCCATCTTCCCATCAATTTTAGCCATCTTCCCTGTCCCTGCTGAAGAAAAGCAGGCCCAAACCATGATGCTGCCACCACCATGTTTGACAGTGGGGATGGTGTGTTCAGGGTGATGAGCTGTGTTGCTTTTACGCCAAACATATCGATTTGCATTGTGGCCAAAAAGTTCGATTTTGGTTTCATCTGACCAGAGCACCTTCTTCCACATGTTTGGTGTGTCTCCCAGGTGGCTTGTGGCAAACTTTAAACAAGACTTTTTATGGATATCTTTGAGAAATGGCTTTCTTCTTGCCACTCATCCATAAAGGCCAGATTTGTGCAGTGCACGACTGATTGTTGTCCTATGGACAGACTCTCCCACCTCAGCTGTAGTTATCTGCAGTTCATCCAGAGTGATCATGGGCCTCTTGGCTGCATCTCTGATCAGTCTTCTCCTTGTTTGAGATGAAAGTTTGGAGGGACGGCCGGGTCTTGGTAGATTTGCAGTGGTCTGATACTCCCATTTCAATATAATTGCTTGCATAGTGCTCCTTGAGATGTTTAAAGCTTGGGAGATCTTTTTGTATCCAAATCCGGCTTTAAACTTCTCCACAACAGTATCTCGGACCTGCCTGGTGTGTTCCTTTGTCTTCATGGTTCTCTCTGCGCTTTAAACAGAACCCTGAGACTATCAAAGAGCAGGTGCATTTATACGGAGACTTGATTACAGACAGGTGCATTCTATTTATCATCAGTCATTTAGGACAACATTGGATCATTCAAAGATCCTCACTGAACTTCTGGACTGAGTTTGCTGCACTGAAAGTGAAGGGGCCGAATAATATTGCACGCCCCACTTTTCAGTTTTTTATTTGTTAAAAAAGTTTAAATTATCCAATAAATTTCATTCCACATCACGATTGTGTCCCACTTGTAGTTGATTAATGACAAAAAATTTAAATTTTATATCTTTATGTTTGAAGCCTGAAATGTGGCAAAATGTTGAAAGGTTCAATACTTTCGCAAGGCAATGTATACACATCAAGGCATGGAACAAACATTACTTCTGCACTTCTTATAGGCAAAGTGGGTTAGGTGTCTTGCCCAGGGACACGGCAGCATACATCAGTGAGTCAATGAAGGTCTCGCAGTGGGCTCAAACCCACAACCTTCAGGCTCAAAGGCCAATGCTCTACCAACTGAGCCACTGTCTCCCGGTTAATAATATAATACATCCATAAGACTTTCTCCACATACTCCCACTGATGTCTGCTGTCATTGTGTTCTTAGCAAGACACTTCACCACTGGGAACACCAGGTGCCACAATGGGGCGGCTGCGGCTGTAAAGTGTCAAACTGCCGTTGTGTCCTTAGGCAAGACACTTCACCCACATTGCATAGAATTAGTCTAGCGTGTGTATGGGTGGTGGTGGTCTGTCAGTATGCCCCAGGGCAGCTAGTAGTTTATCACCACCGTGTATGGAGTGAAAGAATAATGACATGTGAAGTGTCTTTGAGTGTCCAAAAAAAACGCTATATAAAACAAATGCATTATTATTATTACTATATGAGGACAACATGTATAAATGTACCTGGTGTGGTTTAGATACAGGTGCACTTAATAGTCCAAGCACTGTACCAATACATGAATATATGTGTATTGACAGTCACATTGATGAACATGTAGAATGATTACATATATAATCATCCCAAAAAGAGCTCGATTTCTATTCAACATTATATTTTGCACATAACTCATTTAAAAAATATATAAATTATTACTCCATATTCCATTATATTGGTTATACATTTTAAATAAACTCTGCCAAAATAAAGTCTTCCTTCATTCATAGTGACAACTATAAATACTCATACAACAACACAATTGGCTTCATTTGCAGGGATAACAGAAAAGAACAGAATACCTCAGAGGTCATCTTCGCCATCCTCTCTGGGGTTATACTGCCACAAAGTACAGTCCTCCTCAAATTTGGGTTTTTCACATCCTTTAGATTTGAGATGCGGCTCCGAACTCGATTCTTATATTTCATGTCTGTGTTCTTAAACTCTTGATAAATACGTGGAGACAGGTCAAGAAATTCAACATTAGCAACAGCATCAAAAAATGGTTTGTGTGTGTGATAAATAATGTCAAAAAAGACCAAGCTCAGAGGATTTTAAATTGTAAGTGAAAAGGATATATTCTTCGATTTGAGCGCCAAGTTCGTCACAATCGGCACCAATAGCAATATAATCCTCTTCAACAGAAAAAAACAAGTTAAAATTACATTCAGATGTTAAATTATGCAGATCATAACTGTGTGGATGTGTTTACCTCCCGTTTGCAGAGCAGCGGAAATCATTTCTCTGCATTTGATCCGAATGGAGTCCGAGGTGCCTGGGGCTCGAGGAAAGGTGTTGATTAATGTGTTTGGTGCAACATCCACAGACTCACTCTTGCTGCTGGAGTTACTGCTGGAGCTGCTGTTACGACATTCAAGGACAATGTGAAGAACAATGTCAAACTGACAAAAATGTCATTATTTTTCACCTTTCTTCTTTAGCTTCTGGACTGCCCTGCGATGGCGAGGCTGAGGCCGATGACTCTTTTCTCTTCTCTTCTGAAGATTTATCAGCCCCTGGTTCGGCATCTGCCAAGTCCAATTTAAAACATGCGTTGTTAGTACTTAAAATAAGAACAACAAGCTCATTTAACATTTTAAATAAAATGCCATATATTTACCCAAAAGCTTCTTCCATGACTTTATCAAAGATTTTGCAAGAGCGGTCACCTCATCATCGGTGCTCTGCTTTCGAATGGCATTGACGGACATTCCAATTCTTGTTGACTGTAGGTAGACAATATCAGTTTACATTTAATATCGTTCACCTAACTTTCATGACAGTGGTAAACAATAGAGGTGCACCGATCAGGATTTTTTTGGCCGATCACCGATGATCGGCCGATACCGATCATGGCCGATCCGATCAAATATTGAAAATATTAGTGATAAATGAATAAGACTAGTTATTCACTTTATAACTAATCTTTCAAAACCATCAAGGTACTAGGTAGTATAAATACAATTCCCTAGGGGTACTCAAGACAAAAACGTTGGGAACCACAACTATACGTTACAGAGCATTGAGATACAAAAAAAAATGCAATGAAATACAGCAATACTGTACATAGTGCATTTCTAAACTGATTAAGAAGAGATAGTTAAGGCAATGTTTTTACTTCAGTAATATTAGCATCACAGCATTTGCAGGAGTTTATTACGTGTATCATTCTGAATAGTCCCGCTGCGCTAAACTCTCACTGTCTTCACTTGTACTTGTACTTGTACATGGCGCGCAGAGGAAAGACGCTGCTTTGGCCAAAGGAGGGAAGCGGCTTTTATTTACTTTCCAATAAACAAGCGGCTGACAGCTCCAATGCGCAACTACGTAGTAAGTAACGCTAAATCTGCGACACCGTAGGACTGTCTGTACTAACACTACACTTATTTTGAAGCAGTGGACAGCGTTTGAACCCAGCGCTTTCCGCAACAGACAAGCGCTGGTGGCAGAGGGGAATAAATTCCATAACTTTCGTGCATATGTGTTCTTTCTTACGTCATTACTGTGTGGTTGTTGCCGCTGTAGAATCTCCGTTACTGATAGCTGCATGAGTTGCTTGTTTACGCAGTTTTGACGAGAGAACGTAACTTGTGCGCACGAACCCTCATGTCATCTGATCGGTCTTTGTGATCGGCACATTTCACCGATCACGCATCGGCCGATTATAAACGGCTACCGATCGATCGGTGCACCTCTAGTAAACAAATACCTGAAGAAGTTCCAAAGTCATGGGAACGGAACGCAGTTCTTTTAGAAGGTCCAAGGCCCCAGCCTGGAGAAAAAAAAGATACAATGTTTTCTATGAAATGATCCAGGGAAACAGAACTGCATTTGTGTAGTTGTTTAATGAAGTAACAAAGTGCAAATTAAATTAATTTTGCAAAGGAGAGGCTTCTGCAGGTCCCAGCAGAAGACTTCTCCTGAGCAATGGGATTCACTCAAGCTTTATCAGAATGGTCAGGACCCTCATTGGCCAATTGCCAGAGGAAAAATGCCTCTTATGACTACATGCGCAAGGTAGGAAGGGGAGAGAAACAAGGGGGGGTCGAAAGGACAGGGGCAGAGGACGCAGGAACAGGACTGTGTCCCCCTTCCAACATCATCCACATAAGGGAAACAGTCACATCAAAGGAGATGGTCAATCACTATAAACCCATTAATATCCTGTATCTTATCTTACTCAAACGTTACGAGACAGAAACCCCCATAAACTCTTTGTTAACCATTAAAATGCCTCATTACGCTCAAACCCATCCATCCATCCATCTTCTTCCCCTTAATCCATTTCTGGGTCGGGGGGGGGGGGGGGTGGCAGTCAGAGCTGCACCCAATTCACCTAGGACCAGCCCCTCACTGATCCTCTGCAGGTGGTGAGTCCACAGGAGGACGGCTGCTCTGACAATACAGACTTGATTTTTCAGCGGGGGCATCAGGCAATGCAGGGTTAAGTCTCTTGCCCAAGGACACAACGACAGCAGTCATCAGTGGGAGTCGGTGGAGAAGGTCCCGTGGTGGGCTTGAACCCTCAACCTTCAGGCTCAAAGGCCAGTGCTCTACCAACTGAGCTACTGTCGCCCCAACGCTCAAACCCAGCTTTAGTAATTTTTGCCACCACAGCAATAACTGTTTATAAAAAGTGTCAATGAGGCACCATACTTTTACAATCAATATGCAAGACACAGAACTTTACAAACAATATGTCCGTAATGGACAAATCATTGTCAGATTGTGGTATCTAAACAATCAGAGAAGTATCCCTGGAGAAAGCTTTGCATACGCAGTTAAATTACTCACTTCAAACGAGAGGCTTCACATGGATGTTCTTACTTCATTGTAATTCAAAAATCACTATCAAATCAGTAGCGACGGTCATGTAGCATGATTGCAGCCTGTGCAGCTAATGATAAGGCTAACAATTCAAAACAATGCATGCAGGGTCAGACTGAACAACTGCAATGCATGCTAGTGTATATCACGCTTCTGTGAAATATTAACGTAAACTAAGCTCATTAATTGGTGACATCAATTGTAATGCTGTTGTTACGAAATAACATCAGTTAGCATTGTGGCTAGCTAAGAGTCCCGTTGTTGATGCTGAAGAGCTAACATAAACACAAGGCTTTCCAGCGTCGTCTGTTCAATATGATTCAACTTGAGGCTTTGCTTTAGAATTGCTGTCAATGCACAACGTTATATTTGGGATGTGGAGAAAGAAATCCAACGTTTTCGTCATTGTCATTGGCGTGCTACTGTATACGCTTTTACAGTAGCACAGCGCTAGCAGCTAACAGGGAGCATTCATTCTTCTGTGGCGCCTTACCCCGTTTTTCTTCTGCGCCATTTTATCGATTTTCTTCGCGATTCTGATGATATCCTCTTCCTCCTTTTTACCCATCTTAATGGGAGTCCTTCGAGCCAAATGAATGACTGAATTGAGTGGAAATTGGCGACAATAGAGCACGCCACAACAGCGGAATCAGCGGCGGTGGCTGCTCCGACCGCGCACAGTGGACCCACGGTGTGTAGCAGACCTGGCGAGTCCATGACAGAGCTGGAGCCAGGATGAGCAGTCGAGACAGAGCTACTGATGGAGTTGCCGGGATTATCTGGAAAGTGACACCTTTTCGACAGTCAATTTAAAAGTCTCTATCTAAAAATATATACAATTTGCCACATAATAAAGCTGGGATGACTAATACATTCACTGCTATTGCCTTGCCTTTGAACCCAGAAAACAATCTTCACCTTTTCAAACACATAGCTAATTATATAGTTAATTATAACGTCTCATAATTATCTCCTGACCTGCTGGGACATACCACATATTTCTAAGCCACAATCTTTTTTAAATTACAATATTCTGATATTTTGCGTATAAGAAGATAGAGAGATAAGAGATTGGCTGAGTGATAATTGTCCCCTCCTTTTCACTTTTCCCTCTGAAAAAAAAATTGTGAGAGTGAGGAACTATAGAGATGGATTAATTTATAGTTAAATGTACCCTAACTGTTATGATAGGGGGAACAATCTGCTTGGGGGTGTATTGACCTAGGTCAGAATGTACCCAAGGAACATGGAATGGCAAAGGTAAAAAGGTAAATAATCCCAAAGGGGGTTGTAGTGTAGGTTCTGTCTCTATACAGTTGTGCGTTTGCTCGCCGTGGACACAGTAAGAGGCCTTGCAACACAGTAATTGCCACACTCTCCAGCACTGGGATAGCTCTCACTCTCTTTCTTTGAAGCCATTACATGGATTAATACAACTAGGACTAAATGCTTTGATTACAAATTAATTGCCTTGATCAATTGGTTAAATTATTAAAACTTGAAAACTGTGCCTGAGAGCTAATGTTACACAGAGCTGTTTCCGTGTGGTACCACACCACGCTTATCATCATAAAGCAATCAATATCAACGTTTTATTTCAAGCACAAACGCCTCATTCATTGAAACGATGCAACATACATTTGTCTAAATATATGCAGTATACTTTGAGGATGTTGTGTTGAAAGTAAAAAAGACAATATATTACTTTGTTAAGGTTATATTTTATAGATTGCTATCAAATCATAGATAGCTGCATGTCTAAAAGGTATTCCACCAGAAACACAACCTCACAAATTACAGCATCACTAACGGTTCCAAAGAGCTTCTGTCTGCTGAGAGCGAAAAGAGCTTCTCTTTTCTTACGCACACAATCTTCACTTTAATCCCTATTAGGTCAGGACGCTTCAAATCAGATTATATAGTTTGGCTGCGGGCTGATTTACAAATAGTTCATACCAGCTATGATTGTTCAAATATTTGTGAATTACTCATTGTCTGCAGACAGTAGCTGACAGTGAATCAACATACGGCCTATTGTAATGCCAGGGATTCTAAATCAATCAAATCAAAATAATTTATCTGGAAATTATTTTTTATATTAACATAGTAACATATTACAATTTTTAAATTACATGATAATGCATAATAAGAGAGCTTCACAGACCCTGTAAGTTTGATAGTTTTACTGATTACAGCCTTCATTATCAGGTTCATTACGAACTTTTTTATAGTTGGAAAGTAGTATAACATAAAAAAGATACATTTACTCTATTTAATTTAAAAGAAAAGTTCTGCCGGTGCCTTATTTTGAACCCTTTACCGATGAGAAAAGATTAGCCAGATTGGCCATGATGGTGCACGTCCTAAAATAGCTCCTGACGGCTCCTTGAGAAGCTTTGTCGAGCGCTCAGTAGAAAACGGGACACTACTTTCTCTCACAATGCCATTTACATTCTATATGAAATGTGACGTTTAAGGTAAGCATGTTTTTAAAGTATACTTCTAACAGTGAAGTTACGTTTTCTTTATTTTTTCTACCACTCTGAGCTTTGAGTATTTAGTTAATCTGTTTCATGGCAGTCAAGTCTTATCCTACTAGCATGTTGGAGTCACCAGCAGGTTACATTATAGGAGGCCTATGTTTTTGAGGTTGGTTCATCCTAAGAATCAACTAGTAAAAAATGAAGAAACTACCTTTTTCCCTTTAAATATAAAATGATTGTTCTTGTTTGTTTCCAGATAACTCATTATGAGCAGTCAGTCCCAGGAGCAGCCGGCCCAGAGGGGCTCCTTCGGCAGTGGGTACACATTGCTGTCTCGACAGTTACCTGTGTCAGAACCCTTGATTTCTAAAAGATTGTGTTTTTATAAAAGTGGGGATTACACTTTCAATGGACATCGTATGGTCATCAATGCTCGCACTTTCAAAACTTTTGAAGCTCTTCTGGATGCTCTATCTAAAAAAGTGCCTTTGGCCTTTGGAGTAAGGACAATAACTACACCTCAAGGAGTACACTATGTAAAAGGCTTGGATGAGTTGTATGATGGAGGCTCGTATGTTTGTTCAGATCAGAAACGAGTGAAACCTATGAACTTGAAGGAACTGAACCGACGTCAAGTTCCATGGAATGCAACCAGACCTGTGAGCGCAAGGCGGAAGCGGCGGGAAGTAATTATTCAAACTATGAGGAAAATGACAGAGAGAGTGTCTATCAGGACACCAAAGAGACTTGAGGTCATCAAGAATCGAGATCCCAGTGTTAGACGGACAATTATCTTACAGAAAAGGACTGCACCTACATTTGATGCCTTGTTGGATTATCTTTCTCAAGCTCTGCAGTTCCCGGTGCTGAAACTCTACTCCACAGATGGAAGACGGGTTAGTAACTGTATGTCCCAAAGGTGCATGGATTTAGCTTTATTTGTGTTATTTAGATAACAGTCACACAGAATCATCAATATATATCTGGGCAGTATGTGATACTGCTGTACATGTTGGCAGCATCTGATACTACTGTACATGTTAGTGATACTACTGTACATGTTAGCAGCATGTGATTCAACTGTACATGTTAGCAGCATCTGATACTACTGTACATATTAGCAGCATCTGATTTTACTGTACATGTTAGCAGCATGAGGCTCTGAAAGAAAATTAAAGTGACGGTTGACACAAGTGGACCCATATTGCACACTCTATTGCCACAGATGAATGACATGTGAGGTCAGCAGTGTCCATCAGTCCTGTATGTTTATTGTACAGTGTGACTGCAGCTGGGAGGAAAGACCAATGGAACCTTTCTACACATTTATGAAAATCTGTGGGTTTCATAATTGAACCATCCAGAAATGTTTTTCTCTTTCTTTTTAGATGTCTCATTGAGACTCCAAATTGAATTATGAATAAATGCTTTTTTTTCTTTTTTTTAATGTAAATCTAAAATTAATTCTCATTTCAGGTTGATGGACTTGCTGCTCTCATTTTGTGCTCTGGTGTGGTTGTAGCAGCGGGCAATGAATCATTCAGGTTGGCAAACTACAGATTTCAAAAGAATAGCCAGACGGCACAAGCCATGTTTATGGAGACAAGTGAAACATCTTTCTCACAACTTCAAACCTGTAAGTGTCATTTATAATAATGTATTAAAGCTTAAAGATGGGGTGCCTAACTTGTCCATGTTGTTTTTCCCAATATGAAGAGTATTGTTGAAGTATTGCAAACTTGAAAGAAAGAGCCCAGTGAGTCACTATTTGACGCTTAGGGCTGGGAGCTGATTGGCTGTAACATACACACCTGTCCTCCCTTTTTCACTTTCTGTCTGAAAAAGCTGATCTAAAGATGTGACAGAGGCCAAAAGTGCATGCATGTGATAACTAGTGATATCCAAATTGTTTTGAGAACAAAGAACTACACTGCAAAAATAGTTTAAAATTGCTCAAATTTGGCAATATGTATCTGAATTTGAGCACATTTGAACTTCCTTAAAACAAGATTTACCAATGGGACAAGCCAATTAATCTTGTCTTTAAAAAATACAAGATATGTCTCCCTTGGGAAGAGAAAATAAGGCAACAGTTCTTTAAATTAGACTGCATGGCTTTTTCCAATGGCAAATCTTGTTTTAAGACAGAATGAAGGCACGGGATTCAAGCAATTATTACCTCATGTTTTATAATTTTTTTGCAGTAATTTGATTTTAGGCACCTCAACTTTAAGACAGATATTTTGTTTGAACTGTAGTATATTTCTTTCTTTTAAAAAAAGTGTTTTGTTTTCTCTTTTTCATGTTTTCCAACATATAGTTAACAATAGTAAATCATCTCATGGAAAAAGTGCCAGAAAATTCTCTCCATCTTCAGAAAGTTACATTGTGAAGCAAATCAACAAATCCCGGTATGGGAACTTGAACAGCCACCATGTTCCCAATGGATCAGTGGACGCAGACACAGTCATAGAAACATGTGCCAACTCAATTGTTGAAAATCAATACCACGCTTGCGTTATACCTGAGGATGAAGATATTGAGAAGTCCTTTCGAGTCAATCAAGATGGTAGTATGACGGTAGAGATGAAAGTACGTTTGAAAATAAAGCAGGAGGAGACGCTGCATTGGTCTACAACTCTTAGCAGAACTAGCCTGAGAAAAAAGCCTTCCTACCCCATGATTTCTGAATCAGCCAACAGTTCACCTGACTTCAATGATGCAACAGGAAAAAAACACAACGTCAGCGAAGAGGAGACAAAAGAGGCAAATCTTCCTCCTGAGAAAAAAAGCAGCGTTGGCTTTATACAAGAGACATTTTCAGATACTCCTGAAGTCATCGAAAGAAAATCCACTTTCAAGCGTGCTCCCACACCAGGTCCTGGGCATGTGAAAAAGAAAGGTGTGAAAGTGATACAACACTCAGAACTTCACGAGATGGACCAACACACGTATGCGAAAAGGACATTAGATAAAGACACAACAGAGGAGTACCGTGTGGTTCGCCATAGCAGCAGCCGCAGTAGTCGCCCAATTCCAAAACCGAGAAAACTTGTTTCAAATAATGGTTTTTCAGAAATCCTACAAGTTGAACATGATCAATTTGGACTTAAACAAACAGTTATGCATACTTTTGAAGATCAATCTTGTGATGCTAAATTTGTATATGGGAAATGTAGTTTAGACAGTGTGCCTTTGGATGCGTCCTTCCCAGGACCAGACAATAGTGGGAAGAAATCTACAAGCAACGATTTTGATATTGATGCTTGTTGGCAGCCACCTGTTGTTGACCCAGTGCAGCATCAAAACGAGGAGATTTTGTCTTTATCCTCTGAGCCACTGTCCACTTCTGGTAAGATTACAAATAACATTTCTCTAGTGACAGAACCCATGGCCCAAACCTTTCCCTTACAAGGCGATGGAGTGAAAGCAAGTAAAGGACAAAGGAAAAGGAATGTTAAGCCAAAATCTGAAACCGGTTTAGATAAAAAATCAAAGCAAGCCTTAGTTTCTTCCAAAAATATTTTTTCTGTTAAATTAAACAACAAAGAAGGTGTTAAAAAGAGTTCAGAAGACAGTATTGGAAATGGTCAAAAACGTAAAATAGAAGACAAACTGCAAACACAGAAATTAATTGTCAAGTCATCTAACAAAGACAGGGTTATGACAGAAAAGCACACAAGGAGCCCCAATAAAGTAGTCCCATACAACGGTCACAATGTAAATGTTCCGGACACAAAGAACTCAACTAATGCAATGAAAAAGAGCATATCTGACATCTTGAAGCCTAAAAAAATACTTCCAGCGAGTCAAAAGACAAGCTCAAAATCTAAAACATTGAACAAAACTCTTTGCTCTAGCAAGAAGTCCGTGGAAATAGGTGAAAGTAGTGCAGTTGTAGCTTCTGTCAATCCATCGCCATCAGAAATTCATCAATACGTTGAAAACTGGTTGGAGAAAGTTAGTCCGGAAGTTGTGCCATACATGGATGAGGACAACAAATCTCAAAGCAAAGTAGAATTTCAAGTCGGTGATGATTCTGAAGGTGAAGATAAAAGTCAGTGTCAGTTTTATGTGGAAAACAATCCTACATCTAGTGAGGGTATGGTGAAGAAATCAGATTCTAACCTTTCAGTGCCTCTTTGTCAAAAGGGGCAAATACAAAGTGCAGTATCAGAGCCAACATTAAGGGAGATTTCGCAGAATGGCATAAGGTCGCATAAATCTGACATCCCTATAAATTGTGCAAGCAATATTACTTCGAATCCTAAAGATAAACTTCAACCAGTGATTCGGCAAATTTGCTCATCTGTTATATGCATTAACAGAGCTTCTAATATTAACCCTGAACACCATATCACAAAATCCACCAGTCTTCCCGACTTCCCTTCACAAGTGGCATCAATATTTGGATCTTCGTGCAAAACCTTTCTGTCATTTTTATCAATGATGACACTGCGAGACTGTCTAACAGACTTTGAGCCCAGTCGTGGATCTAGTCCAAGAATCTCCTCAGACGCTATGCTAATGATGGAGTCTCTGCAAAAAATATCCACTATTGACAATCAGAAAAATCTCAGAGCCAGTTTGCGCGATTTGCAAAACAGTACATCGTCTCAGTTGAAAGAGCAATGGCAGGATTATCAGACAAAGATTGAGAAAACTAAAACATTGGAACCTGGAGAGGATACCGTCTGTCAAAACATGAAAGACTTTGGTGAGCAGTTGGGAATGATCGAACTCATGGATGAGTTAAACATGCCAGCAGACTTAAGAGCAGACATTTCCACAGCAATCCAACAAGCTATTTGTCTTTGCCCTTTAGGTGAGACAGAATTTGACAACAAATCTAAAATACAAAGACAAACAAGTAATATGGAAGGTAAAAACAATGGAGATGAGGAGGAGGTGGCAAGCAGAGAAAAGGCAGACGCAGGAAACTTGTGTGGTTTACTTGACTGTCAAATATCCATGAATGTTGGAAAAGAAAAGGGGAGTGGTGATGTGGAACAAGCGTCTTTGACTAATGAGCTTTTAAAAAATGAAATTATAGTTGAAGATAGTGAAAATTATAAGGAAAAAGATGGTGACAGAGATTCAGTCGGCAGCACATTAGAAGATAAACAAACTAAAGCGGTAAGTGAGAAAAATGACTCGGAGTTGGAGGAGGAAGAAGATAAAGATCGACTGGAAGACACGGACTGTAACCTGGTTCATGGTGGAACAGTTGATTGCGAGGAAGTAAAAGAGGAACATAGCCAAGAAACTCATTCACATGAGGAGGACTTGATGGGCAATGTTGGTGATAATCTTGGTGAAGGAACTGAAACAGAAAGTGAAACCGCTGCAGTTAGTAATAAGTGTGAAGAGATAGGTGTAGGGAGTGTCCCTTCAAAATCTATTTTAGAAGAAGCCTCATATTTGGATTGTGAGAACAGCGGCTGTGATGTAATTGATGGAAGCTTGCAAGATCTAAGTGTTAAATCAACAAGCAACTACTCGCCTATTAGTAAATGTGCTGAGGAGAATTGTCATGGGAGTCAAAGTGTTAGTGACCTTGAAACCAGGGAGAACTGCAATTTGGCTAATCCAGTGGAAATATCTCAAGAATTATTAGATTTTGTGAACTCAGCGCTCCAGACATCGTCTCTTATTTTCACATATGACTCTCAGGGTAATGTCATAATAACACCAAACTTTAAACCCGACAAAAGAACTGGAAGAGATAGTTCTTATGGTTTTAATTGTTTTCCGAGTCCAAATACATCAGAGTTAACCGATTATAGGCCTGAATCTTTGGAAAGCGGCGGCTATAAAACTCAGGAATCTTTGGATATTGTTACAGAAAGTGAAGATTTTGATAAACCTTTCCCAGTGTGCAAGCATTCAGAATATCAGACACAAATTATCATGAACGAAGAATTCAATCGGGAGGCAGCAGACTCCAAGCTGTCACACGTGTCTGGTAAAAGTCAAAGCAGCCTTTCTTCCAATGACTCAGGAACCCAATTCTCAAGGGGGGATTTGTCTGATATCTGCGCTGCGAGCTCATTAAAAGCAGACAATGATCATGCCCCAGAGACAGAGCAATGTGTTTCACCTGTTCCTGAAAGGCACTCGCCTGATGGAGTCCTAATTGACCACGGTAGATGGCTTCTTAAGGAGAACCATCTAATTAGAAAGTCTCCACCAGTATCTTTAGGCATGTACGAGTGTGCAGACAACACTTCCATTGAGACAAGTGTAGCAGAGGATTCCCCAACTCGTTACCAAGCACAATCCAATCCACTTACTGCCTTATCATCATCTGAGCTAGAAGATATGGCCAGGCCTGCGACTCCAAATTGTACCTATTACAATATGCCACATGGGAGTGATTCTGACCCATTTTTAGATGACACAAGTATTAAAAGTGAAAGAAATAAAGTTGTTGATTCAAAGGTTGAGCCTTTAGTTCAAACCGCAAAAACCTGGACAAACACGAATGGCAGTCTTTCTTCATTTACCTCAGTAGAGTTCAAAGTTTCAGATAGAAAAGTGCATCCTGAGGGAGAAGCCTCCTCAGCTGTAGCACAGGCAAGTAGGACATCTAGTGGAGAGAGGCGAGTAGTGCAAGCACACGAGACAGGGGAGACGCTGCAGTGGAGATGTAACCGGTATTGTCCAATACTGTAGCACATGTCCTTGTGGTTCAAAGTGCCATCCTTGTAAAGCTGTACTATAAAGCATGTAACTTGTCACTTAATTCATCAATTTAAAGTTTTATGTTGAAAGCGAGGGAAACATGTGTTATCACTATATAAGTTATGTAAATAATACTGTGAATGCATTTTGGCACAATTACCCATGTATCATGTCCTTTGTTTTGTGATATTAAAACAAGAATAATTTAATTTTTGTAATGCATGCAGGTTTCATTTATTTCTGAGAATTATACCAAAGGATTTACCACAAGCTTAAATTAATCTCGCAAAAGGCCACAAATCCTTATTTTGCAGTCATTTGTAAATCACATGAACTAGAACAGTAGAACGCCATAGTATTCTGAGATATAATCAAACCCTTTATCATTACTGCCTGCAGTTTTCACTGTTGGGCGGCTTGATGATTCCAAGGTCATTACGCTTTGTGACGCATATAAACCCGCCCTGGGTCTAATATTCTTCACTCTGTGGATGTCTTGTATGCTGGTAAAAAAATTAGTAATTTTCCACAATGATTTTCTTGAACTTGTAATTGTGGTTTTGTATCCTGCTGTTAGGGAGCTGAGGGTGAAGACAAGTGTCATCTGCCCATGTCATTCAAGCCCCGTCTGATACAAGCCGACATATGAAAGTGACAGTTGATTTAACAAACACTGACAGACAGAGTTCAAATGTGCTCATAACCAGGGGAACTCCTTGAAATAAGCGCAATCACAATCCCTACCGAGGGGCGACAGTAGCTCAGTTGGTAGAGCATTGGCCTTAAGGCCAGAAGGTCGTAGGTTCAATTCCCACCTCTGCACCTTCTCCATCGACTCCCACTGATGTCTGCTGTCGTTGTGTCCTTGGGCAAGACACTTAACCCCACTTTGCCCAAAGCCCCCACTGAAAGATCAAGGCTATGCTCACACTCAGAGAGCAGCCGTCCTCCTGTGGACTCACCACCTGCAGAGGGTCAGTGAGGGGCTGGTGCTATGAGACTTGGGTGGCATCTCTGACTGCCACCCCCCTGACCCAGAAATGGATTAAAGGGTAGAAAATGGATGGATGGACAATCCCTACCAAACTTTCTCTACGCTTTGCTTATCCAGGAATTAGGTTTAGGGCAAAAACGTGGTATAGGGGAGTGCTGTTTTTCCTTTAGGGAGAGTAATAACTGGGGGAGTAAGGGGTCTCTCTCCCTGTCCCTGACCCTTTGCTGACAAAGAATTAGAAAGCCACAAAGAGAGAGAGAAACAATGGCCAAAGGTTTTATGGAGCCTGGATACTTTCCAGGGGGGCAGTCAGTTGTCATGGTGATCTGTTGAAAAAAACCTGCCATGGATTAATTCTTCTGTTGGTTGAAATACTCGGGGCAAGTCTGGCTCTCCAAATTAGGAAAGCATTCTCGCCTTGCTAACAAAAACTTTAAGAAATGTTTCAGACAAGTTTTATTGAGGTAGTGTAGATGAAACGCCGTATCAATACTCTTTCTTGTGTGCAGTAAATTTACATAACAGTAAAATAATACATTCCATTGGTTTGTAGATAAAGATGTCATTAATTCGCTGCTTTTTTTTATGTCATTAAGATTCACTTTGGTTCCTTCAGTGTTCACTGGTGCATGCAAATTCAATGTCTTAACCCACAAGAAGTCCTGGTTTTATTTTAGGCTGGCAAAACACAATGTTTTTTATTCCAAGTCCATTGGGAAGCAAATGTCCAAAATAATTGTGATGTTTCAGATGTTTTTTCTTTTCTTGAGTTGAATAGTGTCCATTTTCTGTTATTTGATTGAATACATTGCCCTAGCTGCTAGCATTTTGGTGATTCAACATCATGGGAGATGGAAAACAAAGCTTGTCCTTTTCCTCTGTTGTGCCTTTATGTTTAAAATACTGGCAGAAAGTGAAAAGATAAAGTTTTCTTTTACCCCATCCCACTGCAGCTGCCTGACTGTGACTAATGGCTCTTTGACACTTCAGCTTGTGTCTAGTCTTGGCTCTTGCAATGAGGTCCCATGTAGTGCTGTTGCTCCTTTGGCCAAAGTCAAGCTTTTAGAATAAAAGGAACACGAAACACATTGAGAATTGCAAATATGCTATCTTTCCCTTTTCCACTTTGTATGGCCTTTTATATTTTCATGCCAGTTAAGTAATTTTCCATACATTTTTCAAGCTGCAAATTGAGATTTCATAGAGTTCTATAGACATACTTGCTTTAGACTGTCACAGTAACTCATGCACTTTTCAAATGATTGATAAAGGCCAAATGTAAAGCTGGGGAATGATGTCCTTACAAAAAATAAAAAATAAATCACAAATTAGGACCACATTATACTTTCTCTATATCATTAGAAAACATGTTATACTTGTTAAGAACAAACACCGCGAGTCACTGTTTGACATTTTGGGCTGGAGCTGATTGTCTGAGTGTGGTCCTCTCTTTGTGACAGTTCTGCATAGCTGGTCCAACAACAGAGGACAAAGATATACATGAATGTGAAAATTCAATACGTGGATCAATAAAGTATCTATCAATCTATATTGTATAAGACCAAACAGTTGCATAATTACCACATCATAAAAAGCAGTGTCTACTTTTCAGCACCAATAGAAGAATGTCAAAAATTTGGCTCAAAAGACAAACATGTGAGCCGCAACAATAATTATGGCCTACTGTCTGCATTCTGTTGCCTCAGTTTGACAGATCAGCAATATACAATGTCCACTGTGTCGGACAATCCTTGTTTGGCTCGGTCTCTGTCTGTCGTGAACATTGGCAGAGCTGGCCTCATAATAGGCCTGAGAGCAGGAATTTCAACTGCCCCTCCTCAGCCTCCAGAAGTGAATGTTGATCATGTGAATGGCAGCTTTTGGCAATGGGGTTCCACTGTTTACCCATGGACTGGCCTCTTCTTGTGTGGCTGCCGCTTGCACAATATGGTCAAAACATTTAAAGGGGATGTCAGCAAACTAAATTGTATTTCATTTTTTAAATAATGTCTATTTCTGGGATGCTGCACTATTATGTACATTTTTCAACAATAATATGTTTTAAATAGTTCATCCTTGAGACATAACTACAAAGAGTAAAATTTGTCGGATTAGAAAAGTTAAACTAATGACCAGGGTTATTAGAATGAATTTTGACCAATCAGGAAGCTGCAGGGGTGAGCATGGGTGGATCTGATCATTGTCATGTTTTCAAAAAGTTTCATTCTCTCTTCAATAATTACTCGTTTTAATATTCAATTCAGTTCAATTCACTTTTGTATAGCCCTAAATCAAATCAGTAATCTTGGAGGACTTTACAAAGTTGTCAATTTATCAACAAAAAACAGAGAATCAAGCAGTTTGAATACAGGGTATACAATGAAAACAAACACATATAAGTCATGTGCCCTGTGGACCAATGTACATTATTTTTAATAAATGTTCATAAATGTCCTTAAATATCCTGGATAATCACTGTCCTTAGACTCTCCTGCATCGACAAAGAACAAAAAACCCAAGGGAAAAAAAGTGAGAAACCTCAGGGAGGGTTGATCAGGCTTTGAAATTGGATTGCCCCCTAATTTATTGGTTATTCTAAGCCTAATTGCTGTTCCAATATCATTTTCTCAATATCTGGTTGTGATATGTGATAGAACAGGACAAAAGAACATTGTGGCATTTGCTAAATTGAATAGCCAATTTCATTCTTCTGTTATTGCGTTATGGGTCAATGACTTTCCCTGCTTCATGAATGGTAATTGCACCAAGGACTTGATTTACATATGAATTAACAATAGATTTTCAATACTCAATATAAGCTATATGTACAACTATAAGGCATGTGCATTCACCGACATTCAAAATACGTTCAGGAACAACAACAATTTTCTCCTGCAGTGTTTTTTATTGGGAGTAGAGTGTCACCGTCTCAGCTATATAGTTGATAACATTCAGTCAGCAATCCTGCAGCTCAGACCACTCAGCATACAGCAGAGGTCTGAGCAAGTGGATTTCACACTTGTACACTTGATTGTGTGCAAATGCTTCAGAACAGTAATAACTAAAAGGTCACAACATTTATGTGTACAGAACTGGAGCACTGCATGACTTTGATGTGTCCCCTGATTCCAATTTCCCTCCCCCATCCGTTTCTGTTTGTCCTTATGTATCTGTGTCCTTATGTCTGATATGCATTACCAAATACATTATTACTGCTCTGGAAACTATGGACTTACAGACGTCTATTGAGGTCAGCAGACTGTGGCAATTTGAGACTGAAGTCGTTGACTCCTCTGACATTCACATGCTGTGCTTTAAAAGTTCAACGCAATTACTTAAATGTGATTTTAACTCAATAGTGCACAAATTGTGGTTATATCCAATGCCTCAAAGCAAAGGTTGTCTGTAAAAAGATACTTGAGAGGTGATGGCCTCATGCAGGCTTCAATTATGAAAATGCATGTTATTCTATTGCCCCGTGTTTGTATCTTTGACCTTAAAGATTTAGCCTATTAAAATTAGCCTATTGTGTATTGAAACATGCTGTGAACAATATTGGAATCAATCCTGCAAATTACAAAAGAACATTTGTCTCTGGGTGATCAAAAATAATATTATGTCTATTGTTCAGCTGGCTGTGGGTTGATGCTTTGTTATTCAATTCTATTTCATTTAATTAATTTTTTCACCCTAAATTACACCAGTCGCCTCAGAGTTGTCGATTCACCAACAACAGATCAAAGAATCAAACAGTTTGAACACAGAAATGAAATGATAACAAACTCACAGCCATTACAACAAACGTTATGATTCTTGGATGAACTTATTTATATGTCCTTGTCAGTTCAATATTGTCCATGCATATACATATATAACTTAATTAGTCCTAGAAAGTGACCTATATTATTAGTTGTCACCCAACCCCATACGTACGCACTTTTCTCATCCTCGTTTTTTTCCCCTTCGCCCTTCCACCCTGCGCGTTATTGGATTCCCGGGGTGCCACTCACGTCCCTCTGGCCTGCATTTGCATGAGGGGCCAGATTATAAAGGGGGTAAAGCCCTGGGAAACGCCCTCCTAGGCGCACTCAACGGATGCTGTTGGGACACCGCGCGAAGCAGGACGCATAGCTCCACAGAGAAAAATCCACGCACTATACACAACATGTCCTACAGAGGTACTACCACCACCGCCTCACGCTCTTCGTACAGAAAGATGTTTGGAGGGGACCGACCCACATCCAGGACCACGTATACAAGCCGCCAATACACCAGCCCTGTCCGCTCTTCACGTGTTTCTTTCGGCGTCTCCTCCGCTCCGACCCTCTATGCTTCCAAGACGCAGCGGCTCAGGAGCAGTGCGCCCATGCCACGGCTCAACTCCGAAAACTTGGACTTTTCTCTGTCCGACGCCATCAACTCCGAGTTCATCACGACCCGCACCAATGAGAAGGCGCAGATGCAGTCTCTGAACGACCGCTTCGCCAGCTACATTGACAAAGTGCGCTTCTTGGAGCAGCAGAACAAGATCTTATTGGCCGAGTTGGAGCAGCTCCGGGGAAAGGGCACGTCCCGGGTGGGAGATCTGTACGAGGAGGAGATGAGAGAGCTGAGGCGACAAGTGGACCAGCTCACCAACGAGAAGGCCCGCGTAGAGGTGCACCGGGACAACCTGGTGGATGATGGGGACCGGCTGAGAGAGAAGTATGGGGGGCGTGCCACTTTGAGTCTTTTTCTGTCTGTTGCGTGATGCTGCCATATGAGGAAACCATTGTTGTGTTGCGTGCTGAGATTGATGAGATGAGTCGTTATTGTTGTAAGTAGATTATCAATTAATTAGATCGCATGTTTGCTGTCATTGCAGGTTGCAGGATGAAATTGCGCTGCGAGACGAAGCTGAAGCCAACATGCAGTGCTTCAGACAGGTATATTGCCACTTTAAGTAAAAGTTTAGATAGAATCATCTTTATTTGTCCATCAGTATACATAATATGAGCACTGGAGTTATGCACACATCAAACAATTGAACAGATAATAAATACATGATATATTTTCAAGCTACACATGCACTTACTGTACAGTATACACTATGTTAGTAGTCAAGAAGTTTCACATTTTCAGATGGCTAATATTGCACTTTAGCAGCAGAGAATATGACCAGAATAAATGATAATTATCAGCAAATGATTGGCACATGTACAGGCTCAGCAGTTCTTGTTGTACAGTCTGACAGCACCAGGCAGGTAGGACCTGCGGAACCTCTCCTTCACACAGCGAGGGTGGGACAGGCTGTCACTGAGGCTGCTCTTCTGTGTTTAGATTGTGTATAAAAATAACTTCCTGTGAGTAGTATATATTTGACTTAAAGTTACTTGCAAAATTCAAACCACAACTTGTTGAACAATGTAATAAAAATCAATCTCAATCGGTCTCAAAACAGTTTGCTTCTGTCAAGTTTTCACATACATATTTGGCCTGTCAGATCTTTAGAACAGCTTTTTCATTCAAAAAAAATAAAATAGAAAGGACCACTCTCACTTAGTCAATCAGCTCTCACCCAAAGCGTCAAAAAGTGACTCACAGGGCTCTTTTTAACAAGTATGTAAAAGACTACAAGACACAAGTATGTGTGCGAATAAATAACACTTGGAAGCCCAATAGCTCTCTTTTTGACCCTGTGGTCTAATTAGTGCCCAACATTTTACTTTTACATAACTCTGTCTGTTGGGACAAACAACATGTATATCTATTTATAAAACAAGAAAGTATTTGAAAGACTTAAACAACAAAATAGCATTGTACAAGTTTCAAACTGGCATAGAATATACTGTATGACAAACAAAACATTACTTAAACCAAATGGGTATCTTAGAAGTAGGGCTAACCACAGTCATTTTGAAATGTATAAAAATTACAGATATTGCGGTTCAAAAGTAAGGAGTACTATTACACCCCCAAGTAAAGTACTGATAACAGGATAGAATATAAAAGTACTCAAGTAAAATTACTTGCCACATCATGTCTGTACAGAGACTTCTTGGTACACCCACTTCATTATAAGCACATTAACAATAACAAATAGACAAATATTATAAATTGTACTCATTGGTAGCTTTAACCTGAAAAAACTATTGAAAGCTTGTTCTATGAGTTGCCTAAAAAGTGAAATAAAAAATACATAAATTGCTTTGAGCTCAATAATACTGTAGATTTATCAGGATATCACTTGAGCGATTTGAGTGCCTTGAAAAGTTCTATATAAGTGACTATTTTCCATTCATCTCTCAAAAATGATTCATCTAGTTAGTTTCCTTTAATACCAGAAAATAACAGTAATAATGAAATAAAAAGGTGGTGTGTGCATTATTTTAAGTGCCCAACATTTGACATCTTTAGCTGTTTCGAACACTCTGTAAAGATGAGTGAACATGTGTGACCTAAACTCACCACACGCCGTCTCTCAAAGAAAGCTAATCTAATTGCTGCTTAGAGACAGGAATGCACTTTTGATGACACAACCGCAATAATACTTTGCACAGTTCATAATTGCGTCGGAGTAGAACAGAGCGGCCCTGGCTTCAGCACAAAAGGCCAAGTTCGAGCTTTATGAGTTAAATCAGGCTTGTAGTGAGACCAGATCTGTTCAAGTCTGACTGGTCACACAGAATGGGCTGGATCCTGGTGTAACGCTGTGGACCAAATGTGGTTATCAGAGCGAGAACACAGGCCACCATGTGATTCTGTCTGCTCCTCCAAAAGGGACATTTTTTGAGAGTTTTTTTTTGCTGTGGCATTGTGGGAAATCTTTTATGGGCAATTAATATTATGAGTCATACTTGGAGCTTCAATGGGTTGTCATGACATAAGAGACACGATCAGAATTTGCTGATTTGTTTAAATGTCCACTATGTAACTGTTGTAGTTGAGGGTCTGCGGCGTGAGACTTGTTTGGCTTGGAATATTCCACAAACCCAAAGTTCTTTCCCAAACAAGATAAACAATCATTCATACTTCAATAGTCACAGTACATTCAAAAGAGTGAAGATATATTCCTTCAGTAATGTGTTCAGCTAAACAGAACTTTGACCATTTATCTTACCATTTGTTACTGTAAACCAGTCCTATTCAAAGCCCGTCCAGCATTCTGATGTAGCACACAGATTATAGAATACACTTTCATCCCTTCTTGAGCAAAACCATATAAACATTTCTGCCAATAACAAAACATTCTGTTGAGACACTGCGACATTTAGAACATTCTTGACACATTTTCAAAACAAAGATATTGTTTTTTGCAAATAAATTCTCCATTTGATTGATTGGTTGTTTCCAAACAGAAAGTAAAATGTGAGCTGGCTTTAAAATTTACAAAAAGCACTTACATTTGGCATTGGAGGCTAAATTTTAATCCATTAAGTTGCAAATAAGTCAGGTTTATTGATCTGCTTTTGTAGTCATTGACATGTTTGTAATACTTTTGAGAAATACCTGATTGTACGACTGTAATTTGTGTTTTTTTAATTATATATTTTTTGCTAGATACAATTTTAGCAGTGCAGTTCTATTTTTGTCTCAAAATGTCTTTGCATGTGTCAAAACAACTAAACTATACTACACAGTTTCTCTTCAAGGGCATGGCGTGCAAATGTGTGAGAGAATAACAGGAAGGAAACCCCTGCTGCCCGCCCGGTGGCAGAACACAATGCTCAGCCTCCAGTCTGTATTTACTCATTTGGAAAGACAGCTTCAACCCCTGCACTGGACTTCGGGAAACCCTGCTCAATGGCTCACTCTGTCTGTGGCATTAGGCCTGAGTAAAGCCCCATCATTCTGTTTAGAACACATACCAACAACACAGTTACAAGAGTAAGGAAATGATCTAAATTATAATACAACACTGTTTTACTATTAGTCACATGAAGTGCACTGTATTTGTTGGATTCGCTTAACAAACATTTTAAGTGGAGTATTTGTACAGTAACGACCACTAATTTGTTTATTAACTTTTCACACAACGTCCTAATCCTAAAATGTAGATCAGGCATGTCCAAACTAAGGCCCGCAAGCTCTTTGGCCTTGATCGGGCATGTTTAATGTTTAGAAGGATATTTTAATAAGACAAAAATTTACTATATGACCTTTTGTCCATATTTTTTAGCCCTGCAGGTGGCGGGTCAAGATAAAAAATAAAGCATTAAACAATAGAGTATTGATGTATCAATGAAGGCAAGCTGGTTGACTCGTGGTCATTCAGTTATTCATATAGTCACATAAGGCTTGTCTTTGCCTCTAAAACGTGTATGTTAGAAAGAGAACCTCATAATCTCACCTTTATGTACAAATAATGTGTTCAGGATGTGGATAATGCAGCTCTGGCCAGACTGGACCTGGAGCGGAAAGTTGAGTCGCTTCAAGATGAAATCAACTTCCTCAAAAAGCTGCATGAGGAGGTGAGTTTCCTGTCAGACGTGCTATTGTGAAAACATGGAGTGACTAAGTATAGGACTATCACTTACGCATGTGTCTATGCTTAAACAAACGCTACATGTATAAAACAATCACATAATGCTGTGATCAATGAGTATTTGACGACAGGTCACCAATATTACAGACTGTATTGTGTAAGAAATCTTTATTCAAATAGCGTCTTTCACAGACTAGAGTCACAAACCCTCTCCCATAACCTGTTGTTCATGTTTTTAGGGGTGGTGGAAACCGGAGCACTCGGAGGAAATTTACACAGACATGGGAATTCAATTCAATTCAATTTATTCTTGTATAGCCCTAAATTACAACAGTAGTTATCTCAGAGGACAAAACTGTCGAATTCAGCGACAAAAATCAGAGAATCAAACAACAAGAAATGATAAGAATATGCAACAATTTTTGTCAGTGTTGTACTAAACCAATCATTTTATTCATGAAGATCAACAAACATAGACAGTATGGGTGGATATATAACATGATGCACCAACTATCATCATCATAGTCCACTAGTCAATAATTATTGTATTTGTTGACTTTTTGATTTTTTTTTACCACATTTTTAACCTTTTAACCAATAGAGCTGATAAATTCTTCTAAAAAGAGAAAGTGTATGCGTATATTTTTATATCAAAAACGTGTCTTCTATAACAAGATCCATTTTAAAGGGCTAGGTCTTCCATAACAAGACCTAGCCCTAAAAGACCTAGCCCTAACCCAGTGATTCACATTTAATTTTACCTAATGTCGCAGCCCTAACCTCAGATAAATACAATCACACATGTCTAATCTGTGCATCATCCTTATGTTATTACTTTGCACATGGTTTGCAGGAGATGCTGGAGTTGCAGGGTCAGATCCAGCAGCAGCAGAGCGTGCAAATAGATATGGAGATGGTCAAACCGGACCTGACGGCGGCTCTGCGGGACGTGCGGATGCAGTATGAGACACTGGCCTCCAAAAACATCCAGGAGTCGGAGGAGTGGTACAAATCTAAGGTGGTTCATGTTTGCAGTCACACAACTTTTAGGTTCAGAAAAAAGATAATATATACTAAACACCCAAACAAACACTTGTCAGGGATGAAGCAGACAGAGACGGATCGTGGTGCGCCAAACTCTGGAAGTTTATTTAAGTTTCTCTCAAGTTCCACTGGTTTACTTTGTTTCTTTCTCTCAGACAGAATAAAGGCAGTACACAGTTTATATAGTCATTGTCACGTCACACATCGAAAGACATACGTGTCACAAAGAGACAGTCAAATCATAGTCATAACATGGAGTCCTTGTACAGTCCTGCACGTAGGCCATATTGCAGAGGTGGGACAAAGTCATTGTTTAGCAAGTCACAAGTCAGTCTCAATTCATTGCCCTCAAGTCCCGAGTCGAGTCCAAGTCAAAGGCCAACAAATCTCAAGTCAGTCCCAAGTCCTACGGTTTGACTTTCGAGTCCTCTCGAGTCTTTTTGACCGCGATTTGTTTCTTGTTGGTCTCCACGTACTTCTGTAGGCAAACAAAATAATGTTAGGAATCATTTTGCTGGTGCATTCTCGTTGGTCTCTGACCCATGGACTAACAGTTTGTTCCATGTCGTTGGCTGCTGGTAAATCAAAACTATCTACGTGATCTAATTGGATGTTGTGCCAGATGCAGGCTCAGTTACACATGCACAGACCACACATAAAATCAGAGCAGTCCGTGTCAACATACTTTTTATCTTTGGGGTTTTTAATGGGAAGTAGCAAGTGCAGCAGTGCAGCATATATGAATATGAGTATTGGGCTAGGACCTGTATCTATATAATCAGTTTAATGTCCGTAGTGGTTATTGTTCCAAAGGACTGAAGGGACCAATGGAGGGGAAGGAACCTGGCCTGTATGAACTGGACCAGCATTAGTAATATCTCATAATTACCAATATATCATTACATAATAAAATGTCTCATATAAATTAATTCAATCAGTCAAAGCACTGATTCTCATATCAATGCACCATAAACAATAGTGCAAATATTAATCTAGCTTAGTGCACATAATCAAAACAACTATCTAATGTATGCAAACTTTAGCAGGAGGAGCACAGCAAAAACATACTCATAATAATAGGCCTCGGCGCCCACACAGAAAAATATAAGAAAGAGCTAACAGAGCAGCGCAGGCTAGCGCTAGTTTGACTCACCAGTTCCTCTTTAAAACACGGCACACAGTGTGACAACTGCGTCGATTCAATTGTATGAGGCGCCTGTAGTGAAAGCATATCAATTACGGTTTGTAGAACAAAATATGACGTTAGGTTGCGATAAATACCTGCAGCTCGCTCATTTCCAGCTCCCCTAGACAACACACCCACCGGTGAATGCAGTGCGCTTGTTTAGGGAAGTGTTGCTGCGCGAACTGCGGGGAACTCACGTTCGAACTCTCTCGCGAGCGCTACAACTACCGCGAGGCTTTGTTTCTTCAGAGACGGCATAGATAGAAAGAGAGATGCGGAGAAAGGTAAAAATGGCCCGGGTTACGCAAGTCTTTGCAAGTCAATTGGCGCAAGTCCAAGTGAAAGTCAGAGTCATTGATGTTAAAGTCCAAGTCGAGTTGCAAGTCTTTTTACATTTGGTCAAGTCGAGTCTAAAGTCATCAAAATCATGACTCGAGTCTGACTCGAGTCCAAGTCACATGACTCGAGTCCACACCTCTGCCATATTGCTATCTAATACTAACACCCTCCCCTTTGATCACATAATCACATGTGATCACTCAATTTGATCAATCAATAAAGTGGAAAAAGAAAAAAAAAAAATCAAAAAAAAAAACTTTAAAAAATTATTAAAAACAAAGAAAATGTATGCATTAAACTCATAATCATCAAATCAATATCAGTGGATTTTATCCTCTATCCTGGGAAAAAAACAAAACAAACAAAAATAAAGTAAATAAACAAACAAAAAACAAATCAAAAATAAAAACAAACAAAAATACTATTGGACACACAAGAACTCAGCAGATTCAGTCAAAACACAGACAAAAACGAGCTGAGTTTCAATTAGAAGCTAATTTAACTTTTATTACTCTATACTTTTATTCTAATGCTAATTGTTTACACTACACTTATTTCACTGTATTATTATCACTTTCTAATTAGACTGTGTACTTTACTCTCTATTTACTATAGTTTAAAACTATTCTAATCTATTTACAAATATGTTTGCATATTTGCTTCTATTGAGCCATATTCTTAAACATACATTTTAATCTAATAAATCTCTCTATACTGTGGTTTTACTCTCATTATCAGTGGCTTATTATTTACATTCTCAGGAATAAAACTGAACACAGTAAGGCAAATGCAAAGGAAGGTTTCTCACCCATCATCTGTACTTCTTAGCAAGTTTTCCCGACGTTTCGTCCTCAACCTAGCGGACTTCTTCAGGGAATGAATTCTCGGACCGCGCGTTGGAGATTTATAACCTATGGGTGTGGTTAGCCACACCCTAATCCTGATACTAACTCGTAAACAATCTCAGGTCTGCTTGATGTAGAAGGGAGCAGATCTAACGACCCTGCTGAGGCTAACGACCCTAACTCCTTAGCATGTCACAGACCTATTGTCTGCTGGGATGCTCAAGTGGAGTGCAGGTCTCACCCCTCCTAACTCATTAGCATGTCACTGACCTTGTCCCAAGTTAGGGCGTTGTTTTTAGGATGTCGTCATAGATGCGAGGCAAAACAAATCTTAACCCTCCTCCTCTGTTAAGAGAAGGTTTTTGTTTCCTCACAAAAATGGCTTCTTTCACTCCTCTCTCAAACCAATTCCTCTCTCACCCCTCTCTCAAACCAATTCTTCTCCCGAGCCGAGGAGAAGAATTGGTTTGAGAGAGGAGTGAGAGAAGCCATTTTTGTGAGGAAACAAAAACCTTCTCTTAACAGAGGAGGAGGGTTAAGATTTGTTTTGCCTCGCATCTATGACGACATCCTAAAAACAACGCCCTAACTTGGGACAAGGTCAGTGACATGCTAATGAGTTAGGAGGGGTGAGACCTGCACTCCACTTGATGATCCCAGCAGACAATAGGTCTGTGACATGCTAAGGAGTTAGGGTCGTTAGCCTCAGCAGGGTCGTTAGATCTGCTCCCTTCTACATCAAGCAGACCGTAGATTGTTTATGAGTTAGAATCAGGATTAGGGTGTGGCTAACCACACCCATAGGTTATAAATCTCCAACGCGCGGTCCGAGAATTCATTCCCTGAAGAAGTCCGCTAGGTTGAGGACGAAACGTCGGGAAAACTTGCTAAGAAGTACAGATGATGGGTGAGAAACCTTCCTTTGCTTTGACTAATCCCTGTACGACTGAGAGCTTACACAAAGTAAGGCAAATGGTTAATATGAACATTATTATGGCGGTCAGTTTTCCAAATACATTTGTTGAACCAGGAAGTGCTGTCACTTCCTCCTCTCAGGCAGTTTGGGATGATTGTACATCATTAATCAAATTAGTATAATCCTTACAAGAGCTAATCTATTTTAGCAGGTTTGGGGTTGGGGTCAGTTATTATTGTACAATGGTGTTTGATTCTCTAATCTGTGCTGGCAAATCAACAACTTTTAACTTCTCAAAGATGCTTTTGAATCTCTGTTGGTTCTAATCTATCTCATTGATCTAGGCATTAATCTAGACTACACTCATATGGACTTTTTGTATTGTCAACATTCACTCATGTGTGAACACAAGTGAATTTGGCAAGTATCTAATAAAACTGTACATAAAACTGTAAGTAACTTTATCTACTTTTGAAGTAAATGCTTGTGAAATGGTCCCTTTACCATTTGATATTAGCAATGTCTAGAAATAATCTCTATTTTTGAAAGCATCTATGGTTGATGCATTTATCTAATTCTATTTCTACACTATTGTGACTCTAAAGCTCGGTTGCAGCTTGAGCAAAGGCATATTTCTAGTTTGTGACTTCTGTCACTTTTAATGGCTGTAACATTATTCTGATTCTAATATTCTAGCTGATCTATCAAAAGGATAACATTGTATGGTACTATTTTAACTCTTACGTGGAAATATGTTTATGAACAACAAAGGAAGGACAATTCTACTTTTTTACTACTATTTAACATCTACTAAAACGCTACAATACTCATACTTTATCACTTTAACACATTTTAACAGTTGCTCAGTCTCCCAGACAAAAAAGTCAAAGTTTTTGTCTGTCAGATGTCTGAATACTTAACATGTATATTGCATTTGGTCACAGGTTCTGGTTGTAGCAATAGCATCGGCAATAATAAGTGAGCACGCGGAGTGAGCACGCGTTTTTGACGTCTCTGCTCTGTTTACCCTTTTAAGCCTTTTAAAGCCTTTTAAACACGTTTTTACGGTGTATTAGTGTCTTTTGTACACTCTAGTGTTTTATTATCTTAAATGCAATGGTTCCAGAGCATCACGTCTTTTAACACAAAGACCCAATCGAAACGCGCTAGCTCGGAGGCTACCACGAGCGCATCACAGACATGGAAAGTGACACTGCAATGACCACGAACGACATTAGTCGCCTCACATTGGAGCTTCGTGAGAGGGACCGTGCCACTATTGCAGACCTCCGTAAAGAAGTCCTTCGCCTCACTGCAGAGCTGCAGGATAAACAGTCACTCGTGTCCAAACTTTTTGATGTCGCTGGCGGGCAGCACTCACGACTTATGTCACTGAGCGCTGCATACTGTGACACTGTCGTGTGGGAGAGATCTGTCAGCTCTGGGCCCTCTTGCTCTACACCTAAGTGCCCGGTTCGGAATAAAGAGCCTGCGGACTGCGAGGAGCCATCCAGCGCCGTGGCCCATGTCCTGAGCCTGTCAAACCGCTATGCAGCCCTCTCCGCTGACATTCCAGCCCCCTCAGCAGAACCCCTGGACTCTGCAGCAAACTCTACTGCTGTCCGTGGATCCAGGTCCACTGCGAGAAAGACACTCTTAAAGGAAGCTGTCCTCAGACGAAAGAGTGGTCATTCCCCTTCTCTGACCCCAGTGCATCACCACCGCTTACCTTCACCGGGTCAGCAGCAGCGACCCGAGCCTGCTCCTCACGCCGCTCCAGCGTCCCCGAGCACACAGCGTGGGTTGCCCGGAGCTGAGAATCAACACCCCCACTCCTCTCCATGTGTTCAGCAGCGCCCTGGTTCGGACTCATCCCTGGATGAGCCCGCTGGTTCTGGCCATGGACACCGAGCGCTCTCTCCGCGGCTACGTCCACTCTTCGCCCCGACTACTTTGATTGTTGGAGATTCCATCGTGAGACACGTCCGCTTTTTTAACGCGGTCACTCAGTGTTTTCCCGGAGCCACTGTACCAGACCTGCTCATCCGTCTCCCTCCTCTGCTTCAGTCCCTGCCTGATACCATTTCAAAGGTAATCGTGCATGTGGGGATCAACGACATGAAGCTGCAGCAGTCCGAGGTCACAAAGAAGCATTTTATGGATCTATTCCGCCTCCTCCAGTCCTCCGGGTTGTGTGTTTTTATCTCTGGTCCAGTCCCGACTGTAAACCGGGGTGACTGCCTCTACAGTCGCGTTGTGGCGCTGAATATGTGGCTCCAGTCTGCATGCAGCACTTTTAACTTTGTTTTTGTGAACAACTTTGGCCTGTTCTGGAAGCGTCACGTGGCCTATCGTCCAGATGGTCTGCACCCGAACAGATACGGTACCAGTTTATTGATGGACTTTTTACGCCATGTTGTTCAGTGCTCCCCGAGGGGGGCGTGACTGTTTACATCCGAGGCCTCTCGGCCCCCACTACCACCTTCCTCCTCCACTCCAGCACCGGGTGAGTACTGTGGTGCAAACACTGACCCCTGTCCGTCTGGCAGTGTAATGACAGTCCTGCCACTGAACGGTGCTTACTCAGTCATGCATCTGGAACTTAACAAAGTAAAACAGAGTTCACTTTTTAAACCAATAGAGACTGTGTGTGTTCCTCGCACCGGCTCAGAAATGTGTTTTAATTTCAATAAACACAAATATAACAGAAGGACAGCAGTTAGACGGTCCAACTCAGGAAACCTAATTCCAATTCTTTGTAGTCAATCAACTAAACCCACTGACACTGATATTATTTTTAACCTTGCTCTGCTTAATGTCAGATCACTATGCAATAAATCCTTTTTAATTAATAATTTTATCTGTTCTTATGATCTTGACTTTATGTTTATGACTGAAACTTGGCTTGACCATAATACAGAAAATGCAGTTTTAATAGAAACAACACCACCAAATTTCAAATTTGAATCAGAAATTCGAGAAAATAAAAGAGGAGGAGGCACAGCAGCAGTTTTTAAAGATTGTATTGTCTCCCATAGAGTACCTCTTGGGAAATTTTCCTCATTTGAGTATGTCTCTTTTAAAATAGAACAAAAACAATCTTCTATTCTTATTATTGTTGTGTACAAGCCGCCACAGTCATGTCATAGTTTCACTGATCATTTCACCGAGTTGCTTTCAGTTGTGTGCACAGACTTTGATAGTTTAGTCGTCATAGGTGATTTTAATATACATGTAAATAACGTTAATGATAGATACGCGAAAGAGCTGAGCTCTGTGCTGGAAACCTTTGGTCTCACTCAGCATGTGAGTGGCCCCACCCATAGCAGAGGACACACTCTCGATCTGCTAATTACTAAAGGGGTTAATATCTCAAATGTAAATGTGGCCAATGTTGCTCTGTCAGATCATTTCTGTGTATTTTTTGATATGTGTCTCAACAGTAAAGCACGAGCTGAATCCTCAATTGTTAGAAGAAGAAGACACATAAACAAAAATACAGGTGAACTTTTCATGGGGATGATAAACTTTGATAACACGTTGTGTTCTACTGTGGATGAATTACTTAACTCTGTCACCTCTAGTGTTTTGGATGTTCTGGACACGATTGCTCCTGTAAAGGTCAAAATTGTTACAAATAAGCAAAAGGCGCCATGGACAAAAGCAGACTCTGTCAGGGCACAGAAGAGAGAGTGCCGGAGAGCCGAGCGGAAGTGGCGAAAGTCAAATCTCCAAGTTGACCATGAGATCTTCAAAGATGCATTGTGCAAGTTCAACAGTGTGCTACGTAGAACGAGGGAAACTTATTTTTCCGAAACAATCGAAGGTTGCAGTAACAATCTACGCGTTCTGTTCTCAACAGTAAATAATCTGACAAATCCCCCTGTTAAGATGCCATCAGAGCTTACCTCCAAAACCAAATGTAATGAGTTTGCAGAGTTTTTTAATGACAAAGTCCAAGGCATCAAAAATGCCATCACCTCCACAGTAGAAATTACAATCCAACAGCCAGTGAAGCTTTTTGGGCTGACACACTTTACACCAGTACAAAATGAAACTGTCCAAATGATAATTACAAGTCTGAGTTCTTCTACATGTAGCCTGGATGTATTACCTCCTAGATTTCTTAAATCTGTTCTGAGCAGTCTTTTACCTTCACTCACGCATATAGTAAATATGTCTCTTGAATCTGGAACATTCCCAATGGCCCTGAAAACGGCAGTCATCAGACCCCTCCTAAAAAAGAGGAGTCTGGATGCCTTGGCACTTAAAAGTTATCGGCCCATTTCAAATCTGCCTTTCATGGGTAAAATTCTAGAAAAAGTTGTCTATCAACAACTTACAGAATTTTTAATAATCAATCACTCTTTTGATATGTTCCAGTCTGGTTTTAGACCCCACCACAGCACAGAGACCGCTCTAGTGAAGGTAACAAATGACATCAGACTTAACACTGACGCAGGAAAAGTCTCAGTTCTTATCCTGTTAGATTTAAGTGCTGCTTTCGACACTGTCGATCATGGTATCCTCATTCAGAGACTTGAGGACTGGGTTGGTGTTTCTGGAACAGCCCTAAGCTGGTTTATATCCTACCTACAGGACAGAAAGTATTTTGTGGAGATCGGAAACTGTATCTCAGACCATCTGGCCCTAACCTGCGGAGTGCCACAGGGCTCAATCCTGGGGCCTCTCCTGTTTAATATTTACATGCTGCCTCTGGGTAGGTTAATACACAGTAATAACGTGTCCTATCACAATTATGCTGACGATACTCAGGTCTATGTGTCCCTGACAGCAGGAGAACATGGACCAGTGGACTCGCTCCTTCACTGTATCCAACAAATCAGTGATTGGATGCAAAATAACATTCTCCAGCTAAACACAGAAAAAACTGAAATTATTGTTTTTGGACCTCAAAAACAAAGAGAGAGCGTTATCTGCCACCTCCAGTCTCTCTCCCTAAAACCCTCAACTCAGGTCAGAAATCTAGGAGTAATAATGGACTCAGACTTAAATTTCAATAGCCACATATCATCTGTGACATCATCAGCTTACTTCCACCTAAGAAACATTGCTAAAATTAAAAACATTGTGTCTAAAGCAGACTTGGAGATTCTTATCCACGCATTTGTCTCCAGTCGATTGGACTACTGCAATGGCTTGTTCACAGGTCTCTCTAAACAAGCGGTAAAACAGCTGCAGTACATCCAAAATGCTGCAGCTCGAGTCCTGACTAGAACCAGGAAGTACGACCACATTAGTCCGGTCCTCAGGTCTCTGCACTGGCTTCCTGTGGCTCAGAGAATAGATTTTAAAGTAGCTTTACTTGTGTACAAGTCTCTCCATGGCCTCGCACCAGGGTACATCCGCGACATGTTGGTGCCATATGAACCAACTCGGGCTCTGAGGAGCACAGGGACTGGACTTCTGTTAGTGCCAAGAGTCGGAACTAGACATGGGGAGGCTGCGTTTCAGATTCATGCAGCTAGAGTCTGGAACCGTCTTTTCGAGAGTGTGAGACAGGCGTCTACTCTAGCAGTTTTTAAAACTGAACTGAAAACAGTTCTTTTTAGCTGTGCATACAAGTGAATGATTTTATATTTGTTTTTATCTTTAATCTTTTTAATGCACTATGATTATTTATGATTATTTATGATTGTAATCCCTTGTGTGATTTTAATGTTTTACGGTTTTTAACTACTTGTGTGATTTTATATATCTTGTGCTCTTAATCTGTCCTTTTATGTTTACTTAAATTCTAATGTTTGATGATTTATGCATGATGTTATATGGGGTTGCGTTGCCTTGTGTAGGAAAGGCGCTCTATAAATAAACGTTGATTGATTGATTGATAGACGTTTTTCATTGGCTGGTTCTTGTTCTGCAAATGGCTGTGTCCAATAGATCCTCAGATGTCCAGAAGCTAGGGACAAACAAAAACAAAAGAAAGAATCATGAGTATCTGTCTCATTTAGCACTCATCAATGTATGATTTCAATAATATAAACATCACTCCCCAGTTTTTTCTCTCAGGTCCTCAGATCCTCAGGTCCTCAGGTCCTCAGGGTCCCCTGAGGGTGAGTCTCAGTCGTCATCAGGTCAGGTCATATTTCGAGAGATGTCATCTTGGACATCAGTAGGGTCCAAGCCATGGTTTTGGTCTCTCCAGATGCACATCAGGATCTCCAGATACAGTCTTTTCACTTGAAGCACATCAGGTCATTTGCGATGCACTTCTGGTCAATGGTGCAGTGTCACAGTTCCTGTACACAGCTTGTTATGCAGTAGTTACTTTCTATGGTTAAGTCACTTTGATTCTAATCCTAATCAATGTAATTACTTCACACAGTACAAAATCTACAAATCAAAACAAAAAATGTCAAGACAGGCCAATTAAGTCCATGACAATATAGAATTCAAATGAACATTTCTGGTCTCAAAAAAATACTGATTCAAGTGATAGACAATTAAAAATATGTGTTTACATTGGAGTAAACTTTTAAAATGCTTTTTTCTCATGTTCTGCTTTTTCATGTATCTATATGTAAATGTGAATGTGTGAGTGTATGAATGTGTGTGTGTGTGTGTGTGTGTGTGTGTAGGGTGTGAATTTTGGGGTTGTGTCTCCAGACTCCTCGAACCACCTGTAGGTCTCAAAGGTCACACTGGCTCGATGTAAACAAGCAAAGTGGGCACACTTCCAGATTGCAAAACAACTCACCCACCACTGCCTACAGAAAACCCCACTTTTGTGGCCCCGGTCTCACTGCCACTTACGACCATCGGTCTGTAGTGGGGGAGGGGCACACGGTGGTAGCTATGTCGCCTTTACGATCTGCGGCTGGTTGGATGGTGTCTACTCTGGGCCACTGTTCTGATCCCTCAGTGCCCACTCCTGCTGTCCAGTGACCCTGTACAGTGTGTGCCCTTGGTTCTGGAACACAACCTTATAGTCAAATTAAAACAGCAGATAATAGTATGTGAATGAAGTCTAAACAATTTTGGAACGCTCTTGGCTTTCCAAGCGCTATGTAAATAAAGATTACTTATTATCTTACTAATGATGACACTTTTAAGACCAGAAACTCTTTCTTAATAAAAAACAAGACTCAAATCTCTTAAACCTTCAACCTTTAAAATATGTATTATGTACTTTTGTACTGTGTTTAATTATCTTGAACATTTATCTCAGCATATATTCTACTAATTTAAAATAATTGCAGCATTTTTCAAATTAAGTCAATATGAATTGGAGCACATTTTAGAGCCAGTCTCCTCTGCTGTGTGCATCAGCAGGAGCAGCAAGGTCAGGCGTGTAGTCAAAACAAAAACAAAAGTCACCACTTGAATGTGAATTGGGTGAATTGGGTACAGTTCAACTTAATAATACTAATTCCCTCTTTCTTTTTTAGACGAAGTCTATAATCAATAATCACTTTTAACACAGATTCTAATTTAAATGTTTGAAAAACGACTTTTGTAACTAAAATAAAAACATAAAAAACAACACAACTCACAAAAAGTTAAGAAATAAGCAGCAGATTTAAAAAGAAAAGCAAAGCTTTAGCACTAATATTTGGGTTTCAAAAACATAATAATTCTAAACTTCTATTCCCTAATGGTGTTTAAAAACGTTTAACTGTGTCATAACACAATGTTCAATGGCAAATTTTGCAAATTTAACGGAATAACAACTATGAAAAGCCAAAATCCTAAAGCAGTAGCTTTGCTCTGATTCAGAGCCAGAGCAGCAAAGGAGGGGGCCGTTTCCCTGACAACGGCAGCAAGATAGTGCGATGCACACAAACAGGCAGAAAGCAGTGTTTTAGCAAAAATGCAAAAACAGAAAGAAGAATAACTTTCAAGATTACTTTGCTAAGCGAATATAACTTGTAGTTTATACTTTTGTCATCCAAGTCTAGAAGTGATCACTTTCCACACTTGTAACAAAAGGCACTCTTGTCTTTAACGTTTCCGCTTCTATTTTATCGAGGTAGCAAACTAGTTTAAACTCAAAATCTCTTTCTAAAAACAAAAACAACTGTTGGATACAACCCTCTCATAGCTTAACTGTAGATATAACTCGGCAAAAAATGTAAATAACTCACGAAAGCTCTCATAGCTCAACTTTAGATAAAACTCTGCATTCTCTGGTGAACTCTGTTCACGCCAAAAACAAAAACTCCCTTTTTCTGTATGTAATTTAAACCGTGATCACTGAAATATTGTTGCTTCTTTACTTTTGTCATATATCAGCCTGAAATTTGTCAATTTCAAAGCGTTTGTAACAAAGGCCTCTTTAACACATTTCCCTTTTTATAATTACTTTTAATTTTACACCATGGTTTCACTAACTATTTTCTATTTTCTATTCTCTGCCCCGGCTACTCCAAAGGCAGGGACCCCGATACATCAGGGGTTCCTTTTTCTCTCTGTCCTGACTACTTCAAAGGACAGGGACCCCGATACGTCAGGGGTTCCTTTTTCTCTCTGTCCTGACTACTTCAAAGGACAGGGACCCCGATACGTCAGGGGTTCCTTTTTCCTATAGGGACTGGTTACCCACACAGCTAACCTGTTTTCTACAACATAAGACATGACAAAGACGTGACAAAGACATAACAAAGAAAATTTGATTTAGAGAGAGTTGGACAGACCTCCGGGACAGCTCAAAATTTAGCTAGTATCCAATTATGCAGACTTTACATATTAAAAAATGTCTGCTTACCTTATTTTCTTTATCCGGACTGTTCGAGAGGTCAGCCAACTTTTTTTCCGCGTCGGAATATTCAATTTAAAAAACAAAAGTGACAGAAGCGACAAGAAGCATCCAGGAACAGCTCTTCCAGCCTGCTGGAATCTCCGCTCCCAGACACAGCATGCCGGTCTCTCACGCCGAGGAAAAGAAACAAAGCAAACTCCCTCAAAACAATCCAGAGAATGGCACACACTGAGCCGCGCATTCTCCACCGAATCTGTCAGGATTTAGCAGACAGAGACGGATCGTGGTGCGCCAAACTCTGGAAGTTTATTTAAGTTTCTCTCAAGTTCCACTGGTTTACTTTGTTTCTTTCTCTCAGACAGAATAAAGGCAGTACACAGTTTATATAGTCATTGTCACGTCACACATCGAAAGACATACGTGTCACAAAGAGACAGTCACATCATAGTCATAACATGGAGTCCTTGTAGAGTCCTTGTACAGTCCTGCACGTAGGCCATATTGCTATCTAATACTAACACACTGCACATTTCTATAGAAAGAGGAGGAATTATTGAGACACATTTGATTCTGACGTTTAGACCGACACTTTCACACGTGTCGGTCTGGTTCACCTTAACTGGGTCAAAATGCTTACAGATCTAACTTAAATGAGTTTGGACACATTTATTTTGCTTTGTGGTACATTTTTTCTAGTAAGCAATTTAAATAAATAATTTTTAATTTGCAAGTAAGACGGTGTGCAGGATTTTTCTCTCTATGACATTTTTTCTAGTTAAAGTGAGCCGGGCCAACAAGTGGGAATGCAATCTCAAACGGATTGGATCAAACTTTTTCAAGTGCTTTAAAATAATAAAAATAATAATGATAATAACAATGATAATAATAATAAGGCATTGGTATGAATAATGAAAACATGGCAAATCATAATTTCAAACGCGTGGCTCTCAGGAAGCTTTGCAACACTTTCATCAGTGCAAATATTGTATCATATTAATTCCTATTTATTTATTAATAATGCTTTGTATTTCTTTACAGTATGCTGACCTGAATGAAGCCGCAGCCCGAAATAACGAGGCACTCAGAGTGTCTAAACAGGAGGCCAATGACTACAGGCGTCAGGTGCAAGCCCTGACCTGTGAAGTGGACGCTCTCAAAGGAACTGTGAGTGTCTAAATGTGGAAAGATATCAGTGTTATTATAGTTGGCGTTTACATTTCTGTTTTCTACCACAGTAATAGATAGACCTGTAACTTGTACCCTGGGTTCTGATCACCAGGGTACAAGGAGACCACG
Source organism: Knipowitschia caucasica (assembly GCA_964034765.1). NCBI lineage: Eukaryota > Metazoa > Chordata > Actinopteri > Gobiiformes > Gobiidae > Knipowitschia > Knipowitschia caucasica. Next base: position 23,323,879 of record OZ035836.1, on the reverse strand, counting down.
ACAGTTAAAAGTTTAAAATGATTTATTACAAAAGTCTCTTTAAAAAGTATGATTAGAATCAGGGGGATAAAAGCTATTCAGGTTAAAATCAGAGGGGAGAGGCTGGATTCCAAACATATGGGTGCGAGCTTTAAAAACAGAATTTCATGGTCCAGGCAATAAAGCGGTTTGGCTTGGCCGTGCTGGTGTGGCTTTGTCCCCATGCAGGCCCCAGATGCTGCGCAGAACCGCTGGCCTTCAGACCACCTGGAGGACCCGAACTCTGTTGCACACCAAGCAGAGGGAGAGTGTAAGGGAGAGGAGAAGGTGCACTGAGCTTTTAAAGAAGGAAGCACCGCCCACGACAGCTGCCAACTAATTAAAGCCATTGGTCCACACCAAACAAAGAAAAAACACAAACCAAGAAAACCACACCAAAACTCAAAGTGGCAGTGTAGTGATACTTGTACCCTGTTACAGACCTCCTATAGAGATGGATTTACTTGCCTTTATTGAAATCACAACAGAATGGACTCTGCTAAATAGCCTATATTTCTAGACAAGAGTTTAATTCCTGACCTTCAGTAAGAATTACTCAGAATCTAAAACCTGTTAAAGACATCTATAGCCATCAGTGCCTTATTCAGACTTCAATCTGGGGTAATAACTATGTAATACAATCCGTGTGAATATCCCCTTAAACAGTTTGGTTTCACTTGGTTTTCATATTTGGCTTCTGTCACATCCTTAGATCATTTCTTTTCAGACAGAATAGTTAAAAAGAGAGAACCACCCTCCCTCAACCAATCAGCTCTCAGCCCAAAGTGTCTAACAGGGACTATTTATAAGTATGCAAAAGACAACATATTTTCGAGTAATATACAGACAGCATGTTGTGATCTGATCTGTTCACAACAAGACGTTTACCAGACTCTTTATGTTGGGACGAACACAAATAAATATAGGTGCCCTAGCTTTAGGTTAGCGTACTTTCAGATTCAGATTCTGACATTCAGATGATTTTTATTTGCATTTGCAGTAAAACCACATTGTGAGAAATGTGGAAAAAGTCATTTACATTATATATTATAAACATTTCAGTATATATTATTGTCATTATTATTGCATTATGGTATTATTGCATAAATATACAGCTCAAACCATGAGTAATCTCGTATAAAGCTCAGCTGGTAATTAACAAACCATATGTCTCATGGCGTATGAATAACATGGAATTAGCTAATGACTTACTCATTAGCCTGGATCTTTCTGTGAACGGTCAAAGGCCTTCTCTCCTATAACCTACCAGAGGTTTGTTAAATGCCATCATACGTTATTATGCTCCAGGAGGATTATTGCTGTATGACTCACTGTTTCTGTGGCTCTGTGGCACCAGAACGAGTCTTTGGAGCGTCAGATGCGGGAGATGGAGGAGACCTTTTCCATGGAGAACAGTGGTTACCAGGACACCATTGCACGGCTGGAGGAGGACATCCACAACATGAAGGATGAGATGGCACGCCACCTCCGCGAGTACCAGGACCTGCTCAACGTCAAGATGGCTCTGGACATCGAGATCGCCACCTACAGGAAGCTGCTGGAAGGAGAAGAGAGCAGGTGCCAAATAAATACAATATACAGTTGTGCCTGAAAGTATACACACACACAATAGATAAAAAATGAATGTGTTTTCTATTTTCAAATTAAAACATAATTGAGATCGGGTTATTCAAATATTCTGAAGAGATTTTAATGCAGCCCAGGACATATAGTAACTGGAGGCTTTTTGCCAAGATGAATGGGCAGCTTTAACATCAGAGAAGATGGAGAACCTCATCCACAATAGACTCCAGCATAGACTCCAGACTGTCATAGATGCTGAAGGGGCAATACTTTGGGAACTGGGAGATGGAAACTTCTAATCCGGATCACTTTAGTTTCTGTTGTCATTATAATTTGAAAATAGAAGTATTTTAACAAAAAATGGCTTCAAACAACCACTAACAATGAGGTAAAAAAGAGCTTGTTGCTAGCATGTTGCTATGGTAAAAAGTACTTCTCTGGTTGAATTTTGCGTTAAGATGAATGGAGGTAAAGGTAGCCCTACTCCCATTTAGATAATTAAAGATAATTGTGTAATATAAATAATAAATATAAATAATAAAAGTGACAGATAATGTATACTATGATTAATTACACATTCAACTAAACTGCTAAAATCCAATTGACTGCTCTGGGAGTTCTAGTGATAAATGTGTGAAGTCAGGTTTAAGTCAGTTGTCTGCAGTCTGGTCATTTACGGACATCTGTATTGTTGCACACCACATACATGTAATTTTACAACATGAGACTCATTTGGTTTTGTATTGGTGCCACCGCTACACACACATTTGTTAGATATGATTTGAAATACCTCAACATAACTTTTCTTTCCCCTTTTTCCAGAATCTCTACTCCTTTGCCAAACTTCTCATCTCTAAATTTTAGAGGTAAGATGATGCTTGTGTCACACATTTCACAAAACTGATCCAATTGCTACTATATTTTCTTTGATTTAACTTCAGAAACTATGACGGACTTCAAGCCTCATGTTGAAACTTCAACCACAAAGAAAGTCTTAATCAAGACTATTGAGACCAGGGATGGGCAGGTACAATGTTATTCACGCATCACAGAGAAAGAGATAGACACCATTTTGCACTTTCCTTAACAAATATGTTTTCTTCTTTGCAGGTGATCAATGAATCTACTCAGAACCACGAGGATTTTGAGTAATGTTTTCATTTCTTTCTTTTTTTTGTGATCAAACAACCACAAAGCAATAAGAAACCCGCTATTTCACAAGCCACACGCTACAGTTGCTTCTCTAAGTGCCTTTCCTTGTAATGATCCACGGAGCCTGTTCTCCTCTCCTCTGCTGAAAGTAATGAAAATTGTCATGTTAATTTCTTAATCTTTTAGACATATCAAGAGAACAGCTAACAGTAGAAACAGAGTCTTCAAAAAATGATAGACCTCTTTGTGATATTTTCAGTTGGTTTTTGAACACCGAAATATAGGATTTGTGAACGCAAAATGATGTCAGATTGCATGTTTGAATAAAATAAATACATGAATGTAACTGTGTTTTGTGAATTTGAGTGGATTCTTTTATATGTTTGTTGATACACTTACACAAATTGACAATTGTTGATAAGAGTACGCAACATCCTTCTTATCTACAATCATGTTCTGGATACTTTGCTTTGATTTAAATGAAGCAAGTAAAATAGGTTATTGATAGTAGCACATAACATACAGTCAAATATTAGGCCTATCTTGTCAATCAAATGACCTACACAAGTGAGGAAAAAATGCTATTCAAATTGACATAAGAAGCCTGAAGAGATTCCAGTCAACTTTAAATTGGTTGGCAGAATTTCAACAATCGAATTTCATTATGACTAACCATTGTGTGGCCACTCCAAACAGTAGGAAAACTGAGTTGGGCAATGTTCAAAGGACAGAAATACACATAATTTATAGATAACCAGGACCTAAGTGCTGTCATGGGAGGGTTCCATGACACACACCAGGTACCACAGTGCAGCGACTGTGACTGTATAGTGCCAAACTATTGTTGTGTCCTTAGGCAAGGCACTTCCCCCACTTTGCTCAGTGTGGTGTGTGCGTGAATGATTGCTGGTGATGGGAGCAGTAATTTATTGCCACAGCGTATTAAGATAAGATAAGAGGAGAAAGACATTATTGATCTCACACAGGAGAAATTTGTATCTATGCCACATAGATAAAAATGTGACATGTCACATTGTCACATTTGGTATAGATAGAATCTCTCAGATTTGTGCAAAAGACAGAATTGCGAAAACATGTAATAAGTGAATGAATAACAAGTGAGAGTTTGACTGTCCAAAAATGATTGCATTGTTATAATTTAAGTTATTTCAGTGTTATGTCAAATCTTCAAGTAAGAACAGAACAGTGGGCCAGGCACTCTTCAAGGACAAAGCGCAAGATTCTCAAAAAAGACAGTAGAGAGTCACGATACAAAAAAAGTCCTTCATTGTCTGACAACGCTTTTCGACACATGTGTGTCTTTGACAGGGCATGATGAATGAGCAATGTGAAACAGACACATTTATGCATAAAAGATACAGCAATTTTGATGCCCTGAATGCCCTTTAATGTCCTTTTTAATAACTTTTTTTTTCCAATAAAAAAGTACTAAAATTATATAGACAATGGGTTACATTGTATATGAATCTAAAACATAACTTTTCAGATTTATGCAGCTAAAATCTAGAACAGTCCTCCAAAAAATTTGAGACAAGCTTCTACTCAATGTTCAAATCCAGGCTAAAATAGTTCTGTTTAGCTGTGCATACAACTGAAGGATTGTAATCCCAACTTTTTTATGTACTGTGATTTTAATATTTATGTTCTTGTTTTGTGCACTTTGAGTTGCCTTGTGTATGAATTATGCTATACAAATAAACTTGCCATACTAAATACATTGAAATCCAGAACATGAAAATAAAATCAAAAGGTCATATTTAATTTCTGGGAACATATTATTTATGGTATAATTATCTATCTATATGTCTCTACTACAGCTAATCACACTAAATTATTATGTGCGACTGCCCTCTAACGGTGGTATTGACAAGCATTAATCAGGTGTCATTTATTTATTTGTTCAAACACGTGCACAAATTAGTTTAGTTTAGTCTTTATTTGAAAGGGACAGTGAACAAAAAAGTAAAGCTCAGAGACAGATTATAAAGCATCATAGCCAGTTTCCATCATCAGTCCCCGGTAAAAAAATAAAAAATAAAAATAAACTTTCTATCTTAATAAGTTATTTATTTTTATTCAACACACTTTATTGCATTTTATTTTTTATCTCGTTGCTGTTTCCTTGCCTAAATGATGACACGGCTGCATGTAGGCTAATTTACATAAAGGGATAATTAAAGTGCTTTGTTTTCAGCCTCTGCCCCGAGGGACCGAGGGAGCAACTTCTTCCATCTGACGTGTACGGCCAGGAGACTGCCAGGGACATGGAAATATTAGTCCCTTAATATTAGTTATAGGCTATGTCATTACTCTTATCGTTCACTTGTTCCTGTCTGGATCAAAATGAAGTTTAAAGCGGCCACTTCACAACTGTTTCGGCGCTTTTTACGTTGCTTTTGTGAATAGAGCGCGTGCGTATGGCTGCTAGCTAAAAGTTATATTTTTGTAACTAGCTAGTACTACACGCGGTGAGGTTAGTTTTCTTTTCTTTTTCATTTCAGGAACGCTAATGGGCTCGGTGACATCTGCGTTTACCAGGACCAGAAACGCCTTAGTGAAAGTAGGATCACAACCGGAGAACCATGACCCGGAGAGGAGCCAGTCCGCCCCAGAGTCTGACCGTGGCAAGAAGCGGGGCGCACGGTTCCATGTGTCCATCCAGACCGGGCGACAGAGCTCCCGTGCGTCCCTGTCCGAAGTGCTGAGCAGGCAGGACTCCGGGAGCAAGAAGAGGACCTCAGATGGACTGCAGAAAGGTCAGTCCACTGTGCACGCTGCAGCTGATGTGATAGAAGTCAAATACTGTAATGTCCAAGGCAGGTTTCACGCTTCACGTTTTGGACTGTTAAATCTTTACCAGGAGGTGTGAGAGGAAAAGTTTCACCAACTATTTTATATGTACAGTATTATATACATAAGACTCGGACTTGCAGCATACATACAGGAGCACACAAAATATACACTATGAGTAGCTGCTATGATTCTTAAATAGCTGTAAATGCTTCATTATCAATCTCTTGATATATCTCCATCTATATACATATACAGTGGGGCAAAAAAGTATTTAGTCAGCCACCGATTGTGCAAGTTCTCCCACTTAAAACAATGACAGAGGTCTGTAATTTTCATCACAGCACTTCAACTGTGAGAGACAGAATGTGAAACAAAAATATCCAGGAATTCACATTGTAGGATTTTTAAAGAATTTATTTGTAAATTATGATGGAAAATAAGTATTTGGTCACTTCAAACAAGGAAGATCTCTGGCTCTCACAGACCTGTAACTTCTTCTTTAAGAAACTCTTCTGTCCTCCACTCGTTACCTGTATTAATGGAACCTGTTTGAACTCGTTATCTGTATAAAAGACACCTGTCCACAGCCTCAAACAGTCAGACTCCAAACTCCACTATGGCCAAGACCAAAGAGCTGTTGAAGGACACCAGGAAAAGAATTGTAGACCTGTACTAGGGATGTAAAAAACTATGAATTTTCATGACCGACCACCGAGCCTCATTAACCGGTTGAAACCGGTTAACCGCGTAGTTTAAAATAGTCCACGTTCTTTGAAATAACAACCATTTCGAGCCGCGTACTTTTCATAAGTGCAGCTCTGCGTTCTACTGGATCGGAGTTGAGACAGCGGCGCCCAAACCCGCAACAGCTCCGGCACCTTTGCGCACAGAGAACTGCTTTTTTAATCTTCCCATTCTGCTGTGCTGCGGGTTAATACCAAAACTTTCTAGCAGCAAACGACGGCTCGTTCACATGGTCAGAGCAGCGAGTGACGAGCCGCGTCTCGCAGGTCTTCACAAAAATTAAATCAAATTAATTAAATTTAAATACAAGTGATGTGTGTGGAGCTGATCCCGAGGACCATAAACACAAACATGTTCCATGTGGTTTGACTGGAGCCGCGTATTTGCGCGAATCCTTTGGGCTCCGTGACACAGAGGAGCGCGACAGACCGGTATGTGTGTGTGTATGTGTGTGTGTATGTATATGTGTGTGTGTGTAAATGTAAGCTCCAATGTAGTTCTGACCCGCGCCAATGTGCAACTTTGACGGTAACAGAGGGGAGAGATGATGCGTGTGGATGTTACGTATGGAGAGGGGGAAAGTGTGTGTGTGTGTGTGTGTGCGCGCGCGCGCGTGCGTGTGCATATGTGGCTCGTGCGGCGTGAGAGTCGTCCCGGAGTTTATAATACATGGGCGCACACAGCTAGATACAGACCCGCTCGTCACACCGTGCAAATAGGGCTTAAAATAGCGTTATTAAGAGACCTCCCCTCTCCCCTTTTTCTCTTTTTTAACCGACTGCTTTGACCGGTTAACGCTGTGACGGTCAACCACCGGTTAACCGGTCGCCGATTTACATCCCTAACCTGTACCAGACTGGAAAGAGTGAATCTACAATAGGCAAGCAGCTTGGTGTCAACAAATCAACTGTGGGAGCAATTATCAGAAAATAGAAGACATACAAGACCACTGATAATCTCCCTCAATCGCAAGATCTCATCCCGTGGGGTCAAAATGATCATGAAAACGGTGATCAAATATCCCAGAACCACACGGGGGGACCTGGTGAATGACCTGCAGAGAGCTGGGACCAAAGTAACAAAGGTTACCATCAGTAACACACAACGACGACAGGGAATCAAATAGAGGTGCAACGGTTCATCACTGATCCGTGATCCGTTCGGTTCAACGTCTTCGGTTCGGTACAGACGTGATCCGCGGTTTGATTTATGAAAAAAAAGTTGTGCGCACGTTGTTCAGTCCACACACAGCGTGGTCATTGCGAGCGGAGGAACGGAGATGCTTGAAAGCCCTGCGTCATTTAAATCCCCTGTATGAGAGCATTTTGGCTTCACTGTAACTACACTGATAATTAATATTTGACAAAACTGTCACGATGTGTAAGCACTGTGGCACAAGAAAGACATGAGTGAAAAAAGCGTCTCAACGACCGCTTATTGTCGCGGCATTTAAGCAGCTCCTTTACGCACAGTCAGACCGGGCTAAAGTCAACTCTCCCGCGCATCCTCAGCTGCGCTCACGACTGACGCTTGGACGTCCCGCAGAACCTATAATAGATCCATGAGCGGAACCGCTCACTTCATCACCGCAGACTGGGAGATGAAAAGTCTGGCGCTGCAGACACGCCCCCTCTACGACAGTCACACAGTCACACTGTCACACAGCGCAGGTACTGACACAAGCAGCGGAGGAATGGAAGACAAAGGCCCAGTACTAATATCCCAGTCACAACTGATAATGCCAAAAATTAAATAAATGCAGTGAATGAGGCTGGGTCCAGAATGGAGCGCCTCCTCGGGAGAATCAGGAAGGTGGTGTAATATATGAGAGTAAATATCCTCATAAAGTGCCTTCTTATGTTGCACTTTGTGTTGTTTTTAATTAATTATGTTAAATAGACATAATTGGATGGATGGAATATTCCATCCATTTCCTTCCCCTTAATTCATTTCTAGGTCAGGGGGGGCAGTCAGAGCAGGTGCCGAGTCCACATGAGCTGTGTTTATTAAAAAGACAACACTTTTTTTTTGAAAAATGAACCGAACCGTGGCCTCTGAACCGAGGTACGAACCGAACCGTGATTTTTTCAAACCGTTGCACCCCTAGAATCAAATCCTGCAGTGCCAGTGCATGTCCAGGCCCGGCTGAAGTTTGCCAGAGAGCACATGGATGATACAGCAGTGGACTGGGAGAATGTCATGTGTTCAGATGAAACCAAAGTAGAACTGTTTGGTATAAACGCAACTCGTCGTGTTTGGATACTGAGTTGCATCCCAAGAACACCATACCTACTGTGAAGCATGGGGGTGGAAACGTCATGCTTTGGGGCTGTTTTTCTGCTAAGGGGACAGGACGACTGATCTGTGTTAAGGAAAGAATGAGTGGGGCCATGTATTGTGAGATTTTGAGCCAAAACCTCCGTCCATCAGTGAGAGCTTTGAAGATGAAACGTGGCTGGGTCTTAAAGCATGACAATGATCCCAAACACACCGCCCGGGCAACGAAGGAGTGGCTCCGTAAGAAGCATTTCTCCAGACCTCAACCCCATTGAAAATCTGTGGAGGGAGTTGAAAGTCCGTGTTCACTGCTATCGAGAAGATCTGCATGGAGGAATCGGCCAAAATACCAGCTACTGTGTGTGCAAACCTGGTAAAGACCTATAGTAATTGTTTGACCTCTGTTATTGCCAACAAAGGTTATATTACAAAGTATTGAGTTGAATTTTTGTTATTGACCAAATACTTATTTTCCACCATAATTTACAAATAAATTCTTTAAAAATCCTACAATGTGAATTCCTGGATTTTTTTTCACATTCTGTATCTCACAGTATAAGTGTACCTATGATGAAAATTACAGACCTCTGTCATTATTTTAAGTGGGAGAACTTGCACAATTGGTGGCTGACTAAATACTTTTTTGCCCCACTGTATAGTGCAAGTTATATACTGTACATGTAGGGCTGGATAAGTAGATGAAGTGAAATTCATTGGACATTCTGAAATTGCAGCATTGCACATTGTTGCACATGATTAGAGCATTGACTATTTACAGATGAATGACAAGTACAGGCTCAGCAGTTCTCATTGTACAGTCTGTTTATGCACTTATAGCAAAACAGTGCCGTCTTTATTTATTCAAATATTATTGCCCCAAATAATTATGGCCGGATTCTTAAAGGGTCCCAATTACAAGACAATTTGACACAATTTGTATTTTTACTCAACAAGACTAAATGCACCTTTTTGAATTTGCATACATCTTTTCATGCATGGTAAATAGTTAGCTATAGATGCGCTGCTTTGACTTATACTATAGAGTAGAATGTCAACCGGAAAGATTCCATGAAAGCAGACAAAGCAACATTTCCATGGGAACAAGTAGGGGAAGAACGTCCTCCAGACCAAGTACAGTATATATGGAAAACTCATTTTAAGTTGTATGAATATATATTACCATATTTATTTATTTATTTATTTATAGACATTTTATCGGAGGATAAACCCCATGAGATGTATCATCTCGTTTTCGTGGGGGGTCCTCATGATCAAATACAAAGAACATAGAACAGCAGAGTAGAAACAATAAAATAAAAATAAAACAAACAAAAAACAAACAAAAATATATATACATAATAATGATAATACAACAAATACTTAACGCACATACACACACACCATTCAAACCACACACACACACACACACACACACACAGAGATTCTCACTATTCACTCCCCCTCTTTACAGACAGATTGTCGTAAAATAAAGTAGTTAACATTTAATGTGTATATATTCATACCTCTATGCATATAAACAGATATGCATGTAAACAGATACACCTACACACACATATACACATATGTAAACATACATATCCGCACACATACATAAAAAACATAGTCTTAAATACATATATCTAAGAGCATACACATATAAATAGATACCATATTTATGTATACCATACACGTATACATAAATAATTTTGGATACAAATGACTATATATGAGATGTTACAAACAAAGACAAATGTTCTTAAGATGAGTCAACAGAGCTGTTCAGAAAAGAGGAAAGGATTTGAGGGACCGAATGGAAGCTGGAAGGTTGTTCCAGTCACGAGGCGCCCGAACACAGAAAGCAAAATTTCCAATTACTCTCCTTATTCTTGGGACAGTGAAGAAGAGATGTTCATTATGACGAAGACTATACTGTGACCTAAAAGGCACTAAATATTGGGATAAATAATAAGGATATTGGAAATGAATACATTTGAATATAAGTTGAAGCCAGTGAAATTGTCTTCTACCTGAGGGTGTAAGCCATGACAGCTGTTCAAACATTGTACAATGATGTGTCCTGTAGGGGCAGCGAAGAACAAATCTGCACAGACTGTTGTAGACCACATCAAGAGAGTGAAGGCAAGAAGCAGTAGTGTTTGAATAAATAATATCTGCATAATCTAGAATGGGAAGCAACAACTGAGTCACTATTCTTTTCCTTACCTGAAAATTAAAGCAGTCTATAGAATGATATAATGTTTTAAGGCGGTAGTTAAGTTTGTTAGTGAGTGTTTGTATGTGAGTTTTAAATGAAAGATCAGTTTCCAGCCAAACTCCAAGGTACTTAAATTTCTCTCTTGGCTCCAAAGGAGAAGAGTCCGTAAACTGAAGATTGAGAGTTTTATTATCCCTCTTCTGAAAGAGCATGGAGTAAGATTTTGATTTGTTAAGCAGTAATTTATTAGATGACAGCCACAACTGAACGGAATCAAAGTCACGTTGCAAGCAATCATTTATGTTGGGAATACACGGTTTGGAACAGTAAATAATTGTGTCATCGGCATAGAGATGAATATTGCTTTCTGAGCAGCTAAGAGGCAAATCATTAATAAAAATGGAAAAAAGCAAAGGTCCAAGTGCGGATCCTTGCGGTACACCTTTATTAACACCTGTGAAACTCGACTGACTGCCCCTAAAGGACACACATTGACGACGTTGATGGAAATAAGAGTTAAACCAAAGCAGAGGTGAGCGTGAAAGGCCAATTGAGTGGAGTTTATCAAGAAGCAGGTAATGATCAACCAAATCAAATGCTTTTGTAAGATCTAAGAAGATGGCGCCAGTGCACATACTATTGTCAAAACCAGAAAATATATCGTTTGTAAATTTCAGAAGAGCAGTGGTAGTTGAGAAATTTTTCCTGAAGCCTGATTGGCACTGAGACAAAAAATTATTTTGGGAAAGATAGTTAGATAATTGAACAAAAATGATTTTCTCAAATATTTTGACAGTACTATTAATGATTGAAATAGGTCTATAGTTATTCATGTTTTGGGTGTCACCTCCTTTATGCAATGGAATAACTTTTGTACATTTCCATGCCAGAGGAACCTCACAAGTTAAAAATGAAAGATTAACGTGTGTTGTAAAATGCGAAGCTTGTACATGTGAGCTGAGTTTAATAAACTTAGCCTCAATGCCATCAGGCCCAGGTCCGCTACTCGAGGATAGCGTGCTAATGGCCTGCTGGACATCAGCTGCACTAACCTGTTTGAAGGTGAAAAGACGTTCACAGGATGGAGTGGTTAGAGTCCGGTCTGAGTGAGAAGGTGATGACTGAACCTGCGGTGTTTGGGAGAAGTGCAAACTAAAAGCATCAGAAATCATGGCTGGATCATTAGTAATTTCATTATTGACTGTCATGTTACTCGTGATACTGTTGGATTTACCAAGTAGTGTGTTCATTTTTTTCCAAAATTGTTTAGGGTTCTTAGTATCTCTTGATAAGCTATTTCTGTAGTAGTTGGCCTTAGCATTTCTTGTTTGAGTAGTGCACATGTTGCGTAGATGTTTGTATTCCTCCCAATCACTCAAGAGTTTTGTATGTTTGTGTTTTTTCCAAGCCCTATCCCTCTGTTTGAACTGACTGATTAGCTCCCCGTTTACCCATGGAAGGTGATGGCCTTTAACCTTAATTGTTGTCCATGGGGCATGATTATCAATAATTTGGGCAAATTCATTATAAAAGAAATTCCAGGCAGCCTCCACATCAGGAATTAGGCCAATTCTGTTCCAATTAATCCTTCTCACATCCTCTACAAATACATCACAATTAAATGTTTTCATATCACGAATCCTGATATATTTAGGTGGAAGATGGGGAGTTGAGATTTTCCATATGCAATATATAATAGCGTGGTCGCTAAAACAATCAGAGAGAACACCAGATTTAAATATTCTATTGGGGTGTGTGACTAGTATCCAATCAAGAAGAGATTTGCAGCTAGGACTAACTCTTGTTGGTTCTTTAATAATTTGTGTGAGATTTGAACTATTGAAAAGGTTACATTCCGTAAGAGCACAAGGATCAGCCCAATCTAAATTAAAGTCCCCCAATATCATAATTTCTGATGAGTCCCCAAGTGATGAAACAGTAGCTAAAATGTTTCTAACAGACTCTAGCTTGGGAGATATGGGAGGGCGATAAATATTGCCAATTATTAAATGTTTATTTGCATGTAGAAAAATCTTAACAAAAAGACCTTCGAAAAGCTCCGGTTTTACAATGGGAGTAATTAACTGAGATTTAAGGTTTGAGTTAATGTAAGTGGCCACTCCGCCTCCTCTGGATGCTCTATCTAACCTGTATATTGTGTAGTTATCCAGATTGACACTTGAGTCTGTTATACTTTCATTTAGCCAGGTTTCAGATAATGTTATTATATTAGGATTATTATAAGCAAGCCATGCTCTTAGTTGATCAATTTTAGGAAGCAAACTGCAAATATTCAGATGAATTACATGAAGACCTTTACCCATAAGTTATGGTATGAAAGTGACAGTTAAGGTAGAAACAACTGGACATGGCAGACTTATAATAATGATAGCGACTGGGGTAAGGTGAACGTGAGAGCAAACCAACATACAGACAAAACTCTTGCATACCCATACACCCACACAGACACACACACACATACACACACTCACTCAAATCAAATCTTATCTTAAAACAAAAAATCAACAAATCAAATAACTGACTTGTGCTCACTCTCCTGAAAGTAAAACGACTGAGCTTAATCAAACATACTATTTTATTACATTTTACTAGATAAATAAGAAGATTCTCAGGTATGATGGAGCTCAGTGTTAAAGTCAATCAAAACACGAAAATATAACCAACTAAAAATTGGCAAGCCTCCAGGCTGTTGTAGACAGTTAATTTAACAGAAAAAACTAACCAGGTCGAACCATGGATCATTTATAGTAACGGTCATACCTGCGAGTGTCTCATGAACGCTATGAAGCATGGATTAGTTACTAATTATGGTAACTAATTCACTAATCTATACTTTTTACTCCAACTTTTGTGGAAAGAAAAACATAACATTCACAACTATTCAAAAATGTTGACACATATGACTTTAACCTTGAAAATGGGAATTCATGTTTCACATTGTCAAATTATCTGCTCTGACTATAGAGGCTGCTGCACTGGGAGAAGTAAATATTAATTAGTATAGTTCTGCATCATGTAAAACATAATTTTATAACATTTGTTTACTATATTATTAGCCTAATACGTAAGACAAAAGAGAATATGCAACCATTCCACTAAAAACAGCACAAAATCATATATTCAATTAATTATAAAAAACACCAAAAACTCTCCACATACTCTAATCAGTCCAAAATTTAGCAGCACGCCTCATCACATACACTCCCTCCATCAACCACATCACACCTGTCCTACAACAGCTACAAAATCCTGTTTCTCACTTTCAAAGCCATCCACAACCTTGCCCTTCCACCTGTGAGCTCTTCCACATCAGCACACCTGCCCTCCTCCTCCCTCCAGCTCCTGCTGCCTCTTGCCTGCCTCGTCACCATAGGGAGCAGAGCATTCATTCCACTTTGCTGTGACTCCTTGCGACTGAGCTCCTCACCCTATCTCTAACGGTGTGTTCACACCAAACACGTCAAAACGCCTGTGACGGCCGTTTTTTGACGCTGGTTTATTTTGTAATTGACGCGTGTCATTTTGGTGTCACTTGTCACGTTGGGAGGAGCTTCTCTATTGCCGGTAGTCCAGAGACAATGTTGGATTTCCAGAGAGCAGTGTACCTTTATTTGTTATATAAAGCCATACAACATTGTCGTAGGGCTTCTACACAACGTGTCGGGGTTCACCACATACTTGAGAGGCGTGCAATGTTTGCTGAGTTTCACCATTTACTCCAGAAGCTGCGTATGGATGAGTTTCGCTTTCAGTGGTACTTCCGCATGTCACTTGCCCAGTTTGACGACCTGCTCACCTGCATTGGAGCCCAGCCACTCTGCAGAGGCCGCTAACAGAGGCCGCTTGTATCCACAATCTCGTTCTTTCAGTCGTTACCCAAAGCTCATGACCATAGGTGAGGGAGGGAACGAAGATAGACTGGTAAATTGAAAGCTTTGCCTTTCGGCTCAGTTCCCTTTTAACACACGCTGCACCAATCCGCCTGTCAATCTTACGTTCCATCCTTCCCTCTCTCGTGAAAAATACCCTTAGATACTTGAAATCCTCCACTTGAGGAAGGACCACTCCACTCACCTGGAGAGGGCAAGGCACCTTTTTTCCGGTCGAGCACCATGGCCTCGGATTTGGAGGTGCTGATTCTCATCCCAGCCGCTTCACACTCTGCTGCAAACCGTCCCAGTTAATGTTGCAGGTCAACATTGTCTGCTAACTGCAGAGATGAAATCCTGTGGTCCACAAACCAGACCCCCTCTGCACTTGAAAATTCTGTCCATAAAGACAGTGAACAGAACAGGTGACAAAGGGCAGCCTTGGCGGAGGCCAACTTGCGATTATCCGATGGAGAGTATAGAGCTGGTCCAGTCTTCCGCGACCGGGACAAAAACCACACTGCTCCTCCGAGATTCCACCATCGGCCAAAGTCTCCTCTCCAGTTCCTTGGAGTAGACCTTACTCCCACCCCAGTCTGCCACTATATTGGCACCGCCCCCAAACGCCACGCAATGTTGCAAAGACATGTCAGCCAGTCGACATATTGACAGCCCTACAACATGCAGAGACTTTAGAGTCAGGATGGAGCTCATCCACTCCCGGAGCCTTGCCACCAAGGAGGCTGCCAACCACCTTGGTGACTTCAACCAGGGAGGTGGAAGTACAGTTTCTGCCCCAACATCCTCAGCCTCCGCCTGGTGACGGGGGGATTGAGGAGAACCTTGAAGTACTCCTTCCACCGCTCAACAATACCCCCAGTTGAGGTCGGCAGCTCTCCACCCGCACCGTATACGGCCTCCTCCTGAGGACGGTTTGGTAGAATCTCTTCGAGGTCAAGATAAGATAAACCTTTATTAGTCTCACAGTGGAGAAATTTCAGTGTCATCGTTGCACAATACAGCAGAGAAAGGAAATAAGAGCACTCAGATTGCACACATCCAAGTCTGTTATTTAAGATAATAGACAATAAATTTAAGATAAAATAAAATAAAATAAGAAAATCTGGGCTACAATTGCACTTGGTTCGGAGTATTTACAGATGTCTATATTGTACATTAGCAGCGGAGAATATGAGAATATGAGCAGAATAAACATCAGAAATAATATCAACAGGTAAAGTGACTTGAATGGGAGAATTATCAGATGGATATGAATAATACAGTAAGATATCAACAGGTAAAGTGACGGTGGAAGGCAGAATTATCAGATATGAAATAATACAGTAGTACTGATAACAATAAATATCAGATATGTAGTACTGTAGTAGTACTGATAACAGGTAAAGTGACTAGTGACAAAGTCACTAGTGAATTATCAGAAACACTTGTGCAGACTCAGCAGTTCCTGTTACACATTCTTGTTGTACAGTCTGACAGCAGCAGGAAGGAAAGATCTGCGAAACCTCTCCTTCACACATCGAGGGTGAATTAGTCTGTCACTGAAGCTGCTCTCCAGAGCAGAGAGAGTGTCCTGCAGGGGGTGACAGTCATGGTCCAGCATAGATGTTAGTTTGCTCAGGACCCTCCTGTCCCCCACCTGCTGCACTGTGTCCAAGGAACAGCCCAGGACTGAGCTGGACTTCCGGATGACCTTGTCCAGCTTCTTCCTGTCCCTCTCTGTGATACTGCTGTTCCAGCAGACCACACCGTACCAGATGGCTGATGCCACCACAGAGCCGACCGATAGTCATGCTCCATGGACTCTCCGAACTCCTCCCAGTCCTGGAATTTTGCCTCTGCAACAGCAACTTGAGTAATGTGATCATACTTCTTGGTTCTTGTCGGGACTCGAGCTGCAGAATTTTGGATATACTGCAGCTGTTTTACAGCTTGTTTGGTAAGCCCAGTGAGCATTGATTAATTAGAGAATAATTAGAGATGCACCGATACCACCTTTTTCAAAACCGAGAGTACCTGCCAATACTGAATACCGATACGAGTACTGCACTGCACAGACTGTAAATATTACTGAATTGTGTTATCCCTAGGAAATTAATTCATAAAACTAATACAACTGAAATGTAACATGTTATATTTACCATTTCAACAATAAAATACCACTACAGCTATAGAAAACAAAGAGTATGCAGTGGGAGTTATTGTAGACTTAAAAAAGGCTTTTGATACTATTGACCATCACATTATAATTAAAAAGCTAGAGCGTTTTGGAATCAAAGGGAATGCAAACAAAACTACAAATCAAACCTAAAAAATATTACATACGGACTATCACATGGTTCAATATTGGGACCAAAAATATTTTGACTATACATAAATGACATCATGAAAGTGACAAAACATCTTCAGTTTATTTTATTTGCAGACAATACTAATATTTTTTTTCAGGAAAAAATATTAACAAACTTATTTACACAGTGGAAACTGAATTAAAAATCCTTAAAAAATGGTTAAACATAAATAAACTTTCACTAAATATTAATAAAACCAAATTTATGATATTTTGTTACAGGGAAGCAAACGAGGCTGCCAAAATTACTATTGACAATATTCAGCTAGAGCAGGTCAATCATAACACATTTTTGGGGTTAATTATAGATCATAAACTGAGTTGGCGGCCCCAAAATGTAAGTCATCAGTATCAGTATTGGTGCATCCCTACGATTAATCACTGTCTAAAAATAATACATTCATAAATAGGCTGTAGCTCAAGAGCCTTTATTATTAAACGTCAAAATGGGCCTCCCCGAGGTTTGTCATATTTTTTCCCACTGCAGGATACTCTTTCCGCTCTGGAGAGCAGTTTCAGTGACAGACTTATTCACTCTGGTCTTTCCTTCCTGCTACGGTCAGACTGTACAATGAGAACTGCTGAGCCTGTACATGTCATTCATCTGTAAATAACTGCAATTTCAGAATGTCCACTGAATGTCATATCTACTTACTTATTACCCTTCCCTTTATGTATATAACGTTACACTATATATACAAATATTTTGAAAGATTCATATTGAAGTATTTACAGC
The DNA here is from genome assembly GCA_964034765.1 of Knipowitschia caucasica. NCBI lineage: Eukaryota > Metazoa > Chordata > Actinopteri > Gobiiformes > Gobiidae > Knipowitschia > Knipowitschia caucasica. The sequence continues at coordinate 23,306,081 of OZ035836.1, read as the reverse complement.
TAGCCAAGAAACATTGCAGCATAGCATTTTGTATATTTTGTGTGGTTACTACTGTCCTGTATGTGCGCTGCAACATTGAAATTTCCCCACTGTGAGACGAATAAAGGATCTCTTATCTGGTCAATACAGAAGGGTCTTAGAACAGTGATGATCTGGGACATTTATGGACATTTATGGACATTGGTCATCTCGCCCCCTATGGACCAATGGCTTCTATGTGTTTGTTATTGATCTATTTCCTGTGCTTGAACCTTTTGATTTTCTAATTTGTTGTTGTTGAATGGATAACTTTGTAAAGTCCTCCAAGACGACTGCTGTTGAGATTTAGGGTAGATACACAAATATTTAATTGAATTGAACTGAAAGATTACATCAGAAGTCAAGATTGTTACTTATTTAAAATGTTTTGTGCAAAACTGCAATTTTAGAAAACATTCTAAAACTTTAACTTCCAAGCAGTATAGATGGTTTTCCATTATGTGTTTATTACCCATAATGCTTTGCGCGAACGCCATACTGTTTGTCTAGCTTATATTGCACGGATAATTTGTCATGGATAATTTGTCACGGATAATTTGTCCCCTTACCTGTTATGAAATGGTCAGAACAGACCATATAGTGCCGTTTTTCAGGGGGTTAGGGTTGAATCCCTTTTGCCAACTAAAGGGTTCTTTTCTCCGTCGAGAGTTGCTCCCCTGGCTCGTGATAACCTTTGGAATGTCCCCACAATCTGCACGTTACTGCACCCCCAAACGACGCAGGTAGTCGGCATGTTTTAGCGCAAAAAAGTAATTTGAGCGCTTTGTTTACCTACAACTAGCGGCGGCTAGACAGCCGATATGGCGAACTGCGGAATTGTGGGTAGTGTGTGACGTCAATGGAAAACCATCTATTGCTGGGTTGCAACCACGTGACCAAAAGGGGGCTTGGCATGGGCCCGAAAGACAGGAGCTTTCTGCGGCGTAGTATCACACTTATTTTGAGTGAAAATATTTTTAACTATCTGCAGCATACGCTTTGTAGAGTTTGAATGAGTCCAATGTTTTCAACAATGAGAAGGAGCACTTTCGTCACGTGCAACCCAGCAATGACCAATCGCAAAAATATATAACAAAAATCTCATCGATGGCAAAATTTTTATCACATACTGCTCATACCGTTTATATCGCCCAGCCCTATTGTACACCCAAGAAATCCATTTGTCCTGGACCACGACCTACAGTTATCTGCCTTTAACTGGTTTTCAACGTTACACACTCATGATGCAGATAATAGGTTATTGAACTGTGATAGTCCAAGTGAATGCTGTTATTTATACGAAGCTGCCATCAACTTAAGACATTGACACGATTGACCCCTTGATGTTATGAAAGTAATTGGTCATTCAAACAACATGATTACCTATTGTAATGAATGAGTAGAGCCTGTTTGAGAAGTTAACTTAGGAAGTGACACATCAATATGTTGATTATCCATTTGTAATATGCTACTGTGGTATTATTAGTTTTAAAACTCTTGATTTTAGAATTTTTTGTAATTGTCACCTTTTTTGCAATGATCAAAGTCAAATATGAATGAATTAGCAGATACTCAGACAAGCATATTTACTTAACCAAACCAATCAGGCTCTTTCTAGTTTTATGTTTGAGTGACCTTTGAAACCTGGTATAGTAGAAACCCAGTTGTAAAATCCAGATTTACTGAGAACCAACAATACCACATGAAACCGTCCAAAAGATGCTGATGGACGTTAATAGCTCCCTGTTCTAGCCCGCTGCACATTCATTTCATGTCGCACAGATGAGAGCGACTGGTCACTTCAGAGGAGTCCTGTGAATGCGGTATTCACCAAATGAGGACAGAACTGTTTGAAGACCAACATGTCTGCACTACCAAAGCATATTTTGATCTCCTGGGTGTCTGTAAATTCATCTTGTCATAATCACAGCCCCATTCCAAATACAACAACCCTGCATACTGTACATCTGAAGACATACAGTCAAGCGGTTATTATAAACACACCTCTTTAACATTTGACATTTGATACATGACATTTTAATCTATACATTGATCATCTTTCTGATTCGCTCCAATTAAAAAAAGTAAAACCTTTTTTAGTCAAAATAGACAATAGAATATATATGTGATTTAGCATCCATTGCATTTTGGTGTAACAAACTTCAGAGATTATTATTCCTTTGTTTTGACTATTCTTTGATCTGTGTTGGCGAATGGTCAGCTTTGTAAAGTCCTTCGAGATAGCTTGGGTTATCGGGCTATACAATTATAAAACAAAGATAAATTCTGATCTGGTAATCTGGTAAACATTTGGTAGAAATGTGAACTATCCATACAATGTACTAAAGTCCCGCAAATATAAGATATGTCCTAAGGCTGGGCGATATGGCTGAAAACTATATCACGATATAAGTCATTCATATCGGTCGATAACGATATATCTTGAGTTTTTTTTTTTTTAACCTAAATAAATATATTTGTCGTGTGGGCTAACCAACCTTAGCAGCCTTGTTTACAGTCACGGGGCGATGAGGCTGGAGGAATATGTTCACACTGTGTCCCTCGTTGTTAGTCCTGGTTTAATCCTGGTTTTTTATTCCTGGTTTAGCTGTTTGAGGGTCTTGTGTCCCCGTGACCGCTCCGTGCGGCTCTCTGTGCCGCACATGCTTCCCGAGGAAAAAGTTAATCTCTTGCTTTCGCCGAATACATCGTGTCTGTCCACTGCCTCTGCCGCCGCACATGTTATTCCGCGCACGTACGTGCATGACCATTGACACGGCATTGAAACACAAGCTATAGATCCATGGACGCTACGCATGGTGCGGTTGTTGTTGTTTTTGCATTTCCCACAAAGTTTTGCGGTTCCTGCTCGGCTGTTATTGGTCGAGAAGCCTCTGCCTACATCCCCCACAATGCCATGCGCTTATGAGTCGGCTTTACTTCCGGTGTTTTCTTCCTGTTTTTCCTGACGGAGTTAAGTTAAACTATCGAACATTCTCTCGACCCCATTCTCTATTGATATCGAAGACATGTCTATCGCGATATATATCGTTATCAGAATCAGAATCAGAATCAGAATCATTTTTATTGCCACGTAAGTAACAGGAGGTCACAGACTAGGAAATTGCTTTGGCTCAGTGCAACAGTCAAAAAGAGATAATAAAAATAAGAATAAAAAACACTTCTAAAGAATAAATTTAAATTTAAAATAGAGTTACAGTTACTATTTACAATATACAAGTGCACATGGTGCACACAATGTAAGGTGACAGCAGTACAGTGAAGTAAAGTGACGTATGATGGGCAGTAAAGTGACTTTATAAAGGGCGGGGGGACAGGTTAAGAAGTGTTCAAGAGTCCAGCAGCAGAGGGGAAGAAACTGTTCTTGTGGCGGGAGGTTCTAGTCCTGATGGACCGCAGCCTCCTGCCTGAGGGGAGTGGTTGGAATAGTCCATGTGCAGGGTGAGAGGGGTCGGCTGTGATACGACCAGCCCGGCCTCGAGCTCGGGCGACGTACAGGTCCTGCAGAGATGGAAGGCTGCGTGCGGCCGGTCACTTCCTCTGCAGAGCGCACAATGCGCTGTAGTCTCTGTTTGTCCCTGACTGTGGCTCCAGCGAACCACACGGTGACGGAGGAGGTGAGGATGGACTCGATGATGGCCGTGTAGAACTGCACCAACATCTGTGCAGGCAGCTTGGCTTTCCTGAGCTGCCGCAGGAAGTACATCCTCTGCTGGGCCTTCTTGATGAGGGAGCTGATGGTCGGCTCCCACTTGAGGTCCTGGGTGATGGTGGTGCCCAGGAAACGGAAGGACTCCACAGAGGTGATGGGGGAGTCCATCACGGAGGGTGGGGGCGGGGGGACAGTGCTCTTCCTGAAGTCCACAATCATCTCCACTGTCTTCTGGGCGTTCAGCTCCAGGTTGTTACCACTGCACCAGAACACCAGCCGGTCCACCTCCCTCCTGTAGGCGGACTCATCGTTGTTGGAGATGAGTCCAATGAGGGTGGTGTCGTCCGCGAACTTGATCAGCTTCACGGAGTCGTGGCTGGAGGTGCAGTGGTTGGTGTACAGGGAGAAGAGCAGGGGAGAAAGAACACAGCCCTGTGGGGCTCCTGTATTTATAATCCGAGAGTCCGAGACATTCTTCCCCAGACACACTCGCTGCTTCCTGTCCGTCAGGAAGTCAGTGATCCACCTGCAGGTGGAATCGGGCACGTTGAGCTGGGAGAGCTTGTCCTGGAGCAGGGATGGCAGGATTGTGTTGAAGGCAGAGCTGAAATCCACGAACAGGACCCTGGCGTAGGTCCCCGGGGAGTCCAGGTGCTGTAGGATGTGGTGGAGGGCCAGGTTAATGGCGTCGTCTACAGATCTGTTGGCTCTGTAGGCGAACTGCAGGGGGTCCAGGAGGGGGGAGGTGAGGGACTTGAGATGGGAGAGAACCAGGCGTTCAAATGACTTCATGACGACAGACGTAAGTGCTACAGGTCTGTAGTCATTGAGTCCTGTGATCCTGGGCTTCTTCGGGACGGGGACAATGATGGAGGATTTGAAGCAGGCCGGGACATGGCAGGACTGCAGAGAGGTGTTGAAAATGTCAGTGAACACAGGAGTAAGCTCACTGGCGCAGTGTCTCAGAGTGGCCGGAGACACGTGGTCCGGGCCAGGAGCTTTGCGGGGGTGCAGCCTCAAGAAGAGTTGTTTAATCTCTTTAGCGGCTATTGTTAGGCTGGGGGCAGGGCTGATGGGTGGGTCGTTAGAGTAGTGGGGGGTGGGGGAGGGAGAGGTGTCAGGGGCAGCATCAAAGCGACTGAAAAATAAGTTCAGTTCGTCAGCTAGCTTGTGGTCGTCAGCACAGGGGGGGGCTTTGGGTTTGTAGTTGGTGATCTCCCGTAGGCCCCTCCAGACAGAAGCAGTATCGTTGTTACCAAACTGCTCCTGTAGTCGTTCTCTGTGCCGGGACTTGGCTGCTTTCAGTTCTTTCCTGAACTGATATTTAGCTGCTTTGTAGCCGCTGCGGTCCCCCTCCCTGAAAGCTGACTCCTTTGCTTTCCTGAGCTGCCGGAGTTTAGCAGTGAACCAGGGTTTGTCATTGTTATAGATGACCCTGGTCCTTGTTGGAATGATGCTATCCTCGCAGAAGTGAATGTATGACGTCACAGTGTCCGTGTATTCATCCAAACTATCTGTGGCAGCTCTGAAAAGGTCCCAGTCTGTAGATTCCATGCATGCGCGCAGCTCTTCCACAGCTTCATTAGACCACACTTTGGAGCTCCTCACTGCAGGTTTCGAGAGCTTTATTCTCTGTCTGTAAGCAGGAACCAGATGTATCATGGAGTGATCTGAGAAGCCGAGGGCTGTCTTGGGAACAGCGCGAAAAGCTTCGCGCACGGTGGTGTAACAGTGATCCAGAGTGTTCTCCTCTCTGGTCGGGCATTTGATAAACTGTCTGTATTTGGGTAATTCCTGGCTCAAGTTTCCTTTATTAAAATCCCCCAGGATAATAATTAGAGAGTCCGGGTATAAGCGTTCCATACACAGTACTTGCTCTGCGAGTGCGCGCTGAGCCTCGCGCGCGTCCGCGCATGGCGGTATGTAAACAGAGGCAAGAATGAATGAAACAATTTCGCGCGGGGAGTAAAATGGTTTACAATGGATGAAAAGATATTCCAGAGCAGGAGAGCAGTGCTTGGAGATCACTGTCACATCGTTACACCAGTTTGTATTGACGTAGAAACACAGCCCACCGCCTCTGCTCTTTCCTGAGAGCGCACAATGGCGATCCGCGCGGAACAGCCCAAAGCCCTGCAGCTCCAGAGCGCAGTCCGGGATCCGCTCATTTAGCCAGGTCTCAGTGAAGCAGAGGACACAGGATGTGGCGAAGTCCTTGTTTCTTCTCATGAGCAGGCTGAGTTCGTCCATCTTATTGCCCAGTGAGCGTACGTTGGAGAGAAAAATGCCGGGGAGAGCCGTGCGCGCTCCTCTCCTCCTAAGACGCACGAGCAGGCCTCCGCGCTTTCCCCTTATACGGGCCCACACTTTTTTGGCTAGAACATGAACTAAATCAGCCGCAGATGCCAAGAAAACAGGCAATAGGTCCATGGGAACGGTGGGTCGGATGTTCATAAGTTCCCCACGGGTGTAGGAACAGCCAGATGCACAGTTAAAAAGTAAAAACAAAAGAAAAAGAGAGCAGCAAAGAGCCATGTCGACCGTACGAGGCGCCATCTATGTTATCGTTTTATCGCCCAGCCCTAATATGTCCAATACACAACTGAGAACCATAGACTGTATATTAGGAGTAGACTGATTTCAACATAGTGTTTGCCTAATGGGGAAGATGCAAATTTGAACATGAGCTAGCTGGAGCCAAATTCCTTATATGGGCATTTGTTCCAACGAGGTTAGCTTATTGCAGTAACAGGGGTAGATGCAAAACTAACTGGTTGCTCACACGGTTGCTAGGGTAAGCTGCAGTTTACTCTTCTTAATGGACAAATATACAACTTCAGAAATATACTTAGATATACTAAATTGATTACTTATGGTTTTTAATTTTTTCATGACTAAAGTGAACTACTCGGACAATGACTATGATTATGATGTGTTTGTCTCTGGGCCGATATGCTCTCTGCCGCCTCCTCTGTCCCAGTAGAGAATTTTTGGCCTCTGGAGGATCCCAATATACCAAGTGTTTGGTGGCGTTTCCATGACCCTAGTTCTCCTCTCTAAGCGCTCCATGTGCTCCTTTGTTCCCTTCTGTTCCCCTCAGAGACAGACTTTCCCAGCTCCTTAGTGTCAGACAGCCCCTGTGCTCACTTAAGGCTGTGACCTCATCTGCAATTGGAGATGGGCTGCTGTCATCAAATGATGTGTTGTTTAAAGTGTTCACACGCTGTCAGCTAATGAGCTATGTGCTAACTAATGACCTATGTTTTAACCTAAGCTAAAACATGGTAATTTGTGCATATTAGTAAATAGTAAAAACTAGTGCTACCAAACAATTACATTTTTTTATCACGATTAATCCCATGAATGTCATAGTTAACTTGTGATTAATCGCAATTTTCTATCTATTCTTTATTTCTCTTGAATAATCGTTTTAACCCTCTATGCACATGGGTCATTTTGGGGAACTTTCCTCGCCTGGTTTTCTTTGTGTATAATTGTTCATAAAACAGTCATCTTTTGATGCAGAGTCAAGCAGTATACTTTGTATTTTTCAGTACAACCTGGGGTTTTAGAATATTCATATTGTAAAGCTGTCATATGAATTATATACAAATTATGGAATCATGAAGACAAAGAAAAAAATCAAACGGAAAATCAATTTAACAAAAATGTATTGAAAAAACACAATGAAATGCTATAAACAACTTTTTACACTGCATAGAAATGTTATCATTATCCCCTATGTCTTGGGGATAATGGGGAAAAAAATTTAATCTCTAACTATTATACTTTTTACAAAATTCCACTATAAAAGCAAAAAACTCTGTACTCCTGATGCCCTTCCTGAAGCAGTTTGTCTATAATGCTGGGGTTGCTTCTGTAGTACAGCTGTAAAAAACGTAAAACATAAGAAACTGAGCCAAAAAAAAAAAAAAACATCAATTATTTATATAATACATATATTTATATACATCATATACACATAATGTCATTTTACTGTATTTATTATCGTCTTTATCAATAATGCGCACTCTTCAGCCGGTTATTGCAATCGCAGCTGTAGTTTCAACTGTGGGACAACAAGTAAACGCAGAGGAGTGAGACATCTCACTCTCTGACGATCTTTGGCAGTCCCCGTGTGTTTGTATCTCACAGCTGTTTGTACCTCACGGGTCACGCTTTGGACACGGACTTTCAGACAAACGTAGTTTATCTTCCGTGCATCGCACAGACAAATCAAAACTAGTTTCGGAAAGCCCTGAATACGTACTTCACAGAGGAAAAAAAAGTAAGTTGCTACGTTTTACCGTTCGCGAGTAAATTGATCATTTGTAAAACATGTGCGCGTGCATCGGCGCCGATGCACGCGGGCATATAGGGTTAATACTCTTATCATCTTGGAAAAGGGAATCATTCATCCATGTTATCCAATAACATGGATCATTTGTAACAAAAAATGTCCCTCTAACTACCCTATCTAAAGAATCAAAACAGGGTGATACAAAATACATTTGTTCAAAAGTACATAATCACAAGCATATGTTAAATTCACCAAAAGCGATTTGTAAACAGGCGGGCGCAAGGACGCCTATATACGCAGAAGGGTTCTTTGGAGCAAACTTTACGGAGCTGTCAAAATAACTTTGACGGTGACTAAAGACTAAAGTGCGTGGTGAAGTGAAGTCTTTGGGACGTTTTGGAAATTATATTGAATAGATAGAAGATAATAGTTTCAATTCAACCACGAGTTCCCTTCTCGTATCCATTAATTTCAACAAAGTAAAATGGCATATACAAAGTACATCCAACTGATCTGATTCTATATTTACATACTATAAAAATAAGGGGTGTCATGATTTAGATTTTTTAATCCATCAATATTACGTCATGGTTTTGCATCGGTGCATTGAAATCAAAATAGAGGATTGACGATCCCTGTAGCGCTAATTGCGTCTCTGCATGCCCGAAATGTCTGAGGTTAATCAGGACTACTTAAAGTGGCGGACCGGCGCTTCTGGGTCTTTTCGTCACATGACCTACCTAAGATGGCTGCACTCTGTGTTCTGGCTGACAATTGTATGAAAGAAAAAGTATATATTTTTGCTTATTAAGGCAAGTAAGAATAAAATAAAAGGTGGGCAATGCCACCAAAGAAGACAACACAGATGGAGAGTGACATTGAAGACATCCGCAAGTCAATGAACCACATGTCTGGAGAGCTGGCTAAAGTTACTCAACAGCTAACACAGCTGCTGCAACTTGTGGATGAGGTAAAGCAACTCAAAGAAATAATACAGGAAAAGGATACTAAAATCAAAGATCTTGAGAAGAGGATTGATAATTTGGAACAATATTCGCGAATGGAGGATGTAATCATCAGTGGCCTGAGTGTGAAACCTCGCTCCTATGCAAAAGCAGCAGTGGAAGGGAGAAATGTAAGTGAAGATGCTGAACCTGCTGATTTATTGTCACTGGAGGGACAAGTGCTGCATTTTTTTGCTGAAAAAGACATACATCTGGATGTGAAGAATATTGCTGCATGCCACACACTGCCCAGCAAAGAAAGGAACAAGCCAACAATTATTCTGCGATTTGTAAACAGACGGTTCAAAACAGAGCTACTACGTCAAGGAAAGAAGCTAAAAGGGTCAACAGTTTATGTGAATGAACATCTCACAAAGAGAAATGCTGAGATGGCCAGAGAAGCCCGCATCCTACGAAAGAACAACAAGATAAAAGCAACTTGGACGAGGAACTGCAAGGTTTTCATCCAACTCAATGGATCGTCCCCAGAGGAATCTAAAGTTCTTGTGGTAAGAGAATTAAGAGACCTTGATCAATTCCGATGAAAATGCTGTCTACTCATAGGGTATATAGAAAGTTAGTGAAAAGAACTGATGGAGGACTTTTGTTTCCCTTGTCTCTTAGAGAAGAAATAGAGGAAAAAAAATTGATAATGGAATGTCCTGGGTTTTTTGTTTTATTCCTTTTGACTATATTACTCCCTTTGTTATTAGTCTCTCTGCCCTTTTCTCTTGTCCGGATACAGTAAAACATTGTGTGTATGGGTGTAGGACTTTTAGTGAGGAGGAATTAGCTGATACAAATGACTGAGAGTGAGATCTATAATCTAAATAATGAAATGGAATACAAATTAAATGAGTTTGGTGAAGATGTTGATCCAGATAGTAACTTTTACAATAATTTAATATATGACTGTAAATATTATTCCAATGAACAGTTCAATAATGTGAACACGGAAGGAGCACTCAGTATTATACATCTCAATAGTAGAAGCTTATATAAGAACTTTGAGGAGATTAAAGAATATCTTAGTAATCTTAATAAATTCACTGTCATAGCATTCTCAGAAACATGGTTAGATGATAATAAAATTTATATAAAATAAAAGTAGAATTAGAAGGGTACAACGTATTTACCACAAATCGCATCTGCAAAAAAGGTGGAGGTGTTGCATTATACTTGAGCAACGAGCTTGTTTGTAAAGTTGTTAAAAATATGTCAATTGCCATTGAGGGAGTTCTGGAGTGCATAACTGTTGAGATTGAGGTTGAAAAATCCAAAAATGTTATTGTTAGCTGTCTGTACAGGGCGCCAGGAACATGTCTAGAGACATTTAATCAAACAATTGAAATGTTGTTTAGTAACGTAAAACAGAAGCACATTATCTGTGGTGATTTTAATATAAATCTTTTAAATCCCCAAAACAATTTAAGAACTACAGATTTTAGCACTACAATGTACAGTAATAATCTATTTCCTTTAATAACAAAACCAACAAGAATTACTATGGATACAGCCACACTCATTGACAATATATTTACAAACATACTTGAGCACAAAGTTACTGCTGGATTACTTATAAACAACATTACTGATCATCTTCCTGTTTTTTGTGTTTTTTACCAGCTCCTTAAAACGTCGAGCAAATCTAAAACAAATAAATATAGAATGATTAGACAAAAAACACCTGAGGCACTAGCAAATTTAAAAGTAGAACTATGTAATCATTCCTGGGAAGAGATATATGATGCTCCTGACCTGACAGGCGTACGACGCTTTCTGTCTACAATCATTGGCCTATAACAAACACTGCCACAAAATCATTCTATTAAGATGCAAGCGGTCATGAGAAACCATGGATAACCAAAGGCATAGCAAATGCACGTAAAAAGAAACAAAATTTATACAAATTATTTATAAAAAATAGAACAAAGGAAACAGAAGAACGATATAAAACCTATAAAAATAAATTAACAAAAATAATAAGATTGACCAAAAGATTATAATAAATCATTGGAACTCAACAAAAATAACATACAGGGTACATGGAAAATTCTTAATAAGATAATAAAACATAAAAATAAATCAAATGATCATTCACTATTCTTTTTAAAAGAGGGAAAAACTATTATAAAAAAAAGGATATTGCTGATGAGTTTAATCATTTCTTTGTAAACGTTGGATCCAATCTGGCAAATGAAATCCCAAAACCATCAGATGTTCAGGATATTAGTTCAGAAAATATTAAATGTAACAATAATTCATTCTTTATTAGAAGTGTAGACGAACATGAAATAATCAATATTGTGCACAGATTACAAAATAAAAAATCAACAGATTGTTTTGATCTTGACTTGGTCTTAATAAAGGACATTATAGATTGTATTGTGACACCATTCACATATATTTGTAATCAGTCTTTTCTTACTGGCATATTTCCATCGAAAATGAAAACAGCAAAAGTAATACCTGTTTACAAAAGGGGAGACCAACATGAGTTCACCAATTATAGACCAATATCGCTACTTCCGCAATTTTCTAAAATTCTAGAGAAGCTCTTTGTTATAAGGTTAGAAGTTTTTTTTAATAAATATAACTTACTAACGGATTATCAGTTTGGGTTCAGGAGCAATAGATCACCCTCAATGGCAATCATGGAACTAGTAGAAGAAATAGCAAAAGCCACTGATAACAAAGAGTTTACGGTGGGGGTCTTCATCGACCTTAGCAAGGCCTTTGATACTATAAATCATGATTTACTATTATTAAAACTTGAGAGATATGTAATCAGAGGGGTAGCACAAAATTGGTTAAAACATTATCTAAGTCAGGGGTTCCCAAAGTTTTTAGCCCGCGACCCCCATCATAAATGCGCTGCTCCCCCGCGACCCCCCACCTCAACAGTCCTTCCCGTCAATGAGCATGTATTTCCTTGATACGGAGTAACGCAGAGACTCGCGCCACTACTGAGCTGCACTGTCCAGCCCAAAAAAGGAGGCTTGCGTATTTTTACTCACGTAGTGACACAGTGATGGGCTTGGTGGGCTCCCTTCTTAGCAGAAGTGGAGCGCATTTCTTGCGGCTCGCCCTCTCTGTTCTCATACCGCGGTAAAGTGGCCCGGCTTTTCGGAGTCAGCGGTAAAGAGGTCCGCACATAAAAAGCGGGCGGCCACTTTCTGCTGTTACTTTATGCGCTTCATCCCCGCGGCTTCTTTTTCCAAAGTTACTGTAAGTAACAGCATAAAGCAGCCACCCGCTTTTAATGTGCGGACCTCTTTACCACTGACTCCGAAAAGCCGGGCCTCTTTACCACCCTCTTCTACCGCTGCCTTCTCTCCCTCCGCTCCCTTCTCTCCCTCCGCTGCCCTCTCTCCCTCTCTTCGCACCATCAGCCTGACCCTTGACTGTTCTCCCTCTCCGGGTTTTTCTGTTGTGGATATTAACCACGTTTCATTTTAAAGCAGGTATTATTTGTTTGAAGCCTCCAAACACCTTTAGTTTTAGCAAACAACAGCTGGACACGCTTTGTCGTTGCGTGACGTAAGCTGCGTAACTTGATTTTGATTGACGCTGTCAATGACTGGACAAAATTACAAACGTAATTTAAATATTTTATATTCTCCTAACACAATTTAACAAGTAGTCCTTTTGAATCAAATCAAATGCTAAATCAATATTTAAGGGCTATTAATTAGCAAAATGTTTTTTTTTTTGGAAATCATCTTGCGACCCCCCCCAGGGGTTCCCGCGACCCCCCGGGGGGTCGGGACCCCCACTTTGGGAACCACTGATCTAAGTGACAGAGATCAATATGTACAAATATATAACACTAATTCTGAAAAAAGAAAGATTACCCATGGGGTTCCACAGGGCTCTGTACTTGGACCCAAATTGTTTAATATTTATGTAAATGATATTAGTCTTGCGTTCAGAAAAATGAAATATATTTTATTTGCTGATGACACCAGTATTTACTCCTCTGGGAAAAGTGTTGATCAGCTTTTGGACAGAGTGGGAAAAGATCTACAAATCTTAAAAAAATTGTTTGACTATAACGAACTATTTATGAATTTAGCAAAATCTAAGTATATTATATTCGGAAACCGGAAAATCGATGCACTGGCTGAATTAAAAATAGGTCACATAGTAATAGAGAGCTAAGTAATACAAAGTTTTTAGGTATCAATATAGATGAAAAAATAAACTGGAAATTACACATTTTAATTTTAACAAGGGGCAACAGTAGCTCAGTTGGTAGAGCATTGGCCTTAAGGCCAGAAGGTCGTGGGTTCAATTCCCACCTCTGCACCTTCTCCATCGACTCCCACTGATGACTGCTGTTGTTGTGTCCTTGGGCAAGACATTTAACCCCACTTTGCCCAAAGCCCCCACTGAAAGATCAAGGCTATGCTCACACTCAGAGAGCAGCCGTTCTCCTGTGGACTCACCACCTGCAGAGGGTCAGTGAGGGGCTGGTGCTATGAGACTTGGGTGGCATCTCTGATTGCCACCCCCCTGACCCAGAAATGGATTAAAGGGTAGAAAATGGATGGATGGATGGATGGATGGATAAACAAGTTTTAAATCAGAAAGCATTGCAGTTGATATATAATACCCTAATTTTGCCATATTTAAATTATGGTTCCGAAATATGGGGGAACACTTATAAGTCCACAACTCAACACATTTTTATAATGCAGAAGAAGGCAATTAGAATAGTAAATGGTGTAGATTATTATGCGCAAACAAATTCACTATTCATCAGATTGAATACCTTAAAATTACAAGACTTCGTCAAACTAAATACTGCAGCACTGATGTACAAAATTCATCATCATATGGTTCCAAATTGTATCCAGGAGAGATTTACACTGAGAGAACCGCACTATGATATCAGAGGGAAGGATTTGTACCATAAACCCAAGACCAGGACTAATATTAAAAACCACTGTATCTCATTTAGAGGAGTTGATTTATGGAACAAACTCGATAACGAGTTAAAGGTAACCACATCCATAAAAGTGTTCAAAAAAAAGTATAAAGCGAGTGTAAAACTTATAAAACTTTAGAATGATGCCCTTTTGGGAAAAACCCGATCTATGTGAATGCAAGTTCATTAATGCATATCTTATATATGTATGTGTTTGTGTATGTGTATGTATGTATATATGTATATGTGTATATGTGTATATGTATATATATGTATATGTATATGTGAATGTATGTGTGTGCATATATGTGTTGTTTTGGTTTTTTTTCTTTTCTTTCTCTGGTTCAGTCACTTATCATTCCTGATTCTACCAAAATCTCCATTCTGAGGTCAGTTTGAGAAATTATCTCAACAAAAATCTGGTTTGGTAGTTCCTCTTGTATCATCGCTCCAGCTGCTCTGACAAATTGAGAATGAGGGTAGACATGGTGTGGGTCTGTTCGGTAGAGGACCCCTCCCTCCAATAGGTCCATAAAGCCTTGTCTTTTTAATGCACTACACAGAACAGTTTCCAGACACAGAGGAGGCTACAGCTCTGAATGCACCACATGTTGTAAAAACAATGAAGATTACATTTATTATTGCGATGAACTGGATGGAACATAATTTGATAAGCATTGCTGATATTTTTGTTTGTTTGCATCAACAAGATAAAAATGATGATGGCAAAAATCAGGAATTTCATGTGAAATTTTAAATATTTTGCAGCCGCTTAAATTAATTAATTGATAATGGGGAAGGCACATATAAGCTTTTGCTTCGGCCTTCTCCTTTTGAGCCTTTTTTTTTTGTCTTTCTTGAATTATTTGTGCATGTTATTGTGTATTGTCAAACTGCTCGAATAAAAATATTACTACTACTACTACTACTACTAAACAAGAGTGCATTAAAGTTCTTGTTAGTAGTTGTAGCCGCAAATCAAAGACAGAGGAGGCAGCCGGTAAGACCCGCTTCTATCTACAGATATATAGATAGATAGATATATACTTTATTGATCCCCCATAGGAGAAATTCAGGTGTCCAGTAGCAGCAAAAATAAAAAAGATATTGATCATTCTAAAAAGCTAACAATAGTAATAATCAGCAACAGCCCTTCAGATCCCAGCAGCAGAGATGGAGTAGCCTCTGGGTGGAACAGGACGGGTCACAGCAGCAGAGGTGGAGTAGCCACTTGGTTCAGACCATTTTCTCTCCTATAGTCCAAAGTAAAAAGCTAAACGCTTCATGAGCATTTTTCAAAAAGTTTGCATTCCTCCAGTGGATTTTCACCTGATCCGCTTGGTTTGGACCATGAATTCTCTCTGCTCTGGTCTGAACCAGTGCAATACCATGAACTCAGGTAGAAAAAAACAATTGTAAAGCACAAAACAACTGTTTCAGAGCTACTTGTAGCCGTTTTCCAGCACATTTAAAACTTTATGTGGCGCAATTGGTCGCATGAGCCTTGTAAATTTGCTCTATTCTGTCTCGGGTGACAAAACACTGGCTTCTGTGCCGGCTTGGACATTTAAAGTAGTACTAGAATTTAATATGCTGCTATCCAGAATATATAACTACAATATGTGTTTATAATATTTCGGGTGTTCATTTTGACATGTTCAGATGAATTATGTTAAAAAAACGGCTTTCAAGTGGCACTTTTTCACTTCCGCATAGAAACGCTAGGGGGGGCCAAAATGGCGGCGATGACGTAGGGGAAGGGCATCTCACAGCAGCAGACATCAGTCTGGTTGGAAACTGTAGGAGGTTTCACTGTCATCTGAACAAGGTAAAAACATATTTTCATCCGTTTTGTGCATAATAGTGTGCAACTCTTTTAATCTTTTAGCCTTATTTGTGAGATTCAAGCTAACTAGTGTTGGGCAAGTTAGCTAACTCTACTTGATATCATAAAACATGCTAACAATGCTAATATTCGTGTTTACATTATGCCAGTCTCACTGTGGTTGCCTTAGATTTATTTACCACAATGTACATTGTAATATCCATAAATGCTAACACCTATTAACGGTTTAATTAGCATTTTTATCAATGATTGCATCACATGTAGTCTATGTTTTCAACTTCTGCAGCTTTTTGTTCATAAAAGTAAAATATTTATTTAATTAGTTATTTTGATTAGCATTTTTGAATATTACAATGTACATTGTGGTAAATAAATTCAAGGCAACCAAAGTGAGACTGGCATAATGTAAACACGAATATTAGCCTTGTAAGCATGTTTTATGATATCAAGTAGAGTTAGCTAACTTGCCCAACACTAATTAGCTTGAATCTCACAAATAAGGCTAAAAGATTAAAAGAGTTGCACACTATTATGTACAAAACGGATGAAAATATGTTTATACCTTGTTCAGATGACAGTGAAACCTCCTACAGTTTCCAACCAGACTGATGTCTGCTGCTGTGAGATGCCCTTCCCCTACGTCATCGCCGCCATTTTGGCGCCCCCTAGCGTTTTTATAAAGGTGCCACTTCAAAGCCGTTTTTTTAACATAATTCATCTAAACATGTCAAAATGAACACCCGAAATATTATAAACACATATTGTAGTTATATATTCTGGATAGCAGCATATTAAATTCTAGTACTACTTTAAACTCTGTTCACGTGGGGTATCCCACCTTCACATTGGTTCAGAGTGGGAAGTGGTGTTCACACCAGACCAATGCAATTGCTGCAAACAGCAGCAAGCGCCCCGCGATCACGCACACCCTCTCTGGCTGTCATGGGTTGCTTATGAATAAAACAGGCGAGCTCGGGGTCCAGTGCTTAGGTGGGTTTATTTTCTATACTCCCAGTGTGCAAAAAATGGTAAAGGCAGTGCAGAGCGTATTTACAGTGAAATTAGCAAAAAAAACACGTTTTCACACTGACATATAGATCACCTTTAGGTTTCAAGTTACCTCCTCTGTAACCAGCAGCAGACTGTGCCAAACACGCCTCCTCTTTACACTCCCCTGGCCCCTCCCATTGAGCAAATTATTTTGGGAGAAATTGGAAGCATAAACAGGCAAAAACATATGGGCCCATACCCTAATTGGTACAACACAGATAAATATACTCTACAATCAAACTTTACATCATTATAGGGATGTAAATCGGCGACCGGTTAACCGGTGGTTGACCGTCACAGCGTTAACCGGTCAAAGCTGTCGGTTAAAAAAGAGAAAACGGGGAGAGGGGAGGTCTCTTAATAACGCTATTTTAAACCCTATTTGCACGGTGTGACGAGCGGGTCTGTATCTAGCTGTGTGCGCCCATGTATTATAAACTCCGGGACGACTCTCACGCCGCACGAGCCACATATGCACACACGCACGCGCGCGCACACACACACACACACACACACTTTCCCCCTCTCCATACGTAACATCCACACGCATCATCTCTCCCCTCTGTTACCGTCAAAGTTGCACACTGGCGCGGGTCAGAACTACATTGGAGCTTACATTTACACACACACACATATACATACACACACACATACCGGTCTGTCGCCCTCCTCTGTGTCACGGAGCCCAAAGGATTCGCGCAAATACGCGGTTCCAGTCAAACCACATGGAACATGTTTGTGTTTATGGTCCTCGGGATCAGCTCCACACACATCACTTGTATTTAAACTTTTGTGAAGACCTGTGAGACGCGGCTCGTCACTCGCTGCTCTGACCATGTGAACGAGCCGTCGTTTGCTGCTAGAAAGTTTTGGTATTAACCCGCAGCACAGCAGAATGGGAAGATTAAAACAGCAGTTCTCTGTGCGCAAAGGTGCCGGAGCTGTTGCGGGTTTGGGCGCCGCTGTCTCAACTCTGATCCAGTAGAACGCAGAGCTGCACTTATGAAAAGTACGCGGCTCGAAATGGTTGTTATTTCAAAGAACGTGGACTATTTTAAACTACGCGGTTAACCGGTTTCAACCGGTTAATGAGGCTCGGTGGTCGGTCATGAAAATTCATAGTTTTTTACATCCCTACATCATTATACTCTCAAAACAGGTACATTTAATTACGCACATCACATGGGCATGATTCCCATTTAACCCACCAGGAAATAGTGTCCTGGTTCGACCCTTGCGCACAGACCCAGAGGAGCGTGACAGAACGGTAAATGTGTGTGTAAATGTTTGCTTGAATGTATTTCTAACCCTCACAAGTATGCACCTTTGGCGAACTAGTAACTTAGGGGAAAAACGGACGAGAGAATGGATGATGCATGTGGATGTTACGTATGAATGGAACGGGAGGGAAATAAGGGTGCGCGAGTGTGGAATGGCGTTTGTGTGTGCGTGCCGGTGTGTGTGTGGCGCGGGAGGAGGGCCCCACTATTTGATAAGGACTGATCTATGTGAAGTACGCAAAGGCGCTTACTAACTCAAGTGATTGTACGCATTTCTGATATTTGTCGCGCATGCGTACCTGCGTACCACTTAAGTGCACCTGCTTATATGAATGTAACACAAGCTGTAAGCTGTATTAGCTATATTAACCTAATATCTCAATGACAAAGTAAAGGCAACAAATACATAAGTATTCATGATTATCAAATGTGTATTTTCATTGAAGCGTGTCCTGAAGAGAATGACACACCACGTGACGACTTTGCTTTAAGTTTAACTTCCCTTTTTTGCTTTCTTGCAATTGTAGAAATACAGTATATAAATCAGCTTTTTTCAGAGCTCAGAGTTCACATACTTGCGTCACAGCACTGTCTGTTCATATCGATCACATCACAGGCTGAAGTTTTCTGGAGCTGAATTTATGTCCTTAATGGCCCTTTCTTTTACCGTCTTTGCCAAGGTTTTTGAACTCTGAATTTTTTATGAATGAATCCTTCAGTAAACGGTACGTGTTTTGCTCTTCATTGTTCCTCGTGTTGCTACAAAACATGAAGCTGTCCTTCCTCATTGACTGAAAACAAATGTTCATTCTTATTCTTAATCCAGTCTTATTATTTTGGACTCTTTCTCTTTTTAGCTTAGGGATCTATGCGCACACGCCGGTTTGTTTACAACAGCGGCCGCCTAGCGCAGGGCCACGCCAGAAGATATGATTTTTACAACATTTAAAATGTTAAGAATGTTTTTCCTCCTACAGAAACCACATTGAAATTAGAAATAAAATATAGCCCTCCCACTCCATTTTCAGACATTTTTGAAAAGGCTCCAGGAGCAAATTGAGGAGCACTAAAGAGCTGCATGCGGCTCCAGAGCCGCGGGTTGCCGACCCCTGAGATAGGCGCTAACTAGCTTTATATTGACAGGGTTATTTATAGCAGCCTTATTTGGTGGTGGAAAACGCTGGATTTAAATATTTAATTAGCGTACTTGAGCCACAGGAAAAAAATAAAAAATAAATAGAAAATCAAATCAAATTGAGGATTTGGAGAATTGTGACATCCCCAGTAAATATCAAAGTTGATTTTTTCCAAACTGTTTTTTACTGTATGTAATTGGAGAAGTCTCCCGTAAAGTCCTTCAGGTGTAAATGTAAACTGAGATCTTCAGTAATGACGTGACGAGTCGTAATGAGCTGCTGTTGATTGCATTGCGCTTGATGGATCTGAGATATATTTGAGAGTTTCCCACTGAGTACATGAAGTCCCTCCAAGTGTCAGAGCAAACGGTTTTATTGCCAAGCAGCGGAGAAAGCTGTGCTCAATGGTGTCACATAGTGTAATAATAGGGAATAAGAATGATCCTACAATAAAGTCAATATTATTCCTGTAATGATTGTTAGATCAACCAGCGGATGAGACACAGATCTTGTAATTTATGGTATCTTTGTCTTTTCTACATTATTTGAAGGTCTGGTGAAAACTACTAGTCCCTATGACAACAAATCTAATGTATGGATGATCAGGTATTATATCGGTTAAGTTAACTTGTGAAGCCTATTCACTGACTGATTCTAACCCAGAATGTCATTGAATTTGAACTTTTACGTATAAAACTGTTTTACATTTTCTTGCAGGATAAACAACTGTTAAACAGCACAGGTGGACCCAATTTGTAACAAGATAGCTGTGATTTAAGGCATTTTTTAGTCAGTTCATATTAGATATCAAGATATATAATACAATATATAGACTTTGCAGAAAATAGTTGGTGAAGAGTTTACCTAGCACTGTCGCTCATTTCCTGCACTGCATCTGCACTTCTTTTCCACTTCCGAACGTGGTGGGTTTAGTACCAGAACTGGAGGCACGGTGAAAATATATATATATATATCTTTATGACAATTATGTTGGTTTTGTTCTAATCGATTTGACATTTAGAGGTTATCAATTGTCTCATTTCCTGTGAATATTTATTTTTTATTGACCATAGCTACTTAAATAAGCTATACCGATTTTTTTAAAATAAGTTCATAAAAATGCTTATTACTACAAACAAGTTGTATTATAATCCGTGGTTTAATTGAAAACTTGAGCTCATTTATTCAGCTTTTGTATGAATTCAGGCCGTAAAAAGTGCTGAGTAGAGACTTGGTGTGACGCTTGTTCTCCTCCACTCACAGAACGAGTAGTGGTGCTGCTACAAACAGGCTGCATGCTCTAACATTTACAGCGCTGGTAAATACAGTAGCATTTTAGCAAAATTGGCTATAACTCCTCTTGCTATAACTGCATACACAAAAAAACAGTCCAAACGATACAACAGTGAGGAAGAGAAGAGGGAACTAAAGCGAAAAACTGATCAAAGAAGATATCAAGCCCGGGTGAACATAGCAAGCTTACATTGTATCCTCTTCTTGGAGCGCAACAGCTTACAAGAAGTTGGGATGATTCTAAAGTTTGCCTACGTATCAGATTGCAAATAAACTCGATGGCTTCGTGGGATGACAGCATAGGGGAAATAGCAGACATCCGTGGGAGTCAGTGGAGAAAGTCTTGTGGTGGGCTCGAAACCACAGCTTTCAGGCTCAAAGTGCTTTACCAACTGTCGCCCTACTTAGACAAGCACATACTATCTGATGCCTGCTCAGTCTTGGGTCAAATATAGATTTTGGTTCTATTCACTGATCAAACAACTGACGTCTGCAGTGATACTTGACGTCTGCAGTGATACTTGACGTCTGCAGTGATACTTGACGTCTGCAGTGAAGGCTGACGTCAGTTGCCCTGCCGCCCAGTGAGCGTGAACGGCCCAGTCTCGTTCATGCCCCCTAGCGAAGAAAGGAACGAATAGCAGAGAGTATTTTCATCGATTGTCAGGTTTGCGATTAGTTATAGCATTTAGGTAGATTTTTATTAGCATAGCTGTTTGTATTATTGATAATTGTGTTGTGTTAATAGCGTTGTTGTCGAATATTGTAGTTTTAGTCACTATTGCTTTTATTCTAGACCCGCCCAACATTCACCCCCCCGCCTGTCCCCTTTAATCCTCCAGGCTACGCCCATTTGGAGGAAGATTTGAACTAGGGTTGGGCGATATGGGCCTCAGCATGTATCACGGTTTTTGTTGGTATGTATCACGATATGACGATATAATTTTAACAAAGCCTCATATAAAAGCTATAAAAACTTAGCACTGATAATTTTAAACACACTTGCCTCAAAGTGCATTTACTGATTTATTGGCAGCAAAATGTGTAATACAGCTATTGTATATAAAACAGATTAACAAAACTGAATTGTAGAGAATTCTGTTTTGTACATACTGAAAATTGCAGGCAACATGTAATAAAGGTGAACATTTGTAATTTGTAAAATATATAAAAGTTTGTCCTTTGTAATATAAAAAGTGTAGCATTATCAAATAATTATTTGATCACTTTGGCTTAGGTTTCCTAATCCCAATATAGTCAAAATGATCAAATACTGTATATATTTTTTGTATCCTTTTGCGTTTCTATAATTATGTAATTATAACTTATTTGTAATTATATTGCAATGTAGACATACACATGCATTGAAGTAAAATGAATGACAGTAAACAGTAAATAAAGCTTACCAATGGCACTATGAGAGAGAGAGAGAGCGAGTGTCCGAAGCAAGCCACTCGAGTCCAGTTGTTTAGGGCAGCTGCTTTCACAACATTAGATCCACTGTCGATAGTTACACACAATTGCTTCTTTTTATCTAGTTCCCAAACTACTCCCATATGTTTGAGGTAGCTCCGCGTTTTGGCACAATGTCTTCTACAATCTGCATGTCTTCACCATGGTCTTCACCGCCGCCCTCAGCCATGTTTGCTCTCTGCTCTGTTGTTGTTGTCCCTGCACGCCGCTCTGCTACACGTGCCGCGCAGATGCGTCATCAAAGTGCGCCGCACACAAACGTGTCTTCCGCTCGCTGTTTTCAGTGTTAAATGATCGTTTTCACCGGTATAAGGCATTTTCTTATCATTTAATTTACTTATACCGGTATACCGGTACAAAAAAAATATCGCCCAACCATAATTTGAACAGGAAATTTGAGTGACGTAAGCCTCGAGGAGCAGGGGTGAGAAGTTCTTTAACTAATCTTGTAAATGAACACAGGTGGGAGATTTGGAATGTCTCAGCAAATTTGACAATGTTCAGTTCCGTAAATTCACTTGTGATAAAGTCTGACAGCTTGGCATGCATCCCTTCTTTCTCTGGCCCTGTCTCAGATCCAGTGTCCAGATGGCTGAGCTCTGAATGGCTACCACAGGTGCTGAACCTGCCTCTCCCACTGAGACTTGGGCTCAGGGCCAAACACAAGAATGAATCCAGTTCAGATGTGTCCGCCCCGTGGGTCTTCTCTGACCAGTGACCTCTGTAAACTTCAGAACAGCTTCAGTAGACCTTTTCTTTGATGCTTCAGAGCTTTTTTAGTGTTATCTGTACAGTGAGAAGCAAATTGTCTGAAAGTATCTTGACGTTTTTTCTGTTCCACTGCAGACAATCTGAACAAATGCATGTATTGATTGCACAGTCCTTGAATACATTCCCGTTCTTTTCATAAAGATTTTTTGATGGATTGATTTCTATGTGATGTTATTGCTTGCCTTGGCCTTGTCATTGTGCATGTGTGGGAAGTGAATAATGGACTTAATCAAAGGAAATAGTGCAGTATGTGCAGTTGTGATGTGGTATTTGTCAATCTGAGTGTATACCATCTGTGTCAAATGATTATTACAGTATGTGTATTATGTCACCAGCAACCACATTTCACCTACGATTATAAAGAAAGTAAGACTAGCTCTATGTGTCTGAATAGAAGAAAACCCTAGGTTTATATAGGACCATTTTGAAGACTTTGATTTAACCAACATTTGATAATTAACTGAAAACAATCATTTTATGAGCAGCTTTCAAATTTGCCTCTATCCACGGTGTGTTTCAAGGAAAACTAGTCGAGTGCCAATCAATGTAGCGGATCATATTATCAGGGAAAACTGATCTATCAAATAATTAGCTGAATTTATAGTTACACCCTTAACAAAATCAAATATCTTGTACTGGGTAAAAGGAGATCGTATGCATCCCAAATGGGACAGAAAAAGAGCCTCTGGTTTTTATGATCAAACGTTCACGTAACCAAACAGCAAGAAATGCCCTGAGTACGTGATCATATTTTATTTATTATTTTGTAATTTTGTCTTTCAGAGAGCTTGCCTACCCCTTACCTTGACTGTTAAAACACATTCAAATAAAACAAATGAATATTTTTCTCTGCCAGGGACCAAATCCCTGGATTGTAGTGATTCAAAGAACATCTTGAAGAGATATCTTGAATAGGTCTCTCACTCCATATCTGTGTGTGGAGTGAGAGACAAATGCCCACAAACAGCTTTGTGACTCTGGTCTGTAAAAGGCGGTACAGTATATAAATAAAGATTACTTACTTACTTACTTAAAGTAGTACTATAATTTAATATTCTGCTATCCAGAATATATAACTACATTATGTGTTTATTATATTTCGGGTGTTCATTTTGACATGTTCAGATGAATTATGTAAAAAAATCGGCTTTGAAGTGGCACCTTTTAACAAACGCTAGGGGGAGCCAAAATGGCGGCGATGATGTAGGTGAAGGACATCTCACAGCAGAGGACAGCAGTCTTAAGCCTGGTTCACACGAGACGATTTTAAAATTGTCGGCCGATTTTTCTCCGTGTTAGACCCCACACGGGGAGATTAAAAATCCTGTGTCTAACCACTTTGGTCGTGCAGTGTGTGGTGCGTAGCCACACGGCAAGATCACGCAAGCCACAAACATCACACACGAACCGACACGCCCCCCCGAGCATTCCCAGGTCAGACGGAAATCTCACAAAATCTCTCGAGATCAAGCGTGACTTCAGAGTAAACAGTCATGGCGGACGAAGAGAATGCAGTGGCGATAGTGTGCAGTTTGTTGTTAACAGAGAAGACACGTAATCCAAAGAAAAGGCAATGGTCAAAGCCATGCTGCTGTGTTTTGGTTTTTTTCCGGTGTTTCCTCACCGGCTTGTCACCTCGTCTTCTTATTGGCTACACGCCGTAGTCATGGCAACGCGCCCGCTTGTCCTCGGAGGACACCACACGACAAGAAATCGGGCCAAAACAATCCAACATGTTGGATATCCCCGATTTGAGATCGGGAGCAGTCCCGATGTCCTTCCGAGCGACGAGTGCAGTCTTAACACACCACACACGGCAGGATAATCTGTAAGATTTTGTTACGGAAATCGGAGCGTTTCTTAAGATTGTCGTAAGTGGTAAATCGGGTCTAAATCGGCCTAAATATCCTGCCGTGTGAACCAGGCTTAAGCTGGAAACTGTAGGAGTTTTCACTGTCATCTGAACAAGGTATAAACATATTTTCATCCGTTTTGTACATAATAGTGTGCAACTCTTTTAACCTTTTAGCCTTATTTGTGAGATTCAAGCTAATTAGTGTTGGGCAAGTTAGCTAACTCTACTTGATATCATAAAACATGCTTACAAGGCTAATATTCGTTTTTACATTATGCCAGTCTCACTATGGTTGCCTTAGATTTATTTACCACAATGTACATTGTAATATTCAAAAATGCTAATCAAAATAACTTGAATTAAATAAATATTTTACTTTTATGAACAAAAAGCGGCAGAAGTTGAAAACATAGACTACATGTGATGCAATCATTGATAAAAGTGCTAATTAAACCGTTAACAGGTGTTAGCATTTATGGTTTTACAATGTACATTGTGGTAAATAAATCTAAGGCAACCAAAGTGAGACTGGCATAATGTAAAAACGAATATTAGCCTTGTAAGCATTTTTTATGATATCAAGTAGAGTTAGTTAACTTGCCCAACACTAATTAGCTTGAATCTCACAAATAAGGCTAAAAGGTTAAAGATGTTGTGCAAGGTTCATTTCTATTAAATTGATACCACTTTATAACTGCGTTCACCAATAATATATATCATAATCTATAATACTGACGAAGAATCATTGAAAAATATTATGAAATAAGCGCGTAGTGGCGATTTAGATTTCATACCCGCAGAACATCGCGAAACAGGACATGTGACGTCACTGAGGTAGAAACGGAAAACAATGGCGGATTGCGCAGACAGTGGAAGCGACTCGGATAGGGACAGCAACAGTTCTTCGTCAAGCGAGCGTGTGTCAACAGATGACACCCAGGATACAATTGAAGAATTCCTGCACCTGACCCCACACATGTTCGAGCCAGATGCGCTGTCAGAAGATGAGGACGGGCAAGAATTGAACGGTGACAGTACTGACGATAGGACTTGGCGAACGGTGGATGTCGACAGGCTGTCGGAATGGTTTGTTATTCCATTAACACTTAGATCCACTGTACCACCCCCTCCTCTCCCTTCTGTTGCCTTTTGACACCCCAATACTGCACTCTAGAGGTGTCAAATAATCATTACACCTAATCTGGCACCTAAACGGCTGATTTCTATATCAAAAGGTCCACCAGAGGTCAATATAGCACCCTGAGTGAAAAAGTCGTCTAAGACGTCTTTGGGAATGAGTGTTACTAAAAAATAGAACGTCTTTGGGATTCAATGAGTTAAATGAATTACATTTCTAACGTTCAACACACATCTTTATAAATGAAAGAGTCACTGGATTTGTTTTGCACTGGTAAAGGCAATTCAATAGTCGTCACTAGGACACATTCACACCCAAAACAACAAGTGACGATCAATTTCAATTCAATAATAATCATTCATGACAACAACGACAATACAATTTGTGTACTCGTACATACAACTCACGTTATTATTGAAGACTGAAACTAGTTTGCTGTTAAATCAATTTTATTTTTAAGGTGTCGCTGTAAACACTGTCAGCCCTTGGCGACTGCTCGTGAATGCCTGTGCTGCCATGAGGTACCTGAAGTGGTGGCAAAAATGGACGAGGTGACTGGAGAAAAACCTGATTGCATCACAGACCACCCTGGAATGCACGCTGTCTGTTTGGATCCATGGGGTTTACAGTGTGCATGGTCTGGATACAAGCAGCAGTACAGAGGAGCAGCATTTGAGGGTCCAGAAGATGCAAAGTATCGCCATATAGCCTACAGACAGTTTGTGCGCTGGTGTTGGGCTTATCTTGGCAAGGATTATCGTGTGGTCATCCCATCATGTGTGGTATGCTGCATACGGTCTCATTTCCCTACTCCTGGACTTGAGGATGAATCTGTATTTGTTGGCCATAAGTACCCTAAATTAAAAAAATGATTCCATTACCTTTCCACTTGTTGTGAATATTGTATACAATATACCGTGACTTTTGTGAAACTGCTAAAATATATGAATATTTCAACAGTGGCCTTTAAAGCATTTTTTTAACTGCTTACTTAGTTAATTAGAACCTTGAAAAGTATACATTGACTGCATCTTTTTTGTCTGGCTTGTCGAATGACGAGCAGAGTGGTGGTGGTTCATCTGTTGTGTCATGGTTCCTTGAACCTGGCAACTTCTCAATTCCCTTCAGGAGCTGTTCGAAGCAATTGTCTGCATACTCTGAAATTGAAAACTACTTCAGACTGCTGAATCTCAATGAAATTGTCAAAAAGACATGCAGAAGCCGTGCATAGTAAGGCGGTATCAGAAAACCAAAGCCCAGTACAGTTGTGGAGTAGACAAAAAGTTAACATTGTGCTAGCTAGGAGAGTGGAAATTGAAAGAAAAAGGTTATATTTGAAAGTGTTAGTATTCAATGAAAATGTCACATGAATTTTTCTTTCAAGTGCCAGTGTGACATTTCCATAACTTTGAAAAGCAAATAGTCTACAATATTCAACAAAAGTATACTTCTCCTCAATGTATGTCTCTGTATATAAAAATTAGAATTACATTATTAGGTTTGAAACATTGCAAATTGATTGACTGATATTGAAAATTGGAAAAATGATTTTACCGTAAGTTGCTCTGACTAACACTTTTTTCAAAGTGTATCCACCCTTTTTGGCCTTTGGGAATACAATGTTATATTGCTCATCTCCTGTCCTGGTCACCGCTTGTGGGCGTCCGCTCGCATTCTCGTTGTAATGCATTGCAGCAAGGAGGATCCTGTAGAGAAAGAATTTTAGGTGCAATTTTAATGTATCAGCATATCAATGTAAATACAAATCTGCTCATGCTACACGTACCTACTGCGCATACCCAAATAAGAGAACTTGTACATTTTAGGAGCAAAGTGATTCACTAGGCTGTGATAACATTCGACTCCACTTGTCTGGCCATAAGAGGACATTTTGACAATGTCTTTCAGCAGATAAGTGGCAGTCAAAATCTTCACCAGCTCTCCATAGCAGTCAGTACCTGAAAATTCAGGCACATAATCCAGTCAACTGTTTACATACAGTTATCAATCTTACCTGGTTTGAACCATCTCTTATTGAGACGACCATGATCAATGCAGTTGTCATGTCTGTTGATGAGATGATCCATTGTTGACATCCATTTGTTTCTGATGGTTTCCTCATCACCAGGTTCTGATGACATGACACACCAATAAAGATGGTATGTCAACCCTTTTATCCACTCCTTCACCATCTCGTATCCTTTTCTCTTGGAGAGACTTTCCAATTTCTTGCTCAGACCTAACAAAATATTGAATTAATTACTTCTATTAGGACCTACATTAAGTCAACAGAACTAAGAATATTTGTTTTTTGTAAAGACTGAGTAAGTTTTGCTTAGTTGTATTTTACCTTTGACAACATGCCAACAGTCGTAAAAATGTGGAACTTTCCAAGATTCACGGATCCATTTTGCCACTTGTCGATGCCTGTCTGTTACGAGGGCTTTGATGGATAATCCTTCCACATCGTTCCGGCATCGTTTAAGCCCCTCAAGCTCCATATGGTAGCTTCCATTGGTCTCGTTACTCTAGCAATGAAAAATGACTTGTTCAAGATTATTAGGTACTATTAGATAATATTGAGAATTTGTTGACTATATAACTACCTGGATAAGCTGAACGGACAAAAGTTTATTTGAACCTAGGTCCATTAAGCTGTAACTCCCAAACTTGGCAGAGTGACCCATTGAGTCACAACGGGCATCTCCACCAAGCAGTAGCTCCTTTCCTGCAATATCTCCAAGCAGCTTTGCCTGTGCTCTGTTCCAGACATCATGCAGAACTCCATGGAGATACTGCGACTGGTGATGAAAGTAGGTCCGGATTGAAATACACTTGATATTAAGGAAACTGAGAGGAAAAAGGAGTAAATTATTAGGACAATATTGTAGTACACACTCAAAAAAAAATCTGATCTGTCAATAAAGAAATATCTAATAAAATGTCATCAACACAAGCAAGTCTGTTTTCATTGATTTAAAAAAAAAAAAACCTTGCTTGTGTTGATGAAGTGTTATTAGTGGTCTATCAATCTTTCATACCATACCTGAAAAGACGTAATGTTTTTGTAGGCATTGACCCAGTGAATAAAATTGATGCACTGAGTAGAATGTTTAGGATAGGGAGTTGCCTAACACACGGTTGGTTTCTCCACTCTGCCTTCTCTCCACACTTTTCACATACAGTCTTAACTGTCAGAAGAGTGCCAATTGACTGAAGAAATAAACATCAATGCAGTAATGAAAGTATTTTCAATGTATGGAGAAATTCTGTTAACTGCTTGAATAAATTTACGTTCTTGAAACAACGATTTCTTCCACTACAGGATGTACAAATGGACAATAGGAGGAGAAGGGAGGACTCAAACACAATGTACTTCCTCCTTTTATTGAAGGGTTCATCATCATCTGACCTTAATAAAAGAAAGAAAAATAATGTGTTAAACATAATTTAGGAATCACTATCTGGCCTTGAATTTATAATAATTTATACTTGCTTCATTTCATCAAATGGACATGATCCTTCGTCACAAACACCTTCATCTTCAAGGATATAGTCTTCATCGTCATCAATATCTTCATCACTACTGTCATCGATTTCCATTGATTCCTCATCACTAAAGTCTTCAGATGAAGATGGTTCTTTCGTCCTCCTTTTCTTCTCCGTTTGATGACACTGTGTTGCCACAGACCTGAAATGATGTTTTTTCTGGCAGGTGTCACATTTTGGGATCCACTTCTTTGTTTGTACTTCTATTAAGAAAAAATAATAAACTTAATAAGAGGAACCAAGAAATTGAAAGCAAAATCTGAAAAATGTGTGAAAACACATGACTGTTTGAAGAGAATGACAGCATTTTATCATACATGTACAATGTACCTATCTACAATTCACTCGCTAATCAAGATCTTGGAATAGATGGGCCACATTGGAATCAATCCTCCCCTCATCTTGATTGAACTATTAATCTGCAGACTATGATATGCCAAAATATCTCCACATACTTTTGTTGACAGAAGTTGTTGCCTGTAGAGGATCTATACCAGAAATATCCAAATCATCCCTGGCTTTGGCTTCGCTGGCATCAAACTCGACAAATGCTTCCTGAACCAGACGTCTCCTTTCCCTTTTCCGGTATGCAGATCTTGGCTCTGGTGTAGCCCTACTTGTGGATGGTAGAGGTGTGGGAGCATCATCACTGCGAGCTACTGGTGTATCAGCAGAATCAGGGGGCGAACAGTGTATGGTTGGAACAGCCATTGAGGTTAACATAAGTCTGTTAAGAATAAAAATGAAAAATTAAAATGTATCATTCAATCAAGGTGAAATTATATGGTGTGGACATTGTCCCTCACTGACTGGGACAGTTATTCTAAATTCATCGTTATAAAACTATAATAAAGAAACCTTTTATTGGATTGTATTTGAATTGAACTTTCCTCCTCGAACGTAAGATCTTTCAACGAAGAAATTAACTTTACCAACATACAACATGAGACAACAATTATTTAACTAAAGTAAAAACAGTATACACTTACTTTTTTGCATAGCCCTCCTGATACTGACGCCAATTCACAAAACAATCTTCCGTGAAGTGCTTGTGGCAAACGAAACTCCACTTCGTCGGCTTGTCAAAATTGGCCCGCTTCATTCTTATGAACGCAGTCCACATTCTCGCTCTTGCCTTTTCCTTCGGCCATTCATACAGCTTGCTAAACTCTTGCGAGCAATGCATCGCTGCACAGCGGCGTGGCATGGTAAGAGACGGAAAAAAGACGCTATCGTGTATACCGTGTACAGTGTTTTGACTGAGACATGGTACTTCCGGGTCTGGCATTCTACCTTTATGACGTCACTGGGAAAAGCCGGGCAGTGCCCGCATTCCGTTGCTATGGCCGTTGCTACGGCTCTATTTCGGGTTTGGGAAGTCGGATGAAAAAAATGTAAACGACAGATTAATCCTAGCCTCTAGACTTGTTTCTATGTGGAAATAAACCCACTAGAAATGAACCTTGCACAACATCTTTAAAAGAGTTGCACACTATTATGTACAAAACTGATGAAAATATGTTTATACCTTGTTCAGATGACAGTGAAACCTCCTACAGATTCCAGCCCAGACTGCTGCTGCTGTGAGAGGTCATTACCCTACGTCATCGCCGCCATTTTGGCGCCCCCTAGCGTTTCTATGCGGAAGTGAAAAGGTGCCACTTCAAAGCCGTTTTTTAAACATAATTCATCTGAACATGTCAAAATGAACACCCGAAATATTATAAACACATATTGTAGTAATATATTCTGGATAGCAGCATATTAAATTCTAGTACTACTTTAAATACAAATGTGCAATTAATTTGTGATTAATCAATAGTTAACTATGGCATTCATTAGATCAATTGTGATTAAATTCTATTCATCGCATTAGCTACACACTTGGCCTTATCGCTCCGTACAGCTCTAAAGTGCCTCTAATGAGTATTTACAAAAGAGAGGGAGCGGTCCCTGGTAACGTGAACTCTATGACAGTGTAGAGACTCTAATGAGCTTGTTTTTCTGTTTGATTGCACTCTGTTGTCTTGAATAGCCATATGCTTCTGGGACTGATTACGCAAGATAACGGCCATAAAAAAAATGACAGCAAATGACGGAATGGGGTTTACTCAGGGCTGTGTATTGGTGAAATGAAAAGTGTGAAATAGTGTAGTGTAATAGTGTTGATTTTGATTAATACAGACCTACAGAAAGGAGATGCTACTCCTTTTACTCTGTGTGCCAAATAAGTTTACTCAGATGAAGAGGAGTGTCCAAAGTGATACTCTTATTGAAACTATAACTGTGAACTAATTACAGATAAAAAAAACAAAAACATTTGTG
This sequence comes from Knipowitschia caucasica, assembly GCA_964034765.1. Classification (NCBI taxonomy): domain Eukaryota; kingdom Metazoa; phylum Chordata; class Actinopteri; order Gobiiformes; family Gobiidae; genus Knipowitschia; species Knipowitschia caucasica. The sequence continues at coordinate 23,274,440 of OZ035836.1, read as the reverse complement.
ATAGTTGCAGCTTCTGTTCTAAATATCTTTATACGGCATACACCTTTGATTTAATTCAATTATTTTAAACAAACCCTTGCTTTAATGTAAGACTAATTTAAAGTAAATACAAAATTAACCACCTGGGTTACATTACCTCTATTACATTCACTCTATTTTGATGTACGCCTAAGAGGTCGCTACGGTTGCTAGGTGACAATTACGTTGCCGTAGAGATAACCCTCAAAAGGAAATGGATAGTACGGATTGGGGAGACATATAGGGTGACACATCCAGCCCTTCACCATCATTGCCATGGTAATACTCCACTCCAGCACAGGCTTTTGAAATCACTCCTGCTATTACTCCCCGCAGAGACCAGATTAGATCATGTCACAGTCTACCCCCATGTAATTAGCCCGGCTCTCTGACTCCCTGCCGCTGGCAAAAAGAATGTATTTATAGATTTTAGTAGATCCGACAATAAGCACTCAGTCAAATTATTTCATTAGCCAAAAACAGTTTCAGATTCATCAAATATGCAGTATATCTGATGTGTAATGGAGTGTCGAGGACTAAAATAACTGCAATATTGGATAGTTTTCATTTTCTATATAGTACTTAAACAAACATTGATGTGTTTTTGTTGTTGTAAGTGTTACATTACGACAGGGGTGGCCAACCAGTCAGAGACTAACTGCTAATTTACACATCACGCGTTACAGCACGTACGCGTTATACGCGCAGCAGACGCGCGTAACTTTTTTCCATGTTAACCTATGATGATATTTACACTTCTAGCGTTATACGCGCGTATGACGGACGTATGACGCGAGGCTGCGCTCTAATTTAGGATGGATTTCTAATTTTGTGCGCGCACCAACGCGTCTCCCATTGAAATCTCATGTAAAACATGATTTTTCTAGCGGTCCTTGGCTCTAGATCGCAGTATACGCACACACAGCACTTGTATCTAAACATCAGCAGGAGGAGCAGCAGGTTTTACAGTGATTCTGGACATCGTTTTTTTTCTTTCATAAAGTCTTGCGTCTGGCCAAACCAGCGCACAGAGACCATGGAGACAAACACATGCATGTGATTTGTGTTGCTCTACATCAGTCCTCTGGCCCGTACTGTCCTCTACACTGCTCCATAGACTACACAGGGAGAGCATCAGAAGACGCGGACCTGCGCGCACGGCCTGTGTAGATACTCCAAAAAAATGTTACGCGCAGAGAGCGCGCAGTAAACGCGTACGCGCTGTTTACGCCTACTGTGTAAATTCCCCGTAAGAGCCAATTTTTTTTACTGTGTTACAGCAAAGAGCCACATCATACAAATGTGCACTACATAAACATCACCCCAACCCTTACACACGCACGCACACGCGCACGTACGCACACGAGCAGACACGCGCACACACATGCAACCTGTCTGAGCAGAGAGAGGTGTGCTCTGCTCAGACAGATTTATTGTAAATGTCATCAACATGATTGTAACGGCCCGGCTCGTGAGACCATAACATGAGAGGGAGGACACGACAAACTGAGAAATTTAAACCCTCTGTGGGGCATTTATTTAAACAAGGTCAGTGTAACAGGGAATTTACACAGTAGGCGTAAACAGCGCGTACGCGTTTACTGCGCGCTCTCTGCGCGTAACATTTTTTTGGAGTATCTACACAGGCCGTGCGCGCAGGTCCGCGTCTTCTGATGCTCTCCCTGTGTAGTCTATGGAGCAGTGTAGAGGACAGTTCGGGTCAGAGGACTGATGTAGAGCAACACAAATCACATGCATGTGTTTGTCTTCATGGTCTCTGTGCGCTGGTTTGGCCAGACACGAGACTTTATGAAAGAAAAAAACCGATGTCCAGAATCACTGTAAAACCTGCTGCTCCTCCTGCTGATGTTTAGACACAAGTGATGTGTGTGTGTAGATGCGATCTAGAGCCAAGGACCGCTAGAAAAATCATGTTTTACATGAGATTTCAATGGGAGACGCGTTGGTGCGCGCACAAAATTAGAAATCCATCCTAAATTAGAGTGCAGCTTCGCGTCATACGTCCGTCATACGCGCGTATAACGCTAGAAGTGTAAATATCATCATAGGTTAACATGGAAAAAAGTTACGCGCGTCTGCTGCGCGTATAACACGTATTTGCTGTAACGCGTGATGTGTAAATTAGCAGTAAGTGAATGGTATGCTGTGGGGTGCAAGGTTTTGTATATGAAAGTCAGTAGGACAACCGTTGTAGTGCAAATGCTGTGTTGTAGTGCGTGTAAATGAAAAAACAAACTGGCGTGGCGGCTGGTCCAACAGGGCCCAGAATGGTAGCGGCAGTCCGGGCACGCCGGCAGGTGCCCAGAAGCCAGGTGAGAGAGAAAGAGTGAGGGGAAGCCGCTTTTTGAAGCATCCGGGAGGTCACATGACTTCCCAGCTGCCTCCCATCATCTCAGAATGTCATACGAACACTGCCACCACAGGCCCAGCAGAGGGGGCCGTCACAATGATAATGACAGAAATTGACTCGTACAGTACTAAAGGGCTGGACTCGACTCTCCCTGGTTTGCGGGCGCTTCTACCGCTCGCTTCAACCGCTCCCCGGTACTTTTTATCAATCAATCAATCAATCAATCTTTATTTATAGGGCGCTTTTCCTGCACAGGGCAACACAAAGCGCCTCACAGTCCACACCACACAATGCACAAATCATCACCATTAAAATACAATTAAAAACACATATGTAATTAAAAAGCATTAAAATCACATAAGTAATTTAAAAACATAAGAATCACACAAGTAATTAAAAACAATAAAATAGTTAAAAACACAAAAAGTTACAACAATAAATAACAAGGTGTGTTAAAACGATAAAATTCTCTTGTTGTATGCACAGGAAAAAAGAAAAGTCTTTAACATGGATTTGAACATTGACAGAGAGGCAGCCAGTCTCACATCCTCAGGAAGACTGTTCCAGACTTTAGCAATGGTTTGGCCCTGGTTCTAACCGGGCGAGTCGATACCAGAACAATTTCACGTCAGCGAACATCAATTATGATTCCGAAATGAATGCTTTCAATCTCTAACCAAGAAAAAAAATCAAGTTTCAACCCAGTGTTCAGCAGAAACACAACTGTCTTTATCGAACCATGATTCACTCTCTGACTGCGTTTAATAAAAGATATAGATTTGACACATAACACCAACACCACTTTAGCTGATTTAGAACCACAGACACATGTTCAGTATAAGACCAGATACTTTTGCATTTGATTGAAGACAGATACTCACCAGGCAGAGTTGGCTTATCTCCTGGTGTAACGCTAGCTGGTGTTAGCTGGTTTTAGCATGTTAGCTGGTGTTAGCCGATGTCCGTAAATCGCTGCAATCTTTCATTTCACGGTTGTCACTTTTAAGCTTTTTAACTTTTCTCTGCATTGTCATGTTTGTGGGAATCATTCTGCTCCGTCCTTAGTGCTAGCTCCACAAACACCTTCTGGTTTCTGGTGGAACCATCGAGCTCACGCTGGTGTCCTCTCCTCAAACTGAGGAAGGTGTTGCCCTCATCCAGCGACCAAGGAATTGTTTTCCGTACGGACGTCATGGGTCGAGGCAACGTGTTGTTTGCTATGATATTTGCAACAGCTGAGGCAGCAGCTGCAGAGTGATTGACAGCGCATCTGACCAATCAGAATTGACGTTCGCCGACGTCAGATTGTTTTGGTGGCCTGGCTAGTGGAGTGAAGTCGGCCTTTACTATGGGTCAGAACTACATAGAGAATGAATGGCAGCGCCACCACCGAGGCGTTTTTGACGCTTGTCGTGTGAAAGCCCGAGAGCCGCACGGAACCAGCCAAAGAGCCGCATGCGGCTCACGAGCCGCGGGTTGGCCACCCCTGCATTACGACATGAGCAAGAAAACCTGTTGCTTATATTTAAGTGCTGTCTATGCGTGGACAAAATTCACTTTATTTTAAAATGTTGCCTGTGCAGAAAATCGTACTGGTTGTAGTTGTGCCAAGGGGAGGATTTATATTATATAAATTATCAGGCTCATAAATGCTAAATAAAGAAGTTAATTTCACTGTTATAAAATTTGGTGAGATCACTTAACCTGTAAGTAAAGTTTTGTTTATTTTACCATCACCTCTCACTAGCAATTAGAGAGTTAAGCACAAGTAAGTTACATTGCATAATCAGCCAATTAACTGTAATTTTTATAGACATTTGCACGCTTCTGTAACCATATTGTCAAACTCAAAATGCAGTCATAATGAGTTGTAGTTCTTTTGAAATGGTCTTTGGGGAAAAGGGCCTTGTTCTCACTGTCACATCTTCAGCAGTCATTTACCCCTGATCCCAAAAGAACCAGGCAGATACAATGACATAAATGCACTCATCTTTTATCTAATACTAATAAAATGTGTTTAGTCTTTTGATTTCCAGAGACAACAGAATGTGCACTAATCCAAAGCGCTATAGACAAAACAATTGCAATATAGAGACACATACACACTCATATCAATTATTTCATTTGTAAAGATATAGAGCCTATATGTTTCTAATTTGTTAAAGTGTTAAATATCAGATTGTGGAACATCCCAATCATCTCCATGACAACAACAGGTAGCGGATCTTTCTAGAACCGTGGTACATTGTGTGCTTTGGATTGTTGTTTGGTGTTCACCTCATTTGTCAAAATATTCTGAGAAGATTAGAAAGATCTTTTTGGACAGGTTTTCTATATAACGCACTTTGATGAGAATTACTTTACATTGAGCATCAAGGCTGCAGAGTAAAATGTTTGTATCAGTTTCATAAGGTGGTGTGCCATGTGATTGTTTTCAACATTGTTTTTCACAAGTGTCTAGACCCACTGCAGCCCTCATCTCTCTTGAACTTTAGAAGTAAATTTTGAATGAATGAATGAATGAATATTAATATCTCAGCTAGGGCTGGGCGATATGGCTGAAAACGATATCACGATATAAGTCATTCATATCGGTCGATAACGATATATATTGAGGTTTTTTTTTTAACCTAAATAAATATATTTGTCGTGTGGGCTAACCAACCTTAGCAGCCTTGTTTACAGTCACAGGGCGATGAGGCTGGAGGAATATGTTCACACTGTGTCCCTCGTTGTTAGTCCTGGTTTAATCCTGTTTTTTTATTCCTGGTTTAGCTGTTTGAGGTTCTTGTGTCCCCGTGGCCGCTCCGTGTGGCTCTGTGTCGCACATGCTTCCCGAGGAAAAAGTTAATCTCTTGCTTTCGCCGAATACATCGTGTCTGTCCACTGCCTCTGCCGCCGCACATGTTATTCCGCGCACGTACGTGCATAACCATTGACACGGCATTGAAACACAAGCTATAGATCCATGGACGCTACGCATGGTGCGGTTGTTGGTGTTTTTGCATTTCCCACAAAGTTTTGCGGTTCCTGCTCGGCTGTTATTGGTCGAGAAGCCTCTGCCTACATCCCCCACAATGCCATGCGCTTATGAGTCGGCTTTACTTCCGGTGTTTTCTTCCTGTTTTTCCTGACGGAGTTAAGTTAAACTATCGAACATTCTATCGACCCCATTCTCTATTGATATCGAACACATGTCTATTGCGATATATATCGTTATCGTTTTATCGCCCAGCCCTAATCTCAGCCTCAGCTGCTCTCATCATTGTGAATGCAATCGAGCGGCGATCTCTGTACACTTGAGAGAAGCTTTTGGGAAGTAGTGGTCCATGATTTCACTCTGGATCCAAAACTTTGGAATGACACGCACCACATTTGAGGAGTTATGCGGTGGGACCTCTGTGGCACCCGCTGCGCACTGCCCATGAGACCACTGCCCAAGAGTCAGTTCCCATAGATAAGGGCGTTGCCATCCTATCTCCAAACTGCAAAATGCGGAGTACAGGGCAGTGGCTGAGACATTTGGAGTGAGCAAGACCACAGTTCATCAGTACATTTATGTGGTGTGTGAGGCTTTATGCACAAAACTAATGAAACAAATACATTGCTTTGCCAGATGTGAATGAGGCAAAACAAATGCATGCGTAATTACGCAGCGCGGGGCCTGACTGTAGGGGGAGGCTGAGCACAAGTGCCAAATGAACATAAACTATTACATCAGCAGTAATCAATTGTTTTTCAACTGAAGCTGCCATTTTTCACAGTCTTTGATAAAATTTGACTGAGTAGCCGTGTTGTCCTGACACTGTCCCAGAGAAAATCCAGTATTGTGTATGACAAACTACATCATACCATGGTTTGGATAGGAAAACCGCAGCAAAAAATCTGCTCTTGTTGTGTCCCTTCTACACTTGCAGGCTTTATCAACTTGGATACAGGGCTTGGTCCAATTAAGGCTTCCGCGCATTCAAAGCACAGATCTATTACTGTCTTATAGTTAACACCAAACTGCTTCAAACTAATAATCGTGTGAATACCACCTTTTTCTACTGTTTGTATAGGTATTTATTTAGATCGATTTTAATGTAATTTGGATACCATTTTATACTTATGTCATTTTCTTCTCTTCATTTACTACAATTTAGATCATTGGGAATCAGCTGGGCTGTAAAAGCAGTGAAGCAGAAGTACTTCTCATTTGCATAAAAGCTGCTCAGCGAGGCACTCACTACTCTGTAAAATTAGGGAGCGCACAAATTGCTACATGCGTTTCCAATGGCTGACTGGGGAAATATCAGGGTGACAGGCGGGAGCATTTACTGTACATTATAAAAAAGTGAGATTCAGCGTCATGATCAAACAAATGTTTCATATCTTAATTTAAATGACAGCGGCTTTAATGAGACAACTTGTAATTAAACAGGAAGTATTATTATGTATCAGCATGTTGGTGATTGGAGTGTTTATAATCAAAATGAAAAGTACCATTTACAGTGCCTTGATAAAAGTAGATTAATAAATTTTTCCACATTTTGTCATTTTACGTAAACAGATATTTTGTAGCTACCTTGGTTTATCTTTGTTAAAAGGACTCCACTAATCAGACTGACGCTCATGTGCTTTATTCTCTCATCACTTTCAGCACTTTCACAGGAGGCTCATTCTTTTTAATGAAAGACAGCCATTCCACATCCCCCTGTCGGAGCTCTGCATACTTGATAATGATCAGGTTACTTATTTTCGCCACTTTTATGCACTCTTTTGATATTCAGGCTCAGCATGCTGTGAACTCCATGGAGTCACTCTATTGTAGAGACCAGGCAACTTCTATTCACGTTGTTTTTTACTTTTAGTTGGAGAGAAAACACTTGCAAACTGAAGAAACAATCTCCTAATAATAAGAAAAGAGCTGTCTGCACACTCAAATATCCGAGTTTTTGATGTAAATGTCTGAGAACTTTTATTTTATGGGCCCCCCTGCAGAGGCAATAGGCAAAGGCAGTAGGCTTGGGAATTTGGAATTCTACAGTATGAAAATGTATTTGAATGAACTAAAGTGAATGTGAAATTATTTATTGTCAGGAACAAACACACAATCATAGCCATTAACCAAAATGACAAAACTCTAAACAAGTCATCTTTATTTATATATCATTTGGGCATTTTCCCTCTCACTCCATGTAGTGACGTAATATTGTGTGTCACATTCCGTCTTCCTGCTGTGACGTGCATTTTTACACACGTCTTTACCTACAGTAGCAGTGTTGCATGTGTATTCAATTAAATGTAGTGAAGAGGAGTGCACTGACCACTATATTGGAGAAACCAAACAAACTACAGAAACGACTTTACCAACATTGTAGAGAAAACTCTAGTGGGCCACAGTCGGCTGTTCATCTCCACCTCAAGGCCTCCAACCACACGGTGGATGACACAGAGGTTAAAATTCTGGCTCGGGAGAAGAATTGGTTTGAGAGAGGGGTGAAAGAAGTCATTTTTGTGAGGAAACAAAAACCTTCTCTTAACAGAGGAGGAGGGTTAAGATTTGTTTTGCCTCGCATCTATGACGACATCCTAAAAACAACGCCCTAACTTGGGACAAGGTCAGTGACATGCTAATGAGTTAGGAGGGGTGAAACCTGCACTCCACTTGAGCATCCCAGCAGACAATAGGTCTGTGACATGCTAAGGAGTTAGGGTCGTTAGCCTCAGCAGGGTCGTTAGATCTGCTCCCTTCTACATCAGACCTTAGATTGTTTATGAGTTAGTATCAGGATTAGGGTGTGGCTAACCACACCCATAGGTTATAAATCTCCAACGCGCGGTCCGAGAATTCATTCCCTGAAGAAGTCCGCTAGTTTGAGGACGAAACGTCGGGAAAACTTGCTAAGAAGTACAGATGATGGGTGAGAACCCTTCCTTTGCTTTGACTAATCCCTGTACGACTGAGGGCTTACACAAACATACAGTCTATGGTTCATACCAGAGTTGCTTACAAACAATCGGCCCTGATTTTCAGAAATAATATAGACTGGGAGACCGCCCCTGGACTTAAGAAGTTAGTCCGGCCACATGGGAGGAATTTGTCAATCTCTGTGTTTTATGTTGAAAATTGACCAAATAGATTGCATAACAGTGCTCGAAAAGCACCAATTCGAACACTGCTCAAGAGTTATGCAACTTATTTAAATTCTCGTTCCTCGTGTCTTTCCCTCCTCGCGTCTCCCCTTGTCTCCTCCCGTCCTTGTGGACTTTGTGATATTAAACATGTTGACACCAGTCTTTTCATTTTTTGTACAAATTAATATCTGGACTATATCAGTTGTCAGCCTCCTTGACGAGTCATCACTAGTATTGGTATTGGCCCTGCAAAAACAAACAAAAAAATCACTTGTTGACCTATTTACTGTTGTACACAAATGCCCTCCATCTATTCTGTCAGAGCATGAGCTGGGAATGGGAAAGACATGTTGACCTCTAGAGGAGGCTGAATATTTTTAATATTTTTTTTATAATACAGTCATGTCACACTGTGCTTCCACTTTCACAATTCTGCCACTTTGTGTTGGTTGTTCAAAGAAATTATAATAAAATAAATCCAATAGCACAAACAACTTGTAATGTGGTATAAATTGTCAAGGAAGATGCATTTGACTGATCCTTGTCTAATAACGGAAGCTCCTGAAACTGGCTCACTACATTGACCTCTCACCCGCCAAAGACCATGGAGCTCCTCATCCTCACGCTGAAGACCATGGAGCTGTTCATCCTCACCCATCTCCACTCTGTGGTCAGCCCCGCCCTACAGGTTCAGGATCGGAGTTGAGGACACTGTCATCATCGACTACCTCTCGGACCGACCACAATATGTGCGGCTGCGCAGCTGTGAGTCTAAGGTGGTAGTCTGAAGTGGCCTCTCACTGTTTCTCTTCACATCGGACTTCACAACACACACAGCTGTCATCTGCAGAAGTTCTGCGACGACTACACCATCGTGGGTCTGAATGATGACTTTAAATAAACTAAAAAGGCGTTTTATTTCTCAGTTCATACACAAGGAAACTTAAAGTGTGTATTAACAGTACTTATGTTATTATTAGTGCTGTCCAACGATTAAAATATTTAATCGCGATTAATCGCATGAATTTCATAGTTAACTCGCGATTCATCGCAAATTAGTCACACATTTGTATCTATTCTTTATGTCCCTTGAATTATCATTTTAATACTACTAAAAAGTGAATAGGCGTGCTGTGTGCAATTGCTTTTTTTATTGAAAACAATGTGTAGTGTTATATTACATACTAACATTTGATGCAAAATCATCAATAAATGGATGACAAAATAAATAATTGGTAACAAAAAGCCCCTTCAACAAAGGGTGATACAAAATAAAGTTACAAAGTGCAAATCAATGTAAACAAGAACTCTAGTGCAGTTAAACCATGGCTTAAACTTTACTTTGAACTAGCAGTAACACTGTACTGCTCTTCTGTTTATTCACCAGAGGCTTATCAACCCAGCCTCATATTTCTGTGCAAAAAGAACATTAACAGTTACCTAAAAGATATGCCAGCCTACTACTTCTTTTCTTTGAGCCAGTTACTCAAGCAGACAAGCCTGTTGACATTTTCAGACAACAGAGAAGCTCTCTTTTTCTGAACAACATGTCCAGACAGTGAAAACAACCTTTCAGAAGGTACTGATGTGGCAGGTGTTGCCAAGTACTTGCGTGCAAGGCGGGCTATCTCACTGTGTGAAGCTTCAAGTTCCCTTGAACTTGATCATGTAGGATGGGTTGTCCTCAGTGACCTCCATCACTCGGGACAGATGACACAATGCTGGCAGCACCACTGAGCAAGAAACATACTTCTCTCCACCCAGAAGTTCAGATATATACCTGCAATAATATTAAGAAGCTCTTTAGTGTTTCACTCACATATCACTCACTCGATTATTAAAGAAACAAATAAACAAGAAATTACCTGCACTGCTCCAACGCAGCCTCAAGCTTCTTCATTTTCTCCAGTTCAGTTGCTGTTGGTATGGTGACGTTGGTTGTGTGTAGTGCCAGTGCATCTCTCAGGGGTTCAGCATTCCGCTGGACACGCTTGATCATTTCTAGGGTACTATTCCATCTTGTTGACACGTCCTGTGTGAGTGACTCGGTCTTCTGATGGTGTGCGGTTTGTTGCTGCTCGAGCTCCACGGCATTTGCTGGGCTATGCTTGAAGTGCCCAACAACTTTTCTGCATTTTGCCAATGCGTTGTCAAATGGGCTGTTATGTAGAGAAACCGTGACTGCTCGGTGCACAATGTGTGCGATGCACGGCATGTGTTCAAAAGGGAGCTGTCTGGCCGCAGCAATCATGTTGCGTGCACTATCCGTGGTCAGTGAGACAACTTTGTGTTCGATATTCCACTCTCTGGCTACTTTCATGAAATGCTCTGCAACAGCGTCGCTGAAGTGCCTCTCTTCTGTCTTCATAACAGTCAAAGCATGCGAATGAAGTTCCCACTGTGGATCGAAATAATGGACTGTGACTCCGAGGTAGTTATCATTACTGAGGGATGTCCAGTAATCTCCAGTCAGCGCGACTTCATTTGTCTGCTCCAACGCATGCTGTACCTTAGGCCTGTCACGATATTTTTTTTTGCCTGGCGATAAATTTCTTCTTAAATTATCTCGATAAACGATAATATCTTTACACGCCGTTTTATTGCAAGAATTAAAAAATACAGTAAAACAATTGTATAAATAACTAGAAAAAGAACAATATTGGAGGTAGCACAACAGGAACAATACTTTAAAGTGCTTAAAAAATATATAAACAGAAATAGCATTGAGGTATCAAAACAAGAACATTTTAAAGTGCTTTTTTTTTTTTCAAATTAACAAACTGTATTGAGGTAGCACAACAAGAACATTTTAAAGTGTCTTAAAGAAATCAAATGTTTAACCAGCCACCAGACATGGTGCCTTCCTAAGAAATTATGAAATTCAAAACAATATTTCACTTGACAAATGTATAAACGTAAATTGCCTTGTTCAGAATAATAGTTTTAGCAATTGCGAGCGAGGAAAACCAACATTTTAACCTTGTGTGGTTTAAGGCAAGACCTCTCAGGGGTCGCTATGTTCCCTGCTGTGCTGAACATTCGTTCTGAACTCGTGCTTGTGGCACAAATGCACATGTATTTTTTTGCAAGCTTGGAGATTAACTCATTCACTGCCCATGACGACAAAACTCGTCATGTTGAATAGTAACGCTCACTGCCCATGACGAGTTTGACGAGTTTTTCGTGTTATTACATGGGAGGCTACAGTAATGTCTGGCGCACCTTGTGAATGACCCACAATACTGATATATAGTGCAAATGTACCTGTAATGATAAATCAACACCAGTAGGATGCAGTATTGCACCACAGGAGAGGTCATAAGTCAGTGGAGAGAAGGAGGAGGAGTGTGGGGGTGTTTGGAGAGCGTGCTGCTGTAGCAGAGCGATGATAGCGTAGCATTGAGACGGATCAGCGATCTAGTTTAGCGATAGTATAGCAGGAGTGATGGCGAAAAAGAATAGTTATAAGCAGTGTACACTGCTTCAGAGATTGACTCGCGGATCAGTGAGTGAGGTCGAGAGGGGAGAGAGTGGAGACCCCGGTGGAGGTCCGTCTCTGCAGCCATATTTGCGCGGAGCAAGAGCAGAGACACACCTTCCGCCTCTCGCAGCGTATCAGCTGCTGCTGTTACTGATGCCTCGGATTCGTTCAGCAAACCTGATCATGATTTATCGGATGAGTGGTTGCAGTCTCAATCCAGCAGAGCATCCTCTCCAGAAGCTCCACAAAGAGTCGAAGGTAAGAACTTGCTAAATTGCCTAGAATATGCTAACTTGAGAGGAGGGAAAGGCGCGGAAACTTGCTCTGATCTGCTAAGTAACACAGCGCTCAAATCCTACTGTTTCTTTAGTAAATGCCAGTTATGCGTTTTATCATTGTTGTATTTATTATTTGTATGTTTAGTTATTTCATGCTTGAACATCTTGTTGTAGTGTCATAGCTCTGACTAAATGAAATGTGTTCTCCATTCACAGATTCTGATAAAAGAGCCCTCCCCCTGTCCCCCATTGGGGTTGACAGGGCATGGAGGTAAAGATGATTCCTCCTCATACCATTGTACATATTATTGTATATATTCTCCTGGTATAGTGATTTACAAATGTATATTATTTACAGGTGGTGCATCAAGAGGCAGTTGCTGTGCACAAAAAAGGTAAAAGAACTACTATTTCTATTCTTGTACATCCCATGGCAATATAATATAATAATAATAATATAGTATACTGTGTTTGGTCCAAAAGTAGTCAGTCAATAATGTGGGAGGAAGGCCTTCATTGTATTTTATGTATTGATTTATTGTAACAAATTCACTGTATAATATATTTATTGTGTGTATCCAATTTCCAGCACGTTCGTCACCCAGATGCTCTGGGGAAGATGGCTGACAGGAGGATGAGTGGGAGCCGAGTCAGTCCCTTCACAGGAGCTCCTGGACCTCAGAGACTGCGGACAGAGGCTGCGAAGCTGGATTCATCTGATCCAGCTGACTTTCTGGAGCTGGATTCATCTGATCCAGACTTTCTGGAGCTCTTCTTCACGGAGGGAGAACTACAAATGTCACATCGTGTCGTGTTCCGTTGCACACAGTGTTTCAACCTCTACAACTCAAAGCTGAACTACTGGGAGGACTGAAAAAGCAGATAAACTCACTCATACACACACTCACGAACACTCACACGCACTCACTCACTCACTCACGCACACAGACACTCACTCGCACACTGACATTCACACACACAGACACTCACTCACACAGACACTCACTCGCACACTGACATTCACACATTCACATGCTTCATTCTATTTTATACATCTATAGTTTTATTGATCTTTGTGTTGTTGTTGTTGTTTGACGTTTTGGTTGATGGTATAGAAGAAAGTTAAATTTTCTATCTGTGAATAAATTGCCAACAATTTGCCATCAAAAGTATTATTTCAGAGTCATGTTTTTATAATTTTTGTAATGGAACAAGTGTGAAGATGTTTTGAGTTGTCACTAAAGCAGCAAAAATGCATCTAAAAGTCACTTTTCTGCTTGATATGTTCCTGTTTACATACAGCTCGTTTTCTCTGTTTTCTTGCTCAGACCAGGTGTTATGGGTGAAAGTATGCTTTGTTCTATGGCGAATAACTCAAGAACGGTAAGAGGTAGAAACAAACTGTTTTTTTTCAGAGTAAAGCAGAGAGGTTAATCTTTAATTTGGTGCCCTTGGTGTTTACATCGTCTAAAAAATGAATATTCTGTGGCACTTCAAAGTTGGGTCAAATCACCTGAAATTGCTGGCAGAACGCACTTCTCAAATCTGAAAATGCCTGGCAGTCAGTGAGTTAAGGGAAACCTTTTTTGGTTATCACGCCGCCAAACCAAGGGATCAGATGATGCATCTAGTGCTTCTTCCTGCAGATACTTTGTTAGTTCCTGGTTTGCTTGTTCTCTCACTGGTACAGCCTCATGTGTTTGTGTCACACGTTGAACTCTCCTGCTTTGTAGGAGATCACTCAATGTTTTTCTTTTAGCACCTGAAGGCCTCTGTTCCGCCACTTCTGCTGTCTCCATCTCTGCAGCTGCACTGCTTGTACCCGCTTCTTGTGCATCTCCATCCTCCATCTTAAGCAGCTCCTTAACAAGCTCTTCCTTGGTGTCCTGCAATACCTCTAAATCCTCCAAACTGCCTCTGTGTCTTGGATCCACAATGGTTGCTTTCCTTAGAAGACTTTGTATATTAGGAGAGCAGTATTTATCTACCAACACCCTGCTCGTGTTGGTCTTGATCTTTGTTGTGAGGTCAGTGTCTTCTGGACTTGGTGCTAACAGTTCACCTTTGATGAGCTCCAGCACTGGCTTTATTGAGGACACTGTGACATACTTCTCACCAGAAAGTATGTCAGTGAAGTCAGCAACAGGCTTCAAGGCTGCATTTATTGACTCCAGCACAGACACATCTTGCCATGTTGGGTTGAGGTGGCCATGTTTTCTATCCTCCACTAGGATTCTTCTGATAGCTGGCAGCTGCTCCAGTACTCTGTCTATCATCTTTTGTTTACTGCCCCATCTGGTGGCCACATCCTGTAAGACAGAAAGCATGTTGTACATCACATTATATCTAGTAATGAATTTGATCTATTTATCTAGGAAGTTCTATTTTATATAATGGAGGGATTTATACTTTATAACAGACTGTAAATTAGACAAAGTTAATCATTTAGTTTTAAAGTATTTCAATTAAAACAATGTTTATCAAATGTAAAAAAAAAATTGCCATTTATAAAACTAACTCACCAGTACAAGTGTGTGCTGAGGGAGGCCAGCTTCAGACTGTGCCTTCATGAGATCCCTCTTCTTTATCCAGCTCACGTTGAAGATGGTCACAAGATTCCTACAGAGTCCACACGCACGCGACGTGCGTTCTTTTTCTGCGTTTAAGGCATTTGTGATAGCCAAATGCAGATTGTCGCCAAAACAATTGAGCCACGGCCAGCCAAGATTGCGTATTTCTGCCACAATATTAGCACCATTGTCAGTAGTAATGCACGAGAGTCTTCCTTCCTGCAGTCCCCATTCATCCAGTGCGCATTTAATGTTTTCAGCCAGGACAGCGGCAGTGTGGTTCTCAGGCACATATCTTGTTTCTAAACATTTCGAGTGCAAAGACCAATCCTCCGTAATGTAATGCACTGTGAGGCTCATATATGGGGTCATGTTAGAGCTGGACCACATATCTGTCGTTGCGGAGAAGAATTGTACATGTTTTATGTCATTCAGAACACCACTTTTGACTTTGTTGTACAACGCAGGAATGGCAGTTTCAGACATGTACGTCTTTTTTGGTAACTCGTATTGTTTATCAAAGTCCCGCAGCATGTCTCTAAACGCGGGTTTATCCACAGTGTTAAATGTCAACATCTCTTTAGCGATGTAGTGTGTTACGCTGTTTGTGAGGGTGCGCCATTTTACGCTCTCACGTTTATACTTTGTCACCTGGGCAAAACAATCTTCTACGAAAGGCTGTCTACCACGAGATGGTCCTGCCTGTTCAATAGCAGCCTTTTCTCCCAGCTGTGCATACACACTTGGGTGGTTATGCTTCAGATGCGCTTTGAGGTTGGTGGTGTTTCCAGTCTTTGTTGCGACAACTTTTTTGCAAAGACAACATACTGACCAGGCTGATTCAGATTGCTGGGCTCCCCACGTGCGTTCGGCTTGTAGCCGAAATGTTCCCATACTGCGGCTGTTGAATGGGGCTTCTTGATCAGTGCTTGTTCCGCCGCCATTTGATTTGAACTGACGTTTCCAAAGCACAGCTTCTAGCACGCTCTCGAGTTTACGTCCACTACGGCTCTATGTCCAGCTAGCTCCCTCGCGTCCTCGCGCTTTCGGCTTGGGCGATGACGTAAGGCGTATAGCTGGCGCACGCAAATGCGCATGCTCAAATTTATCGAGTCTCAAAACGTTATTGTGCATGTTTATATTTATCGAACGATTAATCGAAATAGTAATTATCGTGACAGGCCTACTGTACTGTTCTTGATGCGTCTTGTAATGGTAGCACGCGAAGGGGCTTCATATGTCCAGTCGTTGGATGCGATGCGTATGATCTCAGTTAGACCCTCGTCCTCCACAATGTTGACGGGCCTACATGCAGTAGATATCCAAGTTTGTTTTTAGTTGCGGCATCCATATGCCTCTGTCGAAAGCCATCGATTGTCACCTGGTTTGGACAGGAAGGCGGCGCAGATTTCGCATCAGCGGTGTGTTTGGCCATCAAGTGGTATTTCAAAGTGGATGTGCTACGGTGATAACTAAGTTCGCACCGGCAATACACACAAATAACTTTAGTCTTGTCAGTCGACCCATCTGGCAACTTTTTGAAACTAAACTTTCCATTTAGGAGCTTGTTTACCTCCATTTCGGCGTTTCGCGCTTGACATCTACAGACTTTTACCGCTAGCGAGCAGGCAAGACCAGACCAAACAGCGTGGGGGGCGTACCTATTGTTTTGTTTCCGGTTTACAAGCGGAATGGATCCTGTAGTTTTTCTAACATTACTAGCAGTGGCCACAGCTTAAAAAAACTACAAGTAGACTAGGTCATAAAAGTGAGTGTATGGGTTATAGACATTGACACGGTAATATCATGACGCTGCCCGTCTGTGCCAGCCCGGTGCGCGGATAAAGGCTGACATCTATTAGTGTCCTGCGCTCCGCTGTCTTCCGGGGGCCCCGCAGGAGGGGAGGTTACCATGCCCAGGCTCATTTTTTAATGCATCACATAGATTTAGACTGATTTAGGGGGAGAAGAAGGATAAATAAATAAATAAATAAAAATAAAATAAAAATAATAAAATAAAATAAATAATAATAATAAAATAAAATAAAAAATGAATGAATAAGTAGATAAATATAATAATAACATGAATAATATGTGCATATGTGCATATAATGATAATACACAAGTCAGGGTAAGCGAAAGCTTATTTTAATGCATGACACGTTTAATTAAGAAAAACACTTGGGAAAAAGGAACAAAATAAGAGAGGGAATGGGCCGGGCGTGGGCTCCCTCCCCCCCTTTTTGGGGTGGGGGCCTGCTTTGGGGTCTGTGTGTGTGTCGGATTTGGTTTTGATGTTGGCTGGGTTCCGCTTAGCTTGGTGAAACTCAGGCGGGCAGACTTTATATCTTATCTTATCTGTGGGGTGTTTGTGTGTGTGTGTGTGTGTGTGGAGTGTGTGTGTTTATGGGTGTGGGTGTGTATGTGTGGGTATAGACCATAGACTGTATAGAAACATCATGGTGTCATTATGATGATGATAAACAATCTGTAAATATTTTGTAAATTTGTTCATGTAAATACTCTATGCTGTTTCTCTGTTTACTTTCGGTATATCTATGACTGTATACTGTTTGCTTGTATTGCCTTTTTTATTAACCCCTCCCCCCATCTCCCACTTCATGTCCCCCCCCCCCCCCCCCTCCTATGTGCCCTTCTGGGTTTCTTCTTTGGCCCCCTGTATCTCCAACTACATATTGTTTGTAATCTCTGTCTACAATGTATCTGAACTAGTCCTTTTCTTTGTTTCTATTTTTTTTCCTGTATATGTGTTTGTCTGCAATAAAAAGTAAAAAAAAAAAAAAAAAAAAAAAAAAAAAAAAAACATTAATCGCGCGATAAAAAAAATGACGCCGTTAATATTGATTTGCGTTAAACGCGTTAATAACGCGATATTTTGGACAGCACTAGTTATTATCCTTCCAACCATTATGTTTACTTAAAATGTGCAATGTAAGTAGTAGTAAATGATAGGGCTTTGACTTTGAAATTCAATATTCGAATATAGTTTAAATATATATATATGTGTCTGTATATATATATATATATATATATATATATATATATATATATATAAATATATTAGGGTTGTCAAACGATTAATTTTTTTTAGTTGATTAATCGCATAGTAATGGTGAGTTAACTCACGATTAATCGCATGTTTAACATTCTATTTCAAATCCACTCCAATTGAAGTTAAATGAGATTATCAAATATAATTACCAGTAATTACCAGTACTCACTGACTGAGTTACTCCACTATAAAAGTAACTAGTTACCAGTAAAAGTAACTATTGCGTGGTACCGAGCTTCAGCTGGCTGTAATTTAGGATAACTTCTAAGTAGATTAATTGCTGCAACAACCCCACCCTATATTAGTATGATATGTTAGTTTAGGGAACTGTCCTGCAGGCAAACAGGTATAAGACAGGCCATTTAATTAAATTGCATTTATTTTTATCCATTGATCAAACAAACAGATTACAAAACTTGCAATTGAAAGAGACTATTTTAAAATAATTAGTTCCCAAAAACACACACGAGCAACACTCGCGCCTGACAGTCAAGAACCAGGGAGAATACAGTACGCAGAGCGCGCCTGACAGACAAGAACCAGGGAAAATACAGTACGCAGAGCGCGCCTGACAGACAAGAACCAGGGAAAATACAGTGCGCAGAGCGCTGAGTATGTGAACGGAGCAATCGCTTGCTGCTGTTATTATAATAGCTAGATCAGGGGTCGGCAACCCGCGGCTCCGGAGCCGCATACGGCTCTTGAGTGCTCCTGGAGTGGCTCCTGGAGCCTTTTCAAAAATGTCTGAAAATGGAGTGTGAGGGCTATATTTTATTTCTAGTTTGAATGTGGTTTCTGTAGAAGGAAACACAATCTTTACGTTTTTAAATGCTGTAAAAATGTGTATAAGTAATATTTAATTTAAACATTTCTGTCAACGTAGTGCGTCATATCCTATGACGCGCGGCCCCGCCCCATGCGGCCGCTGTTGTAAACAAACCGGCGTGTGTGCATCATAGACTGTAGGTGCGCATGGATCCCAAAGCTAAAACGAGAAAGAGTCGATAACAAGACTGGACTAAGAATGAGAATGAACATTTTCTTTCAGTCAATGAGGAAGGACTGCTTCATGTTTGTAATGAGAAGTTTTGTTGCAACACGAGGAACAATGACGCGCAAAACGACGTAAACGGTGATTACGTGAAGGATTCATTCATCAAAAATTCAGAGCACCTATTTTCAGACTTCAAAACCTTCTCAAAGACGGTGAAAGAAAAGGCCATTAAGCATTTTAATTCAGCTCCAGCAAACTTCAGCCTGTGACGTGATGGATATGAGTAGACAGTGATGCAGGTATGTGACCTCTGAGCCCAAAGCAGATTGATTAACTGTATTTCTACAATTGCATGAAGGCAAAAAAATAAAGCAGAGTCCTCACGTGTTGCGTCATTCACGACACGCGTGGTGCGACACGCTGCAGTGAAAATACACATTTGATAATCATGAATGATTATTATGTATTTGTAGCCTTTACTTTGTCATTTAGATATTAGGCTAATATAGCTAATACATCTTGCAGCCTGTGTTAACTTCATAAAAGCCTTATACAAGGCTGTTATTTTTTTGCGGCTCCAGACAGATGTTGTTTTTAGTTTTTTTTGTCAATTATGGCTCTTTGAACATTTTGGGTTCCCGACCCCTGAGCTAGATCCATGCTTGCAGCCCGTGCAAAGCTTGCACTCACTCACAGCCGCTAACAACAACCAGGAGGCGGAGGAGGCCATCTCACACGCAGCATTCTGAGTGATATTCTTATGGATAAATGGGCGGGTCATACGGACATGCGTTAATGCGTTTAAAAATAAATAACGCGTTAATAAAAACTGTAATTAACGTGAGTTAACGCGATAATTTTGACAGCCCTAATATATATATATATATATATATAAAAAAATAAGGCCTGGGAGCTTGAGGGTTCTGCGCAGTATCTTTGCTGTTCCTAGCACTGCACATTTCTGGACCGAGATGTCCGAGGTTGTTCCGGGGATCCGCTGTAACCACTCTTCTAGCTTCGGGGTCACTGCCCCGAGTGCACCGATCACCACGGGCACTACTGTCACCTTTACCCTCCAGGCCATCTCCAGCTCCTCTCTGAGACCTTGGTATTTCTCAAGCTCATGTTCTTTTTTCCGTATGTTACCATCGCTTGGAATTGCCACGTCCACCACCACGGCTGTCCTCTGCCCTTTGTCTACCACCACAATATCAGGTTGGTTCGCCATTACCATTCGGTCGGTCTGTATCTGGAAGTCCCACAGGATCTTTGCACGCTCATTCTCCACCACCTTTGGAGGAGTTTCCCACTTAGACCTTGGGGTTTCCAGCCCATACTCTGCACAGATGTTTCTGTACACTATGCCAGCCACTTGGTTATGGCGTTCCATGTAGGCCTTCCCTGCCAGCATAACTGCACCCTGCAGTTATGTGTTGGATTGTCTCAGGTGCCTCTTTGCACAACCGACACCTTGGGTCTTGTCTGGTGTGGTATATCTGGGCCTCTATCGCTCTGGTGCTCAGTGCCTGTTCCTGTGCAGCCATGATGAGTGCCTCTGTGCTGTCCTGTAGGCCAGCCCTTTCTAGCCATTGGTAGGACTTCTTGAGATCAACCACTTCTGTTATGCTCCGGTGGTACATGCCGTGTAGGGGCTTGTTCTCCCATGATGGGCTCTCCTCCAGCACCTCCTAATCTCGCCACTGCCTGAGACATTCACTGAGTACGTCATCCGTTTTGGCCTTCTCCATGATGTAGTTATGGAGTTTGGATGTTTCGTCCTGGACAGTGGCTCTCACACTCACTAGTCCTCGGCCTCCTTCTTTACGGCTTACGTACAGTCTCAGGGTGCTGGATTTGGGATGGAACCCGCCATGCATGGTAAGGAGCTTTCGAGTTTTAACATCCGTGGTCTGAATCTCTTCCTTTGGCCACCTGATTATTCCTGCAGGGTATCTGATCACTGGCAGGGCGTAGCTGTTAATTGCCCGGGCCTTGTTCTTGCCATTGAGCCGGCTTCTTAGGACCTGCCTTACTCGCTGGAGGTATTTGGCAGTTGCCGCTTTCCTCGTCACCTGTTCGAGGTTGCCATTTGCCTGTGGTATACCGAGATACTTGTAACTGTCCTCAACGTCTGCTATTGTTCCCTCTGGGAGTGAGATCCCTTCTGTGTGGCGAGGCAAGGTAGTCCACACCTTGCCTATATAGGCATCGTCTCAGGTGCCTCTTTGCACATAGGCAAGGTGTGGAGGTATATATATATATATATATATTATATATATTCGAATGAATATTAGACAGCCCATAATATTCAAAATGTATTTAATGACTGGCTAAGCTAGCTTGTTAAAAAACTCTCTGGAACTACATGAACACTATGAACTGCTACATGAACACTCATGAACTACATGAAAACTGAACAAAGAATTCTGAACATCAGCGGTGAGTTACCCATTTATATACCGAACCTAATCAGATCCTCTTCAAATGTGTCCTAAAATGTTCGTTTCATGTTAATGATTACTTTCGGGTTTATCGCAATCGCTTTTTGTCACCTTAAAACAGTATTTTTGTCATGAAAATGTTAACAGATAATTCTGAAAACCTCTGTGCACGTGTTTTAAGGATATATATGTATAATGTATTCTCCGATTAATATTTAAAAGGTATTGATTGATTGTTTTTTATTTATTGAGCGTGGCTAGCTCTGCTAGCTTCACTGCACAGACAGAAGTAGTGACAGACGCTGAAAGCCGGTTGTCCTTGCGGAGTACTGTTAGTATTTTACACACCTGAATTACATGCAGAGATTGTGTTGCCAAAGGGAAGCGGCCATTATTGGTTTGAGAGTTTCGTTATCAAGATAAATTGCTCGGTAGAACGTTTTGAAATTACATTCAAATCAATGGAGCGTTCTACTGCTGCTGTGAGGAGCTGTATAATGAATTATAATTAAGTATTCGAGTATTCAAATGTTTAAATTAATAAACAAAAAAATCAAATAGGATTTTTGTACAAAAGTCAAAGCCCTAGTAATTAAGTAAGTAATGTTTATTTTTATAGTGCATTCTACAGACCAAGGTCACCTGAAGCGCTTTTTTTTAACTTAAAATGTGCAATGTGCAAACATATTTTTCATATAGTGCATAGAATCCAAAAATGAAGTTGAGCAAATATATAGATGAGCTATACAATAAAGGCTTTCTCTTATCTTGAAGCGGCTAAAGCTGTTCTAGTGCCATGTTAAGGAAGCATTGTTGTCGCTGGTCATTCAGTCATTGCAGAGTTCAACATGCAGCTGAAGATCGCTGGTATCCTTGGTTACAGTTGCTCTGTGGCAAAGTCATGTTTTATAAAAGAACATAGACAAAGTTGTGAATTATGTGGACCAGGAATCGCATTCCATTTGCAGTGAAATAGGTAAGTTAAGTACACTAGAGTGACTGGCACACCAAAATTGAAAAGCGCTTTGCGTGACCGTGGTCTCTGTAATGCGCTATATTTATTTATTTGTTTCAATTGTAGACAAAAACAATACTACACATAAAATTGAAATTAATTAAATTTCAAATAATTGTTGTCTTGTCTCACAAATGAAAAGGAGCAGAAAGCAGAAACAAAAAAAATCTTATGTTGCCTGCCCCTGTCTTCATACATGTACAAATTAAATTAAAACAAATTAAAAAAAGAAAAATATAAGATGGCCTTTAGCACTTCTTCAAACTGTTTTTATTTTATGTGTTTTTGTTTTCATAATTCTTTGTTTTTCATTCTTTTTTTCTAATCATTCATTTCGTACGATTTCACTGTTGTTGCTTTGATTTTTTTCTTAAACATGTGAATGTTTGCGGATTTTTTTATTTCATAGTCAAGTTGATTCCATAGTTTTACTCCGACCACTGATATTCCCATGTGTTTCTGGGTGGTTCTGGAAAAAGGGACAGAGAAGTGTAACTTCCTTCTACTGTCCTGGTTGATATTGAGAGAGAAGAGCTGTTGCACAGCTGCTGGCAGCAGAGAGTCTCTGGCTTTGTACATCACAATGAGTGACTGTAGTTTGATCAGATCCTCTAGTTTTAACAGTTTTGATTGTATGAATAGGTTGTTTGTGTGCAGTGATGGGAATAACGGCGTTACTAGTAACGGCGTTACTAACGCCGTTACTTTTTTCAGTAACGAGTAATCTAACTAATTACTTTGACAGTAACTATAACGCCGTTATCATTTCCGACATCCCGTTACTGCGCGTTACTCAAGACGCACAATGAACGTGTTGTCACGAGAGAAGGGAGGATGAGAAAACCTCTCAGCAATTATTGGTTGATGTAAAACATATTTCCTTTACAATCCACATGTCTACAGTTGAGAGGATGGCTCATAAATTGTGTTTTTGAAACAAATATGGGTCTTAATCGCGCTCAACCACAGCTTGTATCACTGTGAGGTCAGCCTCAGAGGAGCACATGTGAGCGCAGAAGTCGGCTGCATACAATTCCATCGATAAGCTCCTTGCTCTTCCTGGTTTATCTGCTAAGGACAGCAACAGGTTTGGCTAACATACATATGACACATTTTTACATAATCTAAAATGCACATAGGGTAATTTTTCAATTACTATAGGAATGATAAGAAAGAGAGGTGAAGTGTTAGACGGTTGATTTTAGAAATTGGATGCACTCGGCTGCCGCTAGCAAAACACAGGAGTTTATGGAGGACACACGCGTTTTGTTTTACTTTTTAAAACTCATTGGACTCATTTCCAAATGGAGGATTACATATCTACGCTCAAACCATTAACTGGATTTAAACAAGGAACTGGTCTGAACCGAAGTGGACTGTGCAGGTCATTTATAAGGTATAGCTATAAGGTGAGACCCATAACTCATAGTTTTGCGTTTTGTATGAACAAACAATGCGGGCATAAAACATATTTTGCTGTAGCCAAACAAATTGTCCACTTGATTTATATGATATATATTTTCATCTGATTGGACTGAAGTCAGTGCTTCACCAGCCTCACCGCTCGTCACCGGTGTTTCCACATTCACAGTGGCGGGTGTTGGTGTTTAGTGCTTACAGCACAGTGAGAGATGAAGAGTGAACAGGACTTCAGCAGCAAAACAGCCTTTTCTAGATGGAAATATTGGCACTGTTAAAGGTAAAAATGCGCACGTCGAGTGCACATTATGTTCCAGAACAAAACGAAAAAGTAACGCAATAGTTACTTTTACTGGTAACTAGTTACTTTTATAGTGGAGTAACTCCGTTAGTAACTCAGTTACTTTTTGGGAGAAGTAACTAGTAACTATAACTAATTACTTTTTCAAAGTAACGTGCCCAACACTGTTTGTGTGTTCTCTTGAGTCCACTTTATGAATGATTCTCACTGCTTTTTTTTGTAAGAGGATTAGAGGATGTATGGTGTGTTTGTATGTGTTTCCCCAGACTTCTACACAGTAGGTGAAATGGGGCAATATCAGGGTACTGTACAGGAGCCTTAGGGCTTTATGATCAAGTGAATGTTTCACTTTGTGCAGTACCGAGATATTTTTTGATATTTTTCTTTTTACCTGATTTACATGGGATTTCCAAATTTTTTTTTTTTCAATTTTTGTGCTATTTATTGACACCTGGATGTCTGTGTTACTGTTATTGTTTGAAAACACCATGAATTTCGTTTTGCTTATATTTAATGATAATTTATTCTCATCGAACCATGTTTTTATTTTGGCCATTTCCTCTTCCATCGCCCTTGTTAATATTTTTATATTATCTCCTGATAGAAAAAAAATGTGTCATCTGCAAATAAGACTGATTTGAGTTTTGATGAGACAGAACATAAGTCATTGATATATAAAATAAAGAGTTTTGGCCCGAGAACGGAACCTTGGGGAATTCCACACTGAATATTTATTTTGTTAGAAATGTTGCCAGCAAACTGTACAAACTGTTGTCTATTTTCTAAATAGCTTTCAACCCAATTTACCACCCCTCCTCTTATGCCATATCACTGTAGTTTTTTTATTAATATACTGTGATTAATTGTGTCAAATGCCTTTTTTAAGTCAACAAATACTGCCAATGTGCTTTGTTTATTTTCTAGTGCTGCTGTTATGTGCTCTGTGATTTGCAGTAGTGCTAAAGCCGTGGATCATTTTTTCCTGAAGCCAAATTGGTTCTCATTAATCAACATGTTTTTTTCTATAAAGGAATCTAATCTGTGAACAAAAAGTTTTTCAAGAATTTTTGCAACCTGTGAAATTAAAGAAATGGGTCTGTAATTTGTTAGACAATGCTTGTCCCCTGTTTTGAATACAGGAATTACTTTTGATGTTTTTAATCTATCAGGAAAAAGTCCAGAAGTGAAAGATAGGTTAAAAATATGGCAAAGTGGTTTGGTTATGCAGTCTATGCTCTTTTTAATGATAGCCATATCTATCCCATCACTATCTGTCAATGTCTTATTTTTAAACTCTGCGACTGTTCTTAACATTTCTGGTTCAGTGACTTTTTCCAAATATCTGGAGTGACAAATTTTACTGCCTTGTGTTTTTAAATATGTATTTCCCGGTTGTTGAATTTTATCAGCGAGCTTAACTCAAACGAGTTAAGCTCGTTGGCCTATCTGATTATTTTCATCATTTAGTAAGTCATTTAGTATAGTCGACTTCGGTTTCTTCTTTTCCATAACTTGTTTTAATATCTTCCATGTTGCTTTCATATCATTCTGACTTTCTAATAATGCTTTAGAATTATAATCTTTTTCTGCCTTCCTTAATATGCTTGTCAATTTGTTTTTATAAGTTTTATATTTATTATTACTTTCTTGTGTTCTAAATTTAATTGACTCTTCATATAACTTGTTCTTCTTGGCACATGCATTTAGCAGTCCTCTTGTCAGCCATGGTTTAAGTGTTTCTTTCACTTTCCTTATTCGTTCTGGGCAGTTGTTGTCATACAGACACTTGTACTGGTCTAGAAAGGCTTCACATGCAGCATTCACCTCTGGTACATAAACTTCATTCCATGTCTCATTCAGTAGGTCATTTCTTAATTTATTTATTGTCTCTTCATTTCGTATTCTTTCTATTCTGTGCTGTCTCTCCTTTTGAACTTTTTTATTGTCAGTACCACCTTTGTCTGTCATAAAGATCGGTAAGTGGTCTGTTATGTCACTAATCAAGATGCCACTATTAACTGTCGTTTCGATTATGTTTGTAAATATGTTGTCAATAAGTGTTTCAGAATTAATGGTTATTCGAGTAGGCTTTGTGATGAGTGGGTCGAGTCCTTTACAATACATCATGTCTAGAAAGTGTTCCGTTTGTCTATGTTTGGTTGCATTTATATAAATATATAAATAAAGATACTTAATTATTCCCTCCACTTTGTCTGATGCTCCTGCGTCGGAATACCAAGCTCCCGTAATCCAAGATGGCGTCCTATTCAGATGAATGGCTTGTGCTCAGTAGCGCATGGGACATACATGGGGGCCGAAAGATTAGTGGAACTCTCCTATATTTGGGCATCGTCTGGTCCTTCCGGTTTTGCGCAGTGAACAAGCTCCCATGATGCGTTGCGCCAAATACGCGTGTGTGGCTCTCATGCCCGCGCATAGAGGGGCTCGGCCACGCTTCGACCAATCAGCTGCTGATCAGAGCAGCGGTAGAGCGGAGCCAGAGCGGGAAGGAAAGGAGCAGAGTTTGTGGCAGTAAAGTGTGGATTTAAAGAAAACCAAAGGATTTCCGGTTGAAGGGACACTAAAATCCCCACAGAATTCGACCTTTAAGAGAGCTGTTGGTTCTTTGTCAGCCGTTTTAGTTTACATTGAGTTCTATGGGACTTTTTTCTGGGTCCTAGTGATTTTTATGTCTGTCAGTAATAAAAAGTTACCAAAATAAAATAAATATCTTTTATGAAAATTCAAAAATCCATGGTTTCCAACGCCATATGACGTCATAATATGCACATTTGATGGGTATTTTTCTAGTTTGCAGAAAGCCTTTATCTCTCATCGTTTTTAAGTTATAGCCTTTTGAAATTAAGATGTCATAATCGAGTGTTTTAGAAAAAACCTCTGGTGCTTACAATGTGTGAAATAAACTGCTATGGACTGTGTATGTATGTCCTTTTTTTGTGGGAGGGGGGCATACAGTCCTTTTCCAAACCAAGCCAAGGGATATTTAGAACAGGGACAAATGCGCGGTTAATTTTGATTATAATATTATTGCAATTACTGTTTGACAGCACTATTATGTTTTATCTTAGATGCAAGACGCAAGATATCCATTTGCAGGTTCGATGTGAACACAGAAGCTAAAATCTGCTGCTAAATGTCAGATGGTCCAAATAGATGACTTTATTCCTTTGTTTACCAGGTGTGTTCTTTAGTGTGAGCCTGTGCAGTGGCTGTTGGCTTTTAGACAAAGCTGTATTGATAAGAATGAATATAGTGCCCTTTCCAGGCTTTCTTTGAAATAGAGACGGCTGTGTGCCGGGTCCAATCAATGCTGCCTCCTAACCTGATCTTGTTCAAGTTGCCTGTGTTCAGTAGTGTAACAGCAGTAGTAGTAACGTGCATAATGGCTTTCTACAGTCATTTATCTTTTGAATATCTTTCATCGTAAACGTTCTCATCGTATCTCATTCTGCAATTTTACCCCATATGTTGTGTTTCAATCAGAGATTTTCCTAGTTTTTTTTTTTCTAGAGTTACAATCTTTTATTTATCGTTATTGTTCATGGAACAATGTCCAAAAAGGTCATATTGAGGTTTCTTGCTCCTCTTGACCAAACAGTGGACACAGTGACCGCTGTTTTTCACATCTCCCTGGCTGCTGTTTCTCAATAAAAGGAGCAAACACACTACCTTTTTCGTAATCTTTCATCTGCTGCCAGATTAACTTCATATTTACTTGAGAAGTTCTCGGGCAGACCAGCGACACAGCATCTCCCAGCATTATTCTCAGTCTTTCCGGATATACTCCACGTCCACTAAAACATATCCATCACATGTGCATACTTGCTATACCTCCTTTAGAATAAACATATTTGTGTCACAATTGATTTAGGTGGTGATTGGTACAGGTACAGACATTTTTAATTTGTTATTGTAAAATGTTCTAAGAAATTCAATGTCACCTTCCCGGAGACCAGCTACAAGTGGTACAAGTGAATCCATAGTTCATTCCTTTTGTTGCACTACATCTTTGTGTCTATATATTTATTGTTTCATATTATAAAAATAGCCAAAGCAAAAACAGTCTCTGAAACAGAAAAATAAAAACAGGTCTACACCACATACTATGTAGTTCCCTGAAAAACAGAACTAGAGTGGAATAAAACACTTTATGTTCAAAAATACCAGAGTTTTAATATTGCAGCACATGCCTTCTCTTTTCCCCAGACCTCAGTTCTGCTGGAAGCTTTTGTTCGCTCTGGAACTAGTGTTAAATGAAAATCTTTGGCATTGGTTGACTAGTTTGAGCTCAAAACTGACAATCATCAGCAGCGCTCTATCTGCAGCCTTTTTTTCCTTTCTTTCCAAAGCGACAGAGGATGAGTTAAAAAATGTGTCGCATTTCACGCTTTCCTAGAAAACGTTGGCTTTAAAAATGCAATTTTCACAGGGATAACAATTTATAACAAAAAGAAAACAGCCACAACTGAACCAGCACTAGAATCTCATCAAGCAGCAATAAGCTATTCTACATTGTTTGTTAATCTTGGAATTTCAACATGATCTTGACTAATACTTTGCCATTTTTTACTGTTAGCTATAAAAACTGTCTGTTGCAAAAATGGAGCCATTATCGCCATCTACCAGTGACATTTAGAATTACATAACCAAAGCAAGTCATTTAAAATAGGTTTGAACATGTTAAGGTAAGCACCTGATTGTAATGAATGCAAGATGACTGCAGAAATTCTGAAAAATACTTTGTTTAATGCACACACAAAAAAGCCTGAACAGTTACAATAGATAAAAGATGCAGCACATACCATGAGGGGGTGGGCAGGGCACACCTCCTATGTATGTATCACTTGCAGATGGGGTATAAAAGATGAATATTGTTTGAAATGGTATTAACTATAAACTAACTAGAAGATCAGCTCTATTCCTTTACACAAATCCTGTATTCTGACGGCGAGCCAACTCACATCCACAATCACAACCTTGACCAACCATTTTAGAGCACTACTGAAAATATCATTTGGTTTATGTTAAATGGCCTAAATACAAAACAAGTTACATTCAACATGTAAAAAGAATGCAATGAACTGCATATTATTTGGCTAATATGAATAATCAAGTAGTGTGTCTCAGATTACATTTTTCCTTTAAATCAATTCCTAGTAAAAATTATACAATAGGTCATCTGTTTTTACTTCAGTGAGCAGCATTCATGTTTCATTTTTGTCAGGTTGTGTTCATTAAAAAAGGAAGAGGGGCACTTGAAAAGAACATAAATCTGCGCCCCCCCAAATTTCACCCGGCTTCTAACTGTTTTGGGGGGAGTGGCATTTGTTTAGGAACAGCCTCTGGTGATTTGTATTGCCCTACAGCCACCCACAGCCACCCACAGCACACTTTCTTTACCTCAGGGAGAGATACACACAGCGAGAGAAAAAAGAGAGGGAGGGACGAGAGCCACGTACAGACAAGCCAGTAGAAAAACAAACCAAGTGTCATAAGCTGCTTGAAATTAGCTAGTTGAAGTGTGAAAGGAAAAGCTATGTTGAACATAAGACATAGGGAAGTTTAGTGAATAAGGGAAGTCCTCTGGGGAGTTGAGAGACGAGCCAGCTTGCTGGCTGGCTTGCTTGCTTGCTTTTTCTTTCGAGTTGTGAGAGTTGAGTGAATCCAAAACAAAAGAAGAGGGTTCAAAGGAGCAACGCGGTGGGTCCTTAAGCGATGGAGGCGAGGAAGCAACGTTTTAGGAAAGGGAGAAGTGCCACCTTCAGCATAGATGGGTTCAACATCACCATAGGTAAGAGTCTATGTAAGCTTTCCCTTGCGAGAGTCTAGCCAGCTGCATATTTAATCACGCCACATCGCAGGCTTGTGCGCACTGCATGGGGTTGAAGTTGATTCTTGTCGATGTAATGCAACTCCTCCATGGAAACGGTAGCGAGTCACAGCCAAAGGTGAATTTCATTCAAAGTGGCTTCTCGAGCAAATGTTGTGTGCCAAGATTAGCATACAGTGATTAGTAATGAGTGAGACAAAGGACACAACAGAAGAAAAATCAAGATGAATTGTGAAAGTGAGTGTTTTCTTCGCATCGCTGGGGTTTGCTCCAGTGTCTTGACAACCTAAGTGTTGATGAACTTACTGTCAGTGTGTTTTTGAATCCACGTGTGCGTACGTGTGTGTTTGTAGTGTTTTGTACTGTGAGGATGTGAGACATAGGTTAGAAAATAGAAGTGTTTTGAACGAGGCAGTGAAGGGCAGAGGACGTCTATGAAGTTGAAGTAAAGTTCTTCTCTTGAAGCTTTATTTAATTAATTTAAAGAACTGAAGACGAGAAATTATTACATTTAACACTCAATCAAACAAGAAAGTATGTCTCGCTTTTGTGTTATTTTTAGCTCATACTGGTAATAGTTTTAAAACCTGTTTTGGATAATAACTCGTGTGATATAAATTGAGTTTTACTTGGTTGCATTCTACTTAAAAGATACATTTTTTAATTTATTCAAGTAAAATACTTTTTACTTGGTAAAAAAAGAATTGCCATAACAAATACACATTAACTGTTTGCTTGCTTCTCCTCATGTGAGGAGCACTTGCTTGCAAAGATAAATGTATGAGGCATTTACTGAATTATTTCATTCTTTTATTTAATTTCATTTATTTCAAACCTGCAGGTGTATACAAACAGGAAAACAAAAATACAAAGTTTGCTTGGTTTTAAAGGGGGATGATGGAAGCTTACGCTTATATAAAACCACCCCCCCACACACTCCACTTGCAGACAAATCATTTTCACAAATGATTACAACACAAGACATTGAACATTCAACACAACACAACACAAACACACAGGCCCAATACTCACCAACCCCACACCCCTCTCCTACTATCACAATTACATAAAATGTATCATATTATCTCATCCAGGTACTTTTCCATCACAATACTTTTAAAATATCGTTTGAACTGTGTCAAATTTAAACAGTTTTTCAAGTCCTCAGTGAGTCCATTCCTCAAACTCACTCCTCTTACAGAAATACACATAGACACACTGTAAGTGTTGTTCTGACTGGTGGTTGGAATAATCTATGGACTCTTCTCAAACTCACTTGGAGCTGAGTGTCTCTATCACAAAAAAGATTTTGGATAATTGCTGGAAGAGAGTGTTTTGATTCCTTGAACATAACTTGTGCAGTTTTATAATTGACCAAGTCCTCTAATTTTAAATCACTGTTCTTAAGAAAAAGCTGGTTTGTATGTTCATTGTAAGGGACTTTGTGAACAATCCTACTGTAAGTGCTCTTTTCTGTCACTAATCCTCACTATTTTATTTGGCCCAAAGAGTTCATTGCATCTGTTCAGAGCCGAGATATTGTGCAATCTTTAGAGATCAAATTGTCACAGAAGAACAATGCTCTATCAGGCAAGATTTTATTTCTTCTATGTATTTGGCCTGTCCATTTATTTGCACATAGTTGACAGCTATAACAGCTGAAATGATAGAACCAATATTTGCAGCATAAACTGCTGCTAAAGTATGTAAATATTAAACAGGAGAAAATAACAATCAAGAGATTAATGGTTTCTTAATATTACAAAGAAGGAATATAAATAAGTATTTTTATTTATTTTTTACACCAAACACATTTGCTTGTAAATTGTCATCATCTTTTGTGTTGTTGGATAAGAAATTACCAAAAAATAACTTGGCAAAGGTTATGGCCATTATTCTCATGGAAATACAATTCTCCTAACATATTTAATCTTTCTTTCTGAGGGTTTTAACCACTTCCTCTACATATTGTCACTGCCCAGAACAAGTTGAGGTTTCCGTCACTTGTCTCTCAGGGTATGTACAAAAGTGCCCAAACGGAGACATTTAGAGATGTTTTTGCTTTGCCTTGAATGCTCTGTAATATGACATTAAACATACTAAAAGCACATATTACGGATATTTCACAAGTCTTAAATGTGGAGACTCAGACTGCCTCATAGTAAGAAAAGAAGTAGAAACCTCCACCAGAAATGTTAGAAATGTCAGAAATGACAAACGTGATGAGCATTGAACAAGGCAATAGGTAAATGCACGTTAGGTTTAACTATGACTAACTATGAGGTTGAATTGAAGTGTATTATATCTGTCTGTGCAAAGCATTATGTTGTGAAGGCAACCGACTAAATTATCACTTTTGCAACTGGCCTTGTGCATCTTTGCTTTGCTACTGAAACCCAAGCCTTGGGAAAATATTTTCAGTCATTTTCGTTCCACATATTGTATAAATATAGGAAAGGCAAGTTGATTTGTATAGCACAATTCATACACTAAGTATATAATAATCATTGATGAAATGAATTTGAAAACAAAAGTTAAAAGAATTTAGGACAATTTTGCTTGTCTCTGTGAAAAACACGGGTTTTCAAAAACAATGGCGTGTGTTTTGCTTTTGTGATGACGTAACATCCGGTCCCTACAGCCAATGGGCGCACTGAGCCCGCCCCTCCAAAAAGGGGTCAGATGAAAAATGTATCGTAAGCGTAAGTTTTTACTGGTAAACGTAACTTGTGAATCGTAAATGTAGCTTATGAAACGTAAAGCGAAACATGAAAAATGTGAAGCGTAAGTGTAAGTTTTACGTTTACTACAGTTTTTTTCGTTTACAATATATTTTTATGTTTACAATACTTACAGCCTACGTTTACAATTCCTGCTTTACGGTTACGTTTAAGCAGACCCACGTTTACACTGGAACCAATAGTTATGTAGTCACTATGAATATTTTCTAAAGCATATATTTAATATGCACTACGTAGTGTTAAGTGTGCAGTAAAAACGTATAATTACTTTACCATGAAATCACTGCAACTATAACAGGGTTTTATTGTGATCACATTGAATACGTTTGTTCATGTGACTGCGGTAGCACCCATATTTTTTCTTTTTTTTCTTTTCCTGGCGTAAATTGCCTGCCGTGAAATCTAGTCCAAAGGTCCTGAAATGTAGTTCAAAAGGTGACGTGAGAAGTCACAGCGCACCGGTGAGGTCAGTTTTTTTTGCTGGAATGGACAAGGATATAATTGTTCTTTTTGTTTTAATTTTTCTCAAATAGCAGTTATTATTAATGAATAAAGACTAAATAAAGTAGCTATGTCTGCAGGCATCTATAGTTAGTATTTGACATGATTTTTTGTGTGTGCATGTGTGAAAGTGTGTGTCTTGTCATGTTCTGCCTGTGGCCCTCACTCACTGACCAGTACTCTCCTGTCATGGTTCTTGTTCTTTTGTCATGTCTCTGAGACAATGCTATGTACAACGACAGCGATTGTTCCTCTTCGTTCTCCACTGACAGCGATACAAATTTTAAAGTAAACTGTCCTAATTTAGAATTTGAATCTTTCCAATTTACTGACTACAAATCTCAATCAGGTCTAAAAGAAATCGATCCTGATAATACAATAATTACAATACAATAATTATAGCAAAAATTGCTCATATTATACTGACACATTATTTAATGAAAACATTATCATGAAGGATAAACTGTCCATTATTCATTTTAACAGCAGAAGTCTATACACACATTTTAATAATATTAAAGATTATTTGAATAAATTCAAAATGCCTTTCAGTATCATAGCAATATCAGAGACATGGTTAAATGCTGACAAGGGTACCGATTTTAACTTGAATGGTTACGAAATGTTCTGTGTAAATATGATTACAAGAAACGATGAGGAGTAGCAGTATATATGAATACAAATATAAAATGTAAAACAATAGAATAGAAAACATGAGCTTGGCTGTTAAAGAAGTGATGAAGGTGTTACGGTTGAAATTAAAATGAAAAAAAGATTATATTATTGTAAGTTGTGTCCATAGGACTCCAGGATCTGACAAGAATACAATTAAGGAATGGATGGAAAAGATGTTTGCAACCAAAGTAAAAAATGATGTTATGATATGTGGAGATATGTAAAAGTACAGAAGAATTTATTGACACAATATTTAGTATGAACCTGATCGTTGATCACTAAAGCAACAAGAATAACAACACATAGTGCTACCCTGATCAACAACATATTTTCCAACGTTCTAGACGACACTAGTGACCATCTTCCCATCTTTATGGTGTTTAACTTAAACACAACAACGAAGCAAAGAAATGAATTTAGATTTGGCCAGCTTATAACCGAGCAGTCAATTATAAACTTTACAAATGATTTGTCTGTTCAAAGTTGGGAAAATGTATTCAAACAGTCTGATCTAGACCATAGACTGTATATATTAACGGACAGAGTCGAGCCTATCTCCGCCGTTCTAACTAATAGGCCAAAAAATGTGCTCTACTGGAGCTATCCAAGATGGCCGCGAGTGGTCCCGCACACAAGAAAATTGTGAAAAAACGCATCTGCGCATGCGTCAGCTGGCGAGAGCTCCATTCATTTGAGCGAGAGACTTCAAAAATTTACAGCAAGTAAACTAGAGTGGTCCAAAAAAATTCACCCCCCTCAGCATTGACACACATGTGGAACGGAGCTTTGGGCCAAGAGCCAGCTTTTGGACCACCCTGTAAAGACGTTTTCCAGAGGTCTGCCAATGCTATATGTTAGCATTGGCTAATTCTACTTCTGGGTCCACCCCCATCGGCCCGGGGTGGTATTGCAAGCATGTCAGCGCACGTCATTTTGTCCACTTTTGAGCCGGGACCCTATCGACACTATTGATCATTTCATCTTATTACAGAAACTTGAAAACTGTGGCATCAGGGGGATAGCGATAACATGGTTACAGAGTTATTTGAAACACAAACAGCAGTTTGTCCAAATTGACCGAAGTAAATCCAGTTACCGGTACATCACATGTGGAGTTCCACAAGGGTCGATTTTGGGGCCCACACTCTTTCTCTTGTACATTACTGAATTTTGTAAATTGTCCAAATTCATAAAGTGTGTACTCTTCGTAGATGATACAAATATCATTATTTCTGGGGTGAATTTGGAGCAACTTTTGGAAGAAGTAACCATGTTCCATGCAAATAAATTATCATTAAATATAAAAAAAAAAAACTAAAGTAATGTTCTTTGGAAAGAGAACATTTGATAAAACTGAACATTTATTGATGATATTCAAATTCAAAGGCTCCAGTGAAAATTGTTCTTGGGGGTACGATGCTGGACGAAAAGATTTCCTGGAAACCCCACATTAGTTATTTACGTTCAAAAGTTGCCAAGTGTGTTGGTGTCATTAAGAAAGGTAGTTATGTACTAAATAAAAGCACTGCAAATATTGTATCAGTCACTTGTAATGTCACATTTGAATTATTGTATTGAAGTTTGGGGAAACTGTTTTAAAATAAACCTATTGCCTTTGATTACATTCCAAAAAAGAGCACTTAAGATTGTTCACAAAGTCCCTTACAATGAACACACAAACCAGCTTTTTCTTAGTTTTGTTCAAGGTATCAAAATACTCTCTTCCAGCAAATATCCAAAATCTTTTTTTGTGATAGAGACACTCAGCTCCAAGTGAGTTTGAGAAGAGTCCATAGATTACAGCAACCACGAGTCAGAACAACGCTGAAATCAAAGTGTATTTCTGTAAGAGGAGTGAGTTTGTGGAATGGACTCACTGAGGACTTGAAAAACTGTTTAAGTTTGACAACGTTTTTTGATGGAATAGTACCTGGATGAGAGAACATGATATCTTTTAATAATTGTGATTGGGATTCATTTAGGAGATGGGTGTGGGGTTGGTGAGTATTGGGCCTGTGTGTGTGTTATGTTGTTTTGAATGTTTAATGTCTTGTGTTGTAATGATTTGTGAAAATAATCTGTCTGCGAGTGGAGTGTGTGGGGAGGTGGTTTTCTATAAGCGTAAGCTTCCATCTTCTTCAGACCTTGTATTTTTGTTTTCTCGTTTGTATACACTTGCAGTTTTTAAATAAATGAATAAATGAAAGGAAATTCATTTATAAACGATTATTTTTTATACGATTAATCAAGCAATTATTTTTTCGATGCATCGTTAGATTATTATAGATCTTTTTTTTTTCAGTCCAATTCGATTTCGAGTCGATTAACGATTATCTCCCCATTAATTGACTAATATCAATGTATACAGTACATATTGATTTACATATCTGAATGAAAATACATCCTTAACAAAATATATTTATTGCTCTTAAATTTGAAGCCTTGAAAACACATAGCTCACTGAAAAAAGTGCATCTTATTATTCTTCTTTCATATGAAAATAACACTTGATGTTTAGCATTCAATAAAAAAATAAAGAGTTCCCCCAAAATACTTGTTTAGAGCAACTGAAAGAACCAATGTAAATTTGAGGGCTTTAAGTTAAACAGAGAGGGCTTTTCCAGCAAAAAATAAATAATGAAAATAAACATTTAGAATTCAACAGTGTTAAAAATAGGCCTAGCTTACTGAAAAAATCCTCTTCATTCGCAAATAACAACTCGGACACTTTCATTTCCCCTTAAGAATACTGTATGTCTTTTTGTGTGTGCTTGTGAACATGCCTCCAGCCAGAGTTGTCATTTTCCAGTGACTATTCATGATGTGACATGTACATTTCTTCTCTGTGAGATAAATAAAGCATATATTTTCTTATCTAAACTAGCGCAGCTAGCATGTTTGCCAATGCGGAAATACCATCTAATAATAAAATAAACGTATGGCGCACCTCCGTTAACACATACTGTTGTTATTATACTATTGTTATATAAAGTCTATGGAAGGTCTCTGGACACAGAGACGCTGCAGAGCTGCATTATTGGAGAAGAACTTTACACAAAATGCCTCTATCTTAACTCGGTTAGCATCAAAGCACTTCCGATACTTCCACCAGGCCCCACCGCAGCCCAGGACTTCTGGTCTGAGCACCCCTAGCCTCTGAAATTTGAGAATGTGCGTCTACTGTGCGTGGAAAATGCGTTCGGGCGTCGGCGGTCTGAACGCCCCATGACGGCACTCACGTACTTCTGCTACTACTCGCTGCCATCTTTGTTTTGAGTCTGACAAATCGACACGCATATTTTGTGTCTACGTATTTTTTGCGTCAACGTCATCGATTACGTCTTCATTTTAAATTAACTATACACACTTCATTTTAAATTAACTACTAACAATATTTATACTATATTAAATAGCATTTTGAAAACCACCTCCAGTATTATGAACGACAGACTTTGTTACACTCTTGATTATCTATTATATTTATCAGGGATGCACCGATATGAACATTTTGGCCAATATCAATATCCAATATTAATTTTTCTGTTATGGCTGATAATCGATATTTGCCGTTATTATATGACTTGGACCGTACACGCGCTCTGATTGGCTGATTACCGGTCTGATATTTTCCCATCTCGGACCGTTACCATGACAATTGGTCCGAACAGCGCGTATCACATTTGATATCTTTCCTTGGACCGTTACCATGTACAATGTACAATGTACAGACCGAGCCGTGGCGAGGTCTGTGCAAAAAGGCCAAGGTCTGATATTTCTCTGTACAGACTGAGCAAGCAAGGTTAATAAATGTTTTATTATATGACTATTTTTAATGTATGCAAATATCGATCTCCGACTTGGTTTTCCTAATTGTGTTTTTAGCTTTCTGGTCTGCAACGAAGTTGTCAATCTCATCTTGTCTGTTAGTTATTTTTTCTTCGTTATTTTCTGTAATTTCTTCCTCTGGCTCGTCAAACACGTCCGGATAATAGAATTCACTGTGAGAATGCTCCCAGTTGACGCCCATTATTTCTTTTTTACCGAGGAAACTCAGGAAAGATATCAATTGTGATACGCGCTGCGGACTGATTGTCATGGTAACGGTCCGAGGAAAGATATCAAATGTGATACGCACTGTTCGGACCAATTGTCATGGTAACGGTCTGAGATGGGAAAATATCAGTAATCAGCCAATCAGTAATCAGCCAATCAGAGCGCGCGTACGGTCCAAGTCATATAATAATGTATTTTATTTTAGTTTTGAATGGGCAATTTGATTAGTATCACAATTATTTTGAGTGAAAACTATTTTCAATGCACCGTATGTAGTAGTTATAAAAAGAGTAATGGATAAAAATATTTACATACGTAAAGCCTTTATGTGCTCTTCATTTTAAAAATATTCTAATTTAGATTTTTTTTTTTAAAGCTTTGAGCCATAATTATCAACATTTTAACAAATACAGGATTGCATGTAATTTTATTCACATTGTAAGTTGAACTTTTGAATACAATACAATAACACTACTCTCTCAGTTTTCAGTCCCGTGAGACCTTCTCCTGGGTTTATTCTTTGTGACACCAGTGCTTTAATTGTACGATAAAATGTGAAGGTGAAGGAAGGCCTATAACTTCAAAACAGGAAACCTTAAAACGTTCAGAAACATTAAAAAGCTTCCCTTAATCCTTTTTTACAACCCCACAGAGACAATCGCAGACTTTGGATTTTCCGCTCTTCTGGCCACATAATTTTTATATCATCACCATCGGCAGCACGTGGTTAGAAATGCGGTTGTCATGGAAACCCCTGAGTGTCACAATCAATGGGTTGATGCTGCTTTCTCCAATCACCTCTTCTGAAGCGTGACTCCAGCGCACTAGCCGCTCATTGACCTAGCTAGACTCCTCGTGTTCAGGGGTATATTAGACGAACACTGTAGAAAGACAAACGGCTCTGGCTCTTCTCCCCACACGCACACATTGCTTCCTGCTGCTGGGGTGACACATGTGCTTGTGTGGAATAGGAATATCGAGATTTATCTGTGTTAAATTGCTAACTGTGATTATTCTGTGCACAATGTAATGGTAACTGAACAATTTGAGTTTGGTAAGTTTTTGAGGCAAAAATAAATCTCTGTATAATTCTGAATTCTCTGTCAAATTAAAGTGTGAAACCTCTGGAGTGGCTGGACTGGTGCCAGGAAGTCTGATAGAATGATCAGATATTGGGTTTCACACTGCTACTGTCACTTTTAACTTAATTGTACATGACATATATTGCACAAAAGAGACTTTTCACCTTTTAACGTTTGCACATTCCCTGTTTTCACATTTCCTGCCTTTTGCACAACCGGATCCTATTTATACCAAACATGTCTTGTAAATTTCTCTATTGTGAGATAAATAAAGTTGATCTTATTTTATCTTTTTACCATAGACGGTATGTAAATGATCAATGCTACCCCCGAGCTCAATGGAGCCTTATAGGGAAGTGCTCATGAACAAAGTTTGCTCTAACTCATGCTGGCTCTTATTCACTTTCATTATAAAGTAATCTTCTCCTGCTCATTTACTGTTTGCGTCACACTCACCATTTTGGGGTTTAAGCACTCTCTGATCCTGGTGTTTTTATTTTGATATCGTCTTTGTAGACTGGAAATTACAGACGCCTTTAATATAAATAATAAATAAATTACTTTTTTACGAAGGTAGGACCTACATTGGCTGGTGAAGTTGAAGTAAATAAAAAAGGCAATATAGTACATAGTTTAGTTAAACAGAATTCCAACTCTTTCTTTTTAAGAGGAGTAGAAGAATATGAAATAATTTGTGTTGTAAACAACTTTAAAAACAAAAGGTCAACGAACTGCCTTAACTGCACTCCTTTCACAGTTTTCAAAAATTTTAGAAAAACTATTTGTCAACAGACTAGACAATTTTATTGAAAAATATCACTTGTTTAGTGACAATCAGTATGGCTTTCAAACTAACAGATCTGCCAAGATGGCGGTCATCTCTGTAGGCGGTCATACTGTAGGTGTTTTTATTGACTTAAGTAAGGCTTTTGACACCATAAACCACTCACTTCTTCTTCAGAAGCTTCATAGATACAGTATACAGGAATTTGCTCATGCTTGGGTAGAAAGTTACCTCAGTAAAACAGACCAGTACGAC
Organism: Knipowitschia caucasica; assembly: GCA_964034765.1. Taxonomy (NCBI): domain Eukaryota; kingdom Metazoa; phylum Chordata; class Actinopteri; order Gobiiformes; family Gobiidae; genus Knipowitschia; species Knipowitschia caucasica. Next base: position 23,234,417 of record OZ035836.1, on the reverse strand, counting down.
CATATGAATAACGTCAACTCTGATAAGCATTTCATAACACACAGAGTTCCACAAGGTTCAATTTTGGAACCTAAAGTATTTATAACGTATATCAATGACATCTGCGACATCTTGAATAAAGGTTAATGCTTATTGTATACTGATACCAGCCTCTATTACTCTAGAAACGATCTGCATGAAATCATTTACGCCACCTATTATGCAACTCCCTTATTCTTCCCTATTTGAGTTACGGTGTTGAAATATGGGGAAAAAACATTGAACCAATTTTTCTACTTCAAAAGAAGGCTGTACAAATTGTCTTTGAAAAGCACACTACTACGCACCGACTAACCCTCTCTTTATCCAGTTAAGAACTTTAAAAATCTGTGATATTGTTGATGTGAGTACACTGGATGTGATAGGGCTCAGCATAAGAATCTTCCACATATTCAAAATATGTTAGAACATAGAGATTGTGGTTACAATCTCAGAGTAACAGGAATTTTCAATATAAATAAGGCAAGAACAAACAAAAAAGCTGATGCATCTCAGTCAGAGGAGTGAGACTATAAAACAACTTAGACGACACATTTAAAAACTCCTACACATTGAAAACCTTTTTAAAAATAACATTAGACATGATATTTTAGAAAAATACCAAGCCTAAGAATGATTGATCTGGCAGCTCTCCTACATTTATAAGATAGTTTATTGCTGTTTCTTTTTGTTGTTAAAATTGAAAAGATTTTTTTTTAACTGTTTTCTCAAATTATTAATTAGCTATGATCGTTCCATTTCGTCCTATTGTTTATTTTTTTTATCCTGATCTTGAAATTTAGTTTGGCTTATATCTAAAAAAGGGTTTTGCTCCATACTTTGGAGACTTTACTTTATGAATTGGATTACGCACAAATAAATTATACTTCGGCCTAATCCCTTCGGTCACAAATGCATTTGTATATCTATGTTAAAGCATGTACATTATTGACATAAGCTAAATTGTTTTTGTATCCTTGTCCTTTTTTTTTTTTTTTTATGTCAAAAAAAGTAATAATAATGTGTATGTCTGAATAAACAAACCTGCTACTTCTTTCAATCAGATACCTTCATTTGCAGGGGGGAACTCCAGCTTCCCTTAGCAACCATCTTTGCAACATGTTAGTTTGCATCTACCCCTGCTATGGAGCACCCAGTTGTAACCTTTGCCCATAAAAAGAAATTTGCTCCATCTAGCTCATGTTCAGGCTTCCTCTGCATTTGGCAAACACTATTAGTGACATCAGTTCTCCACTTCTAATTTATGTTTTTACTTGAGATGCCAATAAATATATGTATGTAAACAAATGGTAATTTTGCATTATTTTTCTGTCCATTATTAGTTATTGGTGACGAACAATGGCTGCAAATTAAATGTCCGTATTTAAACCCTTTTTTGCCTCAAAGCTTGTTAAAGGAGCAATATGTAAAAATCTGGCCAAATGTAGTACTGCAACCTCTCCCTCTCTCCCTGACTCAGGTTGCCAGATATGCAGACGAATCCAGCTGGGACCATAATATCTGAATAGACAAGAGTTTTGTAAACAACAAATCTATAACCAACACATTTTCTCAAAGGCATCCCCGATATATGTTATGTCATTAATGATTTGAGAATTACAACAAAACCTTTTTTGTACTGCGGCTACATGTTACTTTACCAGTGAGATTAGCGCGACGCTGTGAGTTCTGACTTTCCGGATCACAGACTTTCTGATTGGTAAAACGGTGGAGGGCGGGAAGTATAAAAACAAATAACAGAATGTAACAAGACTATGTTGGGGCAAACAAATTTTGCCCCAGTCTTTTCTATAATTGTTTACGGTTACTAATTACGTTTTAGTTTCAATGTTTTGAATGAGTGATTTCTTGAGTAATTTACCACTTCACATCAATGCTCACTTTAAAGTGAGCATTGATTTATACCCGTTTCTGCAAGGTTTTTTCAGTTTGAATGTTTAGCACCGCCCACCAACTTGCTCACAGGCTTCTCATTTACCCTATGCTCTCCTCCCACGAAGTCATCTAGTTTTATTTGTGATATGATACGTATGCAAATATTAGCATTAGCGCAAATTGTCTTAAGCTGTACAACAATCCCTAATTAAATGGTACAAAAGCATCGCATAGCTAACAAAATATATAACTGAAAGATTACCGCTAGTTTTGCGTCCAAATGTAGTCAGAGGCGGTCCAGCACCCTGCACACACAGTCACACGCACACACAGCCACACGCACACACAGTCACACGCACACACAGCCACACACACACACAGCCACAAGCACACACAGTCACACGCACACACAGTCACACGCACAGACAGCCACGCCTCAGGGGCCCAGGTTGAAGGAACTGGAGTCTTCTTCTGGCAGAGATTTTCCTTTGAAACACAATAGAGGAGACATCAGTTTTATCTACTCAAATATGACTTTGATATATTCATCATCAACAACATGAGTATTTATTGGTCACCAGGAGTGGCCCCTGATTCACAGGATCCTTGAACATGTTTATTTGGACTGTGAGAGACTGTGCATTGTGAGAGAAAGACACTTACATCGGCTGTTTTGGGAGTCGAGTGATTAGGGCTGCAACTAACGATTATTTAGATAATCGATTAATCAGGCGATTATTTTTACGATTAATCGATTAATCGGTTTATGTACTTATATTTTAGTTTTGCCAATTTTTTTCCAAGTAAATTGTTAACAAAGGGCCTTCATCATTCAACATAGACTTTTTAGAGATTTTAACCATTTTACATATTCATATCCACATCAAAAACTTAACTGGAGCTGTTTATTATGTCTTTGTAATCCTTTAGTGAACTCAATGTTGACCATCAAAACAAAACACTGACCGTTACATACTCTAGCAAATTTCACAAGGAGATTTCCAATAATGTTTTCACCATGAAAATCCTTAGGGCTTCTGAAGTAGTTTAAAATCCCGAACAAGGCTTATTTAAGTTGATAAACTGATAAATGTTTTTTTTTTTTTACATCTTTGTGCAAATTATTTGAAAGATCAACTTTATGCCTAAAACAGTGAGTGTGGCGCCATCTTTTGCAAACAGTCAGTACTGCAGAGAGATGGTTTAAGGTGCTCACGCAGAGACGTAGTACTCCCGTGCCAGGCCAAGTCAGTAGCGCAGAGTTTACAGGTTACTCTTCTTTTTTGAAGGTTCAAAGTAAAGTGCTCCCACACTTTGGATGACTTCGTTCGATTAGGTTTGTCTTCTGCTTTTTTCCTTTTTTTTCTCGAGCTTACTCCGCTTGCCTCCGCCATCTTGCTGTATGCTGAAGAGAAGCTGTGCGCGAAGCATGTGACATAAAAGGAGGCCAGCTATTGGCTATTCGCTACTTCTCCTGCTGTAAAACCTCCGGTGGCTCATTACTGCCACCATTTGGTCACCGCAGAGTTAAAATATGCACGAAATGAGCCGCTTACGGCAAAATAAAAGTTATTTAGCAACTAATCGATGACTAAATTAGTTGACAACTATTTTAATAATCGATTTTAATCGATTAAATCGATTAGTTGTTTCAGCTCTACGAGTGATTATCTCACTCCTCTTGATTGTTGAAGAAACTCAGCGACAGTTTTGTCAACAATGACTCCTGGAACATGATCGATATTCATTTTGGACCTCAGGGCAGCAACACAACTGTAGGAATGAACGACACACACATCACAACATCATAATCATCTTAGACTGCGTCCCATATATGCATTCACAACAACCTACATGACAAATGTGGGGTGTAAAGTCTTCCTCAGAAGATGACAATGGCCGATCTTCTAATTCTGGAAGCAAAGTCTTGTCTTCCCAGTCAATACAAGAGAAAGAAGAGGTGTTTAATAAGTCAGCAGAAAAGTATCTAGTCGTTTTTTTTTATAGTTATTTAACTTGCATTATGGAGGCTGTTGAACTCTTGTACATTGAAGACCTCATTCCAATTGATTTAGGCCATACTGGAAAAGATGAAAGATCAAGGCTATGCTCACACTTAGAGCAGCCGTCCTCCTGTGGACTCACCACCTGCAGAGGATCAGTGAGGGGCTGGTGCTATGATACTTGGGTGGCATCTCTGATTGCCACCCCCCTGACCCAGAAATGGATTAAAGTGTAGAAAATGGATGGATGGATTGATGGAAAAGATACAGGGAAAAGAATGCAATGAAGACATGTAAATTATTATATATTATATCATGCTCATAATTTATTTGGTAGTAGTCAGCAAGACTTTTCTTACTTATTCTCAATACATAATAATAAAAATGTATGTAGTGGTCACGGAAGTTAGATTTGAGGTAAAGAGATAACTAATATCCAGAGTGCAAGTTGCAAAACTTAGTCATTGAAGAATGAAATGCAGACCTACATATATATAGTGCAAGCAACTATGTTTCTTGGCAAAAACAAATGACTAATACAGATCAGAAGTGTTCGTAGCAGCCACATCATTTTCACAACTACAGACAGCTAATGCTAACAGCTAACGCTAATGCTAACACCACTTCACGGGGGAACTCTGGTGATATGGTCTTACCAAATGGTACTCTTTTATTTTTGTACATGTGGGGAACTAATAATTGACCGGAGTTTATGGATGGCTAAGGCCGAGCTAAGGCTTCGATGTTGTGTTGTCTGTTGTTGTTTCTCAAAGCTAACCCAAGGTAATGCGCAGTTATTGCCACAAAATGCAGCCGTATTTCTACAACAGCTGGGGATTTTTAACAAGCTAACTTGGTGAAAACCCGCATTACAGTCTATCTCAGGCAACAATATGTATAAATAATACAACTACTACTGCCACTACTGAGTAAAATGCTCACCTGTTCAGTCGGAGAGAGGCTGGTGGGTTTTTACATCCATGCGTTTTCCACAGAGCTAGAGGTCGCCAACATGAATGCAGCTGGTCACCATGTTGCTCCTACTTTCTGTCCTTCCTCTGTTTCTGGCGATTTGCATGTATTTAATAGATCCATGGTATTTAGTCTGCAGCAGCGCTGGAGGCGGCTTTTCCTTGTTTGTCCGCCATGTTTGTTTTGAAGAGTGCGCGTGCACGCAGAGAGAGAAACCCCATTTTTCGGTTCTCTCTCTTGATTGGATTAAACTATAGGATACGAGGTTTTCTTAAATAAAGAGTGGGAGAAGACTGGAAGGACTGAGAGATCCGTGTTTAGGTACAAACACTCTATATAAGTGATGGCTATTGGAATATATAAATATTTAAGACGTATATTAACACCCAAAAATCGCTTACTTCTTTTGTTTTCTTGGTCAAAGCTGCATAATATGATTATTCATCTCAGATCCAGAACTCAAATTCATTGTGATGATTACTAGAGGTGCACCGATCAATCGGTAGCCGATCATAATCGGCCGATCACGGCTTAATTTGCGTGATCGGTGAAATGTGCCGATCAAAAAGATTGATCATATGACATGGGGGTTTGTGCGCACAAGTTACTTTCTCTCGTCAAAATTGCGTAAACAAGGAATTCATGCAGCAATCAGTTACAGAGATTGTACAGCGGCAACATCCACACAGTAATGACGGTAAGAATCAAAACGAAATATGTGCGAAAGTTATAGTATTTCTCCTCTGCTCCCAGCCCTTGTCTATTGCGGAAAGCGCAGGGTTCAAACGGCTCATGTCCACTGCTTCAATATGCCATCACGGAAATATTTGACTGATGTCTTTACCAAACTGTATATTCTCACATCGACACTCCAGCCAGAGTCACACAGCGTAGACACACTAACACACTCAGCAGCGAGGCGCTGAGCTCCGAGCCACAGGTAGAAACATCCCGCGTCTGGACTTTGCATGTATGTTCACATAAATGTTGGAGGGAGATGAGTGTAGTGGTAGTACAGACAGTCCAACAGTGTCGCTTACCTAAGCCTCGGAGCGGACAGCCGCTTGTTTATTGGAAGGAAAATAAAACCCGCCTCCCTACTTTGGCCAAAGCAGCGCTTTCCTCTGCGATCCATGCACAGTTCAGACAGCGAGCGGCTGTTTACGCAGCGGGATTTTTCAGGAGGATGATAAACTAACTAGGGGTAAGCTAACCCCTGCTAATGCTGAGATGCTAATATTCCTGAAGAAAAAACGTTGCCTTAACTATCTCTTCTTAATCAGTTTAGAAATGCACTATGTACAGTATTGCTGTGTTTCATTGCATTTTTTTTATGTATCTCAATGCTCTGTAACGTATAGTTGTGGTCCCCAACCTTTTTGTCTTGAGTACCCCTAGAGCATTTTATTTATACTACCTAGTACATTGACGGTTTTGAAAGATTAGTTATAAAGTGAATAACTAGTCCTATTCATTTATCACAAAAAATATCTATTTGATCGGATCGACCATGATCGGTATCGGCAAGTCAAAATTTTAATGATCGGTGATCGGCCAAAAAATTCCTGATCGGTGCACCTCTAACGATGACCTTTAACAGCAGCGGTTAAGCTTACCCACAAGCCACATTCACTTTCCCGAGACGTTTTGATTAGCTATTAGTTATTACTGGTGAAGAGTGAAATATATAGGGAATATAAATGAGGATTTATCCAAGACCAGTTCACAGGTGCGGTATGGCGGTCAACTGTCAAACCAGTTCTTTCCCAGATCCCTCTTTCCAAAGTGAGTGTTTGAAAATAATAAGTTTTCTTTTATGTTGCACATTGTACAGTAAAATCCCTGTAATACTGTTCATTTTTCTTTCTTATATTGTTACAATTGTTATGACCCTTTTTGCCATATTATGCCATTGATTCTACTCTGCAAATGTCTGCCTGGTGGTGGATTATGTTGTCAATTTCAAACTAACGGCAAAAACTTGTGTATGAGACCAGTGTTGTGCGTGAACGAGTTCAAAAGAACGCGTTCATTGAACACGCTCATTTTTTTGTGAACGTTGAACTGAACGCAACACATTAAAAAAAAAAGAACTTGAACGTGAATTAGTTCAATTTATGTGTCATGAACGGCAGACATCACTATGAATGTTGGAATCTGTTTTCTCTTTTGAAACGCAACGAGAGAAAGTTCCTCCCTTCTTGTATTCTCGCACTTTTTCCGCCGAAATCTAAAAATTCCTACGGTTTCCACCGTCTGTGAACGCACCCCGACTCTGTGTTGTGGTGCGGCGCTGTGAGCTAGTGCTTTTCACATGTGCCCGAGTCGTGATGAAAACACAGGGTGAGTTAGCGACAAAGTTTACACCGTTTACATTTGACATAAAGTATAGACACACGCACTGCAGCGCATTACTGTCTGTAGTTTATGAGCAGAGATGGGGCAACTCCGTTTGGCTCCCATTGAAAACCATGTAAATCTTGTCTGTTTTGTAGTCAAAAGGCTCTCCTCCTGTGGGTGTACAGCAGATATATATATATATATATATATATATATATATATATATAGCTCGTAGTGTGAAAAAAATATTTATTTAAGTATCTCACGAAAAAAGTAAAATGAACTGAACTTTGAACTAGTTCAGAATTAAAAATGTGAACTTTGAACGTGAACTGTTCACTTTGAGCATGTATGAACTGAACTTGTTGAACTGGCACAACACTGTATGAGACCTCTGGTAACACCAGGTTCCACAGTGGGATGGCTGAGGCTATAAAGTCAAAGACACTTCACCCACTTTGCATAGAATTAATAGTTACTTAATGTAACTTAAGTTCTACGAATAGGTGCGTAGTCCCTTAGGACTTCGCTAGTGGGATATCACTCGTGACCCCCAGGTCACACGCCAGAGAGATCAAAATAATTTGCTCCAATCACCAGCCACCTTCCTCTATAAATGCCCCTGCACAAGGCCGCACCCCCTCTTGAACTCTGCCAAGCCGGGCTGGCCTGATGGGCTCGTAGCTAAGGGACTACGCACCTATTCGTAGAACTTAAGTTACATTAAGTAACTATTAATTCTACGTCATGGTGCTAAGTCCCTTAGGACTTCGCTAGTGGGACACAACGCGGAGGCCGTAGGAAAATGTACTCCCAACAGGCCAGCGAAGGGTGATTGGAACTCCGCCCGAGCAAGACCCTCACAAAGTGAGAGGACTCAGGGCAGAAGAAACAATGCGTGTTACAGGGCCACTCCTACCAAGGATACCCCCACGTAACACAGATATAGGTCATCCGTAGTCACAGGACGCCTCTCCCAAGGGCTCCTGACGTGGACTACCAGACCGACCAAAACACACATATATGTACCGCACCTGTAGGATGCCTCTCCCAAGAGCTCCTGAACCAGGGCGGAAAGCAAACCGAAGGCCCCCTCAGAGGAGGGACCTAACGGTCTACCTCAGTCCGCTGCACTCAGCACGGAATGGGCCACCGACCGGTCCGACACATCCAAAAGATAAGACCGGACGAAAGAGGAGGACGAAGCCCAAGAAGCCGCACGGCATACGTCCTCGACCGACACCCCCCTGAGAAGGACCGTAGAGGCCGCCATCCCACGCGTGGAATGCGACCTGAAGCCCACCTGGAGGGCCAGACCCTGCGTCTGATACGCCCGCCGCACAGCCGTGGCAACCCAGTGCGCTAGCCGCTGAGCCGACAGCGGGGCGCCCCTGTTCTTGGGGCCCAGACACACAACAGCTGGCCACCCAACCTGAATGACGACGTCATGGCCAGGTAATGCCTCAGCATTCTGACAGGACACAGAAGGTGCCGCCGCTCCTCCTCGGGGGAGGCATGCGGTGGCGGATAGAAAGCCCTAATCCTGATGACTCTCGACCTAAAGGCCGACGTGATGACCTTGGGGAGAAAAGCCGGATTGGGCCACAATACCACCATGCCGTCGCCCTCTCCAAGGACAGGCAAGACGCATGGACAGAGAGCGCACACAAGTCGCCCGCCCTCTTAGCAGACGCCAACGCCAACAAGAGGGCCGTCTTAAAGCGACACACTCGGGACTCGCCTCCGCCGCCGGTTCAAAAGGCGGACCCGACAGCCCCCTAAGGACCACCCTGAGGTCCCAAACCGGGGCGTTCTCTGGAGCGGGGGCCTCCTCCTGCGTGCCCCTCGCAGAAAACGTTTAACCAACGGATGAGAGCGGGCTGTGAACCCCCCGAATCCGTTGTGACCCGAAGTAATGGCTGCCGCGAACACCGCCAAGGTGGCGACAGCCCTCCCCTTGTCAAAGAGCTCCCGTAGGAATCCCAAGACCCCCTCCAGCGGGCAACGCCTGGGATCCCAGGAACGAAAACCGCACCAGTCGCTAAATAGCCTCCACCTCGTGGCGTAGGCCCTCACAGTGGACGGCGCCCTCGCCCCCTGAGTGGTCTCCACCACCACAGGGGGAAGACCCAGGTCTACGAGGTTCCGCCTCTCAGCCTCCAACCCAGAGCCTGCGGCCGATTATCGGGCGTGAAAACAGGGCTCCTCCCCCCCTGGACTAGAGCCCCCGGCTCGTCCGGGAGGGCCCAGGGCTCCATCACCGCCATGCCCCTCAGGAAGGGGAACCACCGAGCATGCGGACTGTCCGGCGCCACCAGGGTCACCGACCTCCTCTCCTGTTCGATCCTCCGCAGCAGGACCGGCAGGAGACGCACTGGTGGGGAACGCGTACAGCAGGCCCCCTGGCCAGGGGTAATGAGCCAGAGCGTCCACGTCTAAAGGCGGCTGGTCCGCGGCCCTTGAGGCGAACCAGGACGGGCACTGTGCGTTTCCTGCACTGGCGAAAAAAAGGTCGACCACTGGACGGCCGAACCTCCGCCAGATCTCCGCAGCCACCCCTGGGGCCAGGCCCCACTCGTCCTGGAGTGGGCCCCCCCACGTCGGCCCCCCTGTTGGCCCCCACGTTCCGGACCCCCGGGACGTGGCGCGCCCTGAGAGACAGGAGGTGAAGCGCCGCCCACAGCAGCGTCACCTTTGCCATGCGATGGAGAGCGGGGGACCTGGTGCTCCCCTGCCTGTTCAGATAGGAGACCACTGTGGTGTTGTCTGAGCGCACCATCACGTGTCTCCCCTGCAGCTGAGGAGCAAAGTGCAGCAGTACCCTGTGCACTGCCTCCATCTCCAGCAGGTTGATGTGATGGGCTGAGTCCGACCAGCAGCCTCCTACAGAACTTTGGCCGAGGACCCCGCCCCATCCTTCGAGCGACGCGTCCGTGAACATCTCCACGTGAGACACGGCGCCGGCCAGAGTCACTCCGTCCCGTAGAAGACCCGGAGTGAGCCAGAACCTGATGTTCGATGCTGCCACTTGGGGAACCCAGATCAGCCTCCCCCCGTCCCGGGAGGGGTGAAGCCTGAGGCGTGAGAACCACCTCTGAAAATTCCTCATGTGGAGAAGGCCTAGCCGCACCACAGCATGAGCCGCCGCCATCATTCCCAGCAGGGACCTGAGGCGCCGAGCGGGGACTCTGGGGCCCGCCAGAACCTCCCCGGGCAGACGGGTAGTGTTCATCCGTCTGTCCACGGACCATGCAGCACGGAATGTCACAGAGTCTAGCTGCAGACCGAGATAGATCATGCGCTGAGCCGGTTGCAGCCTGCTTCTACGTCATGGTGCTACGTCCCCTAGCGGACTTCGCTAGTGGGATATCACGTGCACCTATTCGTAGAACTTAAGTTACAAAGGTAACTGTTAATTTTCTCCCTGTTAACCACAAAGCCCAGGCGCTGTATGTGGGACAGGACCCAGTGCGTATGACTCACGGCCACTTCCCTGGGTGAGGCCAGAATTAACCCGACGTCTATGTAGATTAATTCTTACCCCTGCTCCACGGCGCGAGTGCGTAGCCCAAGGGGAAAACGACAGTACTCGTAATTCCTCTCTCCCACTGCGAAGCGCAGAACCTCCTGTGTTCCGGTACTATCGGCACGTGGAAGTACGCATCTGTCAGGTCTATGAAGGATATCCAATCTCCCTGCCTGACACACTCGAGGAGCTGCTTTGTGGGCAGCATCCGAAACTGCCGTTTGGAAATGCACTCGTTCAACACGCAAAGATCCAAAATGGGACGCACCCCGCCTGACTTCTTTGGCACTAAGAAGTAAGGGGAGTACAGCCCCCTGGTGGCGTCCTGTGGGTCTACCTCCACTGCTGCGCCTAGGCTCAGCAGAGAGGAGACCTCCGCTTGCAGTGCCTCTAATGACCCCGTACCTGAGAGCGTGCTGCCCGTACGCCTCGGAATGGTGGTGGCTTCTGGGAGAATTGCAGTGCGTAACCCCTGCGCAATGTTCTCTCCCGCCATAGATATGTCAGCCATCTTTGCTCCCTCCAGATGCTGTAGAAGTCTGTGAGGAGCGGAACGGGAGCTGGAACACGAGACGTCACGGCCCCGCCCTCTCCTGGTGTTCCTAGCAGGGAGGGGGGGTGGACGAAAGGGCCGGGGGGGCACCCTGCGTCACACCGTGAGCGCCGGGGGCGGTCACGTGTCCTGCAGGCCCGACGTCATAAGTACGGGACTGCTCATCCCACGTGACTCGGCTGCTGTGCCCCCCCCTGGCTCTTGCCTCATGGAGGGGGGGGCGAGCCCCTGGAGTGGGAAACCCCGTGTCAGCCTTGTAGCTCTGCTCACCACACGTGACTCGGCTGCTGTGCCCCCCCCTGGCTCTTGCCTCATGGAGGGGGGGGCGAGCCCCTGGAGTGGGAAACCCCGTGTTAGCCCTGTAGCTCAAAAATGCTAACACGCGTTCGGCCGAAGCACACACATATCACTCACCAGATCCCTCCGCTTGACCTCTCTCTGGGAGGGCATAGTATGGATCAGAGAAACCGGAGCTCGTAGTGCACTGCACGCCCCTCTCTGGGGCTGCAGGCCTAGCGAAGCAACGTTATGTGCCCGGGAAGTAACACAATCAGAATTCACAATATTTGACATGTTACATACCCCCAAATCAGACTCAGAAAAGTAATGGAAATGCCGGTCGGCCTTTATTGAAGGAAAAATTTTTCCACCCCGGCCTCCTCTACCATAGGGAGGTCGGTGGTGGGTGCGTTGCTCCCGCGAGCCACCCATGGGTCTGTCTGGACCCGGGGGCCTCGTCAAGGGGGGACGATGGATAACAGAGCGCGGATACGGGTCAGGATGCCTCCCGGGCCAACGCTCTCGACCTCTGTCCCGGCTCCGTGATGGTTGGTGGGCCTCGCGCCTCGGTGCTAGGTGCGGGGCTAGCCTAGCCGAGTCTTTAGCTGCAGACTCCAGTCTCGCCACCCAGGCCTGCATGTCCGGGCCGAAGAGGGACATCTGAGAGGTGGGCAGGTCCAGCAGCTGCCTCCTCTCCGCCTCCCTGATATTAGCCAGCCCAAGCCAAAGGTGCCTGGCCCGACTTGGGCTGCTGCCATGGAGCGGCCACCATCCACAGCTAGCGTCTGGCACATGCGCAGAGTCGCCGCCGAGGTGGTCCTCGCCTGTGACAGGAGGTCTCCACTGAGCGCCTGGTCAGAAGAGAGCAACATATCCAGGGCCCCCGTGATGAATGCCATGTAGTTAGTCAATGCGAGGACCTGTGCTGCAATGGCATAACATCTATCCGGCATCGCCAAGACATCCTGTCTCGCTCGGAGGGAAGGAGAGGTCTGGTGCCGGGCCACACGGATGCGGAGGGCTGCAGGGCCATGCGGACTGAATCCTCGGTGTCCTGGCCACCATCCACGGCTAGCGTCTGGCCCATGCGCAGGATCGCCGCCGAGGTGGTCCTCGCCTGTGACAGGAGGTCTCCACTGAGCGCCTGGCCAGAGGAGAGCGCCCTATCCAGGGCCCCCGTGATGAAAGTCATGTTGATAGCCAATGTGACGACCTGTGCCGCATTGGCATAATATCTATCCAGCCTCGGCAAGACATCCTGTCCCGCTCGGAGAGAAGGAGAGGTCTGGTGCCGGGCCACACGGATGCGGAGGGCTGCAGGGCCATGCGGACTGAATCCTCGATCACCGGTCCAGGACCAGTCCTGCCCGCTGCAGTACATGTCGTACCCCAGAGCAGGCCTCTTGGCTGCTAGGGGCTTAGGCCACTCACGTGTCGCGTAATGGACGAACGGGTCCATCCGCGGGCACAACGTGGGTTTTATCCTCCTCCTCCCTCGAGTGGTGGCGCCCACAGAGGTGAAGTCCTCCACCGTCTGGATCCAGTGACGACGTCCGACGCCGGAGGGCGAAGGGAACTCGGACGAACAAGGAAGACATCTCAGAATGAAGTAAGTACTGTGGTAGATCTCGAACGGCGCCAGAGTGAAAGAGGGGGTGCGGCCTTGTGCAGGGGCATTTATAGAGGAAGGTGGCTGGTGATTGGAGCAAATTATTTTGATCTCTCTGGCGTGTGACCTGGGGGTCACGAGTGATATCCCACTAGCGAAGTCCTAAGGGACGTAGCACCATGACGTAGAATGAGTGGTGTGTGCATGAATGGTTTGTGGTGGTCAGATTGCACAGACTGGCTGCCTCACTACTGTCAGTCCTCTTCATGGCAGCTGTGGCTACAGTGGTAGCGTATGACCACTGTGTATGGAGTGAATTAATAATGACATATGAAGCATCTTTGAGTGCTGAAAAAAGGTCCATATTCATAAAAAGTAATTGTTTAGTCAAAATACCGTCATTATAAAGTCACAGTTGCAAATGATGAGCATAAACACACTTTCCACATACACTTGAATAGATAGATAGATATATATATATATACTTTATTGATCCCTGTATGAGAAATTCAAGTGTCCAGTAGCAGCCAAAAAATGCAACAGCACTTCAAGTCACAGCAGAAAAGATGGAGTAGCCACTGGGGGTGGAGCAGGACAGGTCACAGCAGCAGAGGTGGAATAGCCACTTGATTCTTCTCCTGTTTTCATCTCTCTTCTACAATTGCAAACATTTACCTCCTCTACTAAATATGATAACTATACTTCTTAATGCGGCCAAGCTTCACCCAGACTTGACCTTGTGTGGCCCCAGCTAAAATTAGTGCTATAGAACAATAAATTATTTCCATCTCAATATTTTGGCACTAACACCAGTGTAACCATTTGAGATCAAATCCAAATCAAACTATGTCAATGTCAACAAGTGTCGCACATTTACAAGAACACCAGCTGAACAAAGTGCTTCACATGCATGAATGGAAAAATAAGTGATAAGAATAAACAATTCTAAACAAGTTTTGAAAGTATATGAAAATGCAGTCACTGTAATACAGTAGTTACCACCCTTTCCACATTAGTATGACAACACAACCTTTACACAGCTTCCTTGAACATGGAAAATTAATATGCAAATAACGAGTGAACAGTGACAGAACATACTCCAACCCAGTGAAGGTCACATTTTTATCTGCTGCTCTGGTCCTATTCAAACACTGTCCAAGTCCCAGGGGGAAAAATCCAATTTCAACTTTCACATTCAGCCCAGACCTCCTGCCAAAAGACGGATTAATGTAGAGGAGGCACAATCTGAATCCTATTATTGGACTATTAAGTTATTTTTAAGTTCAAATCAAAACCATACAAAACCGGTGAATATTTTTGTTTTTTAATAAAAAATTACACTGTGGATTATGTAATTTTTAAAACTAAAATAAAGAACAAGGTAAGAAATTACTTAAAAATAGTGCATGAGAAAAAAAGTGAGAAAAAAAAAACGTTTTAATATTATTGTTCTCAAGCATATTAGGAGTGCATAGTGTTAAGCTGTGGTCACGTGCACAGCCTAAAGCCCGGTTAAAGTGGTCCTAGGCCCACTTCGCGATTAGATCCAAGCTTTAGGTGATATGTGACCGCGGCAACTGGGCTTGGGCAAGGGGCCAGGGCACGCTTCTGAAGCTCAAATGAGGGGGGTCAATGTGGCGGGTAGTGGGGGATGAGGTGTGGTGGGACATGATATTGTGCGTCACATTACGTCTTCCTGCATCTCCCGTTGTGACATGCATTTTCACACACTTCTCTCCCTGCACTTTCGTCTCCTCCCTGCTTGTGTTAAACCTTTCATGTGAGCCCCCAGATTGTGGTCGATGGGCGCAGGGGAGTGTATTGCTCCACGGCTAAAGGGAATCGCTTGCTACGGGGATAATTCCCTTCTGATGGCGCATTGCATGGTCGCCTCGGCTCTCTGCTGCACTCGTTTTTTCTTATTTTTCTCCTTTAATAGGCAAGACAAGTTTATTTACATAGCACAATTCATACACAAGGCAACAAATAGTGCTGAACAAGACAAGATAGCATTAAAATAATAAATTATCACAGTTAGGGCTGGGCTATAAAATGATAACGATATATATTGTGATGGCCACAGGTTCGATATCAATAGCAAATGGGGTTGATAGAATGTTCGATAGTATAACTTCGCTCCGTTAGAAAAAACAGGAAGACTGTACTTCTTACTGTATTATTACATATCCATCTGATAATTCTCCCATTCAAGTCGCTGTGTGATGCAATCCACTTTACCTGTTGATATTATTTCTGATGTTTATTCTACTCATATTCTCATATTCTCCGCTGCTAATGTACAATATAGACATCTGTAAATACCGAACCAAGTGCAATTATAGCCCAGAGTTTATCTCATTTTATTTTATTTTATTTTATCTTAAATTTATTGTCTATTATCTTAAATAATAGACTTTGATGTGTGCAATCTGAGTGCTCTTATTTCCTTTCTCTGCTGTAATGTGCAACGATGACACTGAAATCTCTTCACTGTGAGACTAATAAAGGTTTATCTTATCTTATCTAGAAAAACAGGAAGTCAAGTCAGAAGCGTGCGGCCTTCTGGGGGACGTAGGCAGAGGCTTCTCGACCTATCACGGCCAAGCATGAACCGCAAGGCATTCTGCGAAATAAATAAAAAATCCACAAACAACAACCGAGAGTATGCGTTGCGTACGTGGATCCATAGTCGTAGTGTTTCAATGCCGTGTCAATGGTAATGCACGTCTGTTCGAGGAATAGCATGTGTGGCGAGGTAGAGGCAGTGGGCACGGCGACCCAATGCATGCAGCAAAAGCAAGAGCGCGTGCCGCAAAGTGGTCACGTGGACACAAGACACTTGAAAACAGCCAAAACAGCATCTAAACCAGGACTAAACCAGGATTAAACCAGGACTGACAATGGGGGACACTTTGTGTGAACATATGTCTCCAGCCTGAGTTCACATTCCCCCGTGACTGTGAACAATAGTGCTGCTAACGTGTTAGCCGACACTACAAATGTATTTATATAGGTAAAAAAAAAATCAATAATAATAATTATTGATATCGACCGATATTAATCACTTACGTATATTGTGATATAGTTTTCAGCCATATCGCCCAGCCCTAATCACAGTATATTAAAAAGAAATATGAAAATATAGAATCCCTCACGCCCTATACCCACCGCACGCGTCTTGTGAAGCGCTGAGAGTCGCGCAGCGGCGCGCCGCGCAGATTTGAAATACGCGCCCATGTTATCAGCGAGGACCCTACCCACAGCACAAGAAGCGCCGCGCAGCGCCGCGCAGCGCCGCGCAGCGCCGCGCAGCGAGCCGCGCTCGTCTGGATAAAATAGGACACTCGCGTATTTTTGTCTCGCGCAGTGACGCGTCTCCCAGTCAAAACACATGGGAAATATGTTTGTGCTTTGAAGACACCCCATGTCCATATTCTTGTCACTGTGTACAATACATGAAGTACATTTCCCACCGCATTTGTCTGTGGGATGACATCGAGTATATGGAGATGACGTACAGTAGGGGGCTTTTTTCCCCGGGGTCACAGCTGTGGGCATTTTTTCCCGGGGGACACAGCTGTAGGCTTTTCCCCGGTGTCACAGCTGAGATGGAGGACGCGAAACTCATAGAAGCTGTAGAGCATTTTCCAGCGCTTTATTCGGCACTAGATCCAAATTACAAAGATAATCAAAAGAAGGACAAAGCCTGGCGTTCAGTGGCAACGATTGTCGGCGCTGATGGTATGTATAACTACTTTAATCATGTCATCGTCTTTGTGTATGTTTAGCTAATCAATAGCGTAGCTATTTCTAATTTGGTACACCACGAGTAAGTACTAAACAACTTAATACATGATATTTGTGTATTTATATCAGTGTTAGATAGTGCTATGAAGTATACATATATACGGAATGGTACAAAAAGTTGTGATCAGCTAATTATGCAGCTGGCTCCATCTAGAGGAGTTTCGTGGGAATAGCACCGCTCACCATAGCCATTTTCCGGTTATATACTCATAGGACTTTTACATATTTAGAGTGCAGTTGAAAATAACTAACGACTCATCAATATAAAAAATAACAAGTCAATGTTTAATGTTACATTGACATCAAAACAACACAGGGTCACAAAAAGCAATTACATTAATAAAAACAAACACATTTTAAAATGTACATTTCATTTACAAAGATTCCTATAAACAACAATGGGTTCAGCGAAAAGCTACACTATAGCTATAGGGCTATCATATTTAGAGTGAAGTTGCAAATAAGTTATTACTAACAACTCAATATAAAAATAACTAATCAATGTTTAATGTTGCATTGACATCAAAACAAACAAGGTCACAACAAGCAATTGTATTATAAAAAACAAACACATTTTAAAATTTACATTTCATTTGCAAAGATTTCTATAAACTACAATGGGTTCTGTGAAAAGAAGGTGCACAGCTTGTCCCTTACAGATGAAGCCGCCTCACTGGCTCTTCGCCCTCCCATCCCCTGTTGCACCCTGTGTATATCCAGGCCTCTGTCTCTAGCCTCTGCCAGCCACATCTGATTATCTGCATTGTTGCTCAGGAAGTTGTGTAAAGTGAAGCAGGAGATAATCACTGAGTCAACATGTTGTGGTGATAGGACAATTTTTGTGAGAAGCACCCTCCATCTCGCAGCCATTATGCCAAAGGCACACTCCACTACCATCCTTGCCCGAGACAAACGGTAGTTGAAAACCTTCTTTTGAGCGGTCAGGTTGGTGCCACCAAATGGACGCATTACATAGGGCTTTAGGGGGAATGCTGCATCCCCCACGATCACATGTGGGATGCTTCCCAGCTCTTCAGCTCCAGGCAATGGTTTGGGCTGTGGGACATGAAAGGTGTTGTTCTCCAGGCCTCTCTTCAAGTTTGAGGCTGAGAAAACACCTCCATCACTGGCTCGTCCATAGTTTCCCACGTGGATGTATGTGAATTTGTAGTTGGCATCCACTAAGGCCATGACGACAATAGAAAAATTGTGTTTGTAATTATAATATATAGACTTCCAGAGTTAGGTGGTGCTTTGATGTCAATATGTTTGCCATCTATAGCACCGATGCAGTTTGGGAAATTCCATTTCTCCCAAAAGGCTGCAGCGATGCTTCTCCAGCTGTCCTCAGTGGGCCTTGGAATCTGGCTCCTGAGCATTAGCTTTTCTATGGCTTCCATTGTGTCCTGGACAATCCGAGCCACAGTTGTGACACCAAGTCTGTACTGAAAGGCCAGACTGGTGAAACTTTCATCGGAGGCCTAGGAATCTGAAATGAAGAAAAATATATAACATTAAAAGATTATCAATGCATTTACATGTACGTTTTTTTCTCTCATTACAGTTGAAGAATGCAAGCGGAGGTGGAAGGGGCTGAGGGACTCCTATGTAAAATTTAAGAAGTTCCCTCCAAGTGGCTCCGGAGGAGGAAGTGAGCGTGACTGGAGGCACGAAAAGGAAATGGCTTTTTTGAAGCCTTATCTTAAACCAAGGAGGTAAAGTATAAGAATATATCATAACGTTTTTTTATGTAGTTTTAGTTTCTATTGCTGGTAGAAGTTTTAAAAAAAATACTTTTGAGTTTTTTATGAAGATACTTACTGATTAATATTTTGGTTTATGACTGTCACAGCTCCAGGGACTCACATGGAGACACGTCTGCAGACGACAATGTCCAGGAGGGTGCAGATGAGGAAGCATCACAACCACAATCTCCAAACCCACATGACACAGAAGAACGGCTCATAAGAACCCCCCCATCCCCACCTCACTCCAGCACAAGAACCCCCCCATCCCCATCACGCTCTAGCACACCGATTGCAGACGCACCTCATTCCTCACAAGTCACCACCCAATCAACTCCACACAACCCACAAGCCCAACGTTCAAAATCAAGGAGAAGATTAATGGAACAGAGACGCCCAACAACCTCCGTGGAACAACAAATTTTGGACATAATAAAGGAGCCGCCATCAGCCCCCCCTCCCCCCCACATACCCACAGAGAACGAGTCCATATTCCACTTCTTCATGAGTGTAGTCCCACGAGTTAGCGCACTATCGCAACCGTCCAGAGCAGCCATACAAATTAGGATCCTTCATTTAATAGGTGAATTGGAAGAAGAAGACCGAAGAGCATATTATCCACAGCACCCACCGCAGCATGCACACCAGCTCCCACCACATCACCCACACCCGCTCCCACGCCAGCACCCACACCAGCTCCTTCACCAGCACTCACACCAGTATTCAGAACTGCACCCACACCAGCAATCACACCAGCAACCACACCAGCAATCACACCAGCACCCACCACAGCACCCACCACAGCACCCACCACAGCACTCAGAACTGCACCCGCACCAGCAATCACACCAGCAACAGGTGTACAGCCCTGCAAGTTTCCTTTCCGACCTGAGTGAGCCACACTTGGGCTCTCTGGGCTGAGATCTGAGTATGGGTCCTTTCTCTTTTAAGGATGTGACAGAGGCCAAACAGAGGCCGAGCTTGAGAGTGAGTGTATGTGCATGAATTGTTTGTAATGTTTCCAAATGTTTGCTGTATTGTTTTTGGACTGCCATGTTTGTATATGTATTTGTTGTTCTTATTGCTATTGTTATTATTAATTGAGAAGGGGGAATTATTATATACCGAGTTGAAATGATCTTTATTGTTTTGTGAGGATTGTATGTATGATGCTGCATGTTTAATGTCTTATTGTTTATTGAATAAATACATTCAATGTAGCATATTTGTTACTGCCAGTCTTTGGGAAGGACACACACTCCTTCTGTAGTTGGTCTCCTGGCGGCGGATTGTGGGACCAATAATGGAGAGCAGTTGATCCATTTGTTCCACAGACATTCGGAAATATTGGAGATGTTTTTTGGGATAAATCCTGAGTTCAGCCACTAGGTGGTAGTAGGCTCCAAACTGCGCTCTTCTCTGGTTCATGGGGTGAATCCACGTTTTCTTCCTCTGCCTTCCTCTGAGTCTCAACAGCAGAAGTACTGCAATGGCCTTTCTTTTAGCACGTTGATCCATAAAGGAAACATATGAAGTTTCAGAGAAATGTTGAATTTATCAATAACATAGTTTAGATAAATTTTAGCAAAACAAATATGTTAACAAGGCAAATAATGATGCTATTTAAATCACGTTGCTGTTGAATTGGCAGTTAAAAAACGTTTACTGACAAAATGAATGTATCTAAAGTTATACACGTATGTAACTTACCCATATTGCAATTGATGAGGAAAAGACGATTAAACAAACAGGTAGGTGGAGCTTCAAAGTTGTTTACTCGTCTCTCGCCTGTCCCCAGAGAGCGTCTCTTCTCTGCTGCGCGCCGCTGCGCGTCGCTCCCGGTTGGTATACAAACGCTTCTCAGCAAGTGCGCTCGTCCGAGGAAAGCTGCGCGTCACTCACTGCGTGTGCGGTGGGTACGGGGCGTCAGTTGTATGCACAGGTAAACAGAACTGTTTTAAACCTGGTTTTAAACATTGTCAGAGAGGAGGCCTGTCTCATATTTTCAGGAAGATTGTTCCAGATTTTAGAAGCATGAATCTGAAATGCAGCCTCCCCATGTTTAGTCCTGACTCTGGGCACTAACAGGAGTCCCGTCCCTGTGCTCCTCAGAGTCTGGATCAGTTCATATGGCACTAACATGTCACTAATATATTTTGGTGTAACGTCATGTAGAGACAAGCAGAGCTGTTTTAAAGTCTATTCTCAGAGCCACAGGAAGCCATTGCAGAGACCTGAGGACTGGACTAATGTGATCCTATTTCCTGGTTCTAGTCAGGACTCGTGCGGCTGCGTTTTGAATGTACTGCAGCTGTTTTACAGCCTGTTTGGACAGACCTGTGAGCAGGCGATTGCAGTAGTCTAACCTATTGGAGACAAATGCATGAATATGAATCTCCAAGTCTGCTTTAGACACTATGTTTTTGATCCTGGGAATGATCTTTAGGTGGTAAAAAGCTGCTGATGTTACTGATTTCATGTGGCTATTGAAAATTAAGATATTCAGAGCTTCTGAATATCAGACCTACAATCTCCATGGACCTACTGCTTGTTTTCTTGGCGTCTGGAGCTGATTTGGTTCATGTTTTAGCCAAAAAAGGGTGGCAAAAGCAGAGGACTTTGCTTCTACATGAACAAAAACTGGTGATCTCCAAGCACTGTTCTCCTGTTCTGGAATATCTTTTCACTCACTGCAAACCTTTCTACCCCCAACGTGAGTTTGCCTCATTCATTCTTGCTTCTGTCTACATACCGCCATCCGCAGACGCGCGCGAGGCTCAATGCGTACTAGTGGAGCAAGCACTGTCCATAGAGTGTTTATACCCAGACTCTCTGATTATTATCCTGGGGAATTTTAATAAGGGAAACTTGAGCCAGGAATTACCCAAATACAGACCCGACCAGAAAGGACAACACACTGGATAACTATTACACCACTGTACCCGGATCACTGGATTTAATGCCTACAGACCCATGGCTCTGACATCTGTTGACATGAAGTCATTTGAGCGCCTGGTACTAGAGGCGCCCCACCTCTAGTCCTTCACCTACCCCCTCGCCATGAATATGGCCCTCCACCACATCCTACAGCACCAACAGGATGCTACACCAGGATCCTTTTTGTAGACTTCAGCTCTGCTTTCAACACCATCCTGTCATTCCTGCTCCAGGACAAGCTCTTCCAGCTCATGTGCCCAATTCCACCTGCAGGTGGATCACTGACTTCCTGACGTACAGGAGGCAGCGAGTGCGTCTGGGGAAGAATGTCTCGGACTCTTGGATTATAAATACAGAAGCCCCACAGGGCTGTGTTTTCTCTCCCCTGCTCTTCTCCCTGTACACCGACCACTGCACCTCCAGCCACGACTCCGTTAAGCTCATCAAGTTTGCGGATGACACTACTCTCATTGGACTCATCTCCAACAACGATGAGTCTGCCTACAGGAGGGAGGTCGACAGGCAGGAGCTGAACACCGAAGACAGTGGAGATGATTGTGGATGTCAGGAAGAGCACAGTCCTCCCGCCCCCTCCCTCCCTGATGGATTCTCCCATCACCTCTGTGGAGTCCTTTCGTTTCCTGGGCACCACCAGGTGGCAGATGCTACGCAGGCTAATGCTAATGCTAACGCCTTTCTTCCGTTCCTTTTTAGGCATTTTCCTAAAAATCAACACCCGTTAGAGAAATGCGTTTTAGCAAAATAAGAGTCCATAAGTTCTCCACGTTATACGAGCAGTTGCCACTAGGGATGGGAAGAACGACATTGGTGCGTCAAGCACTGTATCGAGTGCTCAAGTGTGAAACCCTGTATTGGTGTATCGCTTTAACGGAAAAGTCACGTGACCGATACTAAATCTGTGTCGTTTGGATGCGCTGCGCCGAATTGTGTTTATAAAGAAGCGAACTGTGTCAACTTACTGAGGGCTCGTTCAAGAATTAGCTGTGTTTCCTCTATCAAACAAGTGTTTTCTAAGGCTGGGGAACTAGTGTCCAATAGGAGAAATTGCATTGGAGCAAAGACTCAAAGACTCTTTGACTCTTTGACTCAAAGACTCAAAAACTATTGTTAAAGGAACGGTATGTAAAAATCTGGCCAAAAGTGGTACTGCACTATCCCTGACTCAGGTTGCCAGATATGCAGACAAGTCCAGCTGGGACCAAAGACATGGTGAGTTCTGGCAACTCAGATCACGGACTTTCTGATTGGTAAAACGGTGGACATCGAAATGAAAACAACATCAAGATTTAGGGGCTGTAAAACAAATTTTGAAATTCGAATATCTCGGCTTAACAACTGTTATCAGTTGAATCAGTATTCAAAAAGACATTTTGACATATTAGGGCCATTTAAAGATGACTTGACATGAAAATATTACATATTGCTACTTTAAATTAATACATTTTTGTGTGTTATTTCAAATGATTGAACATATACATACATGACTTAAAACTTTTAACTATATTATTTGAGACAGATTTTTTTCATTTTACGTGCCAACTCATTTTGTTTGGGCTTACAGCATGTCCATGTTTCCAACATAATGTTAACCTGCCATGATTTTACATCTACAGCAGAGGTCGCCATTGAGTGACCAACACAGGGTCAATACAGTGTCAATACAGTTTGTAGAAAGTGTCAATGCACTCCTTGAGGAATCCTCATCCCATCACTATTTGCCACAACTGTACACGCCACAGAAAAAGAGCATTTTGACTCTGAATCAGTGTATATTTACATTGTTCTTAATGGGGAGATTTACTTCCTGTCCCTTGTGCAGCTGCGTGATGTCAGCTGCAACGTCACCCAGCTGAAATACACATAGGATGTGGTTATCGGCCCAATTTTACTAATCGGTCCAATGCCAATAGATTAAGAAATTATGAACATTGGCCGATATCAATATGTATACCGATATATCGTGCATCCCTATTAAGAAGAGTTAAGGTCATTTTCCCTTATCCACAAAGGTCCTCAAACTGGAGATTTTCCACACATTCGCTGCACATTCTCAGAAAGAGAACATTTGCTCAGGCTTCACATATTGCACAGGGGTTTGGGCTTCTAGCCACTCTGCGGAGGAAACTCTTTTCGACCGGTTGCATCCGCTCATTAGCCAAAGCTCAGTGCATTTGTGTAGTGAATAGTTGCTGGTGAAGTGTCCATTTACAAAGAGAGACCTGGGAGGAAATGGGCCTGAAAAGATACTAATCAGAGCTTTTCTCTTGTGACGTTTGATTGAGAATCTCTTAAAGATTGAGCCATTTTAATCGGAGACAGGTTTTGTAACTTGAATACTGGTCTAATTATTTCATGTTTGTATTGGGTTTTGATTGGTTCGGCTGAAACTATCAAATGCCTCAATAGAGAACTGTTTTTTTCAACATTTATCATTTAAAACAATCCTAACCCACTATTGGGGAATTTCTGCACAGACCGAGAGCAAAAATAATGTAAACAACCAAGAGCTGTAATAAAATCAAATTGTGAGTTTATTTATTAGTAAATGTGCACATACAATGAATAACAGAACCGATACCGATACAACCTGACAGCCGCCTGAAACCGTCTGCTACGAATTAGGAAATTACGGACATTAAATAGACCAGAGTAAACAAAGACATATACTCTAGATATTACACAAATGAAGTCAGCATTGATATGTGTCGCTCAAGGCTTCTCTTTACGTTTCCTTACGCTGATACAATTCTGATACTCGTAATAATCTGCTTTTCACTTGAACACATTGTTCTTTGACACAGATATTTTCAAAGACATGTAGAAACACGTCTCCCATCTATCAGCTGACCTCGCTGCCAACAGCAATGTGTGCTGTATTTGAATCCAGAGTTGACTATTAGTTGATAACTTACACTTATAACTATTTGATGTTAATTCAGATTGCTTTACTAAAAGAGTTCTATAACAACTCCAAAAAGTAAACTTATATGTTATGTGTTATTTTGTGTAGGGATGCACCGATGCATCGGCTGAACATCGGAATCGGCCGATGTTTGCCTTGTTAACTATCATCGGCAAATAAAATGACATTCTCCAATGGTAGGCGCGTGCAAAGAGATACCTGTAAAGGGCGTCTGTGCACATTTCTTAGTAGAAGAAAAAAAGATGTCGTGCGGCAATATTTTACGCTCAGAAAAAGATCAGCGTTATGCAGTTTGCAATTTCAAGATGGGGGAATGCTAGACAATGATTTGACACAACGATTCTCGTGGACATTTGACATTTGAAACAAGCATGAGGTGGTACTGCGATTGCATTCAAGCCTAAGAAAAACAGAAAACTAAAACCGCCAAGAAATATATATATATTATAGGCATTAAAATTAAAATAAAGAATAAAGAATGTTACTTTTTTTGGCTATAACGTTTCATCTCTACATATTCATGACCCTGTGTTGTTTGAACGTGTGCACTTTCTACTGTACAATGTGTTTATATTGATGTTTGATGTTTTTCTTTCTCCAGTGGCAAATGAAGATGCAGACACGTCCAGGCCAACCGCCAGTTTTTCGCGTGAGTAAATGTTCCACAATTTTACAAATGAATTTAAAAGTTTTGTAATTGCATTTTAAAATTTCATTAGAAAAGTACTTAATTGAGGGGCGACTGTGGCTCAGTTAGTAGAGCATTGGCCTTTGAGCGTAAAGGTCGTGGGTTCTAGCCCACCATTACACCTTCTTCACGACTTCCACTGATGTCTGCTGTCGTTGTGTCCTTGGGTAAGACAATCAACCCCACTTTGTCTGAAGCCCGCTGAAAGATCAAGGCTCCTGTTGACTCACCATCATGTTATGGATAATTACTAGTTCACTATCAGTGAGGGGCTGGTGATCTGTGAATTGCGTACAGCTCTGACTGTCACCCCCTCGACCCAGAAATGGATTAAGGAGAAGAAAAAAGATAGGTGGATGGATGAAGTACATAGTTGTATTTTTTCTTTGTCGCTGCTTGGAGTTTGCTTTGAACATGAATTCCCTAGACCCGAGCAAACATGAGGGGATGCGTCACTTTTTTGTGTTTATATGCAGCTTGTTTGTAGAATGTTCTGTCATCATAGATGCTACATAATGTGTGTGGATGTGTAAGAGGTTGGGTGTGTGTGTGTGTGTGTGTGTGTGTGTGAAGCATTTAAAATAGAAGAAAGACTTGTGCTCATACCCTTTATGTCCACTTGAGAGCAGCATTACACAGGCTCTCACTTTGTTCAAAAAGCACTCAGAAATGCATCCTGCTTTGTACATTTGATGAAAAAGGAGTAAGTGCTGGAAGCAAGAAAAACAAAAACACATTTTTATTTAGGTAATGCTTAAATGCTATTATCAGTATTTAAGTATTTTATTTGTATGTAATAAAAAACTTTCAGGCTTGAACTAACACTGGACTGATGGAATCTTGATTTAATTCTGAACATTAACACATTTATTCAAGCATTTTTAAATTTTGTTTTGTGTTATTCCATTTAGCTGCTGCATACTCACCTATGTCTTGCATGAGAACACAACAGAATGGTATAAACTTGGGGTGGAACAAGATACAATTTTCACAAGATGAAATGAAGAGGAGATGCAATTCTGACCATACAAATGTATATCTAACATTTGGAGAGTATTATCAAAATGTTATCCTAGCAAATCATGCATCATTTTGTTGACTTTTTTCAGTCATTGTATCAGTGCAGTTTGGGACTATATGCTTCTTTAAATGGGCAGCTAAACAGAATTTACATTTTTGTCCAACCCAAGTGGGAAAAAATATGGCCTATATGTGTGCACAAAAGATTTATTCTTGCGGCACAAGAACTTGTCCTATCCCTTCTAGTGCTACAGACAACCGCTGCTACAGGTCATATTCCCAAAGGTCTCATATCCAAACTAGACATTAACACCAGTGGTAATGGTCTTCTCCACCAGAGTTTTAACACTCTCAGAGCAGTCAGTTCGATTGATATTCATTTTGGAAGTGTAATTACTCTGCTTGTGTAAGTTTTTGGACTTTATAACTGTGTGACTTTTTCTGTATCTATGTGTAGTTTATTTCTATGTCATTATGTTTATGAAATTATCTTGATCTTTGACTGGCCCTGGACTGGTTCAGAGCAATCTCAGCTTGGAGCTAGTGCTCGTTTCCATAGAGACACACTGTTTACCTACAGCAGATAGTATTTAGTGTTGCTGTATTTCATTTATATTAACCAGTTCTAGCATGTATTAATTACATTCAAAAAATTAAAAGGATAATGATATTTTCAGGCGTTCTAGTAGTTTCAGAATTCTGGGAGTCCTAGTGTTAAACGAATGGCTCCTCAATCAACTACAACAATATTGCTAGCATTAAAAAATTCTGCTCTTCAATGTTTGTCCAGGGTCCAAGTCTCAAAGTGCACTGTGGAATGCCATCACGGCAGGGATGGGCATCAAAGGAAAAGAGCAGAAGCCCCTCCTGAATGACCCGCGTAGCCCGGAGGAGATCCTGGCAGACGAGCTCCCAGCCACAGACGAGCCAGACGCCACAGAGAAAACAGCCATCAGGTTTGACCAAAGCAAAGGGCCATACAGAGGATATATTGAGCCCTACACTTGTTGCACAAAACGTTGTGTTTTTCTATGGATTGGGTGCAATGCAATGTTCTGGTTGGAGAAAGGTTATTGCAGCTGCTTTGTGCAGGTGGGGTATGAGTTGATACACTCTTAAAAGTATTAGGAGTAGTTTATTTCTTCACATTTTTTTTTCTTTTGTCAAACTTATACACATGATACAAGACATGTTATCATGTTTGGTCCTTGTTTTGCCCCACTTTAGATCTGATATAGACTCTGTTTTGTCCTGCTTCCAAATTTCCAGTGAGATGACATTTCCAAGTTCCAGACAATGAGATGCAAGTGTTAAGTGTGTTTGATTTGAGACCTCCTTAACCTCCTTCCTGTTCTGGGCATGTCTGCTTGGATCAAACAGGGGGAAAGACGCACTGGCCTAGGACGTCTCTGGGACGTCCTAGGCCATTTCAAGAGCTTCATTACAAGAGCTTGAGATTGACAGACGGCTCGATGCAGCATCTGCAGTGATGAGATTGCTGTATCGGATTGTTGTGGTGAAGAGGGTGCTGGGTTGTTAAGCAAAGCTCTCGATTTACAGCTCTATCGATGTTCACTATGGCCATGAGCTTCGGGTAATGACTGAAAGCACATATACAAGTGGTCAAAAGGCGTTTTTTCTTCAGAGTGGCTGGACACTCCTTTTCCGTGTGGAGAAAAGCCAGTAAAGGTGGCTTATATTACTCGATACTGGGTTTTTTGCCAGTACTTTCTTTGGTGAAAATGATTGTCTTGTTTATTTCAGCAGGTGGGCAAGTCCTGCGGTTATTCTCAAAGGCCTGATTGTTTTCCTTAACGTATTATGCCTTCATTTTTTTGTCTTTGCATCGTCATAATATTTTGTATGGAGAAAGTAAAGCACAAGTAAAGAATTAAAAGATATGGTTTCTCATCTACCCACTAAGCAAGCCGACGTTGAATCAACGTAATTTGAACGTCGTTGTCCGACGTTGTCCGACGTAGAATATAGGTCACTGGTGGGTGCAGAATGAAAGTTTTCTCGACGTCGTTTCCCGACGTCACCTCAACCTCCAAATGTTACGTTGATGGCACGTCAATTCAAGGTTTGAATGTGGTACAGAACCGGTCGGGTCTGACGTCCTATCAACGTCTCATATGACCAAAATATTCACGTTTATATGACGTTCGTTTTCAGTCGTTCCCACTAAGCAAGCAGATGTCAAAACAACATAATTTCAACGTCATCTGGACGTTCATTCAAGGTTGCAATGTGGTACAGAACCGGTCGGGTCCGACGTCCTATCAACGTCTTATATGACCAAAATATTGCCTTCATATGACGTTCGTTTTCTGTTGTTCCCACTAAGCAAGCAGATGTCAAAACTATGTCATTTCAACGTCATCTGGACGTTATCTGGACGTTCATTCAAGGTTGCAATGTGGTACAGAACCGGTCGGGTCCGACGTCCTCTCGACGTCTTATATGACCAAAATATTGACGTTTATATGACGTCCATTTACAGTCCTATTGACCTACTTAACCTCTGCAGAATCACTCACTGGTCGAGACATACTTTTTGCAATAGGCAAGGCAAGTTTATTTGTATAGCACAGTCAAAACAAAAGGAAACTCAAAGCACTCAACAAAAGATAGAAACAATCAAACAAGGCATTACAATTATAAATATTGACAGTAAATTAAAAAGATACAAATAAAATCTCTCATAAAATCTCTCAGTTGAAGCAGAAACAGAAGTGTTTTAAACTTGGATTTTAACATTGTCAAAGAAGAAGCCTGTCTCACATTTCCAGGAAGACCGTTCCAGATTTTAGCCTTGTGAATCTGAAATGCAGCTTTATCATGTTTAGTTCTGACTCTGGCCAATAAACGATAAACACAGCATTCAAAAATCATTAGAACAACTGTACTAGAAGGATATCAGTCATTATTGCAAATGGAGCTGCATTAAAAATCATGTTTCTCTACATCAAAGTACAAGTTAAACCACACAGGGCACAGTGTTATGAACACTACTGTACTGGACAGTTCATGCCAAAGTAAAAAAAACATGATTGTAGCGCCTATGTTTGGATCAGTATTAAAACAGGCACAAGCTACACTCTAGGTTCCCCAGATGTAAAAACACAATCTGAAAGGCAGAAGAATGCATTTATTGAATGTTGAGGTTCCAACATGTGTCCTCTCTTGGTCTTCAGTCTCTCATCACAAGGTCCAAGCACAGCACCTGAAAATGTGGAACATGTTTAGTTTCAACATAATGTGGCAAAGTGATATAACAACACATAACTTTCTATTAATGCCTCAAACCACTCGATCCATCACCATGTGATACAAACCTTGGCACTGCACTAGCTCGAGACACTGGAAGACACTCCGTCTGAGAAACTTGGGATAAGGCTTTGGTCATTGGAGTAATTCCATGTAAAAAACAATTGCAAATGTGCATTTGTTTTGCACATGGACAAATGAGCCCTGAAAGCTACTTACCCTGTATTACTCTACACATGTTGCATTTCCGAGGGGGCATTTTCCCCTTGTTGCTCTTTTCCCTCATCTTGAGTGAGTTGCTGAACAATCTGAGAAAAAGATAGATGTTTTCAAAGAGAATACACCAAATAATGGTTTATTCTCAAAACAACATATTAATACAGAACAACAATCAATGTGTGAGAGTGTGATTCTTACCTTTGAACACCTTCAACACAGTCTGACACCTGTAAGACTCAAACACACATAACATTAGTTATTGCAACAATTATACTCTATGGATTTCACAATAATTGACTGCATTAGCAAAGGTAAATGTATTTTAATTAACATATGGCTGGTTTTAAAGTTTATAA
Organism: Knipowitschia caucasica; assembly: GCA_964034765.1. Taxonomy (NCBI): domain Eukaryota; kingdom Metazoa; phylum Chordata; class Actinopteri; order Gobiiformes; family Gobiidae; genus Knipowitschia; species Knipowitschia caucasica. The sequence goes on along the minus strand of OZ035836.1, from coordinate 23,204,235 downwards.
GAAAAAGTAAGAAATTGAATAGAGTTGCAAGCGCTAGTTAGCTTGCTACCAGCAGATGAATGGATATTTAATATTTGCAGCTAACAATAACAAAAATAACAACTGTAGTGGCTCATTTAAACAGCCACAGTGAGAAGAAGTGAAAGTCTCTGACATTGAAGACCTGGGAAGACATTAAATCAATTTATTAAACAAAGCAATACATGAACATTAAACTCTCTTTCTGCAGCAGGTAACATCTGTGTGCTCCTATGGTCCCACATGGTCCCACATGGTCCCACACCTGAACTCAACTCCAACTGATGACATCACAGGTGTCTAAATGATGGGAGTGTCCCAAATATTAAAGCTGATCTCCCTGTTTTTAAACTTAGGCCCCGTCTACACGTAGCAGGGTATCTCACAAACCGAAGATATTTTCCTACGATCTGGCCTATCATCCACACAAACCCGGAGTTTTCTGTCGATAAAAACGAAGGTTTCTGAAAACTCCGGCCAAAGTGAAGATTTGGGAATTCTCCGGTTATGCGTTTGAGTGTGGACATAAATAACCGGAGTATTCGGCTGTACGTCACTACCAGCGTGCTGCTCTGACGTCACACGCGCGACCTGTGTTTACATCAGAAACAACATGGAGGCCATCAAAACAGCTTTTGTTTTAACGATTGTTCAGGCACTTTTTGCTTGCTTGTTTTTACAAGCTCAAATACTGCTTCATGTTGAAGAGCACAGACGAAGGAGCACTTTAAGGTCGGCTATTTTCCGCCAAATAACCATCCCTCGTCCAAGACATGTTCCTCGTCAAAGACGGCAACGGCAATTTTGGGTCAGACCGGGACGCACTGCCAGCTGGTGGGAGAACTTTGAGATGGAAGTCGTCCTCCCGGAGGAAGGTAGGTTTGTAGGTTTGAAATGTAATTGACAACGCATGTATGCGGTTAGGTGTGGATGCCGTTTTTTAAAAAACCGAGGCTGTGTGGACAGAAGTTTTTTTTTAGGCGGAGGGCGGATTTATAAATGCCCTGCTACGTGTAGACAGGGCCTTAGTTTACTAAGTACCGTTGTCTTTTTGCAGTTTATAAACCATTGTGAAATATACAGTAACTTTACATTTTAGAATTGAATTATTATTTTAAAACTCAAGAATCTTAACCTTTTTTAACACATAGTTTGTTGGACAGTCTAACCTAAGAATTCTAATGTGTTAAAAATAGTTTGAAATATGAAAAACAATATCATATTTTAAACTTTAACTTAAAAACTAAAAAAAGGTGTCTCCCTTTCAGCTGAGCAGTGCCAGCCGTTATTATTATAGATTCATGCACTGGCAATTCAAAATACAGATAATATACAAAATATACTTAACAAAATCCACGTATACGTGAGAAAACAACTTACTTTCTGTCTCCAACTCTTTTCAATGTGGAAATGATACATCTATATCTAAAAACTGTGCAGACTGTGTACTTACTAGAGAGGGTGATTCCAAGTAAATAAAGCAGGTCAGCGACAGAGGTACAGATTCAACGTCATATCAACGTCTGGGAAGACATTGCTTTACGTCCAGATGCACACCTTACGTTGTTTAGACGTGGAAAACAGGTCCTCGACCGAGCGACTCACGTGTCAGGCTGTAAAGCCTAAGTTATACTCGCGCGGCGCATAAGTGCGCGTCGGTTGTTTAGGGTATTATTTTTTCACAGTAGTCAGTGAAAATGCCTTGCCGTGGTGTAGCGGTTGCGTAATGAGACTTCAGTCGCAACGACGCGGGTTCAAATCCCCGTCGGAAAACTTTTGACTTTTCACTTTTTAGCAAACAATTTTTCTGTTTGGTTAAAAACGAATAAACACTCAACATAAGATTATGTAGTGGCTAATAATAAAACTTGTGAACCCATGCATTTGCATAAAATCTCAAGTGCTCACTCCTTATTTGCAAACTTGAGATTGTTAGCACAACAAATGCATACATTCACAAGTTTTATTATTAGCCACTACGTAATCCTATGTTGAGTGTTTATTAGTCTTTAACCAAACAGAAAAAAATTGTTCGTTAAAAATCAAAACAAATATGTAAAGATAATAATACACACACGTGGGCTCGAACCCACGTAACCAAGGCTGCACACAATTGCTTAACCACTACACTACCGTAAGGTACACTTGCACTGCTTCACAGCCTATATATTGTATTGCTAGATCAAGACGTACTGCGTCAGTCGGCCGATGACCTGTTTTCGACGTCTAGGGGAGGTCGGGATTGGACGTCATATCCACGTATATGGGAGGTCATTGTTTTACGTCCAGATGCGCACCTTGCACAGACGTCGTTTGGACGTAAATAAAAGGTCACGACCGACCGACGCGATATTGACGTGATCTGGAGGTTGAGTGGACGTCGGATGTTTAGTGGGTAGATGTGAGACAATAATTTCTGTAAAGGGGCGTTCACACCGGACTTAACTTCGGCGTCAAAAGCGTCAAGTTTCCATTGAAAGTGAATGGTGAAGCGCGTCAGGTGAAGCCGAGAGCCCCGGCGTCACTTGACGCGCGTCAAAAGCTTCAAGAGTTGCGCGTACTACGCGCTCACTTGAAGCTTTTGACGCGCGAAACGCTCGCGTATCAAAACAATCCCTCTGACGCCGAAGTTGAGCAAAGCTGAGCTTTTGAAGCTTTGACGCGGGCTTCAACCAATCAGGAGACGAGCAGCAGCAGCAGCAGAGGGTCTGTCTCTGTCATGAAGAGAAGTCATGCTGCTGCTGCTGCTGTTTTATTGTCATTATTGTTATTAGTAATATTATTTGTATGAGTAGTAACGTTCTGAGTAACAAAAATCATTGTACACATGCTGTGTAGTAAACGTAGTTTATTTAATATAAGAACAGGCTGACGATGAGTCTGGCTCAGAGCAAGGCAGCTCCGGGCGGACGAGAGCCGGCGAGAGGCGAGCGAGAGCCGGGGAGAGGCGAGAGCCGGGGAGAGGCAGGGAGAGGCAGGGAGAGGCGAGAGCGAGACGGGGAGAGGCAGGGGGAGGCAGGGAGAGGCGAGAGCGAGACGGGGAGAGGCGAGCTCCGGGGTTTGAGAACTCAGACTGGGCAAGTGACATGCGGAAGTACCGCTGAAAGCGAAACTCCTCCGTACGCAGCTCCTGGAGTAAATGACGGAACTCTGAAAACACTGCAGCCTCTCAAGTCTGTGGTGAACCCAGAACATGTTTTGTTGAAGCCCTACAACAACGTTATTTTGCTTTATATAACAAATAAAGGCTCGCTGCTAATTGAAAAATCCACCGCTGTCCTGACTACAGACAACAGAGAAGCTCCTCCCACAGAGAACAGAGAAGCTCCTCCCACCGGCGGCAGGCGCGTCAAAAGCTTCAAGCACCAAAATGACAAAACTATCCCGGCGTCAGTTGAAGCGCGTCAAAAGCTTTTTGAAGCTTTTGGTCTGAACGCGCCTTTACACAATGAAGAAGGTTGTTTGACGTTGCCATAACAACAGATATACTTAAACAGAAATAGAAGAACAAAATAGAAGTCATGTTAACAATGAATAAAATAGTAAACTAGTTCAAGTTCACTCATTCAAGTGTGGTTATAAGTGCTGATGCGGCAACAGATACAGCAGAAGAAAAAACAAACCAACAAACCAACTGGTTTATGAATGACTGTAGCAAACATAAATTGTCAGATAAATTCCATTCAATTTGTCTAAATCTGCATTTGTTTTACACCAGACGAATTGATTATGATCCATAATATGACAACCATTCCACTCTCTGATTGCTCTATTACATAGCACACATTGTCATTGTTGTTTTGTATGGTGCTCAATATAAACCTCTCATTGTTAGTAAATAATATTCTATTATGAGGTTCTGACATTCTGAAGCTTATCTCTTTAGCATTTGCAAGGTTGTATTTGTGTGACATTTAGCTGACTGCGTACAACAGTAGTCCTCTCCTCACCGTGCTAATTGCTATGTATGGCTGCTGACCTCCTGGGACGCGGCCATGATTGATTCCACCTTGATAACAGGACTTCAAACCACCATTAACATAAATTGTTGTCACTATTAGAATATTGAACCTCTTTTAATGGCTGATTCCAATTAACCTTGTTGCCTTCGGAGACCAAAACAAATGCCACAAGTGCAGAGGAGTGTACATTCGCCTCAAGATGCTTAAAATACGTTGTGAGAGGAAGATACAGACCAGGCCAGAAGGGAAGAGGGAAGGATCAGAGTCTTACTATTCTAAGTCTTCCTGCTACATTAATATTCCAGTTTCATCAGGGATTTTGACTGTCTGTCATGTATTGATGCATTGGCTTTATACAGCGCTTTTTTGGTCAATCAAAGATATGTCACTTATTATTCATTCACTCCATACACAGTGGTGATAAACTACAACTTTAGCTGCCCTGGGGCTCACTGACAGAAGCAAGGCAACCAGGCGCTACCCGTCTTAGCTTCAGAGGTCTGACAGGATGGGGCTTGCAGGTATTTTCAAGCACCTCGCCTGATACAAGATCCACGAGACAATTAAATGTCCCATGCTCCAGTATTCTAATGTTATATATTTTTTTTTAGAGAGACGATGTCTCTCATGTCTGGGAATGCTTTGCAATTCCCAGGATGAGCTGGAGGAAGTGAGTGGACAAATAAAGCAGAAGAAAATAGATAGATTGATGGTAGGGGTGGTGATAAAAATTGATTATTGATTAATCACGATTATGTTATGGACAAATATGGGTCAATAATTACATTTTCCAAAAATTATTTTTGCCATTATTTTGTTTTGAAAAAAATGTTATCCCGCGGCCAACTTTGAATCTATGGTTTAACGTTATACCCGCACTGAGCACAGTGCATGCAGCGGTCAGAGTGAGTGAGCGGTGCATGCAGCAAGGCTTGAGAGACGTTCAGATTGCCGGGCTTTTTAGGCTAGCGCGTTTAAGCTAACCACTTTCGTATAAAGTTCTCTTCTTCAAGTGCAGTTCCGCGTCGTCTATATCCCGAGATCCTCAAGAGACATAATATAAGAGGAATATCTCCTCACTGTTGAAACAAAGAAAGTATTTTGTTACTTTTGATATTTCAGTTTACATTTTGTTAGATTATAAATTTTTTATGGTCTCACAGTATCTGTCTGTGTTTATTGCTCTCCATTTCCGTCCTGCTCCTGTTACTCTGGGCAGGTCTTTCCAGTTGCCATATTTCTAGAGGAGCGGGCCATGAAAGGAGAAAGTGATTTTCCACCTGACTGAGCGCCGCCTGTTTTTCTGCTGTTTTATTTACAGACGCTGGCCACCTTTACAGAAAACACAGCTGCACAACACAGAGGACACATTTAGTTTAACCTGATCGAATAGAACCAGATTTTAATACTGATTGTAGAAGTGCCGTTTCTAAGTCTTATTCAATCATTTTGGTCACTTTAGAAGTGTGCTGCGAATAAATCTCTGACCACCAACTTGAAGTCAACTTGTATAAAACATTTGTATGACAAATACACATGAAAAATGGAAACACTAATTTAAACATGTCAACAGATGATTGTCTTTCTCCTTTCTTGCCTCATTATGTCTCAAAATCAAATGCTCAAAAAACGTTGATAAACAACGTGCTTATATACTGGCTGTAAGATAGAATTTAATTTGTATAACTACAGTTCCAATGTTTTAATCCAATTCACTTTATATGTATAGCACTTTTGATAAACACACACCTTACAAAGAAATTAAGTTTGAGTGCCTAGATAAAAATAAAAAGATTGCCTTTGAAATTGTCGGATAATACAAAAAAGCAGTCTGACCGGTTTGAGTTGTGTAGTGTAGTCCATGTTTTCTATCCAAACACTGAGAGTGGATCCGAGAGACCATACCCACGGGACCTGCCATCTACAGCTGCATGTCAAATGGTAAGATTATTGTATGAGCGTGAACTAGTAATTATCCATAACATGATGTAACCACCATGTCACCTCCTCCGTTCAGCCGACATAATTCGATTTTACTGGAAGACAAGGGGGCCGTGTGATTGGCCACTCTGATAAAGTAAATGACAGTAGATTAGCTTTATTTGAAATGTGAAGTGGGCTATGATGTGTGAGAGGTTACGCCAATTCAAAATAGTTTATCCATCCATCCATTTTCTACCCTTTAATCCATTTCTGGGTCAGGGGGGTGGCAATCAGAGATGCCACCCAAGTCTCATAGCACCAGCCCCTCACTGATCCTCTGCAGGTGGTGAGTCCACAGGAGGACGGCTGCTCTCTTGAGTGTGAGCATAGCCTTGATCTTTCAGCAAAGCGGGGTTAAGTGTCTTGCCCAAGGACACAACGACAGCAGTCATCAGTGGGAGTCGGTGGAGAAGGTGTGGAGGTGGGAATTGAACCCACGACCTTCAGGCCTGAAGGCCAGTGCTCTACCAACTGAGCTACTGTCGCCCTCAAAATAGTTCAGCCTATGCATATCCATTTGTTGTAAATTACCTTTTCCCAATAGTGTCAAAAATAAGGCCACAATAAGTGTCATTCACGAGTTCGGGGTGAATTTAAGAGAATCAGCATTTACGAATATGTCCTGACTAAGAAATTGAGATAACCAGTGTTCATGAGAGCAGCCAAATTTTCACCTCCTAAAAATAAAATAGCTTGAAGGGGCACTTGGAGAGCTCATACCCCACAAACACCATGGATCAAGTTAGGTGAGATTGGCAGAAATGTTTTCAGTACTCATGCTAGAAAAAGGCTGGTATAGATTGTAGAACTATGAACACAGAATTCACATGAGCAAAAATCCAAAATGGCAGCCGCATTTAGTGATTGATTGAGTAAATTATTGCTACTTACTGCGAGAAATGGCACTGCGCCCCAGACTGCCTCAAATGAAAGCGATTATTTTGCACTGTGTGGGTTTGGAGTCATTCTGCGTATCATATTTTCTTTTCCCTGCCTTTATTTGCCAGAAATGAATTGATATGTTAAAATCTCTTGAAATTGGCAACAATGTATTTTTTACTATTAATTGCCTGCTCCCTTTAGCATATCTTTTGTGCTACAATGAGACAACATAAATCCATAGAGTATTAACAAATGCTGACTCATTTGCACTGTAGGTGCCACGCTGCTGTCATTGTTGCTCATTAAGGCGCTGTTACATTTCGAAGCCCTGTCTAATAAATGAACAAGCTGCTCCGTCTGATCTGGTTGGCAGCCGCACTAACAAAGGAGTCATACACTTATATGTCCATGCAGGCCAGGAAAAGGGTGAGCAGTGTCCTAATAATGGCTTAATGTGTCACGTTTGTATCTTTCATTTGCTTCTTACAGTTTATGTTTGAGCTCAAGGTAATGGACTTGTGACCTCACCAACGGGGTATTGTAATCGTCTGTGTGTGTGATATGCAGGCAGGATTGCGTTAAAACTACCGAGGATTGAGCTGAGATTTTGTGTGCAGATGAGATGCGATAGGAAGAGACTAAGGAAACGTCGAGATCTACAACAAGATTTACAGCAGGAGTTTTAACTCACTTATTTTTGTGTGCTCATCTTTCATTGTGATATTATGCCAAGTTAATATAGGTTTGGTGATAAAAGATATTGTATCTGTTATTTTGTTTTGTGTTTCATTAAACTATATATATCTATATATATATATATAAAAAGTCCACTCACCTTTGGCCCTCCTCGGGCGGTTATCCCTCTCTAAGCTCAGGTCCTCTACCAGAGGCCTGGGAGCTTGAGGGTTCTGTGCAGTATCTTTGCTGTTCCTAGCACTGCACATTACTGGACCGAGATGTCCGAGGTTGTTCCGGGGATCCGCCGCAACAACTCTTCTAGCTTCGGGGTCACTGCCCCGAGTGCACCGATCACCACGGGCACTACTGTCCCCTTTACCCTCCAGGCCCTCTCCAGCTCCTCTTTGAGACCTTGGTATTTCTCAAGCTTTTCATGTTCTTTTTTCCGGATGTTACCATCGCTTGGAATTGCCACGTCCACCACCACGGCTGTCCTCTGCCCTTTGTCTACCACCACGATGTCAGGTTGGTTCGCTATTACCATTCGGTCGGTCTGTATCTGGAAGTCCCACAGGATCTTTGCACGCTCATTTTCCACCACCTTTGGAGGAGTTTCCCACTTAGACCTTGGGATTTCCAGCCCATACTTTGCACAGATGTTTCTGTACACTATGCCAGCCACTTGGTTATGGCGTTCCATGTAGGCCTTCCCTGCCAGCCTCTTGCACCCTGCAGTTATGTGTTGGATCGTCTCAGGTGCCTCTTTGCACAACCGACACCTTGGGTCTTGTCTGGTGTGGTATAGCTGGGCCTCTATCGCTCTGGTGCTCAGCGCCTGTTCCTGTGCAGCCATGATGAGTGCCTCTGTGCTGTCCTGTAGGCCAGCCCTTTCTAGCCATTGGTTGGACTTCTTGAGATCAGCCACTTCTGTTATGCTCCGGTGGTACATGCCGTGTAGGGGCTTGTTCTCCCATGATGGGCTCTCCTCCAGCACCTCCTCATCTCGCCACTGCCTGAGACATTCACTGAGTACGTCATCTGTTTTGGCCTTCTCCATGATGTAGTTATGGAGTTTGGATGTTTCATCCTGGACAGTGGCTCTCACACTCACTAGTCCTCTGCCTCCTTCTTTACGGCTTACGTACAGTCTCAGGGTGCTGGATTTGGGATGGAACCCGCCATGCATGGTAAGGAGCTTTCGAGTTTTAACATCCGTGGTCTGAATCTCTTCCTTTGGCCACCTGATTATTCCTGCAGGGTATCTGATCACTGGCAGGGCGTAGCTGTTAATTGCCCGGGCCTTGTTCTTGTCATTGAGCCGGCTTCTTAGGACCTGCCTTACTCGCTGGAGGTATTTGGCAGTTGCCGCTTTCCTCGTCACCTGTTCGAGGTTGCCATTTGCCTGTGGTATACCGAGATACTTGTAACTGTCCTCAACGTCTGCTATTGTTCCCTCTGGGAGTGAGATCCCTTCTGTGTGGACTACCTTGCCTCTCCGAGTCACCATCCTGCTACATTTCTCGAGTCCGAATGACATCCCAATGTCATGGCTGTAGATCCTGGTTGTTTGGATCAGAGAGTCGATGTCTCTCTCGCTCTTGGCGTACAGCTTGATGTCATCCATGTAGAGGAGGTGACTGATCTTTGCTCCGTTCCTGAGGCGGTATCCATAGCCAGTCTGGTCAATTACTTGGCTTAGAGGGTTGAGGCCTATGCAGAACAGTAGTGGGGACAGAGCATCTCCTTGGTAGATACCACATTTGATGGTCACTTGTGCGAGCGGCTTGCCATTTGCCACAAGGGTGGTCTTCCACATTCCCATCGAGTTTGCAACGAAGTCCCTTAAAGCCCTGTTGATATTGTACAACTTCAAGCATTCCATGATCCATGTGTGTGGCATTGAGTCGTAGGCTTTCTGGTAATCAATCCAGGCTGTGCACAGGTTGGTGTGTCGTGACCGGCACTCTTGTGCGACTGTTCTGTCAACCAGGAGCTGGTGTTTGGCTCCTCTGGTGTCTCTACCAATGCCCTTCTGTGCTGTGCTCATGAATTGTTCCATATGCCCACTTATCTTAGCCGCAATGATGCCTGACATGAGCTTCCATGTTGTGGAGAGACAGGTTATTGGCCGGTAGTTGGAGGGGACTGCACCCTTGACAGGGTCCTTCATGATCAGGACCGTTCGCCCTTCGGTTAGCCATTCTGGGTGAGTCCCATCTCTCAGCAGCTGGTTCATTTGTGCTGCTAGGCGCTCATGGAGTGATGTGAGTGTCCTTAGCCAGTAGGCATGGACCATATCAGGGCCAGGTGCTGTCCAGTTTTTCATACCTGAGACTCTTTCTCGGATGTCTGCCTCTGTGATGGTAACTGAGTTCGGTTCTGGGAGGTGGCTGTGCTCCTCTCTTAGGGACACCAACCATTGTGCACTTCTGTTATGTGCTGCATCCTTCTCCCATATGTTCTTCCAGAACTGTTCAGTTTCCAGCCTCGTTGGGTCTGCTCCCCTGTTGTTACCCTGCCACTGAGCGTACACCTTTGCAGGTTGTGTTGCGAACAGCCTGTTCACCCTTCTGGCTTCATTCTCTTTAGTGTACATCTGTAGGCGGCTGGCCAGGGCTTGGAGCCTTTGTTTGGCAGTTTCGAGTGCTTCAGGTATGGTCATCTGGCTGTACTTTCTGGGTACTGGTCTTTTCATTGCACCTCTCTGGGCCTCTGTTAATTAACTCACTTCTCTCCGAGCCGCCTTGATCTTAGCCTCCAACCGTCTTTTCCATGGTGGGTATTGTCCATGGCTCCCTTGGTTGCTCTTATAGCCAAGCATCTCTAGGATCACTGCTGCTGAAGTGTATATCAGCTCATTGGTTTCAGTGATTGTGGTGGTAGGTATTGCCCTCACTGCTGCATTCACGCTTTCTATGAGATCTCTAGGTGGTTCTTCACACAACCGCTGTAACCGGTGTCTTTGCCCTGTGCCCATTCTAGCCATGATCTTAGCTTTCAGGTCAGTCGCTGCCTCGTTCAGCGTTATCGGTTCCATTGGGGCTATGTACCCAATATCTGGTTGGGGAGTTGCAGTTGGTGGGATCTCCCCTCTGACCTCGGCAACTGTGGCAACTGTGGCAACTGTGGCATCATACATGTGTTGTACCTCATCAATCTCAAGCTGTGATAGCAGTTGCCGTTTGTGTATGTTGGAGCATTGAGCTACCAGTTGTTTCGGGGTCAACTGTGACTGTGGGTTTCGAAGTAACCATTCAGCCCACATTCTCTGCATGTAACCTCTTTGGCCAGGGTTACTCAAGTAGTAGCATTCCAACAGAGCCCATTTCTCGTATCTCGTCCACTTTCGCCTTGTTCCAGTAGCCCACTGTTCATCAAGGTGCTCTTTTTCTCCAGCACCTGACGCAGACCTTGTTTGGCCGGGCGACGTCTGATCCGGCATCTCATTGCTTATTTGTGCCTTCATGGTTATGAGTTAGGCAGTAGCATTAAGGGCAAGACCCTTAAGACCCAAGGACCTACACTGGATGTTGGTGTTAATGTGCTCCCGGTGGGATTCGAACCCTGGCCTCCCAGGGTATATATATATATATATATATATATATATATATATATATATATTAATTGTCTTTAAGCACAAGTTGTAGCCACCAGTTATTCCATCTGGAAAGACTCAGACAGACGAGAGGATGAAGTGACATGTGGTAAATGAATTGTTATACCCAACAGATCTATTTACGTTTTTAGGATTATGGGAAAACTTCTTAGTTCTACTAAGCTAAACTTAGTTTACTTCTTCAGTTGGATTTATAATATAAGATTAATATTTTTGGTAACATCAACAAATATAAATAGAGTCTGACTCTGAGGAGCACAGGGACTGGCCTCCAGTTGGTACCAGAGTGAGGATGAGGCCTTTCATAATTATACAGCTAGAATCTGGAAGTCTTCGTGAGGCCAATGCCATCCCTGGAAATGTTATGAATGTTTTTTTCTTCACTGCATTTTTCATACAACATGTTTCATATGTTTTTCCACTGTTTTGATTTTTTATTGTCAATTTTTGTGGAAATGTATCGTTTTGGGCTTGTGAAGCACTTTGGGTTACACTGTATGGCTTGTGCTTCATAAATAAGTAAGTCATAATTTTATATACCGCCTTTTCACTGCAGAGTCTCAAAGCAGTTTACAATTGTTAATTTTTGGGCATTTGTTTCTCACTCCACACAGATGGGAGCGAGGTCGCCAGTACTGGAGGCGCATGCCAGACCTATTGTACATATTTTTAGCGGTAGGGGAAACCGGAGTACCCGGAGGAAACCTACGCAGACACGGGGAGAACATGCAAACTCCACTCAGAAAGGCCCTGGTCTGACCGGGATTTGAACCCAGGACCTTCTTGCTGAGAGGCGAGAGTGCTATCCACTCAGCCACCGTGCCGCCCACCACATAAAAAACCTTTGCTTGATTGATTGATATACATTGTTGTCCTTATAATCCAATGCCTGAATAAACTATGATGCTTTCTTTGCAAAGGTCAGTTTACATCAACATAAGTGAATGCAATGCTCTATATCAGTAAAAAAGTCAATAGATGATTAATTCCGTTTAAAGTGACTGAAGGCTTGTGGCAGCTCCGTCTTTTAAGGGTACAGCGGTCAAAGTTTATGTAACTACAGCGTCCCATAGAGGTTATCTGATTCAGCCCCATGAGAAAATGGTTCTGGGCTGGTGGCCTTCTCCTAATCATTATTTCTAATTACTTTTTACACTCTAATTGCAGAAATCCATGTTCCATTAAGCTGTAATGTTGTGTAACCGCTATTGCAACTGAACATGTCCCGCTGTGATTGGTTGTTCTCAGATTGTAAGTTGTGACAATTTACAATGATGGGGCAATTGACCAAAATTGGTTTTTTTCAATTTGATCATTGATATGGGAGACAAATGGATGATTTACTGGCCCCTCTTTAGTTTTTAGCTTAAAGATGTGTAGTTTTTACTCCCATCTAGTGTTGAGATCATATATTACAGTCCCTTGGTACTACGAGTGCTGCGAAGGACACTATGACGTCTTTGACAGATGTCCCCAACTGCTGGTCATTCAAACCGGGGCCAAGGAAAATATTCTTTAGTTTGATTGAAGACCGGATCTCTCCATACGTCTTTGACACTGTGCCTCCACTGCACGTGCGCAGAGGTTGAAATGTAAACAGTTGGCGTTCTGAAGCTGCACCCGCTGCACGGAGACTCTGGGGTTTTACAAAAGCGATGTGAAGGAAAGAGATGCGTTGAGGAACGGGACGTCTGTGGGAGCTTAAAACCACGATGATCAGAGGATCAGAGAAGCCAGGATATTGCCTTGGACATGGGCATACAGTACACAGCTGCGGCAGAAGTGTGGCACACACTGTCTGTGTGAAGAAAGTTACATATTGTTCAGGTGTGAGTCTGATGTGTGCAAACTACAGCAATGTGCCTCCTATTGTTTTACCTCTGCCTTTCGATGCAAGTGGTTTGCTATGTTGACAGTTTGCTGTTATGACGCGGGTTTCTATATTTTTGCATAATTATTTTTCTAAAAGATTCTTGTTGGGGTAGTTCTTTTACATAACTGTGATCCTCCATGATCCCTTTTTCAAACTTGTGAGGGAACAGTGAAAGCAACGATATAAAACGCGATTCTTGCATTCTTTTTGTCCCTAATCAACCAATGTATTTCAAGTGGCGCATTGACATGGAGAGTCCTCAGCTATTATGGACATTTATAAGTCAAAACCTAAGTCTATGACAACAATTCAAAAACATGGTGGTGGCATACGGTCCTTTAAGTAAAGTATCTTTAAGTCATGAATCTTATCCACAAACTTAGTTTGCTGTGTTAATGAGATTTAGTTTTTGTGTTTGTTTTGGTGTTTAACATTTTTACTTATACTGTCTGCATTATTTGCATCAAATGTGCCTCAAACCTCAAAGGGTCATTCAATATGATATGGCTCATCTTAACTCAAAAAAGGTACAGGACACATGCTGTCATCCTAGTGCAGTGGCTCACTCTTGTCTGTCAGCACTGTTATAAACGGCCGTGGTATGTTTGATATGAATTGTGTTTGGCCCCGCTGATCAAGGACAGATTCTTTCCTCTCATAGTTGTAAGTTGTCTCCTGTCTCGTGGTTCAAAAATCTGAGCCATGTGAATTTAAACTCGTCCTCAGTGCTACCATTGCTCCTTTGAGAATACAAATCATATGACAAAAGTTATATTTAGTATTGCTATTTGTTTTCAGTCCAAGACTAATATTAAGCAATGATAATCTGAATAATCTTAAAACAGCTAACTGTTGAAGCGTAACTTGTGGAACATATTTCAGCTGCAGACTTGCGAGCCATCTTCAAAACTTTTGACAAATTTTGTTCTTTGCCGACTACCACCAATCTTTCATGCTCACATCAGACTCATACTTGAGGTCTGACAGGATTAGATCTTTGTGATCTTTATGTAACTTGTCGAGGGGAATAGTATGCAGGTCCAATATTGTTTTCAACCAATCTATTTCTGCAGTGTAAACCAATGCAATACTGTATATTGGTCATTTCAGTTTAACCAATTAAATTAGCTGGCCACAATCAATGGATTTCTACTTTTCTGACCAATACTTTTTTTTTTTTTTTTACCGATATTGGTTCATCTTAACCAATTATTGGTAGTGTGTTCCAAGATGAGAACAAGTACTTTATTTTCAGTTCTGACATTAGATGTCGGCTGGTTGATACTAATCTTAAAGGACTTCTCACCCCCCCTCCTCGAGGCTTACGCCACTCACATGCTCTTTTAAAATCTCCCTCCAAATGGGCGTAGCCTGGAGGACTAAAGGGGACTGGCGGGGGGGTGAATGTTGGGCGGGTTTAGGCCGTGATTGACAGAGAATGATCACAGCGACGCCAAGCTCTACAGCTTCTGTGCGGTCTTGGAAGGTTGAGGACTTCTCTTCACCGTCTTCACCGGAGGTTGAGAGAGGAGGCAGACAGTGGCCCCTAGCCCTATCAATTTGAGCTCTCGAGCTAGCGGCTCGGCTCGCAAGCTAGCGGGCACCACCGGGGGAGCCGATGCTGCAGAGGCAGCGGAGGCAGCAGACCGCCACAGAATGGGGCCTGTTTCTGAATTATATAGATTAGAGTGGAATAAAAAGTACGAACTGCTTGTCACAGGTCTTGAAGAGCAATCATGTAGAGATCCGGACCCCGAAATGCTAACCTGTCTGAATCGAACCTTATGTTAACCCCTTATGTTGCGGTGCTTTGCTTGACAAATTTGTCTGTACATTTTATTTATGAACCCAGACCAAGATAAACTATATGTTTTGGTATCATATAGTTATAATATTCTAAACTCTGCCACAATAACCTGCGGCCACAGCACCTCCTTGTTCCCAAGGGAAAACTTGTGCTGCATGGAAACCCCTAAGGTATGAAGGTTATTTTGTGTTTTTATTATCAACACTTTTTTCTGCTTTTGAATTCTATAAACTGTAACAAAAAAGTATTCACTGTAAATAAATTCAATGTTTTAAATTTCAGTGTCAAAATATTCAATGTTTTAAAATTCAGTGTCCAAAAATTCAATGTTGAAAACAATTCTGTGTCCAAAAATTCAATGTTGAAAAAAATTCAGTGTCCAAAATTTGTTGCATTTTTTTTTTGCTGCTTGAAATGTCATGCTTTATTTCCGGGTAAATCGAGACAGAAGCAATCGATCAGTCAATCCTCCATAGATGTAGCCAGGGCCAGAACACGACTTTATCTTGTTCATCTGAACATGGCGTCCACAGCAAACCGGTCAGTGCGTTTTCTCATCATTAGTTGGTATGTAACACGTAACCCACTATGTACTTTCTGAACATGTTTTTACCTTAGCTTATCATTTGCTAGCTCCGCGTAGGTGGCTTCTATGTTTTTGCGATTCCCCAAAGCTAATCTTCGCTAATGCTAAGCTAAAATGAAACGCAGTGTATCTAGACCTACGATTAATTATTCTATCTTTACGCTTAAATTTTGACATCTTAGTGAAACCAAGACAGAATGAAGGATCGGTTCTTTAGGGAGAAAACAAACCCATGGATTCAATATTAATTCTACAGAGAGGAATCAGACTGATATTAGAAAAGGTTTTAATTGAGTATATTTGTAAATCCCACTCTACCAGCCTCCTGTTAAAGACTGGGAATATATTTACATTTACTGATGATATGACATGTTAAATTATTGAATAGTGTTCACGTGTGTGTAGAGGTATCGTACTTCTGCTCCTCTTCAGAGCGTCTGTTTCTACTCTACTACTGTGTATTTTTATTAATTAATTTGACTGGGACAGTATGTATATGAACATATGGCTGAACACATATGTCGACATGTCTAATTGTAGCAAAAGGCAAATTTTAATCCCAGAAGAACCGGGTCTGTTTAAATTAATGATTATTTTGTGTGAATTTCTTTTCCAGAGGCAGCTGTCTTCCAGAGGCCATCATTTCTTCATCCATTTCCATCACCTCCAGCTTCTGTGGATTACAATATAAACTACAATGACCAATATGTTCATTTGTTTTATTAATTGCAAGTCATGGATAGTTAGAACACATCTCTCATTTTCTGAAGACATATACAGCAGCAGCAGCAGTAGTAACAACAGCAGGTGCCTGGACGTCTGCCTCTGACTGTCTTTTCTACGGTGGACTCATCACAACCTGGAATAAAATAAAATTATTATGATTTAGTTCTTTGTGTGCAATGAAAAGTGATGTATGCGTTTGTTTTATCCAACCACACAATCCCTGAGAAACATGTTTCATAGCTTGCATTTAAGTACTTCTAATCTTAAATACATTTAAGCCATTAACTCTGACATGATCAGGTCTGTTGAATTTCAAGAGGCAAGGAGCTTGTGCTCAAAAAGTAAGTACTCATAACCTTAAATCTGGTCCGTAAGTTCAAGTCCACGCGTCTTCTGTGTCCAGAGATTTCCCTCTGTCATCAGTAAATGCACATTATCACATTTGTACTTAAAAGAATAGTTCACCGTTTTTACATACTGACATATGTTCTTACCTTACCTTAGACTAGTTAATACGTACCTGTCTGGTCTTAGTCCGTGCGCTCTGTCATGCAAACGGAGCAAAAACGGGAGCACAAACGCAGCCTCCTCTGTATACTGTGTAGGACCAAAAGGTAGCTCCCGCTAGAAGCTACCAAACTCTTGTTGTCCGGAGACTTCTCTCTCGCTGCTACTGTGTGTACTACAAGTCACGCTGCTTCTATTGACGGAAGTGAGCGAGAGAGAAGTCTCCGGAGAGAAGTTAGTGCGCGGGCGTAGCGCTCCTCAGATTACTACGCCTCACAATATAGTACCCGTTTTATCCGCTGAGAAAATCGACTGTTACATTGCTGTGTTACTATACTTTGCAGTGTAACACGTCACGTAACTATATACATTTAATAGGGAACACTTGGAAGAGTTTGGTAGCTTCTAGCGGGAGCTACCTTTTGGTCCTACACAGTATACAGAGGAGGCTGCGTTTGTGCTCCCGTTTTTGCTCCGTTTGCATGACAGAGCGCACGGACTAAGACCAGACAGGTACGTATTAACTAGTCTAAGGTAAGGTAAGAACATATGTCAGTATGTAAAAACGGTGAACTATTCCTTTAATACAAATTACTTTACAACAAAGTGATGCACAAACGACGGCCATAGCAAATCCATCAATCACACTAAACACATGCATTATTTACATGAAATATCACATTTTTAAGACTAATGATTACTCTTAAAACAATTGTTATAACAAAGAAAGTATGATACAAAAGCCGCCTTTTTTTCATAATTACTTCCACAATTAGGCTGTTAGCATAAGGGAGCTCTCAAAATGACTCCCAGCGCATGACGCTCCATTCTGGGCATCAGCGCAGCTCTACACCTGTGGTTAGCGTGTTAGCATTGGAGCTCAAGGCTGGAGAAAAAATCTGTTTAATCACCTAACAGACCTCTGATATGACAATAGAAGGGGCTATTTCCCACCTCCAATGTTAATACAAATAAATGTTTTGTCCTAATTAAAACGTAAATTCAACTTTTACCTTTACCTTGTCATGGCCGCTCCTCTCTCCGCTCCGTGATCGATGCAACTGAGGGACGCTCACGTACAACAGCACGGCCTGATAATAGTGTGCAGCGTCCGAATCGCCATCAGAATGAGTCCACTCAGTCACTCACTCACAATAGTCCTGCACAATGTAGTGAGTGAGTGAATACGTGGACATTTGGATAAAGCCAAAGTCGTGTTCTGGCCCTGGCTAACTCTATGGAGGATTGGCTGATAGATTGCTTCGTTCTTGATTTATCCGGAAATAAAGCATGACATTTCAAGCAGCAAAAAAAAATGCAACACATTTTTGGACATTGAATTTTTTTCAACATTGAATTTTTGGACACTGAATTTTAAAACATTAAAACATTGTATACTGAATTTTAAAACATTGAATATTTTGACACTGAATTTTAAAACATTGAATTTTTTGACACTGAATTTTAAAACATTGAATATTTTGACACTGAATTTTAAAACATTGAATTTATTTACACTGAATACTTTTTTGTTACAGTTTATAGAATTCAAAAGAAAAAAGTGCTTATAATAAAAACACAAAATAACCTTCATACAAAGGTATTTTGACCAGGATATGTCCACAACACTATTGGAGACTCATTTATACCGTTTATCAGCAAAAAATGTCTGTTTTAGATGAGCAAAGCAGAGAGGCACATTAAATGACAGGGGGCTGTGATTGACTTCAGACATGTCTGATCTATAGAGCATGGAATGCACTTTGAGGCACGTTCAGAAGCAACAAAGGGGGTACTCAAGACAAAAAAAGTTTGGGCAACATTTTATTGAACAATTAGGTTGATATTGACCCACCAGGCATTAAAACTTGTCAGCAAATGATTCTTTTATTATGTTCCGGTTCTCATTGCCAGCCCCTTTTAAGGGGAATAACCCTATAATTATCCTTGTGGCACTTTCCCCATGTCTTTCTCTCTCACAGTGGTGGTCAGTGCTGTGATTTATTCCTCGGTTAATTGGTATCTGAGTGCAGCTGTGATGAAGTCTCCCGTCGGCTCGGAGTCTGACCCTCTGCTGCAGCCCCAGTTCACATGTCTCCATCTCCGGTCACTGTGACAACTAATGAGCTTCCTATAGTCGCCACACTGACAAAAAACAGACACATTTGTCAAAATGAGTCTTGACCCCACACGTAGAAAGTCAAAGAGCTGTATCAACCTTACCGCATGAGAAGCCACAGTAAACGTTTATCAACATGAAAATGTTGCGTCAAATATACACACTGATACTGTAGTACCATAACTACAACACATTATGTGTGTGTAAGCAATCCTGCTTATACACACACACACATACACGTTTTTGTTACCTGGTGGGTCCCTTTGACAGGGCCGTTCAGAATGGGACCCATAGACATAATCTTTTTTTACTGGGACTACTTTAAGTAATACAAAACAGTCAATAGAAACCAAACAACTATTTTAAAGGAATTTTATTTTAGATTTTTTTTTCGAATTGCAGTGATTCTATTTTTGACATAGAATTTAATGCCACTCCATGTCCGATGTCTAAGGTCATCTGGTGAGGCATTAATGCAGGCCAGGCAGTGAGACTTCCCAGGGACCTTTCCAGTCTGTATGAAAGGTGTCATGGTCTTCTCCACAGCCTTCACCTCAGATGCAGACCATGGCTTTCTTACACGTTCTAGGGAGAGAAATAAAAATATATTAGCAATATACACTCCCAGGGTGAGGACCAAGCAGCCTGGCTGTAATCCCCCACCTGGTACACTTACCAGAAGGGGCACTGCCACTACCATGGGGTGCATCTGGATGAATGGTTGAAGGTTCTCCGCTTGAAGTTTCTTTTAGCCCGTCCGTTTGTGAGAGGATCTCTACTGCTCTCCCTGTCGCACAGAAAATAAAAATACAAGTGGCCTTTAGGGGAAAAAAATCATACATATTTTAATAATATCAAGAATTACCTTCAGGCTCAATTTGTATCTGGTCGAGGCTCTTTCCTTCGAATTCCGTCACTCTTCCCTGCTCCATGGCCATCAACACTTTGCTGATTTTGGCCAGCTCCAGTGTCCCCTCTGGTAGTCTGTAATATTGCCTGTGGATGCGAATGTCATGGCCGAGGAAGTTGGCAAGTATGTCCATCTCATTCTCTTTCATATTGAGAACTGTAGACATAGTAGCTATGTGCTTTCTAAGTTTGGTTGAGGATAGCATCTCTGGATGCACCGCACCACATTCTTTGGCTACCTGGCGTAGGGAGTCTGATCCCCTGATGTGGGTGTCTGCGCCCGGGCGGGAAAAGTAGTATGGGTTATGGTCAGAGATGGAACAGGCCCTTCTGTTCTCCACCAGCACCTCCATCGAAGCAATCATTTCAGGAGTCAAAAGAACCGGCACTTTCCGACTTCTTTTCCCTTTAATTTCAATGCGTTGAAAATGCTGACACAGCTTTTTCTCAAGTTGGGACAGTCCCAGAGCAATGTCAGAATGGATCCCAGTCTTACTTCTTAAGGTAAAGGCTGTCAGTGGCATCTTTGAAACCTCACCTTCCCTTCTTCGATTGAAAATAATGACCTCACAAAGAGTCAAAACTGCCAGTTTAGACCAATGCTTAGACGTTGGCTCACTTATTAGGGTTTGCACATATTCAGGTCGACATACCTCAATATGTGCATGCATGGCTCTAACGTCCTCAGTCAGAGGGAGCAGGTCCGGAGTGTTCCACTTGGCTTGCCGGAGGGTCTGTAGGGCAGCAGAAGAAACACAGACATCCCACCTCTTCTCAAAAATCAGCCGGCTTCGTTGGAGGTTTTTAATAAATAGTTCATCAACACAATGCTCCATTTTTGAGTCACATTCAAGAATATCTGCTAGCTTTCTGAGGCTATGGCCGAGTTTGAGGGCCAAGGATGGAGTCTTGTATTGATTTGTTTCCTCATCATATCCAGCCACAGACCTGACTGCATCAATCACATGGTTAAAGTTGGAAGGAATAAAGAAATCCTTAATTGTTTTCAGTTTCCCTGCAGTTTTTGCTTCGTTAATTAACCTACCGACTTCTCTCATTTTCTGCCTAATGTAATCATGCTTAGTCTTATCATGCCCGTGTTTTAAGTACAGGTGCTCTCCGAGTCTCAGAATCCCCTTTTCTGCTTTGACAACACCCGTGACCTCATCCTGATGCATTGCCGAAATTAAAGACCACAGCTTTTTGCTGATGCCCTCCGGTACAGGCTGGGCTAGGGAGCAGAGGGACTGGACCCTACTTCTACCTGGTTTAGCCTGGGCATCTTTCTGTGAAAGCCGGCACCTGGCCACATGCCTCCACAGCGACTTTCGCTTAAGCAATGCCCCACGGTCTATACAGTGCAAAAACTCACTGGATTTAACTGGGCAATTTGGCTGTTTAGCTGGGACTAAAGTTCCAATGCCGGCCTTTAAAACCTCAAAATTGTGCTCACGGTTTCCACTATTCCTGATCAAATCAAACTGAAGTTTACGTGCTTTAGATTTCACAGGTAGAGCCAATGCTCTGGCTACGTCACTTTCATTTCCATGTTTACATTGAACAGTAGAGGCAGAAGTGTCTCTTGCTATAAACTCGCCCCCCATTTTTCTTCTTTTGCAGCTGCATGATAACAATCTTATTTGCCTTTGGTTCGTCACTTTCCGAGTCTTGAAGAAAAGTGTTTTTGATTTTTCTTTTTCCATACTTTTTTACAGGTTTCTTCTTGACAGTTAAATCGTCAGAATCTGAGTCGACTTCATCAATTAGGGACTCTTGACTAAGCTGCACAAACAACAAATAATTTGTAATCATTCTATATAACAATTTGAAGTCATGACTTGTAGTCAGCACTTACCAGTGGTTTGTAAGCGTGCGCTTCAGTGTGCTCCTCCATGATTTCTTGCAGCCTAATGAACCACACACTTGCACCTTTTTCTAGCCTGACACCTGATTTCCTCTGTTGTGCTGCTCCATGATTGGCTCCAGCCTGCTGGACTGAAATTGCCCCAGTGTGCCCCTCCTTGATATCCCGCAACCCACCACCAGGGTCCCGACACATAACACACTTTTTTCAGGAAAGTAAACCCCCAGGGGTCCTTTCCATATTTTTACAGAGACTGCATAAGGACCGTTAGAAAAGCATTACCCATTGATTATTAAGCTTGGACCAGTGGGGTCCGGTGTTCGGGCCCCACCACGTAAAACCAGTCCCCATGACGTGAGTGGAATCTCAGGTTATGGAACCCACCAGGAGTTGAAAACAAGTGCACACACACACACACACACACACACACACACACACACACACACACATGCACGCACACACACACACAGACAAAAGCAATATCCCCTGTTGATCGAGCAAAGATACAATATTATACACTATTTGCGGTGAAATGAGGAAGGACCCAAAAGCAAAATTATATAATCTAATGAATGCCACAAGAAAAATATATCCAAAAGTAGAAATCTTGTGCGTCCGGCCTTTACCTCCTGCACGCTGTTACTAACAAGATTTAAATACTTTACTTGGACAACAAGCTGCCTTTAGTCCATTGTAGTATTCTGTAGGCCTTTACTTCTCTGATTGACTATCTAATGCACTTTGCATCAGAGCAGGTTTCGCTGAGGGAGCATATTGTAAAGCAGACACTTGTGTCCATGCCATTCTACAATGTGTATGTTTCCCCTCCGCTGTAATGTAACAGCACCATCTCAAATCTCACATTTATGACGTTGCTAGAAATACTATAATGACACTATTATTTTAACTGTAAATAACGTCCCATAGTCCATTGTTTGTCCACGGGTTTACTTTTTACTTTTAAACATGACTCTACAATTTGTTCCAGACACTGTTCAACAATCATCACCTCCTCTGAATCTAATAATAGCTTTAAGCTTTTCTAAGCCCTGTTTGGGTTGTATACGGTGTGGATTTAGACTAATAACTACTAATAGCTCAATACACAAGGGGTACGTTTATCAAGGGTTTGTGTGTGTGTAAAAGCATCATTGGAGCAAATGAATGTATTTGACCAGATGCACTGCCTTTAGTGTTTTAGCAAGACCATGCTAATTTTCAACCTATGTACTGTACTGTTTTTTTTTATCCTGCATCATTAGGAATAAACTTTATAGACTTTAAATGTTACGTAATTTTGAATGTAACATCAGCAAAAACATGTTTCACTTTTAAAGGTAAACCTATTTTTATCAATATTATAATACTTTAAAAAGTGAATGTGGCTCCTTTTACCAATAATATTATTATAGCGTCAGTTATCGGTGGGTAACACAATTATAATTCAGAATCCGCTTTACATTAACAATACTACTGTAATGTATTTGAGTCAGTGATAGTTAGGATGATAGTTTCATTCCATATTGACAAAACATTGCACTTATTTGAGTGATTTATACATAACAGAAAATAAATTATCGCAGTAAAACTATGAATAATGTTTTTTGTCCAGTTTTTACACTTCAATAGTGGACAGACCACTATTGAGAAAAAGCACAATTATGCCATACTGATGGCATATTTGTGCCATCAGTATGGCAATGTTTTCTGTACTGTGTTCTTTCTTATGCTAGAAAGGCAGCTGCTATTTTGATGCATAGTTAGATATCGACGTGGCCTAGAAATTTAAATGAGATTTTAAATTTTTATGCTCCTCAAAATGGCTAGGGTTGTTAATGTTGGAGATTTCGTCTGCAGGCTTTCAGCGAGCCGTGTGCCGATGGGAATGAGAGTATAGGGCTATAAGTCACTGTCAATGAATACAAAGCATTTATTTTCATGAAGCCAGAATAATTAGATTTTCTTTGAATTATTATTAATGTATTTGATTATTGAGCTTGCAGACCCTGTTAGCTTCTGCTGTGATGTTGGTTCATCTGTTTTGAAATAGAATAAAATGTGTGTGGTAGTCCTTCATAAAGATGTATATGTGTTATTGTTGTCTGGGCTGGCCTCAAGAAGTGGATTTTAAATTTAGAAAACGCCATTTACCTTTGTGAAGTTATTTGTGTTAAGAAAATGTTTATTATCATATTAATCAATTTGCTTCGTCTGGTCGACTGTACAGCAGAAATTACTGTACATAAGAGCTTGTTCGCTTAAAAGAAATGGTTCTAAATAAGGGGGGGAGATAAATAGGTAATACGTTTTTGGTAACAACAAAACATGTTTATATTTACAAGGTTAAACCATCACAAAAGTCATTTTTTGTTATGAGTTATTTAGTTAACAATGCAGTTATTTAAGTTTTCCACTAAATTAACTATTTAGATCACCTTATTAAGCTATATTAAAAAACTCCCTTGTGTCAGCATTGCCTTTGGCTACAGACTTCTGGCTAAGTTCTCACAGAAACGCTCTGAACCAAAAATATGTATGAAATTTCCTTATTTTTCAATGTAATTTGTGTGCGGAGACAGGGCGATTTGTCTATTTTTCTTGTTGATTGCTGAAACGACATTTGTACAATATTCACAGTTTCCTTAGGGCTAGTTGAAACTTTTACTTTACGGTTTTACAGTTGCAAAAGAGTAGAGCATTTCCAATATTTCTTCTCTGGAAGGTGGTTTCAGATTTGTGATATGGACATCTGGATTTTTTTTTCCTTTCCTTTCCTTTGTGTAGGATATGTCTCTACACAATTTGCACTTTAGTTTTTAAAGACACTGAATATGCAGACATTTTTCATCTTCATATTAATGTAAGAACTAACTGTGTTACTGCCCCATTCACCATTCACTGTACAGTTAGACCACCCTCCATGTTTAATTTTTCAGTTTGAAATATAAAGAAGAAATATAAAACAGGGGGCTGTACTCATCAACCAGCATTTCACACAGTGGCGGCCGGCCAATAGAGGGCGCTAGGGCGCCGCCCCACCACTCACAACTTGCCATGTTACCTTGAATAAAACGTTAAAAAAAATAATAACATTAAAATATTTCGAAATGTATGTGTGTTTTATTTCAGATGTGGAAGAAATACTTTATAGTTTATGCTGAGTTGGATTGATTAAGCTCATCAGCGTTGTCTGTGTCGGACTGAGGACGTATTTCCGCCTCAGGGCGCAAAAGATTGCGCCCTGAGCCGTGTATGGACTCTCGTTAAAAGTTGTACATGCGCAGTAGCTCCTCTTCAATGCAAGAGATAAGACGATTTGGGGGCGCAGAAGAAGTGCGCCCTGAGGGGGCGGGATCGCCCGCGACCTGTACTGTCACTGTCTGTGACGTCCGTTTACAGTGATTGACAGGTCAAGCTGTGGGAGTTTGAGACGAACGTAAAGAGACGCAAAATGGAGAACGAGAAAAAGAATAATTCAGTTAGATCACTCAAAACAATACCGTTTGAGAGAAGATCATACCAGGAGAAGGTTGAGGTTAAAGAGCTTGGACCTGATCAGCCAAATATTACCATTAGTCAGCAGTCCAGGACCTGGTTCAGCGCCAAATCTTGGCTAGCAGCATGTAGCGAGGCTAATGCTTTATTTTGCTTTCCATGCCTCTTGTTTCAAACATCAGGATCTGACCCAGCATGGATCAAGACAGGTATGACTGATCTGAAGCACTTTTTAGAAAAGGCAAAGAAGCATGAGCAGACTGGTATCCACATGCAAAATTCCCTCAAATTAGCTATGTTTGGGAAGATAAATATTTCATCCCAGCTGGATGAAAGCTACAGGGTAGGGATCAGAAAGCACAATGAGGAGGTTGACAAGAATAGGCACATCCTATCAAAAATAATAGACTGTGTCAAATTCTGTAGTGCATTTATATCTAGTCATCATATTCATAGCCCCCCCAGTAGAAAATTCCACCAGCCGCCACTGATTTCACACAATAGTAATACTTTCTACCTTATTGCCTACTCAAGTGCATAGTGTGGTAATGAAAGTTACATCACTGTCATCTGGTACTGGCCTGGGCTTAATGTTATAATACTTTATCTGCTTGAAAGAGAATTGGATGGTGTTGACAAGCAGTCACCGTTAACGTTTACTATTAGCTTTGCATCCATTAAACTTTATACCAAAATAGTTACAATTATTTCTACTCCGACCTATAATTATATGCTGCTTTTAGACACGTTTAGGAAGACTGTGAATCTTCCCTGCCAAGTGACAAGACTTACCAAAGGCAATCTGCCTCTATTGTTATGTGATGACAAGACCAATAGCTGCTGGAACATACAACAATTCCCTGCTGCCTGTAGAAGGCAGTGATCAATGTAAAATAGCCCGGCTGCTTTGTAGGTAGACAGTGTTAGACGAGTTGAATGAATGGCTATTGAAGGATACCCAATTTGCCTCCCTCCTCCAGTGTTGTTAGAGTAAAAGTTGCAGCCCAGCAAGAGCCTCTTCACTCACCAACAACACAGTTTGTTGTTTTTGCTCTAACTTTTTGTTGCAAATAGATATAGTGATATAGTCCAGTATGCATACTCATAGACCTGATTGGGCTCATTACCAGCAGCATCTAATGTAATGCTCACAGCTTAACCATTGACCATATATTAGGAGTAGACTAACCAATTGGTGTCACCATAGTGTTTGTCGAACGTGATCAAGACGATTTGAACATCGGTCAGTAAAGAGGGGCTTTGTCCATGAGCACTTCCTATTGGACTTTATTGAGCTAGCGGGTTATCATCGTCTATCTATAAACAGTATTTGAGCTCATTCACCTCACTCTACATCACAGGTGTCAAAGTCAAGGCCCGGGGGCCAGATCCGGCCCGCGAGACCATTTCCAGTGGCTTCTGAGATGTTTTAAATTATTATATTAAATAGCAGCATTTTGAACAAAACTCTCTGGTCTTATTTGACGAGCACGAATCACCAGAATGATTGACAGTTGGGAGGACCAATAGTCTGATGATCTACCCGGTAGAAAGTAAGTAGAAAATCTTCACATTAACCTTCAATATTTGGTCCAGTCCACAGGAACTGAACTAAATCTATTCAGAAAAGAATATCCAGTCTAACTAATGTGAAACAAGTCATTTATATAGATACCTTCATATTATAAAAAGTATAAAAAATGAAACCCACTTCTTCTTTCGGCCCCTGAACGGCCCTTTAATTTTTTTTCCGGCCCTCAACCAAAATAAGTTTGACACCCCTGCTCTACATCAAACATAACATATGTTTTAATTAACAGCCACATTACATCACAAATATAGAACAATCTCACACCACATGTTTGGATGGTCACTTACATGTATCCACTTTTTTGGATTGTGGCAAAAGGCTTTTGAACATAAAGTAAAATAGAAGGTTTTCTTTTTTTTTTTTACTTGTGATGCCAAAATGCACTGGTCTCCCTCATCAACCTGAAACTTGCAAATCGGGCAAAATATACATTCTGACTCAGATCCGGTAATGAGTCCCTGGACACGGCATTGTGGTCACCCTTTGGTCTGAGAAGTTGCCCTTGTGACATTAAAGGATGAGTCAAATTAAGACAGATTTCCTAGAAGAAAATCATTCAATATTTAAGTTGGTTAAGCAATGATTTTCCGCATAACAAATGGACAAACAATGCCAGAACTTTCAAAATACTGCATCACGAGAAGATGCTTTAAATGTTCTAACTTATATTTGATTGATGTCATTTGTCTTTTTTGACTAATACCTGACAGCAGATCCCTGAAATAATCCAGTCCAATTTTAGACTTCCTTTTGAATATTTAATGTTGGACAGCTAGTTCAAACAAGTCCAAAGACAATGCCTTTCCCCTCGAGAAGTAATGTGCGAGATTGTAGAGTCACTTTTGCGATGTGGCCTCGCGTTGACCTTCCGCCTTGTGAAATTTGAATCTCTCAGGGGCACATGTCCTGCACCTCCACCAGACACTCAAATGAATTGAATGGAAAGTAAAGAAGAACACAGTTAAGTGAGTCCTTTCAAGAACACATCAAACTTTGCTCTCCTCTGCTTTCCTCTATTCTTACCAAAGGCCTATTGGAGAAGATGAAAGCATGTGGTCTTTTTGAGGCAGCATCCCTGCTGCATCTTGCATCAAGCCATTGAAAGAGCGTAAACAAGTGTGAGTGTGGTTGGGAGCATGGAGGGGGGAGACTGACTCACCCTGATGGGATTTGAACTTGTAGCAAAGTGATAATTGTGGTGCAAGTTGGTGAGTGCGGTTTAAAGGACTGTTGGACAAAGTAATGGTGCTTGTTTGGAGTAAAAAAATTTTTCATATGGAGCCCCGGTATTTAAGCCAAGGAACAAAGGCCGTGTTGACCTGGGACTAACGGTGGAGAAGGCTGGCAAGTGTTTTGGACTTGTCCCTGAGAAGGAGGGTTGAGCTTAAGGAGCAGTGCGGGCCGTGTTCAATATAATTGGGTTTTAATAAATGTGTTGTTTAAACAGGAAAAGCATCAGAAAACTTTGGTCTGCTCTTCGAGCAGAATTTTCCTTCCTAATTGGTGATTATTTATAACGGCAATCATAATCTGCTTTCTATAATTTACTGTGATGACAAACTGTGTATAACAATTAACCCATACCTTTTTTGCTAATTAATGATGAAATATCAAATTAAAAAATAACTCCAATATGTGATATGGCTCTCACAGGAGTGTTCCATCGCAGGCCCATGTCTGTTGTATTGCTTTCCTCTGCTGCGCCACTCCAACTACAATTTGTGTCCTCTACATTCATGATTCATGAGAATACATAAGAATTGTGTTAATTGCTATAAATGTGTCTGTGTGAGAATTTTTTTACTGTATGCGTCCAAGTCAAAAATATGTGCTCCTGTTGTTATGATACACCCTTTGTGTGCTCTGATTTTGAAGCTCCGTCCTTGTGTTTTGTTGACATTATTGAGGACATTTTAGAGACAGGAGGATCCACATGACTGAAATGACACAATGTTGACACTCCAGCTGAAATCGCTCAGTCTGAAATGATTACATTACATGCAGGGCTCGAGACTAACATAGTCCCATTGTCCCGGGGGTGTCTGGACTCCTCCCCTCAGTCACAGTTTATCACAGAACATTTGACAATAATAATACTTATTACACACACATCTCTTCTTTTTATTTAACTCATTCACCAAATGATTCTTACAGCAAAATATGCACAGAACACATTTTTACGCCTTTTTAAACATTTCTGTTTACAATCCACTGCTCACAACCACCTAAATTCAACCAATATGACTTAACTACAGAAGAGGCTTCATAATAAATGAACAGGCCACACATCTGCAGACTGTTGTACAACTGGTATTTTACACTTGATTTCAAAATGCAGAGCTATCTTCCCAAAACTTGTCTAACCGTCATCCCCAACAGACGGAATAAAGTCTCCTCACATCTGTGCTGTTCTGTTTTGTTCTGTCTCCAAATCTTAGCCCAGATGTTTAAATGTAAGCCCAGAGACCTTCTTTTGAAACTTGAAACTGTGAAACTTCCTAATAATAATACCTTTTTGGTATTTATTTTAATTATTTTATTAGTAATACAATATACTTTTTATGATTGTTTATGAACAAAAAACACTCAAACACACACAGGTCTATGGCAGAAATCACTATTATTTTACTGGAATATTGTTTTGTTTATAGAAAAGCTTTTTCCCACTGAAAATGTATTTTTTGTGAAATGTTAATTCCGTAATTACACGGCGC
Source organism: Knipowitschia caucasica (assembly GCA_964034765.1). Taxonomy (NCBI): domain Eukaryota; kingdom Metazoa; phylum Chordata; class Actinopteri; order Gobiiformes; family Gobiidae; genus Knipowitschia; species Knipowitschia caucasica. The sequence continues at coordinate 23,174,905 of OZ035836.1, read as the reverse complement.
AGGGCAGGGCATAGTAGGACCATAGACTGGAAATATTAAGGACCGAGTTGCAAAGTTGTCCAAAGTTATTTACACATGTGATAACGGAAATCGTCATTGCTTTCTTCAATATTTATGCTAACGCCAACTCGCAACGATTTCCAGCAATGTTTTGCGCTAGTCATCTCTCTTCTACAAGATCTCACTAGTTGTTTGTGAAGTTACTTTGCCAATATGGCGAAAGTTTTGGACTGCAAAGAGGAGGATAGAGGTGGGAAATGGATAAATTGAACGGGATGAAAAACTGTTTCTAATGGGCATGGCTCAATAGCAGCGTGATTCTGCAAATAGGGACAGAAACAGTAACTGGCGGAACATATTATTCGGACAGTGAACGTGCGAGGAAAGGTTCTGTGATTCGATCAATTGTGCAAACAGGCGAGCAATAGCCATCCAGGAGCACATCAAAACAAAAAGCACAAAGATACATTTTACTTAAATTGTCAACAGTTCTAACATTTTATGTGACATTTGGTGACTATTACTGTGCTTCAAAACATTTTTCAATCTTTTATAGATTGTAAATATATAATGTTGATAAAATATCTGACCGATTCCTATGTGAAAGAACTTTAAAGCACCAAAACAAAGGATTTATATTTGAAATAAATGATCTTCTAAGATATTGTGGGATAGTTCAAGCATTCAAAAGGTAATGATTTCCCTTCTTTTTCAATGTTAGAAGTAATCAGAAGTCACCATTTTTGTGCATTTTATTTCCAAAAGGGGGGCGCTTTACGTTTGGCTGACATTTCAGAATTGTTTTAAATGTCCCATTCTCATCCATCGATAATACATAACGTTATTGGTTATGATCACGAAATGCAATGCTCCCTATGGCATACACAAAATGTCTGGAAACTCAAGCCCCTTTTAAAGTAAGAATCTATGTTTCTTAAAAGCATTTGTTACATAATCAGAATTACAACTGTGAAAAAATGTTTTAGGTTATGATCTGCTTCTTACAGGTTTCATCAGTGACATTTAAGTTTATATGTGGCAAGAGCTCAGGTGTGTACTATCTTCTCTGTCTGGTGCACACTGGGATAGTGTGCACCAATGTGGTTTACTGCAAATGGCAGATACGTTCTTGTATCTTGTATCTGTCTTGTATATCTAGACACTAATACACCACCATTATAGTTCACCTTAGTAAACAGTGTCCTTGAACAATACTATCATGGTATTCTTACTTTCTGCTTGAGGCAGTCTTCTACGAGAGAGTATAGATAACAACAACCAAATTTAACATTCACCCAGGTGCAACATTATTCATGATATTCATAGTCCAGCATGAATTCCAGTAATGTCTAGTGGATTAAATGAGGCATAAAGTACAGGCGGGAGCTTGAGGTTATGTAGAATTATGTCTCATATTGGCATTTTTCTCATTCACTGCAAAGCAGAGAGAGCTGGGTGAAAGGACACTGTTGAGTCCAGGATGAAACATTATGTGTCTTACAATGGGAGCTGCCTTTTCAGGCTTGTCATATTTGAACATCATAAAGTGGCAAAATGGCTTTTTGTTCTGTATTATCTGTTTAATTGGAACAAAATTTGACCCATTGCAACCTCACAATAAATAATCTTTTGTGTAGATTATAATCCTTTTATGATTTGAGATAGGTGGTTGTAAAAAAGGTGGTCCTCCCCCATTTTGGTTTACTGTTTTATGAGCATTAATTGTTTCATGTGCCTGTAATTGTGGCAAGCAAAATTTCCTTGGGGACGTGAAGAATATTGCACCTTTGAATAGACATTTATGTTCTAGAAACAGCTTTGTGATGCTACTAAACTATATTGGAAGTGTATTAGTCATGCAGGTAATTATCACATTTCACATTCAGAAATCTTGGTCACCCACAATGTCCTCATTAGTGCATAGTTCACGTGGGAAACCGTATCAACTCTGTAGATACATTTTAGTTATGGATACATTTCATTTGCTACAATGTCACTGAAAAAAACAAACTATTAATATTATATTAAGAGAATGAATGGATCAACTAATGCTTTTGTGCTTCGAGCGCGACACGGACTCTACTTCTGTTGCCCTCCCACAGACAGACAGGCTATAGATCCAAGACTCAGGCTGTAGAACGAGGACTGAGGCTGTGCTAAAGTCAGTTTACATTTTTTTATAATTTTTCTCCAAAGTGAATCTGACCTGCTCCATTTAAAGTGAACCAAACCTATGATGAATGCACCCTTAGAAAAAATCTCATTTTACACCTGATCCTCGGACCTTGCGCATCTTGTTGTTCCTTTTGTGAGGCTGAAATTAGGAGAAGCTGCTTTCTGCCATTATAATCCCTGAACACCCTGCCTAATGAGATACTGAAGAGCAAACAAAAGACCCACTATAGACTCTTATCATTAGGCAGTGCCCACATCTCTTTATGGTAATTTTTGATTTGCTTTGAAAAGTAGAATAAGTTGCAGTCCTGTATGAAAAATGCTCTATAAACTTATTTTTAGTTTGGGAATTTGCACATTATAACAAACCTTATTTATTATAATAGTAATTTTTCAAACATATGTTGATGGTGGCTCTTTTAGCATCAACAAAATGCAGAATACATAACAAAAACATACACCTCTTAGTTCTCAAGCCTTCGTTCTCAGAAGCACCTCTCCTCTGTCCCTGCTTCTTTGTTGCTGCCGTGCTCCTTGCAGTAACACTATTTGCCATTATGAAGCTCCTCCCCTTGCTCCTCCCCCTCTCCTTTCCCTTCACTCCATCTGTGTGTATCTGAGGGCGGCGAGGGCTCAGAGGCAAAACGTTAATCCCAGATCGAGATACTGCCGCTGCTGCTGCTGCTGCTGCTGTCGCTTGTGTCCTGTTTTTGCTGGGAGGGCATGGCACAACTCCAGCCCCTCTACTCCGCACTGAGAAAGAGAGGAGGAGAGCAATGAGCCAATGAACTTTCAGTTACAATCAGTAGCACTGGAGAAGGAGAGAGCTACTATTTTAAATGCAGCTGTACTGCTTGTCATTTCTCCTCTTTTTAAGTTTGGGAAAATCGTGAATGAAGAACCAAAGAGGTTCGTCTTCTTGGGTATCGGCATCCCAACTTTCTGCTGCTGTAAAGACGGATTAAAGTTATTTTCCCAGTAATTTTTTATTTTCTTTTTGATTTGATTTTTTTATCTTGAGGACAGTTGCACTTCTCCTCTTCAGAAATGGAATCTCCCACAAAAGAGATAGAGGAGTTTGAAAGCACTGCGTTGAAGTACCTCCAGCCGGACCAGATTGAGAAAATTTGGCTAAGGCTCAGAGGATTGTGAGTATAGGCTTTTTTATTTTTATAATTATGTTATTATAAGTGTCTGTAATGTAGGGTGTATATGATTCTTCCAATAAAATGTAAATCCTGCCCATCTTTATCTATGCATGCACTTTTCTGTCTGAACTTTGACCAAGCTGATAAAATAAGCAAGAAAATATATTTTGAACTGTGCATTTGAAACTCAGGTTCAATGCATTTTATCATTTCACAAGGTCTCAAGCTAACTTATAGCTTACTGTATACAATACTGCAATAATACAATGTTCTTATAATAATTACACATGTATCTAATATTATCATTATAGATTGGAACATGTTTACGGAACATCAAAACTATCCAAGACATAGTTACGTGCAATAATTTTGCCATGTAACATGCAAACTAACAAGGCATAAGGATTACATGCCTTTTAAGTGGACAACTGCATGACTTCCAGTATCAGAAACATGTAACAAATTGCATATCCTTCATTACATAATCATCCATTGACAAAAACATACATTCATATGTATTTGTTTTTCACTGGCTTTTCCTCGCTTTTACATGGGTTTCATTGCTGCTTTTGTTGCTGAATGTGTGGATGCGTGGGAATGATTGACAAAGGTACAGCTTAATTTTTCAAAACAGTTTGCTCTTGCAGCGTCAACAATCCAAATCAAAAGATGCAGATTTGAGCGGTGTTGCACTGCATTTTCCTCAAGATTTACATTGTGTGGAGAAAAAAAAGGTCATGAATTCGTTTACAGCTTAAAATAAGAGTACTTTAACAACTCAACTCCATCGGCTTCTCACTTTTGCCAACCAATCAACACAGCAGTGACCTCTCACCACAAGATCTCTGCCCACCACTTGTAGAAGCGGCTAAAATGGGAATTCTCCACTGCTCATTTTCAGCTCATGTCATTTCTGCCCAGTGGGAAAATGTTTTCATGCAAAAAATGTTGATTATCAAAGCTTGAATGAAATGCGTTTTTAATTTTTGGTATAATTGTAAACAAGATATGAAGAATTGTAATCTTAAGGTTTGTGAGGCGTATTACTCTGGACTTTATTTATTATAGTTCATTTACTTTTATTGTATACCAGAATATTCAACTTTCGGAAACAACTAATTGTCACACTATTCAAAGTTTTACTAAAATGGTTAAGAAATTGTCACTTGGAAATTGTGCATGTGAAATGTGCCGATATTGTTTTGTTTCAAAGCAAAACAAATCAATATTGTAAAAGCCTAAATATTACTTTTAGCGGTGTGGTCTATTCATATTGCATTGTCTCATACTGAAATTTTTAAATAATTTATTTGGGGGTTTGTTTGTGTTTGCGTCTGCGCCACCATCAAAATGCCACAATCATTTTTGTCGGATGACTTGATTGTGTCCGTTCCATTTTGTGGACTTCACAAAGTGGCCATCACAAGCTTCTGTCTTTGGGGATGAGTGCGGCTGCTGTGTGGATGAGTCACTGGGACAAACCAGGCTACGATTTACTACAGCCTCTGAAGAAGTGCAGATAGCGGCGAATAGTGAAGTTAAAATTGGTGTCAGAGATCAAATAGTATTTTTTTCATCTTCTGACTCACTAGAAACATATTTAACTATCTATATGGGCATGCACCAATCACAGCCTGAGGTGGCCATGTGCCTTACTGATTCAAAGGAGCCATTGAAATCATTCAGCAAACTTCAACTAACGTGATTTCTAAATAACCAAGGGTTGGTTGTGGGCGCATCCAGCTTTGTTTCCCAAAAGTAAAATAGTCTAAATAGACATGTCATATTGACGTGTTATATTTGTTTTCAACACCTAATTCTGTATTTAGTGCTTATGTAGCTGGTGAGGAAATAAACATTTGTTATTCAACCAAGTTGAGCAGCCCTCAAATGAGAATCAATATGGGTTATGATGTTATACCTCATTTTAAAGCCTAGAACAACCTGAATCCAGTCACAACCGTTTTAGAATACAAGTTGTCGGCCCCTGGATAAGTCCGGTGAACTAAAATGTTGGTGGAGTTATAGTGTATCAAATGCATCACAGTAGAAAACAATAATTTAATAAAAAAAAATAAAAAATGGCTTATCTCCTTAACATGCAAAGTTTAATTGAATCCATTGCTCATAAATTGTTTTCTTGAACTCATGCTTTATAGTTATTCATCCTCCTTTCATTTAAAACTTAATAGATGTCTGTTGAGAATATTGACCAATATACCTGGATCGTTATGTATGAAAATAAAGCCTTTAAAAAACGTAATCGAAAAATCAATGCATCATCAATTTTTGTTTTCGCTTGGCTCATGAACTGCCAGAAGAGGTCTCTGTGTAGTAGTAGTAGTAGTGAAGGTATATGGACAAGAAGGGTCATCGGGATTGGATGCAGGCTGGAGCGCGTGGCTGCTGACATTTACTGTACGCAGCTTATCCGTGGAGATTTGTTTGGCAGATGCATCACTGTTGTGTGTATTTGTGTGTCTTTGTGTACATGACTTGGTAGTATGTTGCTATCATGGTCTTATCACAATGTAGCCAAGAAGTGATACATTGGTGAATACATAGAGCACCAACCTGACCTGCATGTGTGGAAGGGAACGATTGTGTTTGTATGTTGAGCTTTGTCACAAAATGTCGGACAGTATGTGACAATGTTATTCCTACTGCAATATGACCTAGAGGAGGCATGTCAAACTCAGGCCCGTGGGCCAAATTTGGCCCGCGATACGATTGGTAGTGGTCCCTGAAATGATTTTCAATTATCTTTATCGCAGTAACTTGCAGCATTGTAAGGGGCTACTATATACTGCTTGTACTTAATTTCAAAGCCTATTGTCTCAGGAAAACAACCATATCAATGTTTTCTTTTCTTTTTTACTAGAAGTCTTCTAATACATTTGGTTGAATACCAACCTACTAGACAATATCAAAACCCCTGACTTAGAGCAAGTAAATATTTTGAGCTAAATAAAATGTTCAAGTTGTGTGTAAATACAACCTTATCAATATTTATTGTTAAAACAGAAAGGTTTGACATCAGCAGCTCCAGTGATATCTTTGAAGCCCCGCGACAGACAGTGATCAAGGCGTCACACAGAGAAGCAGTGACATTTTCTAACAGAGGTCTACGTTTTCATTGGTGAATAGGCATCAATCGATATCCATTAATAAATGAGACAATTTGATGGACCAACCTCCTCATGACCCAATGGTGAATAGAAATCAATGAATAATTCAATCACATCATAAACAGTGGAGTGAGCGCTCCCAGCTGGTAACAGAGAGATGCTTAGAGAAAGACCAGCTGACCTTTGTATGAACACTATACATGAACGAGGAGATTTTTCATTCCTCCAGATTCCACTAAAAACGTGGAAATATATTGATACACTAAAAACCCTTGTAAAGTGCATAGACTGTGAAATCCACTATATAAATAAAGATGACTAATTTATTATCAAGAGTGTAAACTAGTCAGTGTAATTTAGTTTGATGTGGAAAAATATAGGCCAAGCAAGGCAACAATGATTATAAGAAAGTAAAATAATGTAGTGAATGGGGGTAGGATTAAATACCTTCTAATTCTCCCTTCGACCTTTCAAACAGAATTGTACATCAATGTAATCTCATTTTATTTACTTTTTGTTTTGTTTTAACCCATAGAAGACATATGAGATAAAAATAAAGGATCAATCAATCAAAAACGTTACAATCCCATTCCCATTGTCGTATTTTGCCTCCAAACCTCAATTCGTTTACTTTAATTGTAAGTCCCAAATGCTTTGTAATTCCATAGTTATTCAAAGAATATACAAAGCCACAAATACTGTATGGCATTATTATCAGCAAATCCCAAAAACACAATCTATTCTATCTGTTTATTGTGGTTAAAATTAGTTATTTTGTTTGGAGCCTTCAATAAACGTAAGTAGTTTCTTTTCCGCTGGATACGCAAGTCTTTTGTATTGTGTACCATGTCTCTGCTTTAACCCTGATTAAATCCCTGCTGCTCTGTAGCTGCCAATGCAATGAATTTTAAAATATAATTCAGTTTACTGGAGCCCTGTACCCCTGTAAGCCAAACACCTGCCTGTAATCCATTTGCTCCTATTCAATCGTAATCTTGTGATGGATCTGAAATGAGCTCAGTGGTCCTGGGGTCAGCAATAATATTCTGACTTTTAACAGTTCCTTTTTGCAAACTTCCTGAGCTTGCGTTTTTTTCCTACTTTGTGTGAGATATTGCTACAGTCTAAAAGAACAAATCAGGCTAAGTGCTGCAAGCTGGGCCTGACTGGAATTTAAATGGAGAGGGTCCATCTTTGCACTTCAGTGTTATGAGTCCTGTACGTGTATAGCTTTTATACACTTTTGTATCTGCGTGGTGTAGGTGTGGGAAGGTTTTAAGGCCAATTGTGCAGTTAAGTGGTTTTAGGAGTGTTTTCAATATTGCTGTTGGTGACCACTGTGCAAATGCGGTAGGAGTGAATGGATGTCTTCATGTGTTTGTTACTTTGCTGAGTCCATTTGTTTTGCATTTCATTACGCCTCGCTTACATCCTTCATTTGAAGTTATTGCTGGTACAAAAGTTTTTTGTTTATACTGCACTGCGGCTGTTTTACTGAGACAAGCAAAGCATTTATATTGGATGTTGGTCAAAGCCAACATAAAAAGCTTACATGGCATTCATTATCCAATGAAACATCACTTAAGCAAACTGGTCACTTAGTTGGTCACTAAGTGACCAGTTGTTGCCTTGCTTGGCCTATATTTTTCCACATCAAACTAAATAAGTGGTCACTTAAGCAAACTTAAACAGCATTAAACAACATAACTTTTCCCGATGAGTTTCCACTGTTACTGCTTTGCCTCTGTTCTAAAGTATAGTAAAATATCAATGTCACATTTATTCAAATTCAGGCCCTGTTACTTGCTTTGCTGTGACAGATTGGCTGGATATAGTTTGTGTATTTAGATGTCGTACTGTGAAATACTGCATTCTAAAACATTCCCATCAGGTTTTAGTATCTCCTTATTAAAGTATCTTTAAGATGAATGCTTAAAAAATGACTATTCCTAACCACCACATACAATCACATGTCTTCTATACCTATGACACTGCACTGCCTGATTCCATTGTGGAAAAAATATGTAATTGTAATAAGGACATAACTGATCTAACCTGGCTTTGTGCCAAAACTGTCAATGCCTGTCACATAGACTCCACATTTAAGGCAAGGAAAGTTTATTTGTATAGCACAGTTCATACCCAAATCTGAACAAAACAAGCTACCAACAATCACACAACACATTACATAATCACAGTACACAAAAAATAGTACAGATAAAATTACCCACTAGTATGCACAGCTAAACAGAACAGTTTCAACCTGGATTTGAACATTTTCAGAAAAGAAGCCTGTCATTTCAGAATGACTGTTCCAGATTTTAGCTTCATAAATCTGAAATGCTGAAACCCCATGTTTAGATCTTTCCTATAAACGATTTAAAATGTTACACCTTTCCTCAAAACCATGGCAAATGCAATATGTGTGCCCTGTTTTTTGAGAGTCCAGTCATTATATTCATGACTAGTGTATTTAAGACCTGGATATTTGAACTATTACCTAACACCTGGATGACTGCTCATCATCAACATTTCATTCAGTACACTCCTAATCCATTTGGAAGTCTCTGTTGTAGTCAATCATGGTGGCAAATCAGTCCATATTTGTGTGGCAAACATGTTTTAATCCATTGACAATAGTGTGTGGGCATGTTTTCACGTAACCTCGTTCACTATAATCCCACACTCATGCCAGATAAACATATAGTGCCGGAAATGTGCAGCAGATTATTTTCCAAATCATCCAATCAAACGTCTGTGCTATGCAGCTTTGACTTTTAAAAACCTTTTTTACTCAAGATATTATAGATTGTAGTAACTAATCTGCTATTCTGTAAAACACGGTCTCTACTGTGTTTTGGGACTATGCATGTTTAATTGTAGATATATATATCCAGTTTTTAAAAAAAAAGGTACACTATATTTTTTTATTTAGTAGTATACATTTTTTACCATTTGAATAATCTTGTTGATGTAATATGCAGGTAATTTGTGGTAAATAAACCAAGCGTTGGGTTTGAGAGCAGACAGGATTGCAATAACAAAAAAAGGTAATTAATGAATGGCCTTAACATGAATCCTTCTGTTTCAACTCAAATGGAGCCCGTCTTGTGCACTCAATGGCAGCTCTAATGCGTGGCTATGTTGCATGTGCTCTTTCTGGCAGGCGGAAGTACAAGAAGACGTCCCAGAGGTAAGGCTTCGTCTTGGGACTGTGGACATCGTGTGTGATTCATGTCCATCTAGAGTCAATACATCTTCATTAGACTGATCTGCCATAACATTATGACCACACAGACGTCTTTTGCCATGTTTCACATAGAGATCCATGTTAGAGTATAGCTAGTCGTTATTTGAGACAAGCAAGTTTTCTATTGTACATGTCGCAAAAACTGCTGAGTATCTCGATCAATTAAGAAAGGAATATCATCATAATGTATGCAACATTTTCAAAAATGTTCACAAGAATGTTGAGCCCTGTGTATGCCTCTGCCTTTTTCATTATGATGTATTATGTGCCTTCAGTGATATGGAAGATTACAGACGATGGATGGAAAATAAAGCCATAATTGCAAGAGGACACAGTATTATTCAAGAATTTTTTTTAAATATAACTTTGTGAAAGCTGTGAACAAAAAAGCACTTATTTTTAAGTTCATACAAGATGTTGTCTGACAGAACAGAACAGATAATGGAGATTAAATGTCTCATCTATATATCTTTATATTAAAAGGCTATTATAGTCTGATTACATTACTACTATTATGGTTTCTTGCCGGCCGAGGCACTTTGGACAAATTCTGGATCTTAAACTATAGTGGCAAAAGTAGTGCCATTATAGTAAGATTCTAGTAATTCAAAGATACATACAGTAAGGACAATTATTGAAAGTGGCTACATACTTTTTGCTGTTGGTCATAATGTTATACCTGATCAGTAACTTTCCTAATCCTGATTTTATTATTCTCATTTAGTCTCACGACTACTTCTGCTTTCCGACTATAATTTCAAAATAAAGAAGTCTTGTTTTTGGTGTGATTGTGCCAATGTCCTGTTATTTCTTGTTTCTATTTTTGAAATTGTTATTTTTTCTCTCTAAGGACCAACAGTGACGTTTTCTCTCAGATTCTCAGAAATCCCTTTTCTGATGAGGCACGACACCGGTCTCTATACATACAGGTGGCAACGTTTCACAGTTGGGGGGCGTGGCCTGTTGAGCAGGAAACCAAACCCCCTCATATAAACTTGCTATTTTAAATAGGTTAGTTAGCAAAGCACATCAGCAGCACATTACTATCCAGTTGCCATACATTTACAATATATGAAGACATTTTTTAACATCATAGCGATTATTATCTAAAGCCTTCAATGCTGTTTGTGGATGTATTCGTCGCCTTGAACCACCGGAGGGAGCCGTTAAACTTTGTTGTGTTATCTGTGTATTTCTGTTACTTTTTATCCATTTTAAAGCCACCCTGTGTAATTTTTACAGTTGCTTCATATGAAAAAAAAAAAAAGTGACCTTATTGAGAATATTTACCTCCACCATGTCTTTAAAATTGTTTTCATAGACTTAGAATTTCACTTATAAATGTCCATGAGAGAGGAGTGCTCTCGGTGTCAATGCGCCATCTTGAAATATAGTGGTGGATAAGGGACAAAAAGGATGCGAGAATCACGTTTTCGTCTCACATGAGCTACTGATATTGTTGCTTTTACCGTGCCTACACAAGTTGGAAGAAGGAACCATGGAGGACCACAGTTATGTAAAAGAACAATCAAAACAACTATCTTTTCGAAAAATAATTATGCAAAAGTCCAGTGTCATAGCAGAAAAGTGTCAACATCGCAAACCACACGCACAAAGACAGCGTTAACACAACAGGAGGCACATTGTGTAGTTTGTACACAACAAACTCACACGTGAACAATACGTAACATTTTACACACTGACAATAATGAGAACGAGGCAGAATCTGCAACACAGTCTCAGGATGTTCTGACCCGATCCGAGCGCAACCAACTACTGCCACAAGTTTCAACTAAACTTATTCAGGGACAAAGCCTCAAATAAAACACACAGAATCCCCACAAAATAATCGCCAGAATACTTTACAGTATCAGCAGCGTGAGTGACTGTTCTCTTTTCTAACCATGATGCAGATAGGGCGCTGTGGCTAACGCTAATGCTAACATGAGCTTTTAGCCATGTTCTGCCGTGGCTGTGTTTATGTCCTGCAGCTGTGTACTGTATATGTCCTGCTTCTTTGATCATTGTAGTTTTAAGCGCCCGCAGACGTAAATTCTCCATGCATCTCCTCTCTTCACACCGCGTTTGTAAAACTATATATTATAATAGATCCATGGTAGAACTCAGTGCAGCCTCTGTGTAGCAAGTGCCGTTTCAGAACGCGGTCTTTTTTACATGTCGCCTCCACACAACTGTCAAGTGCCTGAGACATATTTTCTATCAAAGGCTTCCGTAGTTCCTTGGACTGCAATATAAGATTTCAACGCTCAATGGCACTAAAATTACACAGCCACTTTCTTAGTTGACAGCTGTTAATAAAATATAATGAGGAGTACAGGTTGACCTATATCTTTACCTGGGAGCAACACAAACCTGTTCTGTGTAGCTTGAGTGGAGGCTAGCACTAATGGTAATGCTTAATGCTAACTAATGCTAGTGCTACAGTAAATGCTCTGTGTTTGGACATTTATTTGTATAATAATGGACACAACACAGCTATGACTAGAGACCATGGATGTATTATATTAACTGGATAGGGTATTACTAGCTTGTAGCTGAATAACCCATGTGCTCAGGGGATTCTCGCGGTACTGCAGACTAAACCAGACTAAATTCACGTGGGCTACCCAGAAATTTTCCCCATAGAACTCAATGCATATTAAAACAGCTCAACCTCAGCTGACAGAGAACCTACAGCTTTCATAAAGGTCGGATTTTGTGGGGATTTTAGTGTCCCTTGTCATCCTGAACTTTTTTTCTTCTTAAATCCTTCGGTTTTGTTTAAATACACACTTTAGTGCCACAAACTCTGCTGTCTGGCTCTCGCTCTAACTCCCGCTCTGATGAACTGCTCTGATTGGTCAGAGCGCAGCCGAGCCCCTCTGTGCACGTGCGTGAGACCCGGTGTGAGACCCACACACACATGTTTGGCCCAACGCATTATGGGAGATCATCCACTGCGCAGAACCGGGAGGACCAGACGATGCCCAAATACAGGCGAGTTTCCCATAGATCTTTGCGAGTTTCCCAAAGTTCTTTGTGAGTTTCAGGCAACTTCCGCTAATCTTTTCAGCCCCCATGCCATCACAAAGCGCCACTGAGCACAACCATTCATTTGAATAGGGCGCCATCTTGGATCGCCGGGGCTTGCTAGAGACCTTCAGTTGTTGTCTTCCATTAAAGAAATGAAAACACAAAACAAATCAAAGACTAGCTTAAAACTTAACCGTTAGCATTGTTGAAGATAAAAGATAATAACTATTTTGTGAGCCCCTACATGAAAAGTAAAAACATCAGTACATAAATAATGCATATAGATTTGAGAAAGGAATAGCATCTTGACCTTGTTATAAAATGCCGGAAAACCTGTTGGAAAATGGATTTTGATTAGTCCCATAATTTTCCCTTTTCATGTTCACCCCAAAAATCCTGTTCCCAGATAGCCTTATTATTTTTAATAAGTAAAATATACACTATTCATTTGAGATTTTCTACTTTTGTGGTGTCAAGAAGTAGCAGCGTTGTTTTTCTGCATGTCTCAGTCTGGGAAATGGGCATTCCCTTACTTCAAAGTGCTGCCCAGGGGCCACAAACGGGCTGATACCAGTTTTCTTACGGCCCTCTGACCTTTTTCCTTTCTCCCTCTATTTAAATGAATGGGAATCAATGCCCAATGAAGGATTGCAACATCGTTATACCTCATCATAATTGATCAAAAACATGCATCTGTTCACGATACTTTCCCTTCTTTAGCTATAGTCTAGCTATGGTTCAATTCAAGCAAGAATTTTAATTTCAAGACATTTAAAAAATACACTCCAAATTAATAAAATAATGATTACTTCAAAGAACCTCCCATATTTTAAAGGTCAACAAAAATAGCATTAAATAGCATATAAAGCTTCAGGTTTTTTTCTCCGTCCTTGTCCTGTTACTATTTTAACGGAAGTTGCTTACACAAACATGTACCAATTTAGATTAAAATGGTAACCACAAGTTCAGCCCACGTCAATATAATAGAAAATAATTGCCCACCCCAGGTTTGTTACAAGCAAAGCGACATAAAAATCACGTCGGTGGGGAGGCTTCGCTGTTTTGGAATATTGTTGAGAGAATTACTGTTGGGAAAAAATCATGTAAGGTTTCTGCAAGGTTTGAATGTTTAGCACCGCCCCTCAACTCGCTCAGAGGCTTCTCATTTCCCCTACGCTCTCATTCCATGGAGCTTCACGCTTCTCATTCCTAGTTTTATTTGTGATCTGATACATATGCTAACATTAGTATTAGCGCAACTTAAGCTGTACAACAATCACTAATGAAATGGTACAAAAGCAACGCAATGCTATAACAACATATATAACAGAAAGATTACCGCTAGTTTTGCGCCCGAATGTAGTCCGAGCATAGATAGTCCGAGGCGGTCCCGCAGGTCTCCCATACATGCATCAAGAGTTCCGAGCTTCCGGCTCGACCGCACGGCATTGTGGGTAGTTTTGTCAAAAAGGTGGCCATCAAATCCCGCTGCCATATTGGATTTCTTGTTGCGAACGTGATCTCTCTCTCTTGTTTCCAGTCCATACATAGTTCCCACAGACCAATGAATGTCACATGACCTCCTCGGAGACGCCATCTTTGATGGCACGCTGCTGTGTTTGTGCATTCCATTAAACAGAAGAATGAGAATAAATGTAGATATTCAAACGCAAATTGGAAAAAAGGGCAACTTTTGAGCAAATAATTGTATATTAATACAATGGCACCACAGTTTAACGTGCTACGGACATGTTTTACATATTTGATCAAATTATGCAGCAAAAATTAACAAGCAATGCAAACATTTCTCAAAAACTTTAGATTTAATACCAGTTGGAGCTCCATTTAATTATTTTAATTATATTAACAATTCATTTAATTAATGCTAATGCCACACGGACACTCTGGATTGCTGTTATTGTTTATTTCCGCGTTTTTGACCGTATGTTTTGGTGAATGGTGGGCAACTGATTTTTCCAGGCGTAAAGAGCAGTTTATTTTATGACACAGATCTTTTTACAGAAGCAATGCTGTTTGTGAACATTGTTTTAGCCCACCATGGACGCGACACCGATCCTCCTCATAATAAAGTAATCTAAATAATGAAACTCTCAAGTTACCAGATATCAGCATACACAAGTAAGTACTGAGTAAATTACGTCTGTCAACACATTATGAGATACGATACGCACCTGACACAAAGTGCTCCGAGCATATTCTTGCGTGTTTTGAGGGAGTTTCTTGCCTGTTTATCTTCGCAAGCCATAACCTCCGTGGTTGTTCTGACAAAAGCTTAGTCTTCTCACATTCATGAAGTCTAATGATGGGTATACTGTAAAATCCAAGTTTAACGGAACCTCCGGCACGATTTGAACATCCATTGACCCAGCAGGAGATGACCATTTTCAACTTTATCACGACATTAACACGTTTCAGCTTCTTTTTCTATTGTTTTGCCCACAGAATGCCAACACAAATGGCGCCGGGTCGGCAAATCCCCGTATGTAGTGACGTCATGTAGGAACTATGTATAGATTGTTTTAATAGCAAAAAAATTCACCAATTACCTTCATGGTTTTTGAAATAAGAATCTAGTATAAATATGTATTGAGCTATTGTTTTTTTTCCCGACAATCCTACCGTTTTAAACATTGCATTTGTTTAGGTTAATGGGACAAATGTATGAAATGTGTCAGTGTCCAAAGTCTATAAACATAATTATTGTCAATTTTAAAACCATGAACAGTAAATATTAACGCACATAGTCATGCCTCTCTAAGCCATTGAAACTTATGTCTTCTTCCACTTTTGCCTTCTATGGAGAATTTTCAAAATGGCCGCGGGGGCAGGAAAATGTGCAAAAACGCTGTAGCCCCATTCATTTCTGAAGTCCACAGCGGCTAAACTAAACTAGTCCAAAAAATATACTCCCCTCAGCATAGACACAAATCTTGAACAATGCGTTGGGGCAAAAGCCGACTTTTGGACCCGTTTTGGAGAGGTAAGAAGAAGCCATACGAAAACATTGGGTAATTCTTGTTCTTTACTTTTAGTTTACATTGAGTTCTATGGGGAACATTGCCTAAGAATAGATCAGGACTTTCTGAGGAAACTAATTCTGGTCTATTATAAAACTGTACAAAATCCGTAGATGTGAAGTCTCCCTAAATCTTGTTGTTGGCATTTCCCTCTCAACTGTGGGAAAGCCTCTCGGAGTAATGGAAAGCAGACTATGTGGGTGTACTTAGTGGCCCTGCATGTGGTGATATATGCCCTGTAACGTTCTGTCTGCATCGCTGTTGCCGATCGGTGGGTGCGTCTCTTTGATTGACATCTCCATATGTGTCTGTGTAATTACGGCCAAGCTAATTGGCAGAGAAGAGCGTTGGGATGCAGTCATTACCGACTCACCAGGACAACCCTTCGCACTCACAGATGTAGGGGAAGATAGAGAGTAGTCGATTGTGCACCACAAGGGGGAGAAACACATGAATTTTTATGTTTGGGAAATACATGAAACTTGTGGTTTTAAGCTTGTTTAGGGCGACATCTCTGTATAAGCCTAAGTGCCTCTTTAGATCTTCTGACAAGTCCATATTTGCTTTTAATGAAGTTTATTTGTCATTACTATTACATCATTAGTGGTGATGATCCAGGACACTCAACATTCAACAACATTTATGAACATTTATCAACACTTATGGACATTGGTCATCTGCCCCTTATGGACCAATACCAATGTGTTTTCTGTTTAATTTTTTGGTGTTTGAACTGTTTGTTTCTCTGATCTGTGTTGGCGAATTCAACAGTTGTGTGAAGTCCTCCAAGATAACTACTGTTGTGATTTAGGGCTATACTGAATACATTTAATTGAATTACTCCTGGACGAATGTGGGATAACACCGCTTCATTCAATCTTGCCGTTATCTGATTATTGTGCACATAATTACATTTCCATACTCAGGAACAGTGAATTACTTTTGATACCTATCTTCTTGTTTTACAATAAATCAGGTCTAAATCAGATCAGATCTCAATAGATGACCATTTAAAAAAAAAAAAAATGTTTAATAGGGTTTAAAGCTTTCAGTTGTTTTAGAGAGCAACTAGTTTCTTGCTCTCTAAACGGTTTAATTATATCTATACTTTCAATAGTTTGAAGATAGGAGTGGCCTATCAGCTCCCATTATGTACAAGATTATATTTTTTAGCAAGAGAAAGGCAGTATGTTGTGGTGTGATTTAGGCACAACGTTTTACTTGCACAAGACTGTTGGGATAAGCTGTATTTATGGATCAAGAAAGTCTGGTTGTCCAGCTTTAAATTGTGCTTTTCCAATATTCTTCAGGTGTTTTGTCTTATATTTCACTCATTATCATAACTGTTGTAGTTTGTTGAACTAGATTTTGTGTGCAGAATGAGTCACTTGTCAAACTTGCTCTGTGTGTTCTTCACGTCACTTATGACTTTGTAAACAATTACTGCTGCTTCCAGTTGCTTGCGACTCACTGAGAACTTTCTGTGTTCAATGTCAGGGTCTTCATGACGCCTCCGTTGTCGTAGAGTCAAGCGTAGAGTTTCACAAAGCTTGCTTTATATAAGCTTTTGTATTGGTTCTTTTCAGGATTCTGTTCAGACATAGCAAAACATTTAAATTGTACTTCATAAACCTTTTTGGTGTTGTCTAAATTTGTTTCCAGCAAATGTACACCACTTCCCGTGTAGCATAGTCATTGGCTTCTCCTGCTCCTGCTTTCAATGAGCTTGTATTTTAGGCCCAGCGGTCGATTCCTATCTTCTATTTGTAAATTAACTCTCAACAACTGTAAAGCGCTTTAAATAAAGATTACTACTTACTCTTTCCATCTTCCAATGTAATATACTGCATCATTTTTACACATGGAGATGTTTGTCATAATTTGGCCACTTTGAAATTGTGTTTCAACTTCAAACAATATTGTGAAACTTGAACTAGTTTAAGTTTAGTATACTTAAAGCTAGAGTATCTGCATATTTACCAATGGTCAAAGTTATGTCTGATGAAGAAGTGTCCAGACAGAGGAACAAGAAAACTCACTTGTTGAATATCTAGGGGTAAAAATGTGTCTGGCCAAATTGCAAATATAAGAGTAAATGAGAAGGATAACATTGCAAAACTGTGTGTGCTACAGTATATGCAGCTTGTTATAATCAATACAAATGTGTATGTGGATTCTGCAGATGGTTTGAACATGACAGAGTTGGTTTGAATTGTTTGGATATGACACATTTTTGATGCAGTTTAAGATTTCACTTAGTCAAGTATGATTGAGCAGAACATTTTATCTTATGGTGTCTTCATTGTGTGGGCAACAGTGTGTCTTCATTGTGTGGGTAGAGCATTGGCCTTTGGCCTTTGAGCCTGAAGGTCATGGGTTCGAGCCCACTGTGAGACCTTCTCCACCGACTTCCCACTGATGTCTGCTGTCATTGTGTCCTTGGGCAAGACACTTAACCCCACTTTGCCTGAAGCCTCCGCTGAAAGATCAAGG
This sequence comes from Knipowitschia caucasica, assembly GCA_964034765.1. Lineage (NCBI taxonomy): Eukaryota > Metazoa > Chordata > Actinopteri > Gobiiformes > Gobiidae > Knipowitschia > Knipowitschia caucasica. The sequence goes on along the minus strand of OZ035836.1, from coordinate 23,156,640 downwards.
CTGACAGAAGCCATCCTCTTCTGGACTCACCACCTGCAGGAGGATCAGTGAGGGGCTGCAGCTCTGTGAATTGGGTGCAGCTCTGACTGCCTGCCCCCCCCCAACCCAGAAATGGATTAAGGGGAAGAAGATAAATGGATGGATGGTGTCTTCATTGTTGAATAGGAGATTTGCATGAAAATACAAACATGCATTAATGTGAATGGAGCTCTTGAACACAAATCTATTGACTCAGGGAAAGGAAGACAGAAAATTGAACTATTTGGTTAATGTGCGTTATCAGGCCACAGATCTTCCAGCCATTGGCAAGAACAGCCTATTAGAGAGACCATTATCCCAGTCTCTCCCCCCTTTTTTCTTCTGGACCATTTGAGAGTCATCACAGCTAGCGCCCAATTGAGTTTTTCATTTCAAGCAACAATGAAATAGTTTCATCCGTTTCACATTTGGGTCATTCGATAATTAATATCGGTCTTTGGTGAATGACAAGGGAGAAAAGTGCAATACAAAAATTGCTGGTTGATAAAGGGGATGCACAATAATTTAGGAGGCCAGTAATCATTATTTAACTCTCATTCAATATAAAGAAGTAAGCTAGCTTCTATGAATATGAATTGTAAAAATATGAATGGTATGAACGGATAAAACATGCTTTCTGCAAACAGGATCAATTATTTAAGATAATAGATGATAAAACAATAAAATAATACTATAAAAATCTGGAGGTATAAGGTGTGTTTGTAAAGAACATGGCATAGTGGTACAATGCATCCTACTATACAGGGATCAAGAGTTCCGAGCTTCCGGCTCGACCGCACGGCATTGTGGGTAGTCTTCTCAAAAAAGTGGGCATGAAATCACGCTCTAGCTCTATAGTCAGTCGGTTGTATTTACATCTAAAACCACAAGAAAGAAATGCATTGCTTTTTTGTTACATGAAAAAATCTTTACCTTTTATCTTTACCTTCTAAATGTCTGAAATTGGTGATTTTTGTAGTGATTAAAACAATCGATGGGCTGGAAAAAAGAGAGACAGATCACGCTCGCAACAGGTAATCTAGAGAGTGATTTCATGCCCACTTTTTTGAGAAGACTACCCACAATGCCGTGCGGTCGAGCCGGAAGCTCAGAACTCTTGATCCCTGTATTGGGTGGCACTGGTTTAGTTTGCGAGAAATGTTAAAGTTTCTAGACACAGATAGGACTCAATAGTTGTGTGTGTGCATAATAGTTCTGCTCTTATATTTTGCATTGTGCGTGGATTCAGATTGGTTGCACAGAGTACGAGAAATTGCCTCCCACAATATTATATATTATTCATTTTACATGAATAATGGGGTGTTGATTTCCTATTCTTTTTAAACATTGGAATGCGTAACCTTTCTTTTTTTTTCTTCTCTTTTGCATTATATTCATAGATTCTGTGGTTTAAAGGAGAAAGACCAGTGATTACGGCTCTTTATGCCCCTGGCCTGTCACTCTCACTGGCTTCACCCTCTCCTCTCTTTTACTACCTCATGATTAGCGGGCTAATTACTCAGGCTAATTACATTCTTCACAAGCTTCTGAACAGTTTTACCTCCGGCTCTTCACCCTTCGCTAAACGTCAGGTGAAGCATTTTGTGCTCAACTGATCTCATGAGTTAGAATGGGGAGTTATGCATCACTGCGTTCTAAACAGGTGCAAGAGAAAAGGCCATTAACATGTTTATACAACCTTACGGGTGCAATTCTAAGACCGTTTAAAGTTTATTCATGAGAATAAACAAAAAGTAAACGAAAGAAAAAAAAAAGAAACGTTTTCATGATGAATGTTAGGAATAAAAAAAATCAAGACAAGGTAGTTTCAGATAAAAGAAAATGTTATTTTTCTACAAATTTGAAAGTTTTTTGTAATTGCATAAAAAGATCAAGTCAATCTCCAGAGGGAGCCTTAAAGTGATTGTCTGGAGTTTGTCAGAAAAAGAGAAAGAGGGACTTGATTTGGAAAAAACGACGCAAGCTCCCTCCCCCTTCCTTTCTGATTGGTCTACGCCTACGTTTCCGTAACACTTTTAAATGTTAATCAGAGAACACATTATACATATACATTATTAATGCACATGCACGGAAGTTTTCAGAATTATTTGTTAACGTTTTCATGAAAAAAAGAAGATGGCAGCAAACCCGGAAGAAGCTATTATCATGAATTGCACATTATAGGACACATCTGCAGAGGATTTGATTATGGATATAGGTTCAGTATATAAATGATTATGGATATAGGTTCAGTATATAAATGAGTAACTCAGCGCGGATGTTCAGAATTCTTTGTTCAATTTTCATGTAGTTCCAGAGCCTAATAGAGGCTTGATTCGGAGGCTCCGCGAAAACAAACAACTGAGCATGCGCGCAGGTACGAGCATCAGCGCCGATGATTGACAGCCCTTGGCATCACTCGATTGGTTAACTTCGACGGCATCATGGATTCTGAGCTATAGCTAAGAGAAGGGAAGGCGGGACTTGCCCGTAATATTAGAATTAATAAAATGACTTATTTTATATCAACATTTAAGGCCAGGAGGTCAATTTAACACATTTCCTATAATTTGTAATTAATTTAGAGTTACAGACTATCACTTTAAGAGTGTAATACAAACTTTGTGCAAATCCGAGCAGTGTAGCCGCTGGCTGCCAAGTTTGTGAGTATTAAATAGCCACGTGCTTGGAAAGACCTCTTGTCTTTTTACAGCTCTTGAACAAATATAATATGGTGGGAAAGCACTGCCTAGCTCTGTAGATGAGATTATAATAGACCTATTAAACAAGTGATTATTCATTTCAACTGTAAATACTTTCAGCATGTAAGCACCAAAAAAAGGTCCTAATAACAATGGGCCTCATTCACGAATAACTTCGTAAGAAACTACTCAACTTTCTTCTCAAGTTGTCCTTAAGTAGATTTCTAAGAAGTCCCCACGTGGGATTCATCAACGCGCTCGTAAGCCGCTGAATTGTTTGCAGCTGTTATCTCAGATTGATGAATCCCATTTCCTCGTAAGTACAGCGCGCGTGCCAGGTGCTTCATTAGCATAGGTACTTAGCATAAGTAACCGCCCACTAATGCCCATATAAGGGGATGCAGGGCCGTGTGCAGACGGCTGAGGAAACAGCAACAGGCCTAAAGCAAAGAGTTACACGGAGCAAAAGAGTCACCCTTTTTTCTTCTTTTACCAGACTGAGAATAAAGTTATAAAATGTTGACTTAAAAGTCGAAATATTATGATAATAAAGTCGAACTAGCAAAATTATGAGATTAATCTAAGAATATGATGAGATTAATCTCAAAATGTTATGAGCTTAATTTAAAAATATATTATGTATTATTTTAAAGATGAATCTCAAAATGTTTTGAGATTAATCTCAAAATATTTTGGACCCTGGGAGGAGATCCAGCGCGGACCAGCGCTGAGACCAATGCAGACCCGAGGAGAGACTGGAGTGACCAGCACACAGAAACCAGCGCAGACCTATAGGAGAGACCGCATAGACTGGAGTGACCTGACTGGAGAGACCGGTGCGCAGAGACCAGCGCGGACCGAAGATAGACCGCATAGACCAGACTTGAGAGACCAGCGCGGACCCGTATGGATCCAGGAGCATGCAGCACGGACCCGTATGGAGAGAGACCAGTGCAGACCCGTATATGGGAGAGACCAGTGCAGACCCGTCTAGATCCATGGGAGAGACCAGTGCAGACCCGTCTAGATCCATGGGAGAGACCAGTGCAGACCCGTATAGATCCATAGGAGAGACCAGCGCAGAGACTCAGCGCGGACCCATAACCTCCTGCAGCAGCAGTATATATGCCGTTGTTCTGTGGCCCGTGGATAAAGAAATGCCCCCTATAAATAGGAAGGGGTCACTAATACACGGCAAGATTTCCAATGTATTTGATAAAGCGTTGGCACATTTCATTTCAAAATGAATTAAAAAGTAGGCCAGATCTGCAGTGAAAAAGGCGGTATATAAATAAAGATTACTAATAAAGATTACTACAAATAAATAAATACATACATCGATATGACGGACATATCACTGGAATGTTGTATTTTTATTCAACTTCACCAAAGAGGACAACCCCGGCGTGTGAACATGTCGGCACTGAATGCGTACGAGTGCTCCTGAGGACTCGTAGGATTTGTACTTGCCCAAGAGAAATTCTGGTTACGAGAAATATTCGTGAATGCCACTTTCTTCGTAAAAACCGCGTAAGTAGGATTTACGTACAAATCTGTTCCTAAGAACCGTTCGTGAATGAGGCCCAATATAACTAATATAATAAGATCTGTCTCGGATCACCAGCCAAAAGAAAAGAATCGGGACATCCCTGCAGATTCACCAAAGGACTTTATTCAATTCAATATTTATTACAAATATTTTCCATTAGAAGTTCCCTCTCAGTGGCTGTTCTGTTAAGCTTCTGATTGATTATATACATTATACTGTTAAGTGCATTACTTCAAACAGATTGATTGCCTTGGTGCTTGATTTTCTCCAATCACTGAAAGTGAAAGAATGACTAAACGTGAATAGGATAAATAAACAAATGTTGCAGTAAAAGGGTTCATGATTCACAGAACCACTGGCACTCCTTAAAACAAATATGTTTTGAAACCAAACAAATTAGAAATATTGATCTAATACTTTAACTAATTAAGTTAATGGCACAAGGGGAGAATTCAAAAGAAGGAACCAAAATACAGGACATGTATTGGAAGTATTTCTCAACACTTCCAATACAAGTGTTGAGAAATGAGATTGAGGCAGCAGCGATCTCTCGCACCAACCTTTATTAATTTTTTCTGTGTTCTAGACCAAACAAAACAAGCCTTTTATAGAAGCCTTTTATACGATGTGTAGGATGTGTTGCAATGTGCATCAGAAACAAGTCAAAGCAGAGTTGCCAGACCATCATTGAGTTATTAATACTTATAATTAAAGTCTCAATGGCCTTAAAATCTTTGAATCTTTTTCCTTGAATATTCTTAATGTTTTTCGTAGCGTTAAGTCCAAAACATGCAGGTCAGATTCCACATAAGTGTAATTTGATAAAATAAAAGCACTCGAGGATAAAAACACAACAGGAGCAAGACAAGTGGAGGGGCACAGGGCATGAATAGACAAATGGAGACACAGGTGAAATATGAGGGGGAGGCAGGCGATCAACACAGGACAACCACAGTACAAAAATAAAAGTATCAAATTATGAAAGAAAATTCACACCATGACTTTTTTTTTATTGCTTCAAAAATAAATACATCAAGTATTTATAGAATTCTGTGAGCCAGCCACTTCAGTAGACAACCCCTAAATCTATTTTTTTTTCTTCTTCATACCAAGCAGTCCGTTTGGCCTCATGGTATATTCAAATACCTTCAGCTTCTGTCAAGAGCAATACAGAAGAAATATATCTTCACAATGACTCTCACTAATTGCACTGTATTGAAGGCCTGTGAATGCAGTGGTAGAAATTTAAGACAGTGAGAAATAGGCTTTGTGCTGAAGTTGTAATGAAAAAGTCAGAAAATGAAGTTGCCTGCTTTTGCGCGCGGGTGTTTCATGTTGTTTTCTTTCATTGTGGCGCGGCTTTGGCCGACAGCTACTTTACCAACAACTATCGTAATTAGAGGTGCACCGATCAGGATTTTTTTGGCCGATCACCGATCACGAATAAACAAGCGGCTGTGTGCTCCGATGCGCAACTACGTAGTAAGTAACGCTAAATCTGCGACACCGTAGGACTGTCTATACTATCACTACACTCAATATTTCTGTGAACATAACATTCAAACTCGTGACACGGGATGTTTCTGCGTAACGGCAGCGCCTCTCTGCTTAGTGTGTTTGTGTGTGTGCTGTGCCTGCGCGGTGTGACTCAGTCAGATATCTTCGCGATGGCATTTTGAAGCAGTGGACATGAGTTGTTTGAACCCAGCGCTTTCCACGATAGACGAGGGCTGGGGGCAGAGTTAAATAAATTCCATAACTTTCGTGCATTTTTCGTGTTGTTTCTTACGTCATTACTGTGTGGTTGTTGCCGCTGTAGAATCTCCGTAACTGATAGCTGCATGAGTTGCTTGTCTACGCAATTTTGACGAGAGAACGTAACTTGTGCGCACAAACCCTCATGTCATCTGATCGGTCTTTGTGATCGGCACATTTCACCGATCGCGCAAATTAAGCCGTGATCGGCCGATTATAATTGGCCACCGATCGATCGGTGCACCTCTAATCGTAATGCATCATGGGATCACCCTCGCTCGCAAGTGAGCTCCAGACCTCACTTGCGCTCAAGGGTGGTTTTTAAGGGTGTGAAGGCCCTCGCCTCTTCTCCCTAAGTATTGGGACACCCTACACAGTGGACTTGTTGGGATGGTATGAAAACTTTAAGGTATAGGGTGGGTGGTTCGGAAGTGGTCACTACATTTCATGACCTGTGATATAAGGGCAATGAGACGATAATCATTGTTTTTGGGACGGACACAATGATGAATATTTTAAAGCAAGCAGGGACAGGTGCCAGTCGTTGCACACAGTAATCCTATCTGGCCCCCGCAGCCTTCCTTGGGTTAAATTGTTTGAAACTTTGTGCTCTGTCACTTTAAGTATTCCCTCTCCTGAGCAGATGAGAGTAGTAGCATCTTGCTGGCTGGTCTCAAAGCGTGCATAAAAGCTGTTCCTCAGATCCTCAGCTAATGTGATATTGTTATTTATATTTGGAGATGGCTTTGCTCTAAAGTCTGTGATGTCTCGTAGTCCCTGCCTGAGTTTCCTACGGTCTGAGTGTTGTTGGTGCTCTTCTAGCCTTAGTGCATACAGCTGCTTGGCCTCCTTAACAGCTGACCTGACGGACGTAATAGGAGGCTGCTAGATCCAGGGAAAGTAAAGGTGCAAATATCACAGTAGCACTTAACTAAAAATGTTTTGTACGGCCCATTACTTTCACTAGCATGAGAGTTCAAATGGGGAAATGGGTGCTACTACTGAAGATTTCGGGTTTTCAACATATCCAAAGCCACTGTCAAAGACCAAATGTGAACAATTTCATCAATCCTTGCAAATCAGAGCCACTCAGAAACAGTAGGGGGTCCCAAAAGAACTGCAAAACCACACGCTGATTCAAAAAAAGACCAAACCACCACGGGTGAGTAGAGAAGTGTTGCTCTTACAATGCTAATTTAGTAGTCACTCACAGATTACTGTTAAATTACTTTTGGCTTCACTGGGTGTTTATATTGAGACTTGCCTTATTGCACTTCTTTTAACACATCTCCACAATGTGCAGCTGTGTGTGTGATGTCAACTGTAGACTGTGCTATTGAACGAATGCTGTTACCAGTAATATCACCTGTTCAGACTATGGAGTGATTGATGACAGCAGACCCACCTGCCGAATACTGACAAATAAAAATAGATCACCTATTGTCTGTGTCGAATACATTACATTGTGTTGGTCACTGCTACCATCTGTAATGCATTAGGCATTTGGTGGCTGTTGGGTCAGGTAAACAAGATGATGAAGAGTGGAATGTGTTATCAGTTATTTTTGGATGGTGTCCAAGGTTTTATTGGCTGAAGTAATGAGGTGCATCTTTGGAGATAGAGTAAACACTAAACACTGAACCATATGGAACTGTGTAAAGTGTACTTTATCATTTGACAGTTTTATTTGTGTTGATGTAGAATTCTTTAACAAGTGTATTATTTGTTTTTATTTTTTTGTTCTTTTTCTTAATTATTGCTCCTTGGAATGGGTGATCATAAATATATGTCTTTGTAATTGTTAGGAGTTTACAGATAATAAATCCTGACACTTCAGTCTGTGCTAATATTTAAAGTAAATTTGTTGTTTTGTTAATTTACAATCAACATGGGCCTTGGACATTGAAGGAAAAGAACACGGATGGCTGCTCTCTTGGAGATAGGGTAAGGAGCTCAGTTTGCAGCCACTGCTCCTCCTCATTGAGAGGGCCGCATGATGGATGCCTTCCTAAGAAGGTGCTCAGACCTGTGCCTCCACAATCTGGCAACAGATAAAGAAAATGGATGGATCAGTGTGTGAAATGCTACAAAACTATTGAAATAATAGTTGTTATCATGCTGGGGCTGGTGCTCTGTGACTGGGTGCAGCTCTGACTGCCGCCCCCCCGACCCAGAAATGGATTAAGGGGAAGAAAATGGATGGATGGATGGATGGAGTTGTTATCATTTTAGCATAATTATTTCTCTGCAATGTTTGATTTTCCTGCAGCATTTTAACATTTTAAACAATGTTCTCAATACTCATGAAAAAATAAAGTTGTTCAATTGACCTTCAATCTGTTCTGGTTATACTAATATCTTTATTGTTTTGTTTCTATTGCGCGCTCTTAAACTGGGTCACACACTAGTGCCTTACTGAGTAGATGCCAATGACCTATTACAGAAAGCTCATAGGTGCCAGGAATGTTGGAGTGACGCACTTTTCAATTGCAGTTTTTCCAACCTTTGGTCTAAACATCCTCTCCACTATATAAACATTGGAACGCCACAGTAGTCCTGTTCACGTCTGTGTCTCATTTGTCTGCAGTATGTGTGCCAATAAATCAATCTGTCGCATAATTTACAAATATAGCACATTGTATTTAATTAGGGCCAACAGTTTTGGCACAATATGTCACAGCATTCATTCTGACAAAGATTTACAATATGTGTTAGATACACAATACATGACCTGATTTTCTAATACACAATTCCCATACTAAAGTGGATCCCGTGCAAGGAATTTTAATACAGTACCTCTTGTTAAAAGTTAATTAATATGTTTTACATAAGAGGATTGATAGATTTTTCTAAAACCTACTGTGTATTTCAGTTGGAAGGACACATTTTTTCTGAAATTTCCCCACTGTGGGACAAATAAAGATCTCTTAGTCTTAATATTAAACATAAATTATGTGTGTGTATATACAGTATACATAGCAGTAGCTGGGTGCACATCATCTCTTCTTTCGTAAAGGCTAATGTTTTTGTACATTGTTTATTGAATGATTGTTTTGTATAATTCAATTAACTAAATCAAACTTAAAGGTGCAGCTGGAATATGTATGCTGTTGCATGCCTCTGTCACTCATCGTGCAATGACTTGAGTGCACTGATGGGACTTGAATGGTACCATCAGCAGGGCTCTCCTCAGCTGCTTGAGTCCACTTCCAATGCACAAATCGTCCCTGAATAAGTGGACCTTAAGGACTGCACAAAATATGCCCCTTCTTCTCCTCTCTTCTGTACTTTAAACTCCTCATAACGATAATGATGCTAAATTATCTCACTGTGGTTATCTGCTCTGTGGTTTTGCATACACTGAGTAGCTTGAAAATGCTGGGATTTGTAAAGCAGATTTTTTGTTTTGGTTATTTTAATGCCAACTAGAACGGCCACATCATTTCTTTCCCTACTGGATTTTTTGTTCCTTTTTTTTTCTCATTCCTTATCGATTCAGGAGGGTCTAAGGACAGTGATGCAGCCAGCGAAAGTTCAATTTGGTAGACGTCAGCCAAAGGTAACCTCCAGGCCGGTTCTCATCCCCAGCCTATCGCGCTGCAAACGCCCCCTTCCAATCACCGCACCGGCCAGGCAAGCCGCTTAAAAGCGGAGAAACTCCCACTCTCTGCCTTCTCGAAGCCTGCACTTCTCGAAGCCTGCACTTCTCGAAGCCTCGCAAGCCCTCGAAGCCTTGCAGAGAATCGTCTGGAGGAATCGTTTTCGTCTACTCACGCTACTCGGCGCGACCCTGGCGTCCTCCGTCTGGCTGCTTGTGGTCTGGTCCCTGCACTGGTCTGCTCCTCCTCTGCGTCCCTGCACCTGCTGTGGTTCGCATATCTCCTGCTCTCCTCCTCTGCGGGCTCTTTCTGCGGGCTGCTCCGCAGGGCCCTCCGCGGGTTTCGTGCGGCTCGTTCCTCGTGGTCTGCTGCCGCACGCAGAAGGTCTGGCGGTGCCGTGCGTGTCCCTGCCTCGATTGGCGGTGCCGCGTTGTCCCGTTGCTTTTCCCAAGTTTCCTGGCATGTGAGTACAGTGAGTGTGCTGACCGCGGACAGATTAATCCCGGAGTTTTGGGCTGCAGGCGATTGGTTTTTGCCCCGCGCACTTGACTGCAGGCGCCAGTTTTTTCGCCCCGTGCTTGGTCTGCAGGCTCCGTTTCACATGTGTTTGAGCTAACCGAGGGGCAATGCATATTAAATGGCATCAATCTCTATCGTCTGAGGGATATAAGAGGAGCAAAGTGCATTAATTCAGATTCATGTTCTGCCACTTGCAGTAAAACCATGCATTTAAATAGCTAGCTCGCTGGTATTAAATTAGGTAACTAACTGCAGTTGTTGCATTTTGAAAGTGCAGCAGAATGAGAAAGGGCCCAAGGTGGATCTGCAATGGGTTGTGAAGTGGTGTTGGAGCTATGAACGCATGGATCAGTGATCGTTCATGCGTATCTGCCATAACCAAAGCAGCCGCTGCCGCTCCGCAGGCTCCCAGGCTGCACCTGTCTCTACGGCTCGGCTCCTTCAGACGCGTACGTAACCTGGCTCACGGAGTCAAGCGGCGCACGCTGGCGTGACACGTCTGTTTGTTCGTATGAATCGCATCGTGGTGCTGCTGCTCCCGCTAATGCTGCTTCTTGTACTGCTACCGCTACTGCTGCTACTGCTGCCGCTGCTGCTTCATACTGCTACTGCTGCCGTGCTGCTGCTGCTTCATGTACTTTGTCATCTCTCCTCACTTCGCTTCTCTTTCTGAAACACTAAACAGCTACAACATATCCTACCGCTGTGGCTTCGATACAGGATTTTTGCCGTTGTTATCTACGGATGCTGCTGCTGCCGCGGCTTGATACAGGATTGTTGCGTTATTATCCGAGGTTACTGCTGCTGCCGCTGCTGCTACTGCTACTGCTACTGCTGCAACCCACTCTCTCAGAAGCTTATCCTGCTTCTAATGGATGCAGCCCGGCCGAGCATGCCGCGCTGCGCTGGACTCGCACCTATGCTCCCAGGGTCGCTTCGGCGGTCATGCTTCATCTCTCTACTTAATCCTCTGATTCTATCAGATGCAGCTGGCCGAGTGGCTGCGCTGAGCCGTCAATCGGACTCCTAATCAAAGGCATCCACACCTGTATTCTTCACTCTTCTGATCGCAGGCTCCCCATCATGCTGCCCATCCTGCAGCGGCTCTGAGCGGCACTGAACTCCGGCTCTTCTTCCAAGTACACGTCTGCCCTCCTCGCAGCATCTTCCTGCTCGCCTTCTATGGCTTCTCTGCATAAGCGTTTCACTACTGCTCACTCACCCTTCAGGCGGTCCGAGACACGGCTTTTCCCGACCATCCTACTATCCTGATTATCTACTCTCCAACCCAAGATTCTAAGCGTAAGGGCGCCTGCAACTTCAATGGCCCTCTCCGATATGTCTCTGCCCCTACAGGTCTCCGCTTCTACACGGACGTGCCCCTTCCGTGGGTTTTGGGGGTTTTTTCCAGGACCTTTGGGTTGCCGGGCCGTGGCCGCTACTTTCCACCGGAGCATCTCCTCTGCCCTACACGAGATATTCCCAGTGGTCGTGGCCTGCGCGCGGCGGAATCACACCTGGCAGAGAAAGAGGATCTCCGTCATGCGTGATAATCTCGACTTCCAGGAGTTCCGACGCCTCTGCCCTTCTGCCAACCCATCACCATGCCAGATCCCCTGCATGGAATCCCTCGCCCTGGACTAGTCCCTCCGTCTCTTCACCTCCTCATCTCCTCCGCTGCATCCTACATGAAGATGGGTCTCTCACCTTCCACACTGAAATCATACAGTTTCGCGTGGAAAGTCTACTCCAGCTTCTGTCACGCCCACTGCATTCCACTCATTCCGCCCTCTGCTGTCACAACCCATGATGCATTACACTCGCCTCCGCTCTCGGAAAGGAGATCTCAACGGACCGTCATTTCTTACCCCTGACAACCTCCCTATGTCCCCCAACTGGTTCAGAGCCCAACTCAAGTACGTACTGCTGCTTTGTAATCTGTCTCCCCATCTCTACACAGCCCACTCCCTCCGGATAGGCGCCACCACGTGCGCCGCGTCACTGGGGCTCCCCCATTCCGCCCTTCAGCAGCTGGGCCGCTGGTCATCATCGGCCCTCTCCTCATACATCAGGCCTGACACCTCGGCCATCCTGGCAGCCCAGCGGCTTTTGGCATCTCCATAAAACACTCGCTAAACTCCTGGTGGCGGCTGCAGCTGAGTATCCGCAAGTTTGGTCACAGCAAATAGCGGTCACAGTATATAGTGATAGCGGTCACAGTATATAGCGATAGCGGTCACAGTATATAGCGATAGCGGTCACAGTATATAGCGATAGCGGTCACAGTATATAGCGATAGCGGTCACAGTATATAGCGATAGCGGTCACAGTATATAGCAAAAAATGGTTAGCGCATGATGGTCGTCAGCATATAGCGATAGCGGTCACAGTATATAGCGATACCGGTCACAGTATATAGCGATAGCGGTCACAGCATAGAGTAGTCTCGTCGTTCTGTCCCCTCCAAACCAGGCTGCAAAAAACTCCATCAACACAGCTTTTTGGGGATTGGCACGCTCCTTCGCATGGAGGCCCTCCGCTCTGAAGGCCGCACCGGGGCCTAGGGCGCCAAAACCTCCTCCTAAATAAAATACTCAAAAGCTTCTTGTTTCACGTCTCTCCAAATTGAAATGCAGCCAGCGAAAGTTCAATTTGGTAGACGTCAGCCAAAGGTAACCCCTCCAGGCCGGTTCTCATCCCCAGCCTATCGCGCTGCAAACGCCCCTTCCAATCACCGCACCGGCCAGGCAAGCCGCTTAAAAGCGGAGAAACTCCCACTCTCTGCCTTCTCGAAGCCTGCAACCACCGCCTCCCCTCCTCCTCCTCTTCACCCTGCCTTCAATCCGCCTTCAATCTGCTTCCCGCTGCCAAATGCCGCCACCAGTGCCTAGGTCCCGGGGGATTGGCACGCTCCTTCGCATGGAGGCCCTCCGCTCTGAAGGCCGCACCGGGGCCTAGCGCGCCAAAACCTCCTCCTAAATAAAATACTCAAAAGCTTCTTGTTTCACGTCTCTCCAAATTGAAATGGCATTTGTGAACATTTATTAACATTAACATCCTATTGACCAATGGCTCCTATGTGTTTGTTATTACTGCTTTCCTGTGTTTGAACTGCTGTTGTGACAGATACATAAATATATTAAAGTCTACATGAGTGTACTGGATACTGTAAGACTATAATGCTTGTTCTATAATAGCGGCTTAACCTTGACCCAAACCCCACACAAACACACATACATATAACATACACAATGCATACGTCTCTGTATTACCATATTCCCTGCCACGTTGTGAAAGTGCTGTGTGTAGCTGTCCTTGTTTGTCCAGAGGTTGAAGGACAGACCGGGATGACCTCACTCACAGCCCAACACTTTTCAGTTGGTATTGATTTGCTGTGTGCTCTTGGTGTCAAAAAAACGACAAGGACAAAGCCAGCCGGGTGATGTGAGGACTCCTCCCTCTCTGTTTTCCATTGTCCAGGGAAGGCTTCTTTAAATACTTTTAAAAGGTCAATGAAATTCTTAAACAAATGGCAACATTCAATTGACAGATCCGCAAATGTTGACGTCGTTGTACATGGTCACATCATGGATATTTACTTCTTGGCTAGAACTAAACATTGTTCTAAAAATGGATCAGAAACTATTCAACATGCCATGTCAGGTTGGTCATGTCAGATGACCATACTAATTGATTCTGAAGCTAGTATTGATCCTTGCTAGTTTTGGAGCTGGGTTGTTATGATATTTTAATTGGTTGATCATTAGAAGCTAATGCAGTTTATTATATATCAATACAAAAGTAACGATCCATTAACATTTTGAATCAATAGATCCAAAGGAACTGTATGTAGTTTTCACTCTTACTGATCTTATGTTCCCTTTCTTGCTTTGTAAAGCATTTTCAGTTGCCTTGTGTATGAATTGTGCTAGATATAAATATAATTTCTGAACCATTGTACAATATACTTTCCATTTTGTAGAGCCTCCGGTAGTTGGCCATTGCAGGTTATACCAGGATTATGGCTGTAATTCCAGAGATAGCTTTGTGCCCTATCTGGTATTATGTTAGGGCTTACCATCACAGAGATAATCTAATTGAAAGCACTGTTTTCTATCTCATTCAATTGTATAACTTAGCTCTTAGATTCAGGGATATGATCACCTTTAGGGAAATAGAAAGGTTATGTTTGCCTATCTTAATTTATGTGTCACATTTTTCTATCTCCATCAGGCCTTTAAGGATGTATTTAATCTTTTACTCATGACAGGATCACAGTCACAGACAGTCAATCATTATGGTATCTGTACAAGGTATCTATCTATTGTCAAGTCATTTATGAAACAAGGATACAGTTTTTCTGTAACTAACAGTTTTTCTTGTCAGATTTTATTTTTCAGATTTTAGAGTTGTCAAATATTTCCACTTTGAAACATGAAGAGGGAATCATGTTTCTGCCTCCAACTTCTTCCCTTGTTGTTTTTCGAAAATTAGCCACTTACTGTAACTGTCTTTAGTTTACTCCAGGGCAGCTGTGGCTCCAGTAGTAATTTGCTCCCATAAATGCAAGACCTAAAGGCTAATGTAAGGTATACTTTCTTGACCCTGCAAGGCAAATAGTTTTTTCTGCTTTGACCCCTGCAATGCCACTAAGGCATCCGTCGGGAGCAGTGGTCGTCGAAGTACAGCGCTCTGTGGCTTGTCCTCAGGTCTTGTACAGTACATGTACAGTATGGCTTGGCCTGGTGTACTGGAGCTGGAGGATTATACTTACTGTACATGTTTTTATTAGCAGGATAAACTGGAGCACCACCTACAAGGATATAGGGAGAACTTGAAAACTCCACTCAGAAAAGCTCTGTTCCACCCAGGATTTGAAACCAGGATCTTCTTGCTGAGAAGCAAGAGCGCTACAGTGCAGACAAACCCTATGTATTTCACAAAAAACAACAGACACAGACATGTAATTTATTTTTTTTTATTAAGCTTTTTTTGGATAGAATAATGTTGAATAATAATAATTGTGACTTTCTGTATTCTCTACATATTTTGTCTTCCCCATATTGCTGTATGGTGTGGACTTTGCTCAGCCATGCACATTTGTGTTTGTTAGGTTAGAAATAAAACAGGCGAGAGTAGCTCAGTTGGTAGAGCACTGGCCTGTAGGCCTGAAGGTCGTGGGTTCGAGCCCACCATAAGACCTACTTCACGACTCCCACTGATGACTGCTGTCGTTGTGTCCTTGGGCAAGACACTTAACCCCACTTTGCCTGAAGCCCCCGCTGAAAGATCTCAGCTCCTGTGGACTCACCACCTGCAGGAGGATCAGTGAGGGGCTGGTGCTCTGTGAACTGGGTGCAGCCCTGACTGCCACCCCCCTGACCCAGAAATGGATTAAGGGGAAGAAAATGGATGGATGGATGGAAGGTTAGAAATAAATCCTCACTGTATATTTGGCAGTGACACACCTGCTGCTGGCACCCAGCACAGTGTGAGCTAATCAGGGCTGGAAACCCCTTTAAATACTGCTGCTGTCAACACACTATACTTAGATCATTAAGAAGTTCAAGCTATGATAAGTACATCTAATTGAAGTATTGGCTGAGGCTGCGTCTGTGATTGGTAAAGGATTATATTTTTAGAATTTTTAGAGTCATGTGACTGGGTACTTCAGCGACCTTTAGAACTATGTTTACCTCAGAGGAGAGAAAGACATGAAACAGCTCAAAGATATATTTCAATCAACATCATCAAGATCATCAATCGTCTAATTCCACTCATTCATTCCAGTTATGGCTCAAATCAAGTCCACACTTTGTTGACTTTATTGCTTGTGATAGGGCTGGGCGATAAAACGATAACGATATATATCGCGATAGACATGTGTTCGATATCAATAGAGAATGGGGTCGATAGAATGTTCGATAGTTTAACTTAACTCCGTCAGGAAAAACAGGAAGAAAACACCGGAAGTAAAGCCGACTCATAAGCGCATGGCATTGTGGGGGATGTAGGCGGAGGCTTCTTGACCAATAACAGCCGAGCAGGAACCGCAAAACTTTGTGGGAAATGCAAAAACAACAACAACCGCAGCATGCGTAGCGTCCATGGATCTATAGCTCGTGTTTCAATGCCGTGTCAATGGTTATGCACGTACGTGCGCGGAATAACATGTGCGGCGGCAGAGGCAGTGGACAGACCCGATGTATTCGGCGAAAGCAAGAGATTAACTTTTTCCTCGGGAAGCATGTGCGGCACAGAGAGCCGCACGGAGCGGCCACGGGGACACAAGACCCTCAACCAGCTAAACCAGGAGCTAAACCAGGAATAAAAACCAGGATTAAACCAGGACTAACAACGAGGGACACAGTGTGAACATATTTCTCCAGCCTCATCGCCCCGTGACTGTAAACAAGGCTGCTAAGGTTGGTTAGCCCACACGACAAATATATTTATTTAGGTTAAAAAAAAAAACTCAATATATATCGTTATCGACCGATATGAATGACTTATATCGTGATATAGTTTTCAGCCATATCGCCCAGCCCTAGCTTGTGAAAAGAAATGATTTACTCTTCTTTTTACTCTTTCTATGTATTTTCCATAATGAGCACAGTAATAGTCTCTTACGCAACAGCACACAAGACTGTATTGACACATGATGGAACATTTCAGGCTTCAAATTTGATGGGACATTAAGGTAATTAAATGAGGTGTTCAATAACTTTATGATATTTGCTTTTGTGCAATGAGGTTTGGACTACGTCTGGATTGTATTGACATTTGTGCGTCTGCTGCTCTGAGCACAGATATTTTAGTCTTTGAGGGTAAACACAGGACACATATGGTGCTCTGGTGAAAAGGGCATGAATATGTAGAGCACACAGTATACAATATGTGTCTTTGTGGTAAAAAGCACCTGCACTCCCTGTCGGAATTATTTTTACCGCCATTGTAATAATTAACAGGAAGTCACAAACAACATTTGCTTTGGCTCAAGGTTCACATTTGTATAACTTATAAAAGTAAAAGCAGATATCAGGCATGCATAAAAAAAATCTTCATAAAATGTCAATTACTACTATATTCAGTTGTGCGAATAGACACATCTGCTGCCAAAGAACCACATTTATTCTAATCTTTAAGTTACTCTGCATCTATTCAGTTTTAATATTGCATCTCGAGTTTAGTGTATACTATTCACCCTTTCTATCCCATGTGCAGTTGTTTCAGTGCAAAGTTAAATAAAAACTTTTAATTGTTTACTCTGTTCACTTTAATTAAATATTTTTGTATCATTTTTAAAAGTATTGTTATTTTAGTTTCTTGATCCATAATTTTTTTTTCTCTTTATCCGTTGCTTGATTGCCAGGGCTGCAGTCTATAGAGATGCCCAGACTCACTGGGGGAAATCCCAGCGTGTCCTGGGGTTGCTGAGTGATTATTTTTAAAATAAAGATTTGAATATTTCGTAAATATGACAATAAATCAATCTAATCTATGCATCTCCTGGGGGAGGCGTCCAGGAAGTCTCCAAAACAGATGCCCAAGCCACCTCAACAGGCTCCTCTCAATGTGGAGAAGCAGCGGGTCGACTCCAAGCTCCTCCCATGTGACTGAGCCCTTGTAAATCTTCAGTTAATATTGGTGAATTTTGGTGGATGATGGATCATGGATCAGTGAAGTTTGTTTTTTAAAGTTATTTAACAAAACAACATAATTAATACAATACATTACTTGTGGTGAATGTTGGAATAGTGGGCAGTTAATGTCTACACTTTAGGCGAATAAAATAAACCTCACTGCCCACACAGAGTGTCCCTGAATGGATTCAGACGATATGTTTTTAATTAATGTTATCATCAATCTGACTTCCCCAGGTTCTTTTTTCAAATCTCAGTCCACAACTGTTCTAATGGATGCAGTAAATATAGTCAAATTTGAAGTATGTTTTAGTTTGTACTATGGTCTGGATTTGCTCAATTGAGCTCCGTTAACAGGTGGGAGGGGTTAACTCCTTTTGAAGGTAGAAACGATTGGATCTGAGTTTGCCGTGACGTATGTAATGTGCCCATTCCAAGCCCCGGCGATCCAAGATGACGCCGTATTCAAATGAATGGTTTGTGCTCAGTGGCGCTTTGTGCCGGCATGGGGGCTGAAAGATTAGCGGAACTCCGCCTGGAACTTGCAAAGATCCATGGGAAACTCGCAAAGATCCATGGGAAACTCGCCTATATTTGGGCATCGTCTGGTCCTCCCGGTTCTGGGCAGTGGATGATCTCCCATGATGCGTTGCGCAAAATACGCGTGTGTGGCTGTCATGCACGTGCACAGAGGGGCTCGGCCGTGCTCTGACCAATCAGAGCTGCTCATCAGAGCAGAAGTTAGAGCGGGAGCCAGACGGGCAGAGTTTGTGGCACTGAAGTGTGAATATAAAGAGAACCGAAGGATTTAAGAAGAAGAAAAAAGTTCAGGATGACAAGGGACACTAAAATCCCCACAAAATCAAACCTTTATGAAAGCTGTAGGTTCTCTGTCAGCTGAGTTTGCGCTGTTTTAGTTTACATTGAGTTCTATGGGGAGAATTTCTGGGTAGCCCACGTGAATTTAGTCTGGTTTAGTCTGCAGTACCGCGAGAATCCCCCGAGCACATGGGTTCTTCAGTTCCAAGCTAGTAATACCCTATCCAGTTATTATAATAGATCCATGAACGCACCCGAGTGAGTGAGGCATTTAGCATTTAACATAGCTTTAGCCATCTCCTTTGCCGGAGCCCGTAGGGAGTAGAGCCACAACATCTTTCCCAGCAATGAAATTTGCTAAACATTCCTCTTTCTCCGGCTTCAATTTCTCGATATTTGGGAGCCCAAGAACGGATTACTTTACTGTCACATTCGCCGCCATTGCCAAACTACAACCTGCAAATTAGGCGCAAACTCTTGACATCACGGACACCTACCTACAACATCCGCCTCCCATGCTCGCTGAATGGTCGGAGGGGATTCAACCGAGGAAACTGCAGCCACTAGGATCAGACCCAGATGTACATGTAGGGAAATGATAATTAACCGGAGTTTACGGATGGCTAAGGCCAGCCTTGTGATGTGGTATTGTATTTTTATTTTATTTTTTTTAAACAAAAGAATCAGTTGGTTGATTTTTATTTTATTTTTTTAAACCTGGATGATTTAAAAAGAAATGTTGATTGTTGTAAACTTTTTTCTTCTTAAGACAATGCATTTGTGGATCATAAGCCATAAGGAATCATCACCCAGGACCTCAGGTGGTAGCCGACCATGAGGTGGCAATAAAAAGAATTTAATGTTCATGTGTAGGCCTTTATTTTATTTAAGGAAAATCTCATAATTTCATCGCTGTAATGAATAAATTAACCTAATATTTGGACTTGGGATGACCTGCACAGTTAAATACAGGCTGTTTATTTTTTATTTTTTAATGTAGCTTTAACAGTATATGTAAGACGGTTGCATCAAGCAGAATACAATACAATTTATTCTTGTATAGCCCTACAGTGCCTTGCGAAAGTATTCGGCCCCTTTGAACCTTTCAACATTTCGCCATATTTCAGTCTTCAAACATAAAGATATAAAAATTTAATTTTTTGTCATGAATCAACAACAAGTGGGACACAATCGTGAAGTGGAATGACATTTGTTGGATAATTTAAACTTTTTTAACAGATAAAAAACTGAAAAGTGCAGCAAACTCACTCCAGAAGTTCAGTGAGGATCTTTGAATGATCCAATGTTGTCCTAAATGACTGATGATGATAAATAGAATGCACCTGTGTGTAACCAAGTCTCCGTATAAATGCACCTGCTCTTTGATAGTCTCATGGTTCTGTTTAAAGCGCAGAGAGAACCATGAAGACAAAGGAACACACCAGGCAGGGCCGAGATACTGTTGTGGAGAAGTTTAAAGCCGGATTTGGATACAAAAAGATTTCCCAAGCGTTAAACATCTCAAGGAGCACTGTGCAAGCAATTATATTGAAATGGAAGGCGTATTAGACCACTGCAAATCTACCAAGACCCGGCCGTCCCTCCAAACTTTCATCTCAAACAAGGAGAAGACTGATCAGAGATGCAGTCAAGAGGCCCATGATCACTCTGGATGAACTGCAGATAATTACAGCTGAGGTGGGGATGGTGTGTTCAGGGTGATGAGCTGTGTTGCTTTTACGCCAAACATATCGGTTTGCATTGTGGCCAAAAAGTTTGATTTTGGTTTCACCTTCTTCCACATGTTTGGTGTGTCTCCTAGGTGGCTTGTGGCAAACTTTAAGAGACTTTTTATGGATATCTTTGAGAAATGGCCACTCTTCCATAAAGGCCAGATTTGTGCAGTGCAGGACTGATTGTTGTCTTATGGACAGACTCTCCCACCTCAGCTGTAGTGGTCTAAATGGTCCTGGTCATCCAGGATTCATAGAACTGTAGTTACATTCGTAACTTTCGTTCTGTAGCGGCACTTAATCACAGTAGAAAGTCAGGGTGAAGACGTATTATTGTAGATCCATGGTGAAGACATACTGTACGTTTACAAGCATTGACCCCAGTCCTCAGCCCTGGTTTGATCCTGGTTTAGCTCCTGTTTTGGTTGTTTTCGAGCGTGCCTGGTCACTTTGCTGCTCTCTGAGGATCGCTGCAGTGAACAGTTTTTAAGGCAGTATGATCCATGCTTCAGTGATCAGAGGTCGCACGTTTTGTTTGTTGTTGTTTTGGGAGCATACAGTGGCGTGCAAAAACACGCAAATGCATAAACATATTTTTTTTAATTCTTTTTATGTAATGCAATCTTCCAATACTACCTTTGCGATCGACTGGTAGATCACGTTCCACGTATTGAGCACCCCTATATTAACGGACAGAGTCACGCCTATCTCCGCCGTTCTAACTAATGGGCCAGGTGGTGGAACACATTCGATTAAAATGCGTAAATGTTTTTAACGCATTAATTTGTGTGTGGTTAATTAATCGTAATTAACGTGTTAAAGTCCCGGCCCTAATAATTATAAAATGTGTACTTTCCTTGAGTTTGCGAAGGAACTGGATTTATTGCCAGACATTTCCTCATCTTTCTCACTTTCCACACATTCACTCTGCATCACTAGCTTTCCTGAATCAGACATTAGGAGTGTTTGTAGTGACAATACGTAGTTGAGAGAGGATACACAGCAAAACCAGGCTGACTGAGGACTGAAAACAAAACAGTTGATTACCATGTAATGTGTGATGTTATAGAAATAGCTTTTAGTCATTGATTTTTGTCAATGGAGCGGCCAAGCCCCACCCACTTCCTGGTTCCACTTTTTTATGTGCAATTCATTTTCCCATTGGGATTTCAGAAAAAGTTTTTTGCAAACCAGCTGGTAAGAAATTATATAAAAGCAATAGCAAATGACAGACCAAATGAATGGCTTAAAACAAATCTAGATATACTAAGTTCTTTAATTTATTTAATACTCTGACTGGCCCGGTATGTTTCGTACCGGGCATAATAGTTTTTCAATTGAGATATGCCAGACCGACCTGCCCGCTGAAATTCCGTGGAGGCGGGGCTAAAGGTCGGCTGGAGCCAGACTAGAGTTTTTGAGCTTCATTCATTTGATGCTTTTTATGGTTGCATCAAATGATGCAACCCCCGTGTGTGTGTGTTTGTTGTGTATGAGGGAGAACTTTGGTTCCTACTGTGGAAACACGGTAGGATCCACAGTAGGTGTGGAAGCACCTACTTTAAATCAATAAATGAAATGAAAATGAAATAAATTAAAGGAAGGTCTTGTCTTTTGTCTTTGTGGTTTTGTCAGGGAAGACTGTGGTTAAAACAGCATTAACAATGACAAAATGATCCTATTTCATAAAGATACAATACATGTCTTTCTTGGAATGAAAAAAAAAAAACGTCAAAATGTTCCTTGTCAAGACAATCCCCTTAACACATCCAAACCTTACTACAGCCAAAATAAGTCTGAAGGTGCGAATGTTTGGACACAACATTTCTGCTAATGAGAACATCAAAGGCATAGAGTTGTCAATGTTTCAAATTTTGCAAGAACTGGGACAGCCTGCAGAGTTGAAAACTTGAGCTCATTGATTCAGCTTGTGTATGAATTCAGGCTGTAAAAAGTGCTGAGTAGAGACTTAGCGGGCCGCTAGCTCTCCTCCACTCACAGAACGCGCAGCAAACAGCCTGCGTCCTCTAGCCTCTACAGCGCTGGTAAACACTAGGGCTTTGACTTCGAAATTCAAATATGAATTCAAAAATTAAAAAATATTGATATATTTGAACGAATATTAGACAGCCCTTAATATTCGAAATGTATTATTAGCCCCGTGTTGTTAGCCAACATGGTAGTCAAGCGCGCTTTGATGACATCGCTGTTTACGTTACTGTTGCTCACCTGCCAATCACCTTATTAAAAGTGTGCACTTTTGAATTGATGTATTTGTAAAATACTTTACACTGTAGGTTAGATTAGATAACTTTAAAAATATGTTTATCAAGATTGGTATCAAAATCTACACAATACATACTGTATGTTTCATCCTTCAGATGGCGTCATCTTAACAAACTTTAGATCGTCATTAATCCCAAATAGACACTTAAAGTGGTTCTCAACCCCGCTCCACGGAGCTTACGTCACTCACATTTCCTGTTCAAATCTTCCTCTAAATGGGCGTAGCCTGGAGGACTAAAGGGGGCGTGAACGAGACTGGGCCGTTTATATAGGTCTGGGCGGGGGGGCTGCTGACGTCAGGTCTTGCTTCAGACGTCAGGTCTTGCTGCCGCGCCAGTGTTGGCGCCAGATTCAAAATTCAAATGTAGTAATACAGGTCGCCAGCAGATGGCGCCTCACAGACGGTTTTGGGCAAAACTTTCACCTAATTTGCACCAAAGTGACAAAATTATGACCAGGATATGTAGACAACACTATTGGACACTCATTTAAATCGTTTAAACCCTCGATTTGAGGGTGAGTTGTCCTTTAATGATTCCTGCTGTGTTGTCTCCATTGTATGTTCCCTGCCCCCCTTTGCCTCTCCCTGACCTGCGTCTCTCACGGTCCTCCTCTGAAAATTGTCAGTGAGTCATAGAGCTGCTGTGCTAATTGAACGTGGTTGTTTTGGACAGAATTTGTTGATATGAAAAAAAAAAGTGACTCATGCAATGATAATGAGGGCGTGATAATAGCATGGTTTGTCACAGGGCCAACTGATTTAGAGGCTAACAACTTCAATATTTTCCTCGAACTTCTGTCCATGTGTGTGTGTGTTTTCTGAAGTGTTACCTCTAGTGATTTCTCAGCTTTATCGCACGTTTCAATGTGCCTTTGTGCTTTCCATAGCACACCCAAAGCAGGGTGGACTGTTGTTAAGCTGTCGAGGCAGAACAATAGACTTCACAGAACGCACAAATTGCTCTGTGGGATTAAGAGGAACCTTGTAGGGATTTGAAAAAGCTCTTTTATGCTCAGTGTTCAACACATGTGTAAAGGCATATGAATATTCTTCATGAATTGCATGTTTTGGAATAGGGAACTTGTAATTCAAGCTATACCCCTATATTATTGAATGCTAAAATTAATATTATATATATTTAATATTTAGCAATGCAGGTCCATGTTGCAGAAGGTATTTTCCACATAGACACGTGCTCTTTAAGGCACGTTCACATCTGTAGATTAGAGTCTCATTTTCAATCTGTGTTCCTTGTCTTTAGCCCCAATAATTGCAAAGAAAGTTTAGAAACATTATTATTATTTAATGACAAGGACACGTGGGACTGCCCGTCCCCGCATGTCCTTAAGCGGTAAAATGCAAAAACTAAATATGAGTATTTCAGCTCCAAACTTTATTGGTGATAAGTTCTGGGGGAATAGTAGAAGGAAGCAGAAGATTACAGACAGGGGGAGAGATAAGCCCCATTTTTCCAGCATTAGCACCTAGTGCACGACTCACAAATATATAAATATATGTCCAAGAGAAGAGTCCATTGGATCCAAATACTAAAAGTTTAGTGTAAAGGGAAATAAGAAGCACAAAGGCACACAGAGCATGTGAGTAGAAATACTGGTCCAGAACAGCAAAAAACAGAATTAAACATTTTGATATTTCTTATTGAAATTACCCCAGAGAATTATTCTAGTTTGACATGTTAGTATTTCAACAATGCTTTCAACATGATCTAATGATGCCTACAAGTATAAATAAAAAGGTGATAACAAAAATCCCAGTGGTATTAAAAGTTGCATCTCAACATGCATTATACTTAAATAACTAACCTCAAGCAATATGAATGTGACAAAGTGTTGAGCTTTTATTAATAGTCATCGTCTGGCAGATTTGCACAGACAGAACAAATGAATACAATTAAACAAAGTAATAAAACGCTTATAATCCAGTCTCTCTTTTATTACCCCAACATTTAGCCCTCATTTGATGTCATTCGGTCGAAAACGTTCATGGGATTAACTTGTAAACTGGCCCGCTGCTCTCCTTTCCAAAACGTCCAGGAGAAAGCCAGTGCACGACATTAGTCATTAGTCGTGGCAGCAGCTGTGACTGACTAACCCTTCAGACTCAGTGGAGTAAAGCCCATCTGACAGGGACGTCGTGGCTGTCATAGGGCTTAAATGAAGATATTTTGTGTGGAGTTTGATTTATGTTGCATGATAAGAAATACATGCAGAGTCCGGCCGAGGATGATAAAAGACCATATGGCAGATGAATGTCCCAATCTTTTAAAATTATGACTTTGCAGAGGGTAAATCAAACGAGCCATTGCAACCGCTGCCAAACGGCCCATAGCTTTTCAGTTATTTACAGTGTGAACTCTTGCAGCTCTTTTCATCTAGTGGGACCCACCAAAATGTCATGCTTTTACTTTTTAATACCAGGGAAACACTGGGCCCAGATGTTCACTTTGTAAAGTTCTTTTCACTTTATCATTATGCAAGTCCAAATGGGCTTTAACTAACCCAAGCACCTGCAGGCTAGCTTTTATAAACGATACATATCATGCAACATCACCTTTTTATTTTAGCTTTTTACCATGATACAACATCATTCCCTCATCATGAACAGACCTGGAGTTGTTTCTAGATCCATTCACGCTAATATCATGCACTTGGGACCCAAATATGGAACTCCGCTCCTCCGGTCAAAAAGCTCCTGTCTTAGTCCTATACAGTAAGAGTGTGATGTTACTGTACCATTATGACATCATCAAGTATTGGCCATAAATTATTTTTGCCAATCCCTCAAGTGAAATTATATTCTTTACATAACATTACATATTCTTTCACATAACTGAGTTTACTGCTGACAATATTCACAATTGAAAAAATAATGCCCATAGTATTATTTAACCTAAATCCATCTTTGTTTCTATAGATAGATAATATTTCACATTCTAAAATATGGACTATTTAAAGATGACTATTATAGTCTGTAATGGTCAATAATAATGCCTTATAATTTTTCTTGAATATATATTTTCTTGAAACAGGACTGAACTCAAAGCAATAACACGTTTTTAATACACTCCAATGACAATTTGTCCTTTGTGGTTCATAGATAACATCTCTTGTATGTTTTCACACTTTGATTTTAGCCAAATAGCTTAATGTGCTTAATACCATACACGATAACACAATATTTTTCAGCTAAAGACACATTGAAAAGTCTGCCAGAAAGAAAGTCTGAATGAGAGGTTTACTCTGAAATGAGCACACCGATAGACCACCTGATGTCATGTAACAGTGTATATATACTGTATATATGTGTATATGTGTATGTATATATATATATATTATTGTTACAAATGCATGTTTATGTGTGTGTATCTATTTTTGTATGATATACCTATATACATAATATGTATGTATATATATTTTTATATATTTGTTATATTTCATCATTTTTTATGGTTTTTATTCCTATATGGTTTTATTGTTTGCCAATGTTCTTTATGTGCCAGTTAAGCACCCTGGTTGCTTCTGTATGAATTGTGCTTTATAAATAAATTTGCCTTGCCTTGCCTAACAGAGCGTTCTATTTACAAGGAGCGTAATGAGAGTTGCTTCACAAATTGTCAGTTTTACACAGAGAGCAGTAGGAACTTTGAGGACTGTACGGGTTCATGAAAAACATACAATTTTTAAAGTTAATCTGTGCCTGAATATTTAAGATTCATGAATATAGATATAGGTGTAATGTGAGATCTTTTTCATGTTCGAGTAGTCACGGAATTAGTTTGAGGAGTCACAGAATTTGGACAAAGCTGCAGTTGAGGATTAAGATAAGTTAGGATTAAGAAAACACCTATTGTGTTGTCTATGAACACTAGAATGCAGATTCTCCCATAGTTAATTTTTGTATGATTTACAAAATAAAGTGAACTCTGATTCTCTTGGGGCAAATTACTCTTTATGTGTAGAGATGTGGAAGCACCATCTGTACACAGCTGCAGGCGCATAAGTCTTTTTAAACAGATCTTTGGCTGTATGAGCATTTTTGTGAACTGCGTCCACAAATCAGTCTGGTTTAGCCAACTGTATTGTTTAAATGGCTACAAAATGTTATATGTCCTTGATGAACAGCAAAGAGAGAGCAAAGGCTTGGGCCACAGTGTGTCCTGTGTGACTGGTCAGTTTATATAGGTCTACTGTATTACCCAGACACACACACAAGTCATCCAGGGCAGCAGATGGCACCCTGCTATTTTAAGGCCAAGTGTCGTCTTGGATCATCATGATCATCATAAGATTTTTGTTTTATGTCAATATTATTTTACCTTTTGATTTTTCTTTTCCTTTCTTGTCAAGTAAATGATAAGTGACCAGGTTCGGTACTGCAAAATTAGTGTAGGTAAGTAATTGTTATTCAATCTGGAGAGACTCAAGCAGATAGAAGAGGAATATTAGAATTGTATGTAGTAAATAATCATACATTTGCTCTGCAGACAATATATGCAAGAACGGTATTTATTGCATGCTGTACATTAGGGGTGGGAACCTAAGGGCACCTCACGATACACGATACAAAGCTCACGATAACAATATTATCACGATAACGATATTATCACAATAACAATATTATCACGATACCGACTTTATCACGTTAACGATTTTATCACGATATGACGATTATCGATATATTGGTCAGAAATATACAATATGCCAATTAATGGCATAAATAAATGAAAAAATACACTTTATTTCATGATAAATGGAAGGGAGATGCGTAATGTAGCCATATATTAAGTATTGATACCAATAAAAAAAATAATAAAAAAAAAGTATATCGATAATCGAGTCGCGGAACAAAGTATCGCGATATATCAATATATCGATATATCGTCACACCCTTACTGTACATGAAATATGGTTAAAGTAGTACTAGAATTCATAAATCCATAAATGCTTACACCTGTTAACGGTTTAATTAGCATTTTTATCAATGATTGCATCACATGTAGTCTATGTTTTCAACTTTTTGTTCATAAAAGTAAAATATTTATTTAATTCAAGTTATTTTGATTAGCATTTTTGAATATTACAATGTACATTGTGGTAAATAAATCTAAGGCAACCACAGTGAAACTGGCATAATGTAAAAACGAATATTAGCCTTGTAAGCATGTTTTATGATATCAAGTAGAGTTCTCACAAATAAGGCTAAAGGGTTAAAAGAGTTGCACACTATTATGTACAAAACGGATGAAAATATGTTTATACCTTGTTCAGATGACAGTGAAACCTCCTACAGTTTCCAACCAGACTGCTGCTGCTGTGAGATGTCCTTCACCTACGTCATCGCCGCCATTTTGGCTCCCCCTAGCGTTTGTTATAAGGTGCCACTTCAAAGCCGTTTTTTTAACATAATTCATCTGAACATGTCAAAATGAACACCCGAAATATTATAAACACATATTGTAGTTATATATTCTGGATAGCAGCATATTAAATTCTAGTACTACTTTAAGATGAGCTGCTTAGACCCCGGCAGAGCTTGGATCTACAGCCCATCCGTTTGTGGGAGTGGATCCCTCCTTAAAGGCCCTCCCCAAGGTACCTCACTTTTTTCCCACTGGACTGTTCCTTGCTGATGCAGTAGGGTCCAAGGGCAGTGGTGATGATCCAGGACATATATGGACAGTCATTTGCCCGTTATGGACAAATGGCTTGATGTGTTTTTATCATTGCATTTCCTGTGTTTCAACTGTTTTTCAACTGTTTTATCCCTACTTTGTAAATTCAATTCAATTGGTGGTACCAGAGAGAAGAGGGAAGGAGGATGGTTGTTGCATGATATGAAAGCTTGATGCAGGGCAATGCTTAAATACTACCAGGTGAGAATTGGCAGCGCAGATGCGTCATCTAACGGTGTATTCAGACCTGCACATTTGCTCCACTTTAAACGGACCAGGATTCAATTGGAACTCTGATCCGAAGCTTTTATGCAGGTCTGAATACACACAAACGAACCCTGGTCCGGACCAAAGAACCGAACCGAGACCCACTTTTTTAGGTGGTCTCGGTCCACTTCCAGACGAATTCTGGTCCAAGTCGAATCAGGTCTGAATACATCCGGTGTCGATCCAACACAACTCCAAGATACATGCACATTTTTTGTGCTTAACAAGCCGCAGACAGAAACTGTGCGGAATTAGCAGCGCGTCACAGCTGCTAACTATGCTGCTAACGCTACACAACAACAATGAGCCGTGTGCAGACCTGGAGCAATGAGGAGACACTGTGCAACAGGCTTATGGAGTGAAAACTGTTTACAGTATACAATGATGTTAATGGCAGCATCTTCAAATCATTTGCATTATTAAGCCTCACGTGTTTGACTCACGTCTCAAAAAGCAATATCCCGTATCATGTAGTGAATTGTGTTCTTTGGTTCCTACCTGATCCTCAGCGTCTGTTTATCCCGTTGTGATTATAGATCCATGGTTTATCCACATGCAGCTGTCAGTAAGTTGTGGAACAGGGCCGTTATTATCATAGATCCATGGACAAGGCACGTAGCGCAGTCTCTTTCGGCTTTCTCCTCACGCATTCTCCGACGCTGTTCCAATATTTAAAACAACGCGTTTCGCCTGTGTCTAATGAGCTGCTTTTGATGTTGAAGGTGCTTTTGCTCTAAAAAGAGCAAACATAGACAGAGCAGACATTCTGCACATACGAGCTCAATGTTTTCCTCCAGTTCCGCATCTATCCACTGTGAGCTCTCGCTGTCCAATAGGAGCGCCGATCGTCACACGCGTCCATATGTTTATATAAAAACTTTCTCTTGCAAAAAGTACAATCTGAATACGAACCGGAGCAAAAGAAAAAAGTTTTGGTCCGCTTTTGATTCGGATCAAACAAGCGGAGCAAAGGACTTATCAGGTCTGAATACACCCTAAGTCCAATTGACTGATTGCTTTTGCAGTAACACAAAGGAGGATAATACAAACATAAAGTAATTTTTTCAGTCCTTGTTTTTCAATAATATGGGTAAACATTAACAGCAGTGTTTTATATCATAATGCTTCCCTGACATAACTTCATCTTATAGATATTAAATCAACATCAATCAATACATGCGATGTATGATTTACTTAATAGCTGTGAACTGGCACAACACTGGTTATACCGACCTTATATTTTGTATGTGTTGCCTCAGCAGTGGTGAGAAGTGTTTTTAGATTTAGTATGAACCTCCACAGACAATCAAAGGGCTCAGCTCTGTCTTTCCATTCTTTTTTCCTATATATCTCTTTAGAACCTTTTTTTTTTAAATTTGTGCTGCATCTGATTGGCAGACTTTGGCGTGAGTGGGCTGATCTTTTTTAAGACTTCTTGTGTCCCCCGCCATCTTGTCTTGTCACATCTGTCATTCAGCACCTCCCACGGGACACGCTTTGTTTAGAGCACATATCTGAACTTTCTCAAGGACTAACGACACATGCAGCGACGTGCCCACCAGCGCTGCAACACCAGTGGTTATGTTCATTATAGAGCTTGGTCAAAAAGTGATATCCACTGGCAAAAGGAGACATTCTCAATTATTCATACAATTATATTCAATGTATTATAACAGGTCTTAGACTTATAAATACAATATAACAGCACAAATGAGATAGAAGTACAGCACATTTAATGCAAGGGTCGTTCCTCACTGCAGTCTCTGCTTCACTCCTCTAGCACTTATGATCATTTCAAACCAACTTACAGAAATAAATCTGTTGTTA
The DNA here is from genome assembly GCA_964034765.1 of Knipowitschia caucasica. Lineage (NCBI taxonomy): Eukaryota > Metazoa > Chordata > Actinopteri > Gobiiformes > Gobiidae > Knipowitschia > Knipowitschia caucasica. The sequence goes on along the minus strand of OZ035836.1, from coordinate 23,126,230 downwards.
TATTTATTCATTTCAAACCTGTACACAAACATTCATATACAGTACATAGCAGACATGTTTTTTTTTTTTATAGAAAATTAATCCATGCAAATGCAATAAATGTAAGAAAACACAATAGGAGTACAATATTGTGCCACTGCATTAGCAAGTTTCTGAATAAAATAGTGCCCAAAGTCTATGATGGTGCAGACCACATCCAACAGTCAGTTGATTGACTTTTGGACTCAAATGTACCACAATGTTAAAAGATGTTCTAGATCACAATTAATAATTTTCTCACTGTGATTGAGATCTGACCTTTCATTTGTACCAGTTGCATCAACATTATCCGGTGATAGATAAGTTTTCTGCTTTATGTCAAAAGCTCAACCTAAAGTTGAGGTAAGTTTGTGTAAGCTCTCAGTCTTACAGGGATTAGTCAAAGCAAAGGAAGGTTTCTCACCCATCATCTGTACCTCTTAGCAGGTTTTCCAGACATTTCGTCCTTAATCCATACAACTTTTTCCTTCCCTTGAAAAAGCTCTTTGGATAAAGGACGAAACGTCGGGAAAACCTGCTAAGAGGTACATATGATGGGTGAGAAACCTTTCTTTGCTCTAAAGTTGAGATGCATCTCTAAAGCTCAAATGAAACATCTTTAGGTTGTTGAAAATATTTTCTCTTAGTCTTCTGCTGCTTCTCATAGCGAGAAGGTGTTGATGATAAAGAGTCAGTCACCTGTATAGTGTAATTCTGGTGACTCAATCCCAGACCCTGTTTGGTGGTAGGTCAAAGTGTCCTTGGACACAAGCCCCGTCTGGTCCTGGTGGGGCCCATTCAAACCACAAATGTGCAGGTGGTATATGAGACCCAAATCTGTGAAAGTGAAAAGTACAAGTGGGTTTGAAAATACTTACAAAATATAAAGGCTTTAGGGTGGTAGCAATTAATCACAACCTTCTTTTAATAGTCAAATAATAACAAAGTCTTGTCTGAAACACTATCTGGACAATTTGAGACGTAGTGTTGGAGATTGAGTTGTATTCTGAACAACAAAATTGAATCACGATAATAATCACAAGAGTAACTGAATGATAGTTAGCTACAGCCCAATTGTTGGTTACTTAAAAAGACGTAATTGATATATTTTGTATCGATCTGAGCTTATTTAAATTTGTTTTCTCTGGTTTGCTTTCCCTCCTCTTTCTGCTACATATATCACCAATCACCTCATGAGTCTGAATCGGACAGGAATCAATAATGAGATAAGAAGTCGCAGCCCTCGAAGTCATAATCAATAGTGAACAGGTCCTGCGGCCGCCATCTTTGTTGCTCTTCCCTTGATGTACATAGATAAAACACTATATCTGACCTGTTTCTCTTGCCTTTTCCCAGAACAATCTTTTGTCTTGTAGTGATATGTCCAGCGCTTGATGACATTCTACAATGGGGTCCTGAGAGCTTAACGTGTTTTTACAGACATAGCTCTTTACTTTATCAGCCCCCAAAGCCATCCTAATCTTGCTCCTTTGTGATTGCATTGACCCTCAGGGGGCATTGATTCCAGGCTCAAATGGCATTCGAAAAAGACAACCATTTGGGAATATCTCGTTTCCTCTCCAGCACATTATCGCCGTGACTCTCCGAATCCTACTGTTTGAACTGATGTGGGCAGCAGAGGATAGGGCTGTTTTTATTATCGTTTAGATTGCAATGAGGAACAATTCCCTGCAAATGGTTGTTTAACAGCAGGGAAATATGGAGTGCATTTGGAAATCTTTGCTTTCACAGATTGAGGTTACATATGTCCTGTTGTTTTGAGTATTTGGATACAATGTGCTGTTAGAAAGATTCATAAAAAATACACTAAAAAGAATTGTTGTGCAATGTAGGCATGTTCGGCAAGATTTTATGTGATCATTATTATTGCTAAGTGCCTCAACTGTGTCGTCGAATATTTTTTGGTAGCCGAAAGTGTAAAGCTGAGGCACCTAACTGTTATACCACCAACAATGGAAATCTGTAATAAAAATGAATATACTTCGTTCTTCTCTATCAAACCACTGTAGTTCTATCACTAGTTTTTCACACGCCATTCTCTCTCAGCCAATCAGCTCCCAGCCCAAAGCGTCAATTTGTGACTCACAGGGCTATGCAAAAGATAATATGTTTTTAATGAGATGAAAGCAGCATATTGTGGTCTGATTTGTAAACAACTTTAAACTTTAAAAGAGTTTCCATTTAATGTATTACCTGTGATACAAAAGTTAGGTACCTCAGCTTTAAATCACAATGTAAAATACTGTGATTAGGTGTTCCTCAGTGAAGGCACAAATGCCTCATCATATGGATCCAGGCTGGTTATAAATTAGATTATTAAAGATTAAAGATTAAAGAACAGAAGAAGTAAAATTGCCCTAAAGCAACATTATATGAAAATAGTAATTTAAATGTAGAAATGAATTGCAAGTAACAACAAAAGTATGAAATCCTTCCTAAAAAAAGTCCTAGATTGTGAATAGCCAATTAAAGCCATGCTAAAACACAATTATTCAATTGAAAGAATATAATTGCAGAAAAATCTGATAAACTCAGGTTATTTTGCTCACTCTCTTATTTTTTCTTCTTCTTGTTAGAATTCTCCTGAGACATTTTCTTTCTCACTTCCATTTTGAACACGACTGGGGAAAAGAAGGCTCTCAATGCCTCCGTCCCTCTGTTGAGTTTTGCAATTTTCTGTCTTTATTAGGTCGGCACAGGTTAAGGAATGAGAGTGAGCGAAAGAAAGGCACAGTTAAACAGTTTCATCCTGGAAACTCATCCATAATCCACTCCTGCTGCTCCGTGCTAACCTTTTTAAACTAAATACTATCAATCGGCTATCTTACTGAATAGGAGGCCTCACGCTGACCAAGCATACGTACATGAAAGCAGAAGATTTGGTCTCAGATCAAAACAAGGGACTGATAGTTTACCGTACAGTTTAAACCTGTTGTAAATCCACTGACAGGAGTATTTACAAAATGTTAAGTTATGTTATATCTGTCCAAATAGGTCAAATTAAGTTCATTTAAAGAAGCTAATGTGTAGGAATAGTATTAGTAATATGGTCAGAAAGAATGTGATGGCTGGTGGTGATGGTGTTATTATCAAAATCAATTATAATCCTTACCAATTTCAGTATGGCAAGAATAATTAATGTGGCACCACCTGCAAACCTCTGAAGCTAAACAAGGCAGAGCCTGGTTAGTACTGCGATGGGAGACCTCTGGCAACGCCAGCTGGAAAGTGTAAAACATTGCCTAGAATGAGTCTGGTATGTGTGTGAATGATTGGTGTGGAGAGGCCGATGACACATACTGGTCATTACCTCGCTTCTGTCAGTGTGCCCTAGGGCAGCTGTGGCTAGAGTAGTAAGTTATCACCACCATGTATGGAGTGAATGAATAAATCCATGTGAAGGTTCAAAAAGTGCTGAAAGCCATGCATTATTATTATGATGTAATTTATCAATTCAAAGTAATGTGCAATGTTGAACCTTTCAACATTTCGCCACATTTCAGGCTTCAAACATACAGATATAAAAATATTTTTTTGTCAAGAATCAACAACAAGTGGGACACAATCGTGAAGTGGAACGAAATGTATTAGATAATTTAAACTTTTTTAACAAATAAAAAACTGAAAAGTGGGTCGTGCAATATTATTCGGCCCCCTTGCGCTAATACTTTGTAGCGTCACCTTTTGCTGCAATTACAGCTGCAAGTCGCTTGGGGTATGTCTATCAATTTTGCACATCGAGAGACTGGAATTATTTCCCATTCTTCCTTGCAAAACAGCTCGAGCTCAGTGAGGTTGGATGGAGAGTGTTTGTGAACAGCAGTCTTCAGCTCTTTCCACTGATTCTCGATTGGATTCAGGTCTGGACTTTGACTTGGCCATTCTAACACCTGGATACGTCTATTTGTGAACCATTCCATTGTAGATTTGGCTTTATGTTTTGGATCATTCTCCTGTTGGAAGATAAATCTCCGTCCCAGTCTCAGGTCTTTTGCAGACTCCAACAGGTTTTCTTCCAGAATGGTCCTGTATTTGGCTCCATCCATCTTCCCATCAATTTTAGCCATCTTCCCTGTCCCTGCTGAAAAAAAGCAGGCCCAAACCATGATGCTGCCACCACCATGTTTGACAGTGGGGATGGTGTGTTCAGGGAGATGAGCTGTGTTGCTTTTACGCCAAACATATCGTTTTGCATTGTGGCCAAAAAGTTTGATTTTGGTTTCATCTGACCAGAGCACCTTCTTCCACATGTTTGGTGTATCTCCCAGGTGGCTTGTGGCAAACTTTAAACAAGGCCAGATTTGTGCAGTGCACGACTGATTGTTGTCCTATGGACAGACTCTCCCACCTCAGCTGTAGTTATCTGCAGTTCATCCAGAGTGATCATGGGCTTCTTGGCTGCATCTCTGATCAGTCTTCTCCTTGTTTGAGATGAAAGTTTGGAGTGACGGCCGGGTTTTGGTAGATTTGCAGTGGTCTGATACTCCCATTTCAATATAATTGCTTGCACAGTGCTCCTTGAGATGTTTAAAGCTTGGGAAATCTTTTTGTATCCAAATCCGGCTTTAAACTTCTCCACAACAGTATCTCGGATCTGCCTGGTGTGTTCCTTTGTCTGCATGGTTCTCTCTGCGCTTTAAACAGAACCCTGAGACTATCAAAGAGCAGGTGCATTTATACGGAGACTTGATTACACACGGGTGCATTCTATTTATCATCATCAGTCATTTAGGACAACATTGGATCATTCAAAGATCCTCACTGAACTTCTGGAGTGAGTTTGCTGCACTGAAAGTAAAGGGGCCGAATAATATTGCACGCCCCACTTTTCAGTTTTTCATTTGTTAAAAAAGTTTAAATTATCCAATAAATTTTGTTCCACTTCACGATTGTGTCCCACTTGTTGTTGATTCATGACAAAAAATTAAAATTTTGCTCTACCAGCTGAGCTACTGCTCAGCTGGTAGAGCGTTGGCCTTTGAGCCAGAAGGTCGTGGGTTCAAGCCCCGCTCAAGACTTTCACCATCGACTCCCACTGACTACTGTCGTTGTGTCCTTGGCAAGACACTTAACTTCTGGGAACACCAGCCACAGTGGGGCGGCTGCGGCTGTAAAGTGCCAAACTGCCGTTGTGTCCTTAGGCAAGACACTTCACCCCCATTGCCTAGAATGAGTCTGGTTTGTGTATGAATGGTTGGTGGTGGTCGGAGGGACTGATGGCACATACTGGTTGCCTCGCTTCTGTCAGTGTGCCCCAGGGCAGCTGTGGCTACAGTAGTAGTTTATCACTACCGTGTTTGGTGTGAATGAATAATGACACATGTGAAGCGTCTTTGAGTGTCCAAAAAGCGCTATATAAAACCGATGCATTATTATTATTACTAAAGACACTTTGACAAGTCTGTATTACTTCATTAAAATGTTTCATCGTTGCTGTTTTCACATCTTCATCTTTCCACATTGCTGTCCGCCCTCTTTTACAGTAATCAAAACAATACGTTAAATAAACAGAACTATTTATTAGCCAACAGCAGATTCAAAAATCAAACAATTAGAAATACAATACAAGTCATTGGTTTGTTGTATTACTGCTTTACCCATGTCCATATGTCCCGGGTCAACTCATCTCTTATACCTCAGGGGGGAAGAACCCAATGCCACTGATTTTGTTCTGGTTCACAGAAAGCCATTCATCCTCAATGAGCTGCATCAAAGCCTTTCTGCAGCCAAACTGTCAGGGGATTATTGACCCGTCATACAGGCTGCACATATAACACTGAGAAATATAAAGATCGGCTCCAGTCCGATATGTCAGTCTATGTGAGAGATTCTTTCATATGAACACGAAATCAACATGAGAGGAGCATGCTGCACCTGACCACAAACACAACTATCACTGCAACTCTGTTCTGAACAGAATAAGATAGAAACAATACAGAATAAGATAGAAACAACATATGACTCTATATGACTACTAAAGAGCATTAGTGTTAAAGTGCAATTGTGTTTTTCTCCCATTTCAGTACTACTGAGAACATGTATACCTCTGCATTTTTCATTAGTTTAAAAAATCAAACACCATGTTGCTGAAAAGTTCTATTAATAACTCATATGTAGCATAAAAATGGATTCTTAAAATTGTAAAAGTTACTTTTGGTGAATTTTATATTTGCCCTGACCTCACTCAAACCGGCCATAAAATACTGCTCTTTCATAAAAATGTATCATTATGTATAATGTTGTACAGGGCTCGACATTAATGGTTGTCCGCTTTCCCGGGGAAACTAAAGATTTGGGACGGAGAAGTGCGCTGTCTTAGCAGGTTGCCCGGTTGGACAAGTAATGTTTAGCTCACAGTAGTATTACTGTAACCTATCCAGGCCGGGAACGCATTCCCGCATTTCTACCTCTAGAGCCAGGAGCGGACACGTCTGTTTATCTTTTTATTGACCTATTCTCTTGATTGGTAAATTCTCTTGACCAATGAAATGCATCAGGATATACTGTACCAGATATGAGGACCAGACCACCATGCTTGCTTGTTGCAAGTGCATGTCTCCACCATGTCTTCTATCAGAGCACAAACAAAACTCAAAGAATTAAAGCTCGGGTATCTACATTTTCCCTTGCATTAACAATATATGTTTGTTTTGCACAAAATAGAAATGTTGTGAACAAATCAAACAGAACAAACCACTTGTTTTGATTTTTTTATTTGCATTCTGAAAAGCCTTGTGAGTCATTATTTGACGTTTTGGGTTGAGCGTGGATTTCCCCCCCCCACACAGTTAGTGCCACTTTATTGCCAAATTCTTGTTAACTCATTGTATTGAGAAATATTTGGGCAAGTAACTTTTGACATTGAGCAAGTAAAATATAAATGGTATTTGCCCGAAAGGCTGTGGCTGACAAAGCTTAATGTCAAGGCCTATTGTATATTTCAAGTTGGCTTACAAAATTCTCTTATTCTCTAAATGCCACCCCCTCGACCCAGAAATGTGCGAAGGGGATGAAGATGAATGAATGAATGAATGAATGTTTTCTTTATTTAAAATCCTTTTATAACTATGGAGCAGTAAAAAGTAAAACATTTTACAGCAAAAACATTGAAGACGCAGTGAGCACAATTATCACAAAAATCTATGAACATCTGTTTTATAAGTTTTAGAAATTTGAGCAATGGGTTCTTTTAACTGTTTAATATATTCGGGAAGAAACATGCTTTGTTCTCCCCTGTCAAACAACAACAAAACATCTCTTTGCAATTATTTGTCTTTGTCAACAGACCACCCCACATGCTACATTCAGAAAATATTGTTTTCACCTGAACAATGAAATGTTATATGGGTGAACAAGAGTGTGATAGGGTATTGCCAACATGCATTCAGCCATTTACCCTGAACCCATTTAAAGCAGTGCAGCATCTCACAGCTGGGGGAGAGCTTTGGGTTTACTCTTCTCATGCGCTAGGGTAGGCACGCAGCTGGTCTTAATAACCATTATTACCAACCAAATAACAAGTGTACCGCTGCAGACTTCCGTTCATTTCCATATGATGCTCAGCTGGAGGCCTCTCCCATGGAAGACTATTTTCATTGTTATCAATATTACACTTTGTCCTGTTTCTTTTTGCTTTGTCTCTTCTACAGCCTTTGCAGCAAATTGTCTGCAATTTAAACATAATGAGTTTCTAATATTGACGTAGCAATTTCATACAATTGTAGTTGAAGTAACAGCAACCATCTCTGAATGCTTAAAGTAGCACCATTTAATCACCCGATTCATCTGTTTGTTCCTTAAACGAAAGGTTTCTTTCTGTATGTTCCTTTCTAAAAAGGAAAAGTGTCTTGATCCCTGTGTAATATGAATGCTACAAACAGATTGCTTTAAATAAAACGTTTTGAACCCCTGTTACACCTGACTTCCGGTGATGTGCGGTGAGGTTCATGGTTGATGAGGCACTGACTTCATCACAATCCGATTGACAGCAATATCCACATGACCTACGAGCGGCTCATTCACCATTTGTTTGGCAACGGCGGAATATGTTTCATGTCTGCATTCTCTACTCATACTAAATACAGAAGCATGTAAACATTTAAGATGGTCTTGATTCAAACATATATTCTTCTGCCCCCCTTACCTCTCCCCATGCCCCCCTTTGTGCCTAAAGTGCAGGTGCCCTGATTGCACAAGGGTGAAGGGATTTTGCCCCCACCTGCGCCTCCCCTGAGCGCATGTCACTGCTAACTTCAGTATCCCCTCTTCACCAGCGCTCACTACCCAAGGATACGTACAATCCATGCAGACAAGAGTCGCTCTGCCTATTATTATTCAGAACCTTCACGTCTGGAGTCCTGAGATACAAAATATGTAATTTGAAATTACTGAAGCAAAAGAGGCTGCTGTGTGAACTTTAGCTGGTTTTCCTTTGAGTGAAGAATCCCAAGGTTCAAGTCATTTTCATGTGTTATATGTGAAATTGGACTACGTGAGAATTGTGCATTAGTCTCAGCCTCACTTTGTTAACAGCTGTGTGCTGTTTAAATGTCTGGTCATGTTAATAATAATTAGATGCAGTCTGTTGTGACATTATGGCAGGAAGTCTCCCAGCAAGCCAGTGACTGACAGAGATTCCCTCCAGCTTTGAAACTTAACAAGTGCAACAGCTAGGAAAGATTAGCTGTATAGCTGAAAGATATCTCATTGTTAAATTGTATATATGTATATATATACATATATATATACATATATACATATATATATATATATATATGCAATGTTTAGTTTTATTCGCCGATTGAACGAGTCTGTGAACCTGGTTGTTGTTGTTTTGGTGAATGCCAAGTTCAGTACAACACGCTATATTTCTCAGTTCTGGGAACACTGGTACAAGTGTCTTTGTAAATGAGTCCTTAGACTTTGCTATTTTATTTTTTATGTTTCTGTGTCTTGTGGTGTCCTTGTGTTGTCTCTTGTATGGACCCTGAGTCCGGAATAAAGATTATATAATATATATATATATATATATATATATAGTATATATAAAGATACTATGGTTAAATGTTGTTTAAATACGAATCTTATTCTTTGTTTGGTGATATGGTCGGATGATATTGTGTTGGTACATTTGGACTCTCACTCATCCTAATAGTCAACCATTATTGCTTATTTGTAGTGTTGAAATGTGTCATAGGGATCTTTGGATTCATTCATTCACAAAACGGTGTTGTTGTTTTTTCGGTGGCACAGTCAAAAGTTAAATCCCTCATGTCCCTTTGAACTTGTGTGACCCACTCAACACCACAATGACATTTCAGAAACTTTTCTCTTCCTCAAACTTTTTCAAACCTCCAGCTGCAAGAGGTGGCAGAATGAGGCTGGCAGAGGCAGACACACACACACACACACACATACACACACACATACACATACATTTGTAACTCAAAAACAAGTAGTCGTTACATGCCTATGCACTGTGGAAATGCAAACTTTCTGTTTGCATGTTCTTCCTGTGTCTGCGTAGGTTTCCTTCGGGTGCTTCCTTTTCACCCTGCCACTGGCAACCATGCTCCCATCTTTGTGTGGAGTGAGAGACAAATGCCCACAACAATTGTAAAGCGCTTTGTCTGTGAAAGGTGCTCTACAAATAGAGATTACACTTACATTGTTAGTGTAAGTGTTTAAAAATATTCATTCATTCAGTCAGTCTTTTTTTGACCTCTTTATTAATCCATTTCTGGGTTGGGGTGGGTGGCAATGAGAGCTGCCACCCAATTCTCATAGCAGCATGTGTTTAAAATATGTAATGATTAAAATGTGTTACAGTTCTATGATGTAAACAAGAGCAAGCAACATTATTTATGTAATACAAGTGTGTAGTATAAAAGTGATTTTACAGGCGGTGCCCTCCGGCTAGTGCTATGAACTCAAGTTGTGGAATGCCATGAGCCCTTGCACTTGCCCCATAATCAATGAGCCCTTCCAAACGGCCTCCCTCTGAGGTTGTTTAATAATTCAGACTGGAACGGAGTCTGTGTGGGCATTTACCATGAAAGACAGAGCAAAAGACCCCAGCGTGTTGGCAAGAGGTCACTACAAGCCTAAACTAAAGAGCATTTCTAGTTGTGTTGCTATTGGTTACAATCTATCAGCAATCCAACAGAGAGTGACAAGTTCTAGTTTTTGGATTGACCATATGGCAACACTACAACATTTCATTTCAAGTTTATCAGCAAAACAGAAGTATTGATTTGTCTGTACTGCTCTTGTCTGTTTTTGTTGATAATTATTTGCACAAAAGGCACCTGGAACACATCAAACAGAAAGTGTCTCTGTAAGTAGTGAATCATGTTCTTCCCTGAAAGTATTGTAAACCCAGAATTTGAAACCAAATTGGACATCTGCATTGTCTTCAACCAAAGTTATACTATTGTACTCATGTAAACTTCCCAGTTTCTTCCCAGTTATATTATTGTACAGTTATACTATTGTACTCATGTAAACTTCCCAGTTCTTCCCAGTTATATTGTGTAAGGGAAAACCTGCAAGTGAAATCTGTGGGACATAAATAGATTGTTTTGAATCAGAAACATATGTGTTGTTTTTGTAGGCGGAGGCTTTCATTGGGAAAGGGATAAAACCTCAATCGTAGTTTTAATTTATCTATCCTACACGTGGCAAAATGTGTTCAATTGTCTCTGAAAAACTTTGCATAACAATGTGATTGTGAACATTTACCTTTTGGTGCTCGGATGTTGTAGTTTTTGTTAAAATTGTGCATTCACTGTTCTTCTCATTGTTCCTGTTTGACCTTGAATCAGTCCAAATAACTGGTTCAGACCTCTTCTAGTCCTGGCTAAGGCCTGTGCTGAAGTCCTGGACTTTTTCAATTCAGATGGGGTGTATGTGTGAACGCAATAATTATCTCCGTCGGGAGGTTATGTGGGCTTTGTTTTTTCAAACTCAGTTATATGCGGATTTGGATGAAGGTATGATTTTTTTTTGTAATATTTGTCCCTCCGTCTCAGAGGAGGCCAAGTTCTTTCTCAAGAAAACAACTATATAATTATTTTTTTATAAATATTGAAAAAAGTCATGCCCAGAACTAGGGCTGGGCAATAAATCAAAGTTTGGCAATTAATCGGCTTTTGAAAAAAATCGAATTTGCGAAAAATGTGAAAATTGTCAAATCGAATGAAGCCTATTGTGAGAATTCCAGCAACACATAAAGTATACTTGCAATATCAGCACAGTCTGAGCTGAAAGATCAAAACATATTTTTAAGGGCAAAGTCTGTCTTCAATTACTTTAATAAAAATCGATTTAAAATCAGAATTGTCCAAAGCAGGAAATAAAATCGAGATTTTACTTTTTTGCTATATCGCCCAGCCCTACCCAGAACTTATGCCTAGACTATGCTTTCTATAAAGGTAGAAAAGGTTGGGAACCATGGGCTGAAGGAATTAAGCTAGTTTCATGTGTAGTACCCTTGATTAAGAACTCTAGGACCAGTATACTGTACTAGTTATTGCACAGTACTATTTAGTGTTCATAGCCACCTTATCTAAAGGCCCACCATAATCAAGCTAAGAATTCAGGAAAAGGGATATTTGTTGATATTTTTGTTAATCACGTAACTTTGCGGCATAACTAACCCTTAACGCGCCCATGTGTTCCATTGTTTTATGGACTAATATAAAGGCGCTGTGTTTGTGTTAAAAACTAGTTCTACTACAGTTATCTGGACAGACGCACACAACAGACAAGGTATTAGTTTCTACTTGCATGCAACAAGGAGGAGATGGCTTTATGGCGGCGAGGAGGCATCTGCGTCCTCTGCAGCCGTAAAGACTAGTCCTGCCTGTTTGCTCTGCAGGCAGCTTATTTATTTCAAAGCAGAAAAACCCACCCTCACAACGGAAAAGCCCAAAACTAGGTGAAGTTACACATTATCCACTTAACGTCTTGCAACATAAGTGTCACAAATAACCCCTGTGGACAATGTGGATAATTATTAGCTTGGTTTCAACACCTCTCTTGTAGATTTCCCCACTCGGTCAACCCAAAGTTGTCTAAACTGAATATACTTACATTCACTTTAATGATAACCCAACAACAATTCAAATCAGTTTGCATTTTCTTAAAACTAAAGTTAGTTTTCTATTAATAGTATTAGTATTATTTAAGTGGTGTTATTTCTGAAAGTTGTTTGAAAATGTGCAGTGCATTATTTTCGTTTCTCTAGTTTGTTGTGTAAATGTTGTCATGCTAATTTTATTATTTCTGCCATAGATTTTTTTATGTCTGTTTTAGTTGAATTTTTGCATTTGGGCATTTACAATCCTTTGTAAGGTGGTATATTTTAAGGTGGCCCTTTGAGTATTGCACAGTACTAGTGCATTGCACTTTTTTTTTTTTCATAAATGAAAGCGTCCCCTCTTGCAATGAAAGGTAACACTACATTTCAGATGGCTCATTTGTTCATTAGATGTGGTTCTATGAGCATGGCCCTGGGCTGACACTGGAGATGGAGAGCATTCCACTCTGGGTAATTACACTAGTCTGACAGGCCTCTGTGAGGAGAGCCCTTTGGAAAGATCTGCTGCCGCTTCCACTTTTTATGGCTTCAATTAAGTGGATTACACATTCAGACAGATACTGTATGGTCCACAGAGCTACCTGGCTTTGAGGTAGCAGAATAGGTGTATATTATTGCACATATGAATGAATGATGCTGCCAGACTGAAGACTAGTTGAATGTTTTATTCATGTGTTTGGGATCAGGATTAATTAATTGTGTGAAGGCTTTAGAAAGGTTTCTTATTTTGGCTGGAAATCAACATAAAAAACAATAGAGTAACTTGGATCCCCATGGTTTGTAATCATGGATCCAAGTTACATTCTATTTATAATATATACATATATATTTATGGATAAGAATTTGATTGAAAAGTTTCATACATTTACAGTCAATAACTAAACTAATTTGGTTTACTGTCAAGAAACAGAAAATATCTGTTATTAACCAGAAACCACATTAAAATAAAACACTTCCCATACTTTTTCACTAACTTGTTTTGTCTTGCTTGTATTTCACAATGGAGCCATCCATTTAAACTAAGCTTACTCTAAGCTTCATGATGGCTTGCATTGGGGACACAAATAAACTCAAAAAGAAACAGTAAATTGTTTTAGTTCTGAACTAATATTGACCACTGCAACAAGAGCAGATACGAATGCAATATGAGACAGAATGAATGTCTTGTCAACAGCACAGGGCAGTAATTGTGTTTGCTTGTCTGTGCGTTTCAGATTGAGATGTCTGGTGAAGCAGCTGGAGAGAGGGGAGGCCTCACTCATAGACCTCAAGAAGAACCTGGAGTATGCCGCCACAGTGCTGGAGTCTGTCTACATCGAAGAAACAAGGTACAAAAAACTGTTGTGGACTTTTATTAAACAAGGTTCACAAACCTCTCACACAAAGTCCTCATCCGATTAATTTGGACTTGTCCTAATAAGAGTTTGGTGTTGGTATTGGCCACCAATTCACATATTACTTTAGCCTGGATCAGATTTAGACCGTGTTTGCAGTTGTTGGCCTTCTTCACATTAACTGAGGGAAAAGGTTGCCAGATTCCTGTCAGACTTTGTCCATTTAAAGGAAACCAGACCAACAAATGTGAACTCACCCTTAGAGATTAGATTTGTTCGTATACGGATTTGCTGAGAGCAGCTGAAACACCGACTTTGAACGCTCTAAACCAAATAAAATAATATTCCTGACCAAATTAGTGTTACGTCTGTGACTTTATGGAATTTGAAACTATTCAAACTATACTTCAGGCACATAATTGTGTTTGCGAGAAAGTTTGTAATCTGATGCTTTAGACTATAGTATCATAGTGCAGTATGCAGTGTTATTGTAATTATTATTGCATTGCTGTTGCATTAATTTCAAATGTATATTACTAATTTAATGATAACAGTTTCCTCTTACCGTCCTGCCGTTCTTCGTTTTAAAAGTAATCGTGCCTTGAGACAAAATCAAGTGATGGCTCTTCAGACTCTGCAGATGTTGGAACTTTCCAATAATGACAAATATATCTTAAAGTACTGTACCGGATTTTAACTTTCTTAACAGTTATTAGTTTATAAGCTCATGGCAAAACTGCACTTGTTTTTTATATGAGTCTACAAAACCAAAAACCCATTATAAAAATCCGGTGCAGTTTCTTAAATAGTTTCCTTTCTTTCCTATTGAGGTTGAATTGTAATACGTATTCCTATTACTTTGGTTTTCTTCATGTAAACATACACATTAGCATAGCATTGTGTGGTGTTTGGTTGCATTCATGGTTCTCTCATAGACTACTTTTTACATTTGTCAATACCACATTTAAATTGGAGCCAAATATTGACTTGTGCCAACGGTAAGGGCAAAATGACAAAAATAACCAATAGCCAATCAGTCAGAATGTCATGAGCTCATTTGTTCCTGGCATCCAGAAGTAAAAAAAAAAACGGATATTGTATTGTTGCTAGGCTTTGAGAGGAGCACATGAATGCAATGTGATTAGATTTAGCTTTGTGTTTTGGAATAGCTCTTATTATATTTGTGTATATCAAAAATGTGTGTGGTGTGTGTCCTAAAACAACCAGAATGTAGAATTTTTTTATGTCTAATATGGAAGAAGCTGATTAAAGCTCAAACAGACTGTATTTGGGCAAGAATATGGAGTCGAATGATACAAGTAGCAACGGCCTAGCAACCAAAGAGCCAAACAGGAGCGGTGCTAATAAGTTCCTGCGAACTCAAGAACAATTGGAAACAGAAGGCATCTGACTATTTAGTTGTTAGGGATCAAATTGGATTTACAAAGGCATGATCAAAATAAATATGCCAGGATTAAACAGAGTGCTAATCCACAGATTTGTCTGTCCAAAATGGTGAGTGTGACACAAACAGTTACTTTGCGAGTGGAATTTACTTTTCAATGTGGACCCCCCACGAAAACGAGATGATACATCTCATGGGGTTTATCCTCCAATAAAATGTCCATAAATAAATAAATAAAATGTAAATCAGGAGCTAGAACGAGTTGGAGAAAGACTTGCCAATTAGCACTACCCTAGGCTGGTCTTACCACACCATTGTACTCATTTAATTTCGTACTAAGGTCTGGATTTTCTCAATTGTCATCCTTCTGTATGTTTTTACTAACTTTACTAACCTGCAGATGGAAATTAGCCTAAAGCTATAATCTGGCATATTTACATTTGTGTATGTATTGTTCCTCCTTTCTCAAATAAATAAATAAATAAATTTAGCTCTGTTAACAGGTGGGAAACGATTGGATCTGAGTCACGGATTTACCTTGACGTATGTAATGCGCCCGAGTGAGTGAGTCATTAAGCATTTAGCCTAGCTTTAGCCATCTCCTTTGCCGCTAACGGAGCCCGTGGGTAGTACAGCCACAACATCCATCCATCCATCTATTTTCTTCCGCTTCATCTGTTGCCGGGTTGCGGGGGCAGCAGTCTAAGCAGAGACGCCCAGACTTCCCTATCCACACACACTTCCTCCAGTTCGTCCGGGGGGACCCCAAGGCGTTCCCAGGCCAGCTGAGAGACATAGTCCCTCCAACGTGTCCTGGGTCTTCCCCGGGGCCTCCTCCCGGTGGGACGTGCCCGGAACACTTCCCCAGGGAGGCGTCCAGGAGGCATCCGGAACAGATGCTCAAGCCACCTCAACTGTTTCCTCTCGACCTCACCCTATCTCTAAGGGAGTGCCCAGCCACTCTGCAGAGGAATTTTGACCGCTTGTATTCGCAATTTTGTCCTTTCAGTGATTACCCAAAGCTTATGACCAGAGGTGAGGGATGAAGCGAAGATTGACCGGGAAATTGAGAGCTTTGCCTTTTGGCTCAGCTCCGATGTAACGGTCCGATACAGCAACTGCATTACTGCGCACACTGCACCGAGCCGTCGATCTCACGCTCCATCCCTCCCTCACTCCACCCACTTTGAGAGGGCAAGGCCACAACGTCTTCTCCAGCAATAACATTTGCTAAACATTCCTCTTGCTCCGGCTTCAATTTCTTGATATTTGGAGTCAAACCAGAGGATTGGATTACTTTACTATTGCATTCACTGCCATTGCCAAACTACAACCAGCAAATTTGGCGCAAACTGACGCCACTGACACCTTACTACAACACCCGCCTCCCCTGCTCGCTGAATGGTTGGATGGGATACAACCGAAGTAACCGCAATCACTGAGACCAGACCCAGACGTACATGTGGGAAATTATATTTGACTGGAGTTTACAGAAGGCTATGGCCAGGGTAGCACTACCCAAGCCCCAGCGATCCAAGATGGCGCCCTATTCAAATGAATGGCTTGTGCTCAGTAGCGCATGGGACTTCACAGGGACCGAAAGATAAGCGGAACTCGTCTATATTTGGATTCCCAGTTCTGCGCAGTGGACGAGCTCCCATGATACGCGTGTGTGGCTCTCATACACGTGTACAGAGGGGCTCGACCACTCTTTGACCAATCAGCGCTGCTGATCAGAGCAATGGTAGAGCGGAGCCAGAGCGGGAAGGAAACAAGCAGAGTTTGTGGCAGTAAAGTGTGGATTTAATGAAAACCGAGGGATTTAAGACGAAAATAAGGAACATATATAAGGAATATTCAGGATGACAAGGGACATTAAAATCCACAAAATCCAATCTTTATGAAAGTTGTAGGTTCTCTATCAGCTGAGGTTGAGCTGGTTTAGTTTACATTGAGTTCTATGGGACTTTTTTCTGGGTAGCCCACGTGACTGTAGTCTGCAGTATCACGGGCGCCCCCTGTGCCCATGGGTGGGACAGCTATAAGCTAGTAATACCCTATCCAGTTATTATTATAGATCCATGGCATTACCCTATTGGGCTTCAATGAGCTAGACGATTAGCATTGTCTGTCTATATTAGGGATGTCAATCGGTGACCGTTTAACCGGTGGTTGACCGTCACAGCGTTAACCGGTCAAAGCTGTCGGTTAAAAAAAAGAAAAAGGGGAGAGGGGACGTCTCTTAATAACGCTATTTTAAGCCCTATTTGCACGGTGTGACGAGCGGGTCCATCCCTAGCTGTATGCGCCCATGTATTAGGGGCGACATATGTGCGTGCCACATATGCACGCACACATGCACACGCGCACACACACACACACAGACACACACACACTTTCCCCCTCTCCATAGGTAACATCCAGACGCATCATCTCTCCCCTCTGTTACCGCCAAAGTTGCTGCTGCTAAAAAGTTGAAGTTTTAACCCGCAGCACAGAAGAATGGGAAGATTAAAACAGCCGTTCTCTGTTCGCAAAGATGCCGAAGCTGTTGCGGGTTTTGGCGCCGCTGTCTCAGCTTTGATCCAGTAAAACGCATAGCTGCTGAAAAGTATGCGGCTCGAAATGGCTGCTATTTCAAAGAACGTGGAATATTTTAAACTACGCGGTTAGCCGGTTTCAACCAGTTAAAGAGGCTCGGTGGTCGGTCATGAAAATTCATAGTCTAAATAAAGTTTCTGAATAATAACTTTGTAGAAATATTAGAATTAGCTCTTTATAAAGTTTTTTTTAACTTTTCTCAATTAATTGGCTTTTTAGTACCGGAATTGCAAAGTAGCAAGAATTTTAAAACTCCACATACTTGTCTGTTCAAGGCTAAAATGTCTCTATCTGAATAACTTAAAGCCCAGCCTTAATCAAGAATCATATATCAGTGCTAGCACGGCCTTTCACTCTCAGTGAGTGAATTCTGGAGGTTCTGACATATAGTATTATGCCTTTCCTATATACACAGATTACAGCATTGGCGGCTCAGTTTTTTAGTGTGGTTCCTTTTTAAAGCACTAAGAGATCAGGCAACTCTCTTATCTGCATCAGGACAAACATATACAGCATATTTTAATGACTGCAGTCCCAATGCAAAGCCAAAATCTAAGCTACAGCCACGAGGCTTATGACATTATATAATACATCATCTAGATTCAGTGCGATTAGAGGCTGACTGGACAGTACATGTCATATTGTTGAGATTATGACAGAGATGGGAGCACTTTGACTGGACCATACGAACGTGTTGACAGGCTTTCCCCCTGATCCCTCGGACATGTCAACAGCACAGAGAAGCCAAGCACACAATTGGATTTGAATAGGACACAGCCATTACATAACAGGTGATATCATTTGATGGACAGAGCTGTTTTTTCATTTAACCCCGAGCGGATCTGTGAACAATGGTGCATATTTTATCACTAGCTGAAGCTGCTGCCGTCTCTTTTGTCTCTCCGATGTAATATTTGGTACTTTGTATCATAAACAATGGCCATCATACTACATTTTCTAGATTCATTCATTCGAAACTTAACAGCAGTGGAAAAAATATATATGGTTTCTGCTATGCTTATGTCAGAGAAAGTAAAAAGTAACTGTATAATGGTTCATGCCACAGCTTTTTAAAACAATATGTTGTGTTGTAACAATAATATTGGGCCTCATTCACCAATATATTCTAAAGATTTTTCTTACATTTATTCTTAAGTCGTTCTTAAGAAGATTTCTAAAAAGACCCTATGTGGGATTCGTCAACGCGTTCTCAGGCCGCTGAATTGTTTGCAGCCTGTTGTCGCGAGTTTGTATATGTGTCCATCAAAGGCGCAGCAACAGAAGACTTTAGAAACTGTTGTTCTATGGAGTCTAATGAATAATTTTTGATTTGTTGTGTTTTTCCTGTGGTTGTAGGCGTTTGGTGGACACAGAGGATGAGCTCAGTGACATCCAGTCGGAGTCGGTCCCCTCGGAGGTGCGGGACTGGCTGGCTTCCACCTTCACTCGTCAGATGGGGCTGATGTTGAGAAGAAACGAGGAGAAACCACGATTCAGAAGCATTGTCCATGCTGTGCAGGCCGGCATCTTTGTGGAAAGGTACAGTATACACTGATACAATTAATAGCAGCAGGCGGGTCTATGGCCACTACATTTCTCTGTCCAGATATTCTAGATTAGATAGTTGGAATCAATGAGGCCTACAGACTTTTCAGTCATAGACATGACATAGCATGAAAATTCTGAAAACATTATTTTAGAAATTAGAAGGGGCGGCACAGTGGCGCAGTGGTTAGTTTTATAGCATGTTCTCCCTGTGTTCTCACTATCACTAATAACATGTGCAAAAGACATCCATGAAGAAATGAGAAATAGCACAACTCCATTCTTAGGAGAGCATTGCCCAGATCTCCCCAAAGAAGGAAATACAACATATTTAAGATGAACACCTATGGGAGGAGAAGAAGGGAAGAGACCCAAAGGGATTAAGGAGAGTTGAAGAAGCACATTAAAGAGAGTCCCACCACAAGTGGTGAAGGTGACTTTACCCAAATACCAGCAGGGGGCGAATGGTCTGAAGGATACTGTCACAAAAGACCACCCTTTAGAAGAATCGATCTACTCTCTCTCATAAACAAAAATCATTCTTGTCCTAAATACGATAGGACTGTAAAACACTGTCTTAAGTCTCAGACAAACTCTTCAAAGAACTATTTGTTTAACATGAATACTGTTTAAAATATTTGTTATCATAACAATTTTTCATCTGAATGCGAGCCACAGAGTTTTTGGCTTTTGATCTACTATAGTGGCACATTAGACATATTGTTAAAACAATGCAATAACAAGTACCAGCTAAGGAAT
This sequence comes from Knipowitschia caucasica, assembly GCA_964034765.1. NCBI lineage: Eukaryota > Metazoa > Chordata > Actinopteri > Gobiiformes > Gobiidae > Knipowitschia > Knipowitschia caucasica. The sequence goes on along the minus strand of OZ035836.1, from coordinate 23,106,447 downwards.
GCTCGGTATACCCTGTAGCTACAAATGAAAAATATGAATATTTGAATGGTCCATCATTATCTCTGAGATGAATTGTTTTAATAAAACCCCATCAGAATCTGCTCTATCAGACATAAACTTGCTTCTTTCAGCATAAGCCTCAGACATGTAAGCTATAATCTGTCTTAATCGGTTTTGACACATGGTTATATTCTGACATTCACAATGAAAGATTAGGACACTGGGGGGGGGGGGGGAACACCTCCATAGTGCTCTCTCATGAAAGACTTAAAGGTTTTATAGTTTCTTTATTCTTATTGTTTTAATACTACCACTACCACTGTGATCCACTCCAAAAGGTATTGTTTTTCTTGCAATGCCACATCCTCTGTCTCTGATCTGTTACTATTCGACAGCCGGAGAAACTGTGAGCACTTATTAATGAATGAAGGACCTTCCCCAGCCGGGTCAAGCCCCACAGTTCATATCGCTCTAAACCGACAGCAAGAAAATTTTTCACATGTTCAAAGTAAAACGGACTGTACAGGCTGTACATTGATCTGATTACCGATGTTTGGTGATTTTCTGCACTGTTGCTTTTTTAACAGGGTATACAGAAATATCAAGAGCATAGGCTTATATACATACATTCATGATAGTACAGCAATGTCAGATTACTCACATACATCTTTTCCAGGATTCTTTCTCCTTTGTGTCGTCTTAGGTGATGTTTAAAAGCCACTTCCCATTGTTTTTATTTGGTTAACTATCTGTGGCAAAATATCTACACCTCCCAGCAGCAAGAATTGTCCTAAAAATATCACTTGTATTAAAATCATTTAAGGGCATACTAAAAAAAAAGGGAAAGCAATGATTATGTACTTTACCCAGGTCCAAACATCCCCTAATGTACTGGGGATGTCTGACACCCTCACTCATAGTAGTTTTGGCTTTTATACACTGCAGAGGGAGAACAATTTACATATTAAATGATATTATGATGATTCAAGCCAAACTTTGTGGAATGCTGTTCCAGTTCATTAGATATATTGCATTGTCACTTCTTTTTCAGAATCTGAATTTTTGTGGCGTACCATTGAAAATAACAGGCAGTCACACTATAGGAAGTAGTTGCTTTGGTATAAGGTGCAAACAAGTAATAAAAAGTCCAAATTAGCTATAAAGGAATGCATTAAAAATCTGTAAGTGATCAGAGGAATGAGATTATGAAGTGACAGAAGTACAAAGTGTTCAACTGCAGAGGATTATCATCATAAGATTGGGAAGAAACTGTTCTCATGACGGGACAGTTTCTTCCCAATCTTATGATGATAATTGAGATTGAGAAAGCTTTAGAAAAGGCTTATGTCCGTTCCCCATCTCTATGGTGATATTTTCTTCCAGATTTAGTGATACAGGTCTTTACTGTTGCAGCTCATGACCTTTTTGTCTTTGATGTTTTATCTTTTTTGTGCAGAATGTACCGACGCACATCCAACATGGTGGGACTCAGCTATCCTCCCAGTGTGATCTCAGTGCTAAAGGTACAGCCACACACCCATGCGCAACCTCATACATATACGCATGCATGCACACACTCACAAACACGCACACACATGTGCACACACACACATGCATGCGCGCACAAACATACACTCTCACATACGCACACACACAGACACACACGTGCACACACACACATGACATTTATAGTCTGTTGAGGTTAAGCTGCTGTAGATAAGACAAAAATGTCGGAGCCGGCTGTATCAATATCAGTTGGACTAACAAACAAATGTCACTTTCAGTTTGCCTTTCCTCTGAAGAATGTTGTATTTATTTCTAATTGTGGAACAGTTTTGGACAGATGATAAAACTCACTTGCTACATGCTACAAACTTTCTACATTTCACTTATGAATATTATATTATATTTTTTTTAGGTGGTGACAAATTAAACTAATTTATTCAAAAAGTGCTATCAACAATGTAACTGCATGAGATTCTGCTTCATGAGGACAAGCAAGTGACATCATTTTATTATAGTCACACATCATATTGTGCCACCCGCCACAAGAACAGTTTCTTCCCCTCTGCTGTTGGACTCTTGAACACTTCTTAACCTGTCCCCCCGCCCTTTATAAAGTCACTTTACTGCCCATCACGCGTCACTTTACTTCACTGTACTGCTGTCACCTTACATTGTGTGCAAGATGTGCACTTGTATATTGTAAATAGTAACTGTAACTCTATTTTAAATTTAAATTTATTCTTTAGAAGTGTTTTTTATTCTTATTTTTATTATCTCTTTCTGACTGTTGCACTGAGCCAAAGCAATTTCCAAGTCTGTGACCTCTTGTTACTTACGTGGCAATAAAAATTATTCTGATTCTGATTCTGATTCTGATATTTGCAGTGAGGCAGGCCACTGAGAACATAAGTAAACCTTTTTCGTCCCACAGTGGCATACAGGACAGTAATAAGAGCACACAAGGAGCACACCAAATAGACAAGGGAAATGTAGCTGTGAATGCTTCTTAACTTACCGTTCATTCTTCATAATAGCAGTAAGTACAGCATCTGGTGCGGCCTGCTGGTTTTACTTCCAACCAAGCAGGAGCACATCAGACTCCACTTGTTTCCTCAAGTGAGTCCAGTCACCAGAGGAAATGGGTGGAGTCTGGTGTGCTACTGCTTGGTTGGAATTAAAACCTGCAGCCCCACCGGCCCATTTCAGGACGACACCCCTGCATTAGAGCGTTTGAACTGGCATCAAAGTCTGTGTTTTTGATCCTATTTCTTGTTATGGTTGTCATATTCTTTTCTATATTCTCCCCACAGCATGTCGACAAGTGGTCATTTGACGTATTTGCCCTAAACGATTCCAGCGGGGAGCACGGACTCAAATTTATATTCTATGAACTGCTCACAAGATACGATCTCATCAGTCGCTTCAAGGTGAGGATGAGGAACCGCTGCGCAGGTCTGCTGTAATTTAAAGTTTCATGACATTTAGCTGGAGGGCTTTTATTCTACCTGAGGACATTTCAATAACCTTAAAAGTCAAGTAAAATTCTCCAACTGCTCATGGTTTGTTACTTTGCTACAATATAGAATGTGCAAATGCCTTATTGATCGTTTGACAAGACTTTATTTTTGATTTTTTTTTTTTCTCTTCCTACAGATCCCCATCTCTGCAGTCGTGTCGTTTGTCGAGGCGTTGGAGGTGGGCTACACTAAACACAAAAACCCCTACCACAACTTAATGCATGCAGCTGACGTGACGCAAACCGTGCATTATCTGCTGCTCAAGACTGGCATGGTGGTAAGTGCGCCATCTAATTAAACCAATACAAGCCTGTGCCTTTGGAGCCAAGTTCCATTGTATTGGCGTCCGTGTTGACGGAGCCATTCCATTGAAGGAAAGGTCTCATCAATGGTCTGCAATGCAACAATGTTGTAGCTAAGGGGCTGTTCATTGATAAGTCAAATCCCTGCTCTTCCGGGTTCAGTTTAAAGTTTATTGTTAAAGCTGTAGTGCCTTTGAATCCTCATAAGATAAAGACAGAATGTTTTGATTTGTTCACAAAATGTTACTCAAACAATAGCCTGTTGGGACAAAATGTATATCTGAAACAAAAATATACTCCAGCTTTAAACAGTGTAACATCATTCTCTACATCCTTCAGCGTATCAACTCCGTCAAGCAAAGACGTGTCCTCAGACCGCTCCTGCTTTTGACTGCCTGCTATCTCTTGTTTTTGTCTTTTTCCTGGAGTTTTGCCACAGACAATTTTAACAAGAATTATTGATATGATTAACTGGTCCCTCAACGCAATTGACTCTATTTTTTCAACACGTAAGCGAGGGTCTGGGGAGCCCGTGTGCCCAGACGGGACTGCACCTGCGGGGTATACTCTTGACAGCTGGAACTCGTGGAGACCCCTTTGTCTGTCAGTCCTGTCTATTGAAGATTCGGAAGACGTATATATCTTTGGCATTTTGGTGGTGGGGATCCTCCTTTTTGGGTTTGAAGCGGTCCTTTTCTACCGCAAATTCGGAGGCATGGATTCACGAGCTGCTGGCCAACAAAATTGATGGGATGTACAAGGAGTTAAGCTGCGTCGTGGTTGAGCGTGCAGTGTCTGGACACAGAAGAGTTGTGTTAGTGGAACAGTTGATACCTTGCAACTCGTTCACTCGAAGGGCATAAAACACTAGAGATGAGACTGAATGACATTGTGTGCTGTTATAGAATTATATACCCCATGAAGGAGGAAACTCAAAGGTCCTTTGTCTGGTCAAAAGCGTAAGTTTATTGTTAACGCACAGTGCGGAGAGTCAGCATATGCACACAAAGGCAGCATGCTCAGCTCTGGGGGCCAGAGCCCCCAGCTTCCTGTATGCAAGACACACACCAAAGATAGTCACGCCCACAACGGAGCGGAGGGGGGCCACCGGTGAGGAGGCGCACAGGAAGCGCCGGCGCCATCCCCTGTGGTGGCAGTGGCATGGGGTGTGAACAGACAGACAATGGTGGAAATGCAGGTCATACAGATGCAAGACGGAAAGACACAAGGGTGTGACAGACAGCAGGGACCTTCACAAAGCTCAGCATGGCGTCAGAAGGTCGTCTGCATTGATAAAAGGCCTTTGACGTCCGTGTATTTGCTGCGGCTGGTTTTATGTAATTACTCCAAAAACTGTCACCACACTCCCCTCTTTTGATAATTCAAAACCATTTTTGCATTAATCAGTTAAATACCAGAGGCATCGTAATCACACCACCTTCAAGTTGAAACACTTAAATTATTGCTGTCCAAAGTGGACAAGAAAAGACACATGCTTGTCAATAAAAGAAAGAGCACATTATAATAACACAATGGATCCGGACAGCGATAAGAGAAGGCAATATTAACATAATAAACACGGTCAGCACGGAAAGTAGTGTCAGTGTGGCCAGCATAACAGTCCAAGGGCCCATGCCGGTCTACGTTCGGTAGTCTTTTCCGCGGGAATACTCACGAGCAGTGCCGTCTCGCAGTCAGTGGCACCGCTCCCTATGAGCGTGTGTGGAGCGTTAGTGGTCATGGCGATGTTTGGTCTTGGAGCGGCAAGACTCTATTTGCGTTGAAGCCTTGGCCTCAGCACTCGGTTGGGCAGAGTGCTCGGGGTTTGGGGTGTGGCGACCATGGCTTGAGCACGCTCCAGATCGGCCAGGCCCAAAGCTCGTTTGATGGGAGACCTCATGACAGCACGCTTCACCATGTGCCTCATCAGGAACTGTAGAGCAGCCCTCATCTCCACCTCCTCCGGACACACGGGAGACGAGACACCAGGGGGGCACTCCAGCAGAGCTCAAATCTGCATTATGGCCAGAGGGAACAAGCTCTGGAGAAATCTTTGGAATGGGCAGCAGCTCTGCATACTTGCTGCAGCTGAGCAGAGCGCTCAGGGCCTTCATGGCTCCCAAGCCTTGGGATCCGGGGGCTGGGGAGTTGGGCAAAAGGGGGGTCGCCTCGGGAACGCTGGGATTCTCTGGGTGTTGTTGTTGGCCTGCTTCACCGACGGTGGCCGCACGCCAGCCGACTTCTTCATCGTAGGGAGCCGCGGATGGGCCTGGTCCGTCCGCGCCCTCGGTGTCCTCGTCTATGGCCCTCAGTGGCAGCACCGCACGACAGTGGTTGGCGTGGATCCAAGTTGTCCTCTCCGCGACCTTAACGGCAGTGTCCGTCACCAGGAGGGCGAGGAATGGGCCGAGCCAGCGCTTGGACCGCCAATGCTTTCGTCTCGTTTCCTTCATCAGGACCCAGTCGCCTGCGCAGCCTGTGGCAGGGCGCTCCTGACCTGGGCAGAAATAGAGGACAAAAGTGCATTAATTTCCTTACAATAGGACAGCATGTCGTCATCACACAAAGAGGTGCTTGGCAGATCTCTGTTCGGGGGTCCCGCGCCCAACGTGGGGCTAGCTGCAGTGTTTACGTATATCAATGCCCAGAAATTCACCCACTTCCTCAATGACTTTTGCTACAAAGTGACTGCCAGTGTCACTAGAGATTTTTTCTCGGGGCACAATTTTTGTGAGCAGAGCTTTCACCACCGCGTTGCTTGTGGCGTGTATGCCTGCAAATACTTCAGTCCATTTGGACCAGAGATCCGCCAGAACCAGACAGTATTACTTACCTTGGCATGGTGTGAGTTCAACAAAGTCCCTTTGGACATGTTGAAATGGGCGCAGGGGCGGAGGATGAGCAGCCTGTTGGATACTTTTGGGACTTACCTGGGTTGTGCGCGAGGCATATAGCGCATGTTTGGCTGAATCTCTGTGCCAATGCCGTAAACCCCTTTGTATACCAATTCTGTGTGATTAAATCACACATCATCCCTCCTTTTGAGGCATGGTCCCGACCATGTGCTAAAATTGCACTGAGGAAATGCCGTGGTAGGCACGGTTTGCTGTCTGGTCCCAGCCACACACACCATGCCGTCGTTGAGCCCCATTTCCCTCCCACAGCAGCGTCTCTGCTGGAGTAGAAAATATCAACGTCTTGAGTGAGGTAGTGTGTGTGTGTGTGTGTAGAGGTGCGTATGCCGCTGCCTTGTCCGCGCGCCGATTCCCTGCAGAGATGGGATCAGTGGCATTAGTGTGGGCCTGGCATTTGCATACAGCGATCTCTAAGGGCAACATTACAGCTTTCAGCAGACGTTCAACCTGTGTGGAATTAAGAATTGGTTTACCATCAGATTTCATAAAATTGCGGTGTTTCCACAGTGCTTCCCAGTCGTGCACCACAGAGAAACCATAGCGCGTATCACATAATATGTTAACAGTTTTGCCCGCTGCCAGCTCACAAGCCCCGGTGGGCGCGACCAGCTCAGCGGTTTGTGCTGAGTGGTAGTGGGGCAAACTACCAGAGTCTATAGTATCAAAATCAGAACACACAGCATAGCCGACTCGGTTCTTCCCAGTGTTGTCACGTGACGCCGCTCCGTCTGTATAAAAAAATCAAGTCAGGATTAGTCAGAGGCACCTCTTTCAGGTCTGGCCTGGGAATGCATCTCTGCTCTATTGTGGCGATACAGCAGCGTGCCTCCCCTTTGTACCCCAGCCAACGAGCCGCAGAAAGGTGAGAGGCCCTCTGCTCTAACAGGATCAGGGAAACAGCATGGGGCACAAGCAAAGTTAGTTCAGTGTATCCCACAAGGTCACGTGATGCTAGGGCCGCTTTCTCAGCGGCAGCCACAGCCCGCAGGCAGCGAGGCAACCCTGCTGCCACGGGATCGAGTTTTGCTGAGAAGTAAGCAGTGGGTCTCAGTGGCCCTCCGTGAGACTGCAAAAGTACCGACTGTTCCGTTCATCTCCAGTTGCTTTCTCCCGGATCGTCCTCAATTCATATTGTGGGCTTTGGTGCCAAGGTAGAGGCTCATTTCCTCATGATCCATACTACTGTCATCCCTGAAGCGGGGGTAGTTTATCTCTCATCTGAAAAAGAAATATTAGAACACAAAAAACACAAAAAAATGCCCACTTTCGCTTGTCAATCTTTTTCCAATTGGGCAAAACATAACTGCATTGACAGACGGTGTTTGGCATCAGGGTGGAGGCTGTAGCAAAATACAGACTTAACAAAATGTATGTTTCTAATTTTATACTTCCCTAAATGTGAGTTTACAAACCAAGTTGTCCTTCAACCAACGACAGCTCACTGCGGTTGGACTGTGTCGCTGTCAGGACAAACAGCAGAGGCAGGAACTCCCAATATCTTCAGCGAGGTATTTCATCTCCGAGTACTTTCAGCAGAGTACTTTTCTCAGAGTACTCATCCCAGAGTACTCTCACTTTTACACCTGTTCAATAAAGCTTGTTATCTTTGAATCTCTAGTACTTACACCGTATGCTGTTGACAAAAAATAATTATTCCATGATCACATTAAAACATTACAGACACATTTGTTATTCCATGATTCCGTTCAGCATTCCTCATTTCACACATCACACTCACATCACAGTCACATCACAGGCCGATTTCCCACGTTAGTATTTTGGTCCAGTTTGTTAAGGTCAGCGTAGTGTACTTTGACATGACACACAAACATATAACATGCACAAAACATATAACACACACAAACATATAACAACACAGAAGGCCTGTACTTTTAACTTTGTTATATTTTTCCATGTCCAATTCCAATTGTCTCATGAGCTATTTCTTATTGTTGCAACTTTCAGAGCCTGTAGAGCTTTAAAAGAGTTTTCCTAAAAGGATCCATTTCCAACTTTAGTGTTTACCACGTGGTCTATACTTCGGGCTTATCACAGATTGTGTCCCCTATATCTCTAATGAGCTCTTGTCACCTAAAAAAAATGTTTATTTTCCTTATTTTTTTTCTTTTTCAATAAAGCCAGGTCGGATTCATTAAAAATGTAAATTAGTCTCAAACTTTAATACTTCACCTTTGTTTCACGATAAAATGTTTTTGTTGCTCATTAAGTAGCACAGATAGTGGTGCCTATCTCAATAAACGTACTCCGTTAGCCTATCTTCCCTACACTGCATGAATTTTCAAACTCCAAGTTATTGTCTGGGACCGACCGGAGAGAGCAGCTTAGGTCGTTCGCGTGGTTGACCTCCAAATTTTGTGCGGGCGTAACTCTATTCACTTGTTGTGGCTAATAACTTAGCAATCTCAGGGTTTGGTGTCAATTTCCAGTGGTAGTTAACTTTTGGGACCGGTGCCTCCTTGTGCATGCCGGTGAAACATGGAGCATTTGCTAGCTCACTAGCGTGTACCACCCGTAGGCCGCTTGGTGTTGAGAGCAGATTTAAATTGAGTCTGCACATAAGGTCTCGGCCTAGTAGATTAACCGGGGACAATGGGGAATATAGAAAAGAATGTTTAAGCTGGTTGCCCTGAGAATCAAAACACGTTAGCGGTGACGTAAATTGCTCTTTAGTCGTCTCTCCCGACGCTGCTAATGAGAATGTGAAACGGCCACTCATTTTAGGGGAGACAGAAAGGCTGTCGCTTTTAGCACAGAATTTGTTGCCCCGGAGTCATCCAGAATTTTAACTTGTACACCACAGGTTGTTAGCGTATATTACGGGCATGAATTATCTCTAAAAAGTGCCAATTGCAATTTGTTCTTGTTCAAACTTACATGAGCGGCCGCTTTGGTGACGAATGTGAACCCAGGTTTGGTCAGTCGCTCGTGCTTCCTCCGTGCCCGCCTCTGCCGTCCTCTGGCCCCGTGTGAGCTTGAGAGGCCCTCTGCCTTTAACGCCTCCTCCGGTAACAGTCCTTCGACCCATGTCGAGCACACAGTCTTTCCGCCGGGCTGTGGAAGTTTTTCAAAGTCCGCAGGAGGCCCAGGTAGCCCAAAGCGTTAGCATGTGGTCCATGAGGGTTGGTGAATGACCCAAACGTGCCGGTCACAATGGCTTCTTCTGTTTGCGGTGCGGGAACAACTTTCAGGGGGGTTTCCGCGGGTGCGTTTGGTATATCACGCTGCCCCCTCCGTGGAGAACAGTCACGGGATTTGTAGCAGTTTCTCTCTGTGCTCCAAAGCAGTTCTCGGTGTCTCACATATTTGCTTCCCCCGTTTCTTCTTCTGTGGTTTCCTGAGCGTGTGTCTGTTTCCGCCTCTTCTTCTTCTGCGGTTTGGGCCCACTTCTCGCGGGGTCTCAGCTGGTGCGAGCGCCGCCTGTGGTTGGGGCGTGGGGCTGGTGCTTTGAGGCAGAGGACAGTGCGCGGAGGAAAAGCGCCGACAGACCTGGATAAGGGAGAGGGAAAAGAGACAACAGTAGTCTGCTTCATTTTTTAAAAACCCAACGCCTCGTTTGGGCGCGTACTTAGCATGGAGTTCTGCTCCTAGTGTGAAAGGGTTAGTAGGTGAGAGAGGGCGTGTGTGTGCGCCTGTGTGTTCTCCGCTTAGGTGAAAAGCGGAGGAGCTATTGTTTTTACATATTTCTTTCTCTAACCTCTTTTGCCGTGATATTCTTAAAACCAAGTATATTTTTTTTTTTTCTTCCCTTCTTCTTCTAAATTATCACGCAGATGACCTGCACCATAGGCAAGCACTTCATAGCTTGCATCTTCTAGATTGTTTTTTACCCATTTTCTCGTACGAACAATGGGCCTAACCCGCTTAGTCTCTCCCTGCTCCTACCCACTTTGGGGCGCTCCATTCCCCCCTCGCTGGTTCAACCAGCGAGCGCGCGTTCTTGAAATGGAGCGGGTCTGGCTGAAGACACTTGGAGAAATTTTCAGGGTCGCCTACAGGACGATACTAACGCGCAGCCGCTAGTTTCAATCTAGAACAAAAAGCCCCCCAAAAAATCCCGCACACAGACTATGCTGTGGCAATGAATGAAATACCCCAAAAACACATAAATAAACAAATCCCCGTGTACACTTAAGGGCTGCCCTGGGCTCGTTACGCAGATGAAAAGACAAGACTCACCAGATTAGGTTCTTTTTGGTCTTGTGTGGCAAAAGGATTCCTTCCGTGCGCGGACGAGCGCGCTCTCCTTTGTCTCCAAAAAGGAACAGAGGCTGGTGATCCAGGTCGGCCAAACAAAGCCGCTCGTCCCGCCGAAAGTATCCATACCAAGACATGTCAGCAACGCCAAATTGTTATAGAATTATATACCCCATGAAGGAGGAAACTCAAAGGTCCTTTGTCTGGTCAAAAGCGTAAGTTTATTGTTAACGCACAGTGCGGAGAGTCAGCATATGCACACAAAGGCAGCATGCTCAGCTCTGGGGGCCAGAGCCCCCAGCTTCCTGTATGCAAGACACACACCAAAGATAGTCACGCCCACAACGGAGCGGAGGGGGGCCACCGGTGAGGAGGCGCACAGGAAGCGCCGGCGCCATCCCCTGTGGTGGCAGTGGCATGGGGTGTGAACAGACAGACAATGGTGGAAATGCAGGTCATACAGATGCAAGACGGAAAGACACAAGGGTGTGACAGACAGCAGGGACCTTCACAAAGCTCAGCATGGCGTCAGAAGGTCGTCTGCATTGATAAAAGGCCTTTGACGTCCGTGTATTTGCTGCGGCTGGTTTTATGTAATTACTCCAAAAACTGTCACCACAGTGCCAATCATGAACTCTCTGACCCGGCATGGATTTGCCCCTGTGTACGGAGGTCTGAGGGCGCCGCAATTCGGTTTAATTGGATTCAATAGAATATCTGCCTGCTTCTGACTGCTACATTGCATATAATATTGTCCCTCTCAGGCGATGTTGTTCTCCATTGCTGTGTCTTCTCTCCACTCAGATAACATGGACCCCTACACTCTACAACACTCTCCAGCTCCAGTACGGATCCCGCTCCCCCCGCCTCCCTCTACCTATCCATCTTCTCCTTCCTTCCCCTCCACTCCTCATTGTCTTTCCGGTTCACTGACCCTGACCCCCTCTGACAGCCACATTGGGCCGGCAGTCGGAGGTGCTCATCCCGAGACAAAAATCCGTGGTTTATACAAAGCACAATGTGTCTATCCAATTGTCTGTGAAACTGTATGTTACTGCTCTCTGCTGTTTCTTGCTTGCACACAGCGCCGCAAATGACAAAGTGGCACGCTCTCTGCCAAAACAATTTCCAAGTGGTAACTTTTGTTTGTTACTTACGTGGCAATAAAAATGATTCTGATTCTGACATTGATGTTGGCTGAGCATAGGTAAAGGGCTGTTAGCATTACATAAGCAAAATTAACTCCTGAATCCAGATAATCGTTTCCCTACGTTTTTCCTGGATGTGTATGTTGTATTTATTCTAGGGCTGTCAAAATTATTGCGTTAATTCACGTTAATTACCGTTTTCATTAACGCTTTAAAAAATAATTAACGCATTAACTGCCATTGACGTGTTAACACGTCAATTGCGTTCCCCGCTATTTTCACGTTCCCAGATGTCTGTTGTATCAAATATGTAAGGCTTGAGGCAATATTTTATCAAGCCAGCAGATGGCAGCATTGCTCTATGAATGGTTTGAAAACAGCTAGATGCACAAGTGCTTCTTTTTTCTCAGCTTTCTGGTGATTTCAATAAAACTTACCTCTACTCGACTGGGGATTACAGGGGAACAAAACAAGCTAGAAACAAAATTATTTTTGCTGATGAAAGTAGACAGTCCATTCTTTCAGAATCTGGTTTTGGATTTCAGATAGTCATTGTACACAATATTCTGTGGGTACCTGTTCTGAAATAGGCTGGCAGTCAATCGCATGTCCGAATGACCCGCCCATTTATAATAATATCACTCAGAACGCCACGGACACGTGCGTGTGTGATGGTGGCAGCGGTAACGTGGTCATATAATACACGCATATATATACACGCACAGGGGCCATTCTCTGATGTTCTCTGATGATGGAGGAGAGGAGGAGACACGCTGAAATGCAACCAAACTCGCAAAATTAAAGCTGGGGTACCTACATTTTCCCTTTCATTAACAGCTCTTGTTGGTTGTACCCAAAAGTAGAAGGTTGTGAGCAAGTCAAACAGATTTAAGTACATTTGGTCTGAATAACAATGTGTCATTACATTTGAAAATCTCACTTAACTTCAATTGGAGTGGATTTGAAATAGAATGTTAAAAATGCGATTAATCGTGAGTTAACTCATCATTACTATGCGATTAATCAACTAAAAAAAATTAATCATTTGACAGCCCTAATTTATTCATGTTATTGATTTTAGCAGTCCTCTCTCTCTTGTAAAGTTTCAGGGCTGCACCTTTTGTCTGTTTCACATTAACCTCTGAAAAAAACCATGGTGCCTAAAGGGTGAAGTTAGCTTAAAATCAAAAATTCAAACCACACATTGTCAATGAATCGATATTTACTTGCAAAGGACATTTAAAAACAGCCTAGGCTTACCAAAGTGATGTGCAGGCAAGTAAAAAATAGCAACAATAAAAACACATACAAATATGTACAGGGACTTTAGAATTCTCTTTTACAACCTTTTATTCTCTCCCAACTCCTGTTTGTTGGCACACTATAGACCATTTTGGTGAAGGGAGACACCTGTTTTTGACGTCATGTACAAAGAAAATAGCAAGCCCAAAATGTTGAATTTGACAGCAACAGTTTCTGAGATGGAGCCATGTCCACCTATATGTGTTCTGTTCATTGCTTTGTTGACAGAGCCCACTAGGAGTCCATAGGAGGACATACATCACTTTGTATTCTCTGTAGTGAAAGCACCAACAGGTATTTGGTATTTTATCCCTGAAAGGATGAGATGAGAGTGCTGCGTTTTGTCAACACACTTTTCAGAGATGTCTTTGTCAGAGGCCCTAATTGCAGCTTTGTTCAAGATGCAGCTCCTCCAAAAATAACCCTTTTATCACAGAGAAATCTAACTGCCATGGAGGAAGATACAGAGATGTGATGACAATTACCCATGAATCCTAATTACACCGCCTCTCTGAACTATTCCTGGCTTTTTCTTCACTATTTAGTCACTGCCATTGCATCTTTGTATTTGTCAATATTTCACGTAGCTTTAAAACCTCATTCCAATCCTCTGACCTTTTAAATATGAATACAAATTAGGGTAAAAACTATATTTAACTATATTTAATTGTGTGAGTTTAACCCTCTGGGGATCGTATTATATCTTGGTCTAATGAGCACAGGAAGTGTTTCAAGATGTTTTAACACCTCATCATTTCTCTTTATACGACTGAAACAATTATTAACACTAGAAATTGTGCGCCGCACCCTTCTCCCTTTATCTGTTGAGTAAGACTTTGTAGAAATAAACTTAAATGTGGAAATTCATATCTGTTTGCGCAACAAAGACATTCCAAAAAGTGCTAAATCAATCTTCATTCAAAGATAACTTTTTTATTGTCACAAGTTAAGGGTGCGTTTCCGACATGCGTTCTCTTAATTTCAGCTGCATGAGTTTAGTCAGTCTGCATTGCCATGCGATGGAGAAAAACGCAGGGCTAGCAAGTTTAATCTAGCGGCTTTTTGTGTAAAGTTGTCATCCACGAGTGCAGTCTCTGTGTCTGAGATCCTCCAGAGACGTCATATTTTAGCTATATCTGCTCACAGAGCTGCACCATATGTATTTCATTATTAACCGTTACTTCCGTATTGGCAAACACGTTAGCAGCACTTGTATCCAGTGACAGTAGAATATCAACAGCATGTAGACATACTGTCTGTTATGTGCACTGCGTTCCCCATTGTCAGCGCTGGTTTTATCCTTGTTTTGGTTGTTTTTGAGTGTCTTCGTCTTCCTATTATGACTTGCTTGTTTCTCTGTGACCACTTGGCTGTTCTCTGATTGGTTGCTGAATGTGCGTGAGCGAGGATGTTCAGTGAATTCCATCCCCTGCGTTGCGGCATTCATCGAGACGCTGTACCCTCCGCCTCTGCTGCGCTGCAAAAGCACATGATCCGGTGTGAACGCAGCTCAAGGATGTGCCAAAATATCAATTTTGCAATATATCAAGTCTCACAATCAATTAATAGGTTACTTCAAAAATATGATAATTAACCTCTTTTTGAAACTTAGTATGAGCTACCATGGCATGTTATACCTAATTTTAAAGCATATTGTCTCAGTAATATAACCACAGTTTCTCTATAGATTTAACCCAAAGGCAAATTCAATACCCATTGATTTGTTGTTTTTATTTTTGTAACTGATTAGTCAACAATACCAAGCCTTCTTTTACAGTTCTTTCAGTTCAAGCACTCCTGTAATTATTTTGTTCAGAAAAGATTACAAGAGAATGAAAAAGATAATATACAATTATAAGGAATTATTGCCAATTATATGAGCAAATATCATACTTGAATTTATGTTTTATTTATAATGATTTTGTTTTTACTTTAAATATGTGGGATAAAAAAAAAAAAAACATTCTTAACGCCTGCTAAGATAGAGCCGGACATAATCATCAAAAGACCCACGTCATAGGTTCCTGACCTCTGCCTTACACAATATTTTACATTTGACATTCCACTTTCTATTTCGTACTCTGCGCTTCAATTTCAAAAGCAATTCTCTGTCTGAAAACTCGAGAAAAGCCACCATGCAAAGTAATTTTCATTTTTGCAACAAAAAAATACAAAGATGCAGGTTCCTTCTCATTAGGTTTCAAATAATGAGTCAAATGCAGAGATGTACTTTCTTAAGCGAACAATATGCCTTTGCTTACGACCTGAAAACATTCCCTTAATTTCATCTTAATGACATTGGTGGACCACTGGCTCAGAGTAAACCACATTACACAGTGGACTCCTGCATCCGTCCTTTCCACACTCCATCAAATCAACAATTGACCTGTCATTCACAGCAGGGGAAGAGGCAATGCAGCCGCCCGCGTGCTCCCTCTAGGATACCCAAGGTCATAAATGCAGTATGAATTATAGAACGCTATGTAATCGTACAATGCTACAACTATTTGTGTCAACAGAAGCAGAGACAGAAACACATCCAAGAGTGCGGTAATTTGATCAGTTGGAATCAATGTTATGAACACTGATACTGTACTATATTTCAAGCTCAGTTAGACCTGCCCATATTGACACCCACTGATTGGACAAAATGAATTCAAATCCTTGCCATTGGTCGAACTATTATCTTACAGCAAATATTATTGGTCATTGTTTTGCCAAGACGAGGGACTATTTGAAAAATACTACTTTAGAATATTGACTCTGTATGTGATTATATGGAGTCATAATCATCTTTGATCACAAACAATATAATCCAAAGAACATGTCCAATATCCTCGTGAGAATACTAATTCTTAATTTTTTTCTGTTTTATTTCTTATATATTATTCAGTCTCGCAACAATGTGAGTAAGAGGACCAAGAAATCAAAGAACATTTCTGGAAGAAGGGGGGGATTTTGCAATTCTTCCCACTTGTATCTTTGTAATTGCAGATATGTATCATTTTTGCTACATACTTAGTTAGTTTCTCAGACTTATAGTGTCCTTATAGTGGCCTGCTTGAAAATTGTCTAATCGATTAATAACACAATGGCTTATGCTTCTATTTCCATGAAAAGATGACCATTCCTGCACACCAGTAGGCTAAATCTAAGGCAAAAATCTGCCTGATACTCAGGTCAGTAAAACCAAAATATTGTAATTAAATTTGACAAGAGTGAGGCAGTGTGCGGGAGCTTTTGGTTTCAATACCCTTCAATATTTACCATGGAAACAGATCTGTATTGTGATCAAAACAATAACTTCAGCATAGACTCAAATGGCAGCCTTCACTGTAGTTCATTATTTGAATATAATCCTGAGTGACGTTAAGACGCTATTTAAACATTTCACTCGAGAAGCCATGGTGGTCTCCTGTCCCCTTGTTGTTCTCTGCTAATGATGTCCACCCCCTGTTGTTGATTAGTCACCAATATCGACTGGGCGTAATCCATTTGTGCCTGCACTCGTCGAAGGGCTCTGGGAATACAGGTGTTTCTGCACAAATGGGTTTTCAAAGCCAAAGACATCTATGACAGGCTCAGAAGGTTGAGTGGGAGGTCCAATATCCACAAGAGGCTTGGCCAATGTTCTTTTTTTATCAAGGCTTCCTAAAACATCTGCTGTGGAGTCAGATAAAGGCTTCATTTATTGGGAATCTCTCTGGAATTTTGCTAATCGTTGCACCAATAACACTGAACATATGACCCGTGTTACTGATGTATGTACCATGTTTTAATCAAGAGCTCTGCAATTAGTCATATTTAATTAAGATTGAGCCATTTGTAATTGTCAATTATACACTGTTTTATAATACAGAAATCCACATTGGCTGCGTCCATAAAAGCATGTTTTTTTTTCAGACTGTTAGAGATTTGGCTATTTGTATAATGTCAGTCTTGAGGCTAAGTAAATTTTATAATGAACCCTTATAATTTATTTGTTTTCTCACGAGGCAGCGTTTTGCCTTTCGAAATATAAAAACCACATAAGATTATTGATAAGATTTTTTTTAAACTGTTATTCATATAGTTAAACTAAAGATTTGTTGGCTGGATTTAATTCTCAAATGCCTGTTACACCTTTGGGGGAACCCTGAAGTTGCTCTGAGGCCACAGACGCCACTTTGGGAAGCACTGCTTTAGTCTATCATGCCTAATATAAAAAAACATAACATCCTCAAGTGACTTTTAGAGCCTGGAAGAAGTGAGTCTGTTTGTGTATATTTTACAGGATAATTTATCAGGAATATACATGATCACAGTATTGCTTTGAAACGGCAGAGATATATATTTTTGTTTACTTCTCAGACATCCTCAAATTGACAATAACTTAGAAATAATAATAATAATAATAATAAAACACATGCTACAACTAACTATAGACACATTCTATACCTTTATCTGTTTGATGCTTCTTAAGATATTGTTAAAAAAAACAAAAAACATTGATTTAATGCACCTGATGCAAAAAAAGTTCCCACTCCTGCAAACCTTTCTCCCTCGAGTGACATTTCCACTTCGATTTTTAAAAGTAGGACCTGAGGTAAAATTAGAAAGGTCTATTATTATATTTGGAAACAGAGTGATCGAGGCGGACAGCTGAGTGGAAGGCGGAGGTTTTAAATGTGCCTCAGTATTGTCGCTGTCTTCTACTTCCTCTGACCTTTTCTCCATCTCCTTCTCTCCATTTGTTTCTGCCTGACGTTAATATATTCTAGTGCGACTATTGCTCTCCTTATGACTCCTTCATTTCACTGGAGCTTGAATTATGACAAACCACCGACAATACGTGTACCCCTCCTTACTTCTCAGTGTCTCTTCATTCTATTTACAGTTTTATTCTCTTACACTTATTTCCTTGGCAAGTGAAAAACTACTTTTTCCTGTTGCACAAATACTATGTACCTTATCTTGGGCGGTTACATTATATGTACGATAAATATATTCCAGCAATTTATCCAGCATTAATTTTCTTGAACCAGTGGTTGCAGAGGAGGCAGTCTGAGCAGATACTGCCTTCCCTTCCTTTTCAACACAAACTTGATCCCCCTTGTCTTTGGTCTCCTCTGAAACCTCTTCTTCCATCTTTTGCATAGGTGCCCAAAACTTTGTATTGATTTGATGATATTCCTCGACTATTCTGGTGGTGAACTTTTTGTGTGTGAACTGGTCTGATACCGGCTTCTTGTGATCGATTTCTTTGCTTGAAATGTTGCCGAGTTTGGGTTGAAACATGTACATTCCTCAGTTATGGAGGATTTTTGTGTTTAAATAAGAAACCTCTACATTGACATAACTTTCGTCTGTAAAACATTAGAGGCAAATGATAAAATACATGCCCTATGCATTTAGGTATACTTTCCTAATTGTCATGTATTTATCCACTGGTATTTATTGCTCCTCTCCTCTCTCTTTCAGCACTGGTTAACGGAGCTGGAGATTTTTGCCATGATTTTTGCCGCTGCCGTGCACGATTATGAGCACACTGGGACCACAAACAACTTCCACATTCAGACAAGGTAATGGATGGTCAGATCAAAAATGCATGGCCCTGCTGCAGTAGATCAATGTGTTCATTTGGAGCTAGGCATTTCTCCATTGACAGAGAGGCCTACAGTGAGCTAATGGTGCAGCGTAAAGCCACGTGTGCTCACATTGACTGCAGGCTCTGTCCATGCACTCAACACAAACTCCAAAAGGCATCGATTAATTTTTGTGTGTTTTAGACCCTGAAAATGTTCCCTAGCAACAGTGTTATGATCGAATATACTCTAACGTTGTGATAAAGACTGCATTCAAGCAACAGCACATGGGAAAGCAACATATTGTAAATGTAAATGTGCACTTTATTTAGCCCTGTAGGGAACTTTGTATACGAATATTATCCAAATATGTTATTGAACTATTGTCTATCTGCCTGGCTTGCGTTTATGTTATGTCATAGTTGCTATATAAGAACCAAAGAATAGTTTTTTTATTTAGTTAAAGAAAATGAATATGGCTCTACTGCAAATGAACCAGAGTCCTTTATTAAACTAGTTTCTAACAGGTTTTGACCAGCCGCATGGTCTTTGAGGTTGGAGTTAGGGCTGGGCAATAAAAGGATAACGATATATATCACGATAGACTCGTGTTCGATATCAATAGAAAACAAGGTCGATAGAATGTTCGATAGTTTAACTTCACTCCGTTTGAAAAAAACAGGAAGTAAAGCCGAGTCAGAAGCGCGCGGCATTCTGGGGGATGTAGGCAGAGGTTTCTCGACCTATCACATCCAGGCAGGAACCACAAAACATTCTGGGAAATGCAAAAACAACAACCGCACCACATCTCCAAGCTCAGACACATGGTCTGGAAATGATTTTCCACAGGAGAGCCCACATTACTCCTATCCTGAAGTCCTTACACTGGCTCCCTGTCTCACACAGAATCAATTTTAAAATTCTAGTGTTGACATTCAGGGCTTTTCATGGTCAGGCGCCTGAATAAATCCAGGGCCTGATCCACCCCTATGTTTCCAACAGGAGTCTGAGGTCCTCCACTCAGAACCTGTTGATGGTCCCCTGCACTCGCTTTAAAACCAGAGGAGACAGATCCTTCCAGGCAGTTGCTCCTCACCTTTGGAATGGGCTTCTTCAGTCTCTGCGCATCTTAGAGACTGTCGATGATTTTAAGTTCCAACTTTAGACGCATTAGTTTGGACAGGATTTCTCGCCTCACTTTTCATAGGTCGCTGTGAACTATGTAAACTGTGTTTTTCTGTTTTTAAATCTGACTTGTATGTGTATTCTATGTGTTTTAATATGTGAAGCGCTTTGTGATCCTGGTCTGTGAAAGGGGCTATAAACTTTACTTACTTACTTACCATGTGTAGCGTCAGTGGATCTAAAGATCGTGTTTCAGTGCCGTGTAAATAGTTATGCATGTAGGTAGAGGCAGTGGGTACAGAGACTCGATGCATTCGGCGAAAGCAAGAGATGAACTTTTTCCGGAGCCGTCACCAGGACACAAGACACTCGAAAGCAGCCAAAACAGGAGCTAAACCAGGACTAAACTAGGATTTATCCAGGTCTAACAATTTGGGACACTGTGCTTGTGAACATATTCCTCGAGCTTCATTCCCCCATGACTGTAAACAAGGCTGCTAACATGTGTTAGCCGACACGATAAATGTATTTATTTAAATAAATAAAAATTTAAAAAAATTAATACATATCGTTATCGACCGATATGAATTACTTATATTGTGATATAGTTTTCAGCCATATCGCCCAGCCCTAGTTGGAGTCATATTTTAGTTAATCCATTTGACTGTAGAGAGGGTCAGTAACATTCACAATGCTTCTTTATAACATGCCTTTCATTCCTTTGCTTGTTCTTCGTCTTTTATTATATATCACACTTGGTTAACTAATTATATAGTTCTACCCTTTGTCGGAACTTATTACAAGTCACTTTTCATTTAAGTAACTTGATATGCAGTAGATTCATGCCTTGTGTATTAATTCTGCTATACAAATAAACTTGCCTTGCCTACCTTGATATAGTGAAGCAGTATTTATCTGTTTTTTAAAGTTGAACGACATATGCCTTATCCAGGGGGAACGGCAATGCATGAAAGTTCTGCTTCCTCCAATTTGAGGTTCAGTGCAGAACTTTGGTCTTAGCAGCTTTAAGATAGAAAGGTCATTTTGATCTTCAATTAAAGCTTTTAAACCTGGATAGTTTTCATGAATAGTCAATGCTATTATAATATATTACACTTAAAATATGCATTTTTTAAGTTACAATAACAAGTGTGGATGTTGTGAGAAAAACTACAGCAAACAGTTAAGTAGACTTGATGACAGAAAGGGCTGAGCAGAAATGTGAGTAAATCTAACATGAATCATTAGGACAGATATAGAAAGGTCCTCTATAAACCTGGGCAGTTTTTAATTAATATTTCTATAATAATATGCTTAAAAGATATAAATGTTAGACAAATAGACATTTTTGTTGTTGAGGGTGATACAATATCTGATTTTGAAATGTAACAAACTCAAAAATATGTTCTGCTCGTTTGCAGCACCTTCCTATTCATACACTTTACAATTACAATTTTGCCAAAAGCTGGTCCAAAATAACATTTTTTTTTGGCCCCTGAAAACAAATGGGGCTGAGTTGTGGGTGGTCACTCTCAACTTTTTATGGCCCAAGGTAATGGGAAACATAATAGTAGAAAAAAGGTAGCATGAAACCAGCCCCTGTTCTAATAGATTCATAGATCATTCCTCATTCTGAAGTTTGCCAAAGTTATGGCTAAATACAAAATATATACTTCCCCACTGCATGACCTAAAGTCGACTATATTTCCAAAAGCAATCAGAACCAAGGCTGGCCTTTCTCACCAAGTTTAGCTGGTAATGTTTGTAACCTGAAAACAATACATGTTGCTTTGTCATTGCCTCGTGTTGGTTTATCACTAGTAATCCATCAGCTGTGTCCATTAAGGAACATATTTTATTTATGTGGGAGTAATAATTAACGTTCAGGGCTGCCCCAAAGTAAACAAATTATATTTCTAGAAGAATAATTACAAGATACTAGCATAGACGTATGAGAAAACAATGTTATCAAATAATGTTGTGTAAAAACCATTCTGTGGCATTTACTGACTATACATTTAGCCTTTATATATTTTTCAAAAACCTCTCACATCACCCTTTGCAAGTGGTTATCCCTCTCTACGCTCCTGACCTTTATTAGAGGCCAGGGAGCTTAAGGGTTCTGCACTGTATCTTTGCTGACAATGACGTGAGAAATAATGAAAAAAAAAAAAAAAAGATCAGATACTGGGGAACCACAGCACCTCATTGGTAAAGTTTTTACTTCGGAGGACGCTACTCTTCCCTTTTTTCCTCTCAATCCCCCTCCTCCACTTGTGTGCAGGGATTGCCAGGTCTGCTGTTTAGTGTGTGCGTGTGTGAGACAGTAATATGCTAACATAATAATAATAGAGTTTCGACTGGGTGGTTCCTTTGTGATTTCTTTCCCAATGAGAAAGTAATCCGGCTCAAAAGTATCGATACACACTGATACAGTATAAACACTGATATATATTATTCTTCTTTCTTTCCGCAGGTCAGACTCAGCCATCCTGTACAACGACCGCTCTGTGTTGGAGAGTCATCATGTGAGCGCTGCCTATCGCCTCCTGCAGGAAGACGACGAGATGAACATCCTGTGTAACCTCTCCAAGGACGACTGGAGGTCAGTGACACACAGTGTTACCAATGGGACGTGAAACCTGCTGTGTCCACCAGGTCTCTGCAGCTCTGCGCGCATACAGGGCTGAAGAGATTTATTTATAGATACAAGTTTGTGTTTAACCCTTTCTACAGATCCTCATGATGACCAGATTGTTGAAAAATCTGTAGAGAAATGAAAACAGAGACAGCAGCGATCTCAGGCACTTGACACACAACAATGTTTTTATATGATGTATATCTGTTTGTTCTGGGATTCTGACTTTTGTGTTGTCTTAAGAAACTTCATATACAGATTTGTCTGCTGTAAAATGTATGTTTATTTTATTTATTTTTTTGTGACGACTTTTTTTATCTAGTCCTCATGTCTGTAACAGTTTACTAATATATTAATGTGCATAAGAACAGAGACATCATTGCTTGTGCTATTAATGCTTAAGTTATCGATTATAGTAGCAGTGTCAGACCAAAAAGACGTTCCATTCTTGAGATAATCATTTTCAGTAGCAGTTCAAATATAACCGTTTTTTAATCAGATTTCACATACTTATTTGAGATATATGTGTTTACCTAAGAAACCCAAATAAGAACCTCATTCTGGTCTCTGATTGGATGATCCACGAATACATATTGTTAACACTACTGTATTTAAAACTAAGAATAGCTTCACTTTAAACCAGAAAACTTTTGTTCAGATCAGGTCAGATATGATTTGTACATCTAGGGACCTGTTATCTAGGGAAATATATACTGTAACAAATGTAGATGTAATTTTAAAATAAAAATCCCTTTAAATCATATATATATATATATATTCATTTGACTCCGAAAAAGATCTTAAACAGAACTGAAGATGCAGAAATATTGTCTTTTTAGTCAACTTTTAAATCAAGGTTTGTATAGAAGACGAATATGCAACAAAAATTATAGTTCTTCAAATACTTTTTAAATCATTGTACATATTTGGTATCAGTATTTTTACTTTAATTTGATGCTGATCTTCACTACTCATTACTCAAATTAAAATCATAATTTAGGACAATAAAAACCGCCTTCACGAACCATCCTTTGTCTGCAGCAGTTTCAGTCGTGTTTCACATACCCGAGTTCACTTAAAACACGTTCATAGAAGTATTTGTATTGTACAGTAGTCACTCACTGCAAGACCTTTTGCAGAAATGTCGCTTACAGACTGTGACAGAACTGAAAAATACGCCCTTAAGATGTAAAGATGTGAACATACTGTACATCCAGCCATAGCCCCATGCCAGTTTAGAATTCAGAGACATTTGAGAGGGATAGTTTAAACAGCATGGACAGTGTTGCCCTTTGTATGAATAATATACACACTGTAGGTCATTGAGCTGGTTCCAGGCCATATATAGAACCATAGGCCATCGACGAATAGTTATTCTTTGGTGAAGATGAGGCTGGTGTTGGGTGGAATGACCAAATGTTAGGCTCACACAATTCCCCCTTAAAAGTTTATAAACTAAAACATTTATTTAGGAACTCGACGTGGTTATATTTAAATATGTTTTGACATTGTATTGTTATTTTTTCATTTGTGAGTTACGGGGGCGAACTGGCTCTGATTCTTCTCCGAGCATTGGACTGAAGTGAAGTGGACTGAAGTGAACTGAGTGGACAGTATTATTATGTTTGTGTCACATTTCCAAGAGCTTGTTTGTGATTTTATCAATTAGTTAGATTTCAAAATAGAGTGAGATACAGATGGTGCATGTTTGAGCTCATGAATGTGTAGTGTCACATTGTCACAGGTACAACAAGAGGTGGAAAAAACAAACTCACAGAAACATCATACAAAAAGATCCTACCATTGCCAATAAAAATCCATCAGTAGAATTTTCTATGAGTATTCTGACACTAAAGAACATTATTGCTTCTGAGATGGTTTCTGCTGTGTTTTGTTTTCCTCTTGACACACTGTACCTCGTCTGCTCTGATAGCAAATGAAGGCTTTTGTGGCAACAGTATGTATAGTTGTATTGCATTATTGATTTTGTGATTTCGATTAAAGACATGGGTTTATGTTGTATTCCAAGCTACAGAATGCGTATGAGATCTATATGTACTACCACAATGCTACTGTAATGCAATGTACTATTGATTGGACATATAAGCAGTCGCTATAACCTCTTCTATTTCTCTGTTTTCTTTCTTCAGAGAGCTGAGAGCCTTAGTTGTGGAGATGGTGTTGGCCACAGACATGTCCTGTCACTTCCAACAAGTCAAAACTATGAAGAACTACCTGCAGCAGCCTGAGGGGTTAGTGCCATTTCTATCTACTTGTCTCCTCGGTCACTCCTCTCTCCTCTCTTCTCTCACGTCTCTCCTCTCACGACTGCAATTTACATGCCCATTAACTCACTACCATCATGGCCAGTTAACTTGGCACACGCGGTTTACAACCTAATTACCCATGCCCTGAAGCGCGCCGGAAAATGCCTGTACCAACTGCATCAGTATTTTTGAGAAAGCAGTTGATAATTGAACAGCAATTTTCAAGTTTGTCGTATGCAAGTTGTGCTGTGAAATTGGTGCATTAGAAGATGATGAGGAAACAAGTTTATTGATAAAGTACAGGGGTGGCTTGTTGGTCAGATCGTAAGGGCCAAAATCTTCAGGTGTCGTCCTGTGAACACCAGATTAACATAGTTTGGGTAATTGGATAAAGATGATACTAATAATATTTTAGACCAGTGCGCAACCTGTACTTTACAAATAGACATATCTTGAGTTACAGTATATAATAAATATACTAAGATATTATTTTCCCTATGTTGAACAATCTGAGTTTAATGTTTGATAAGATGTTTTTGTTTTGCCTTGAAATAAATAAAATACACCATAATAATTACACAATGCATATAGAGAATGGATTGAACATCATCCATAAGTGATTCTGCAGTAAATACTTTTGCATAAAATAGAGTTGTCATGCCATGTTTCTCTTCATTACGTTTACTGTATACAAAATTAAGAAGACAACCTATTTTTCATATACACACACACACACATACATAGAAGACTCAGCAATTCAGTTGAAGTGCCTATACCTGAAGTAAACAGTTTAACTGCAACCTCCCCACAGTTTTTGGATTATTTGTCCCTTTTACAAAAAAAGTCTGTCCATGAACCAAAAAGATATGTGTTTGTAGTCCTCAGGTTGTTGTGAAAAAGACAGACATTTCCATGTTTGTTCTCTATCTTTTGGAAAGTATTACAGTAACCCACTGGTCACTCCGTCACCCCACCCCCTGCAATTTAAATCTGTCCATTAACTTGTGCCCCATGCTGTTTACAACTCAATTAACCCGGTCCTGAAGCGTGTCGAGAACTGCCCAACCCAGCCTTGGTGTGCAAAGTGTAGATTATGCCAAAAAAGGTGTCATTGGACAAAAATATATCCATGGCTGTAATGCGGCCCTAACAAGAGCAGTGTTCATGTATTTTACAGTGAGGTGTTACTATGGGGCTCTGAGGCACAAACAGTGAATGGTGTTTGTGTAAGATTTATGGTCCTGCACCTCTAAAATTGGCAGAAACGGATTTATTTGGTTTCTGCTGCAGAAAACCGACCAGAGCTCCATACTTGGCTGCAACAGAACTTCACAGGCAAAAAAAGTGAACTTGTCTTGTCACTGTGAGATTGAATTCAAGGTGATGCTTAGATCTGCCAACATACATCCACTTTTAAATGTTAAATCTTATCAGGGGAAAGGCCAATAAGAAACTTGGTAAATGTAAAGACTGCAAAATCAAGAGACATGACTCAATAACTCATGCAGTCCCCTAAAGTCAAGTTTTTGGAGAAAAACAGAGACAGGAACTACCTTCTTGTTTTAAACATTAAATGGTCTACTCCTTCTTATAGAATTCTTTCAAAACTAAAATATTCCAATTTAAAATAAAGATTGACCTTTATTTAACCTGGAAAGTCCCACTGAGATTTCAGAATCTCTTCCTCCAGAGAGAGGGAAGCTGTTGTACATGTTTTTAGTGGTAGGGGAAGGTGGTGCGCTCGGAGGATACAGACAGGCGAAAACAATCAAACACCACTCAGAAAGTCCCTGTCTGAAGGTGGAATCCAGAACCACCGTGCCACCCAAAGAATTAGTAATATAATGGGGAAAAAAACAACATAATAACATATTTTTTCACAGATTACCCAGCTCGATATTCACTCCCTCTTGAGAACTAATGTTGACCATGTATCTTTGCTTTTTCAAAGACATCAGCAGATTTGGACTCGTATATACTGTATATACCGTGGACTGGCTATTCCATTGGGCTTCCTCTATTCTTCCAGGATGTAAACAAACGATGACATTAGCCAAAGCTATGGAGGCGTAAAATTGTAAAATTCTATAATTGGTCTGGCTATTCCCCTCACAGCGGGTTCTCCATGTGCTCTGGTCAAATTCAAGGACATTATAGCTACTTATGCATTCATTAAAGCCATGGTTCATTGGAATCATGTAATTGATTTGAGGCACTTTCCTAATGTTTTGTGTTTCAGTGAAGCTTTGGTTGATTTTGCACAATTATCTACCACTACTGCGCTCTTTACAGGATGTTGAGGCTCTTCAAACTGTCAGACGATATGCAAATGACAGCTATCCTATTCAAAAAGGAAAAACATCATCTCTGTGCAGTGGCATCTCTATCACAGATATCCCATTTGTGTTTATACTGTTTGAATATTGTATGTGAGGTTTTAATCCTATATGTAGCCCTCCCACACCACCTTTCTGTCCTGGACCCCCTGCAGTTCGCCTACAGAGCCAACAGATCTGTAGACGATGCCATTAACCTGGCCCTCCACCACATCCTACAGCACCTGGACTACACAGTATGGCGCCAGTGTGTTTGGCTTGCTGTCTGTCTCTGCGCTCTTTTATTTTGATTGTGGCAATCCTAGCACTTGTTACAGCAAAAGTCAACTCTTTGCTGACTTATGATAGGCAGACGCTACTGGATATTCGCGTTTCGGCCCAGAATGTTGTGAATTTTGATCGTGAGGGACATGGAAGCACTTTCCCACCTTTCCTGTCTGGGATCCCGGCTTACCTCCGCTGTGTGCCGGCTCTACCTTCGTGGAGGGCGCGCCGTAGACGCCGAGGGAAGCGCAGTGGAAGGCTGGTGAAGCAAAAAGCTAGGCTGTTTTCTGCTACGGAGGATGCCCGCTTTGGATCAAGGCGTCCCGCGGTTCGCTACCTGGTTCCTGTGGTTGGCGCGGAGGAGGACGTGAGGATACGGACCCGCCGTTTCGCTTCGCCTCTACAGCGGCGAGGATTGAACTGTCACAATCTGAGGCCACTGCTCCGCGCGGGAGCTAATGTGAAGGCTCCGGTGGCTCCAGCCAGGATAGCGCTGGTAAATGCCAGATCGCTGGTAAACAAAACCTTTGTCGTGAAGGATTTTATTGTGTCCCGAGAGTTGGATTTCCTGTGCGTAACAGAGACATGGATCGGCGTTGGTGAGTCCAGTGCATTTTCTGAACTTTTGCCTGTTGACTTTACATATATCTCCACGCCAAGAACGTCGGGTCGTGGAGGTGGGGTAGCGACTGTCTTTAAAAAACACTTTAAGTGTACACAGTTCGCTGTGGATTCCCCCGTGTCAAGCTTTGAAATAAGCACATTTGTTTTGGCTTCTGATCCACCCATTCTGTGCGCAGTTGTGTACAGACCACCCAAATATAACAAAGACTTCATAAGTGACTTTTCCCATTTCTTGGCTGAAGTAGTGCCTAAGTTTGACCGAATATTGATTGTGGGTGATTTTAATATTCATGTGTGCTGCGCTGATAAACCAATGGTCAAAGACTTCCTCGACCTGGTTGAGACTTTTAACTTTGTGCAGTATGTTTCCGGGCCCACGCAGGAACATGGACATACTTTGGACCTTGTTTTAGCTTATGGCATTTCAGTATGTAATCTGGAAATTTGTGATGCGGTTTTTTCTGATCATATGCCAATTGTCTTTGATGTACCTCTCCTGTGCAATGTAAAACAGTGCGCTCCAGCGCGTCATTGTCGGGTAATTAACTCAGCCACTGTCGCTCAGTTTTCTGCTGCCTTTGACCAGTCCCATTTGGCCGTTCATTCTGGGTTTGACTGTGATAGTGAAAGTTTTTCTATTTGTTTTGATGCTGCCTGTCGGTCTATTTTAGACCATGTGGCTCCTCTCAGACCAAGGCGTCCCAAGCCGAGTTCTGAGCCATGGCTAAATGAGTCCACTCGCGCAGCTAGACGTGAATGCAGAAAAGCGGAGCGAAGATGGAAAAGGGATAGACTGCAAATTTCCTATCAAATCTTAATTGATAGTCTACACAATTATCAGAAATGTGTCAAATCTGCTAAGGCACGGTATTTCTATGATATTGTCACATCCAACAGGAACAACCCTCGTGTTTTGTATAGTATGGTGAATGCTGCTCTTAATGTCCCCCCTTCAGATAGCCTTGAAGCATCAATTATAGTTTGTGAAAAACTCCTGCACTTTTTTATAAATAAGGTTGTGGCCACTAGGGCCTTAATCGGCCCTACACCGGCTGGCTCTTCTGTATTTGTGACCTGTACAGCTGTATTTCTTCAGTTTGAGCCTGTGACACTCTCTTGCTTGACAACGGTGGTCAGTCAAATGAAGCCGGCTGGTTCACCGGATGATCCCATCCCACCGCGCCTATTCAAAGAAGTGTTTTTCACTATAGCTCCTTTTGTTTTGCACATTGTGAATAATAGCCTGATTAAGGGAGTGGTGCCTGCCAGTTTTAAACATGCTGTTGTCCAGCCATTAATTAAGAAGTCTGGCCTTGATTCAAATGATCCTTCAAACTATCGTCCAATATCAAAACTTCCGTTTGTGTCCAAAATCTTGGAAAAGATCGTCTTTGCCCAGCTGAAGTCATTTCTGGATGAAAATGAGATTCCTGAGGTGTTCCAATCTGGTTTCAAGAACCTCCACAGTACAGAGTCAGCGTTGTTACGAGTTTATAATGATATCCTGATGTCCACTGACTCTGGCCACACGGTGGCGCTAGTACTGCTGGACTTGACGGCCGCATTTGACACAGTGGATCATGAAACCCTCCTGTGTCGCCTTGAACACTCAGTCGGCATTCAGGGCTATGCTCTGGAATGGTTCCGATCTTATCTGAGAGATAGGAGTTTCTGTGTGAGAGTTGGTGACTTTGTTTCCTCCACAGCCCCCCTGTCGTGTGGGGTGCCGCAAGGGTCCATCCTTGGGCCACTCCTCTTTTCGTTATATCTGTTGCCATTAGGAACTATCCTCCGGAGGTTTGGGGTGTCATTCCACCTGTACGCAGATGACAGCCAAATCTATGTGCCCCTTAAGCGTAGCAATAACTTTTGCAGCACCCAACTTCTCGAGTGCATATCTGAAATCAAAATGTGGATGGCAGCAAACTTTTTGCATTTCAATGAAAAAAAGAGTGAAGTTCTGCTGGTCGGGCCCAGCAATGGCAGCAGTAGCTCCGTGGACCTGGGACCTCTAACACAATTTGTTAAGCCCATAGTTTCAAACCTTGGAGTGAAAATGGATGCTGATTTTAAATTTGATAAACAAATAAGTGAAGTAGTGAAGTCTAGTTTCTTCCATTTAAGGCAACTTGCTAAAATAAAGTCCTCCCTTTCAAGACAGAATTTTGAAATTTTAATTCACGCTTTTGTTACAACTCGGCTGGACTATTGTAACGCCTTGTACACAGGGATCAGCCAGTCCTCACTTGCTCGTCTGCAGCTGGTACAGAACGCTGCGGCGCGTCTGTTAACAGGAACTCGGAAGTTTGACCATATCTCTCCGGTCCTGTCATCACTTCATTGGCTTCCTGTTCGCTACCGGATTGATTTTAAAGTCCTTCTGTTTGTCTATAAATGCCTGAATGGCCTTGCTCCGCGCTATCTGTCTGACCTACTGACGTCCTATGCTCCATCACGTTCGCTTAGGTCGGCGGATCAGGCTCTGCTCTGGGTTCCTCCGACTAAACGGAAACTCAGAGGAGATCGAGCTTTTTCGGTTGTTGGTCCTAAACTATGGAATGAGCTGCCCCTGTGTGTGAGACTGTCTGAGTCACTTCCTGTTTTTAAGTCTCGTCTTAAGACACACTTGTTCTCATTGGCTTTTAATTGATTTCAATTGATTTTTTGCTGTAAATAGTGTTTTTTGCCACTGTGTTGTATTTTTTAAATGTATATTTGTGTATGTCTTTTTATGTACAGCACTCTGGTCAACCATGTTGTTTTTATTGGTGCTTTATAAATAAACTGGATTGGATTGGATTGGACTCCCCGGGGACCTACGCCAGGGTCAATGTGCCCGATTCCACCTGCAGTTGGATCACTGACTTCCTGACGGACAGGAAGCAGCGAGTGCGTCTGGGGAAGAATGCCACAGGGCTGTGTTCTTTCTCCCCTGCTCTTCTCCCTGTACACCAACCACTGCACCTCCAGCCACGACTCTGTGAAGCTGATTAAGTTTGCGGACAACACCACCCTCATTGGACTCATCTCCAACAACGATGAGTCCGCCTACAGGAGGGAGGTGGACCGGCTGGTGTCCTGATGCAGTGGTAACAACCTGGAGCTGAACGCCCAGAAGACAGTGGAGATGATTGTGGACTTCAGGAAGAGCACTGTCCCCCCGCCCACACTCTCCCTGATGGACTCCCCCAACACCTCTGAGGAGTCCTATTGTTTCCTGGGCACCACCATCACCCAGGACCTCAAGTGGGAGCCGACCATCAGCTCCCTCATCAAGAAGGCCCAGCAGAGGATGTACTTCCTGCGGCAGCTCAGGAAAGCCAAGCTGCCTGCACAGATGTTGGTGCAGTTCTACACGGCCATCATCGAGTCCATCCTCACCTCCTCCATCACCGTGTGGTTCGCTGGAGCCACAGTCAGGGACAAACAGAGACTACAGCGCATTGTGCGCTCTGCAGAGAAGGTGATCGGCCGCAGCCTTCCATCGCTGCAGGACCTGTACGTCGCCCGAGCTCGAGGCCGGGCTGGTCGTATCACAGCCGACCCCTCTCACCCTGCACATGGACTATTCCAACCACTCCCCTCAGGCAGGAGACTGCGGTCCATCAGGACTAGAACCTCCCGCCACAAAAACAGTTTCTTCCCCTCTGCTGTTGGACTCTTGAACACTTCTTAACCTGTCCCCCCGCCCTTTATAAAGTCACTTTACTGCCCATCATACGTCACTTTACTTCACTGTACTGCTGTCACCTTACATTGTGTGCACCATGTGCACTTGTATATTGTAAATAGTAACTGTATTTTATAATAGTATACTCTATTATAAATTTAAATTTATTCCTTAGAAGTGTTTTTTATTCTTTATTTTTTATTATCTCTCTCTGACTGTTGCACTGAGCCAAAGCATTTTCCAAGTCTGTGACTTCCTGTTACTTACGTGGCAATAAAAATTATTCTGATTCTGATTCTGATATTCAGCAGAAGGTGGAGTCGATTTGATAGACATCTGATGCAAATAATCCACTCAGAAATCACAAATTTTGTTCTAATCAGAATTATTTTCATTGCTGTTGTGAGTAACAGGAAGTGACAACCTGGGAATTTGCTTTGGTTCATGTCACTCACAACTTATGATAAAGTAGAAAATATAGATAAAAGGGCTTGCATAAAAATATTTACCAAATTTCTGTTTTTTTTTTTTTTCCTTCTGTGTTCCTTTGGTGCTGGTCCTGTCTAAATGAACTGAACTGAAAAGCCCTAAGCCCCTCAAAGTAAAGGACAAATAGATATAAGGACATTTTTATGGACATTGGTCAACCACCCCTACGGTATTATAGCATTTCCTGTGTTCAAACTATTTGATTCTCTAATCTGTTATTGCAGAATTGACAACTTTCTAAAGTCCTCTGTGACGACTGCTGTTACGATTTACGGCCATACAAAAATAAATTGAATAGAAAATTAATCCATCCATTACAATACAACTTGCTGATAAAAACAAACCCATTTTCATGAAAGTTTATTAGCACTTTTGTAGACAAGAAACGTCTTTACAAAGCCATTCAAGTCTAATAATCTCTGGAAACAGGCATTCAAATTTGCATCAGTGCTTTGCGGGGTCCGGCTTCATGTTGTGACGTGGTTAATATATTTAATCTGATTTTCTGCATGCTGGGATATAGCAGGAGATCTGACAAAACCAACCAGACCGTGACTCGCTCTCTGTCAAGTGGCAGCAGGAGTGGACAGAGGACTGATTGCATGTGGAGGCTTTCTATACAATAAAACAGATGACAAAAAGTTCTAATCAACTTTCATTAACCCAGCAACAACTCATTCCTTTATCTTTAACTTTGTTCTCAACATCAACAAAGTAATAGGAAATCAATTGATGGACTACTTATCATTACAAGTACTAAAAAACAGATTTGCACTCCTAAATGCCTCTCAAACAGTTTTATATTTTCTCAAATCAATCTTGCATCTTAAAATGAATGGCAAATTGTCAATTTAGCTGTAATAAGTCCCGACAAACACGCTGTATCGTAAAATTAAAGTAGGTTTCAACACTTAGTTAGCCCTGTTAGCATTTAAATGGAGCCCTAATAAAGACCTAGTCATTTAACATGCAGCTGTCAAAGTTTATAGCTGCACTAACACACTGGTACTTAGCATAATAAGTAGTAAAACAATGTCGCAATTATTTCGGATTTTCTCTGCACTTTGCAATAAAAGAGAAAAGGGAACTTTCCAGCAACTGAAAGTGCACTAATCTGGGTTTAAATCAGTGACTATAGAGGTTTTAAGGGTAATTTCCATGCTCTAGTGACTGATGGAGCTGGAGTTTTCAAATGGAGCTAAATGAAGCATCAATCTGACTGGGGAGGGAGACTGGGTGACCTCATAGGGGGGTCTTCTACTTTTTGGAAACTGTAAAAGAGGGATTTTATGATTCCTGAAAGAATTGTTGCAATGAGTTCTCAATATTATTTTGTTTTATAGAAAAAATATCTCAACATTTTCATTGATAGCTTTAGATGTATCGAGCCCTGCAGTAACTCAGGATGGTGGAATAACTCTTAATGAGTGTTGATTTTGATCAGGTAAACCACTTTATGCTTCATGTATATATTTAGTTTAAGTTTATTAAGGAAAACCCCTAGAGATGAATATTCTCATTTTTTAGGGAGTCCTAAACATAAACACAAACATGTAAATATACACACACACATACAAAAACAATATACAGCGAATTAAGGATGAGAAAAGATGCACCCCACTCCTCCCTCTGATAAAATCAAACAAAGTAAAACTATTAACAATAATGACATATAGAAAACAAAACAATTTACAAGTTTGTGGCAGATTTGGCATTCACTTTGAGTAGGGGACATGCAGACTGCTTTTATCATTCACTGTGGTGACCAACGCTATCGTTAGCCACAAATACAATCCAAAAAAAGATAGATCAAGTCAATAAATAGGTTTATGAGGAAATGGGAGGTCTCAAACATCAATCAACATGGTTCATTCTTTGAGTGTCATGCATGTGAAAGTTGGACCTGATGGTGGCGCTACAGGAAAGGTCATACTTATCATAATCAAAACCAGACTTGTGGTCATTCATTTTTAGAGGTCAATTTGAAAATGTGTGTAAAAAGAACAAGAGACATTAATTCTAATTCCAACTTCTGGCCTAATGGTGGCACTAGAGGAGAGGTAATATTCTAAATAATTTTTGGAGGTATATGTCCCTTTGGTTAGATTGACCCAGAGGAGCAATTGTGGTTTTATAGCAGAGGACGAAAGGAGGCTGAAGTAAAACCGAAAGCTCTGACCCAATGGCTCTGACCCAATGGCTCTGAATACTGACAGTGGTAGAGAGCAGCCCCCTTTCTTCAATCGTTTTATCCTGCTGGTTCACATTACAGCAATGACAACACAACTTTAGTTTTTGAAATAACAACACTAGGCTAAAGCTCTATCCTAGAAGACTCCCTACACGCTAGTAATCATTGAGCCAACATACACAGAGCGGGAGCCGGATGCTGAATGGACTCTAATGTATTGTAATTCAAGCCAAACGCAGTGGAGCCTGGAGAGCTCTTTAATTCAGACTGCCATAAACAGCCCATAAGGAAACATGAGCTCACCTCCCTTTAACCTTGTAATGCCTCTCTTATGGGGCTTCACATTCACACTTTTACTACCGGCTGCCTATAATAATACAGCGCGTCATATGCAGCAAACTGTGATGTAATGTGAGTACGGACGCCTTTGGATTGCAACAATTTCTGTCTTCATCTGATTAGCAATAAGGCTGAACAGTTTTCCAAATCCATTATTAGCGACTTCTTTGTTTTGCAGAGGCATGGAGATTGTGTCATTGTACAAACTGCACAATGAGAAAGTATACGATACGGAGTAACACTCATTTATATTGCACATTTCAAAGAGTAGTGGTTGTGCTGTGTATTACCGTGCCAGCAGGGGGTATTGTAATTGTCTCTGTGTGTGTATTTATTTGGAGACAGGATTGCGCAGAACTGCTTGACAGATTGAGCTGAAATTTGGTGTAAAGATGGGAGGTTCTGTGATGATTATGGGGCGTGTTCCAACCAACCCAGTAATAACACTCCTCGCTCTATAGTTCAACAACCAACTAGAGCAACGTGATAAACACACTCCTCATTTCTTTGTATCGTGTGAGAAAATGTTATGTTGCTGCTTACGTTACTGTTGCTCATCATTGTATAAAGGTGCTCTGATAATTTGATTGGTTCGATAAGATTTTGTTCAGACATAATTCTGCCCAAATAGGGAAAAGTCTAACCAAACTTTCCGGGAGGGCTGCACCCAGGCTAGGACGTTCTTTGGTGTTGGTGGGGTATGCGCTCTCCGAGGTCATGCTCTCGTCTTCATATTATTTATTTAATACATTTTATTTTTACAAATAATGTGTTACTTTTTTAGGTTTTATGTTTTAGCCAATAATGATAACCAATATTTTCCCCGCTGCTCTGCTCACACCAAAAAACGATTCCAACATTAGAAGAAAACATTTATATATTTTAAAATTGAGCTTTAACTGTTCAATCACATTAGTTCCTTTTTACATTATGGAAATAAAAGAGGATTCGCCAATATCAATATCAATGGTGTACACACAGTATATACTGAACACATCAAGGAGACATGGTATACAGTCTAACCAATACATGAGTGATCACACACATCGACACAAAAACAAAATGGAATATGACATGACTTGACACATTTACAGTCACAGCACATTCAAAATATCCTTTAGGAGTCTTGGAGCTACTCTTTAATCAGCGAAACTTCTATTGAGTGGTGAAATCTGAGCCTTTCCACATTCTCAATCAGAGCAGCAGAGAAGATGATTTATCGTTTCTCTTCGTCTGGCACCAGTTCGCAGCTCACCTCAGGCTGTAAATTTAAAAGCGGACTTTGTAAAGTCCATTTTTCATTGAGGTTTGGTCTAATATCCTCAACTCCTGTCACTTTCTGGATTGTGGATTATAAACGGTCGTAATAAATAAATGCTCTTCAAAGTAATCAAAAAATAATCTCCAAAATATCATTTATCTTTGATGCGTGACGCATCCTTCAATTATTTCAACATTTACCATATTTTGAAGGATTAGTTACTCACTGCACTTTTACTTGGAGAGTTCACAATATACTGTTTTCAAAACTAAAAGTGTTGAGGTCGAAGGTAAATATTCTGCTAGAACTACAACTATTTTACTTACTTGCTCAACATCCTGTGTGTATTGGATTCTAAAATAACTGAAACTCTCTAAACAAGAATAATTCATGTAAATTAAGGCAGCCTTCTAATCACTCACACTTTTAAAGTGAATTACTATTTATCAATAGTTAATTTTCTGCTTGGTTGATCATCCACATTTAATGAGGCTCAGTGAACTTTGGTGTTTCATCCAAGTTGAACAGATTCACGACAAGTAAAACTTGTAGCAGCTTGTACCTAAAACACCACAACAAGTATAACAAGTTAAAACCAAAACCTTACATTGTACATGGAACAAAACTCAAATCCATCTATAATGTAAGGAGCATCTGCTATTTTAAGCCAAATCCTAATGCACCTGATACACATGTGCTGAGTAACTCTGCTCAAATGAGCCTGTGTGCATTTTCTCACTACTTTTTTAATTAACATGGTACATAATTATGTGCAGATGAAGTATGTGAAAGATGTTTTCTTTGTGTTGTTTTTCAGGATCGACAAGCCCAAAGCACTCTCTCTGCTCCTGCACACAGCGGACATCAGTCACCCGGCTAAGAGCTGGGACCTGCACCACCGCTGGACCACCTCGCTGCTCGAGGAGTTCTTCAGACAGGTACCACATCAAGGAAAACTAAACCATGTCTGCGTCTATAAGCATTTCTATATCTGTCCATACAAACCAAATGAGGATGAACTGGATGTGCACTTGCACTCGACTAAGGGCTGCACTGGGCCATTCTAACAAAAACATTATTGGTCTAATTACTATTGATTAATTCACAGTCTGATTGATACATTAAGGAACACAAACAAGAGGAAGATCTTGTTAAATATTAACATGTTTTGCTATAAAATGATGGAAATCCTTAGGAATGCATGAGTGTAGTCTGGACAAAGTTTCAAACAAGAGGCTTTTCTAAATGTGGATTAAAAATAACAAAACAAAAAAGTGTTAAAATGCATACAATGTGTTGGACTAATTGATAATATGAATAATAGTTTATTACACACATGTACACTGATGAACAAAAAGTGTTTTTTGAAGGTATAGGAAGATTTTCCCAATTTATAGGAAAGAACCGCCCCTTTTTGAAAATATGCACATGCTCAACGCTGTACCTGCTCTCAAGAGGGAACGCCTTCCAAACCGTGAGCGAGAGACGTGCACAAGCCCAGTTCTTCTCATGCACGCTCTCTTTACAAGTCACTGTTGGCATCAGTCACACGAGCTCACTTTCCAAGAAGATTTGAACTTTTTCTGGAAGTGATTTGAAATGGATTTCTTCAGATAGAACACAAAGCATTACCTGCGAGTAGAAACTTAGCTTGGCGCTAAGTTTCTACTCGCAGGTAATGCTTTGTGTTAGCACGCCATTGTGTGAAAGAATCTCCCAAAAACACTCTGGTCTTGTTTGAAAGACCATGTACGTACGCCAACAGAATGAATGACAATTAGAAGGACCAATAGTCTTGATGATCCACCTATATACCGTTAAGAAAAAAGTGGAGATTAAAATTATGACATATACTTTATTCATTTATTTTCTATAAAAGAAAAGAAAATTTATATCTTTAATTGAAAAAGAAGCAAAGTGTGAAATACTGTATACTCTAGTGCAAGAAATACTTGTATGTATACATGGGTAGATTAATCTGTACACACTCGAGAGCAGCAGAGTATACTACTGTCTTTTATCAAACTTTTCTATCGTCTCTCAGTCTCATGCACAAACCATTATCTGTGACAAACCATTCCATTTGTCCATAAACAATAAATAATGCATTTCTAAACATCATCAAGTGAGGCATTTGTCTAAAACTGACGCTGCGTTGCTATCATGTGTGCTATTATTTATCCATATTGTTCTCATTATCAGCGCTATTGTTATTGTAGCGGCGCCTTGTCTCTTGGGATTGGCGAGAATTGACAATAAATAGCTTGTCTCCAGAACATTGCCTCTCTCTACAAACTCCACGTCTCATCTGTTTTGTGACGAATCAGCAGAGAAAATAACACACATTTCTGGCCCCAAACGACTCGGGGCGGGGGCCAGACGACTCACAGTCCGTGGATGATATTATGAGCATATGGGGAGTAGTGGCGGATGACAGTTAGCACATACTCTGAGTGGGCGGTTTGTGGTTAGTGCTGTACGTGTGCAGACCTCCACATGAGCGTATCCAATGGTATAGTGAAGTTTGTGAATGTTTCTGACAGTTTTCAAATTTCAGGGGGACAAAGAGGCTGAGCTTGGCTTGCCTTTCTCTCCGCTGTGTGATAGAAAGTCAACCA
The DNA here is from genome assembly GCA_964034765.1 of Knipowitschia caucasica. Classification (NCBI taxonomy): domain Eukaryota; kingdom Metazoa; phylum Chordata; class Actinopteri; order Gobiiformes; family Gobiidae; genus Knipowitschia; species Knipowitschia caucasica. Next base: position 23,068,156 of record OZ035836.1, on the reverse strand, counting down.
TGGTGGCCCAGTCACAGATCGGTAAGTTGACAAGAAGAATGCAGGTGGAAAATCTAATATTTTTGCCAATGTAGCAATCTTGTGGTGCACAATGTTCACTTTGGTCCAGAGATCACCTCAGTGAACTCGCCTGGTTTAAAACACTCAGAGTTTGCTTCTGAATTGATATCAAGTGAACATGTCCTTGATGAATCAGTGTACTTGTTTGAATAAGTGTATATTAAACAAAATTGTTTATTACCTGATTTAATAAGATATACTATATTTAATTAACAGTTGTTAAAGATGAGGATAGACAAGAGATTTGAGAAGGTTGTAGCTACATTATACAATAAATAATTAGTCAGATGGACTGTCATAATGTTCATAATCAGGATGAACCCATCATCACAGCAGCAGCAATTCTGTCCAATTAGACACAGCACTTGGTTTCCTGCAGTTGAAGACTGTCTAATCCTACAACAATTCAAATTCACTATTTATGCTGGAGGTTTTTACTTGACCAGTGCGTTGCCATGCGTGGATTGAGATAATATTCTATTGTCTCACATGGACGAGCACAGCATGTGTTTGAGCAGAGGCGCTCCGTGCTGATGTGGTGAAAGTGTGATGAATGTGATCATTTGTTATAATCTACTACTTTGTAATATTAGAGAAGCAGTTACTCTTCTCCACTTTGTGTTCATGCGTTGCACGTCTGTCTTCAGGTTTCATTGACTTCATCGTGGTGCCCACCTTCACCGTGCTGACGGACATGATGGAGCGCATCGTGACGCCGCTCATAGAGGAGGCTGCGCACACCAGCCTGGCAGGTTTCAGGAGATCCAGGTGAATACTGAAAGCCATTCCTCATTTATGAATTAGACTTTCTCAGTTATGTGTTAAAAACCACTGTAGATCAAACTGCTACTTACAAAGCAGAAATCTGGTCAGTTCTGTTATATTAAAGGAGCATTATGTAAACATCTGGCCAACAGTGGTACTGCAGTCACAGTCAATATTTTGTAGTCCTCTCCCACTCTCCCTGACTCAGGTTGCCAGATACACACCAAATCCAGCAGCAAACACAAGGAATTATTTTATCAGTTTGTCTGTCTCTATTCACATTGCCATGATAGCCATGCTAATGTTGATGTCAATTGATATCCAAAATAGTGGGAAGAATGGATGTTGGAACATATTTCTTCAGTGTATCAACATCAGGGTTTCCTCCAGAGGATATCACCCCTCAATTTTTTGTATTCTCTATTTTTTATACATACATGTACCAGTCCCACATCAAAAAGAGACAAACATTATTTTAATTGGGATACATGTGGTCTTAAATTTAATTAAGCTTTAATCTGCAACTAACGACTTGTTTTTACCTTTAACCTTTTTTTTAGCAATCGGCCATAGAATAAATCATATATAGTTTCATCCAAAACATATCTCGACCAGATTTGAACCGCAGCCGCCAGCGCTATGACTTAACCATTAGACCACCAATTCAAACTAAATATAATGGACTCCAGGCGGGTACTTGAACTGTCAATGAAGAAAGCACTCAACGCAGCAAGTTTTGCATCACAGAAAGTTTTGCATCACAGAAAGTTTTTATCCGCCTTCAATTACCTCAATTTTTCAAAGGTGTCCCGATATAAATCCTCGTTTTAGTCTTTGTTTTGTCATTAATGATTTGAGAGTCATAACAAGACCTCTTTTAGTTCTGCGGCCACATGTTATTTTACCAGTGAAATAGCTGCAGGGAGTTGTGGCAACCCAGAACACTTCCTGATTGGCGAAACGGCGAAGGGTGGGACATCGAAATGAAAACATTAACAACTTTTACGGGTCGTAAAACTAATTTTGATATTCAAATATCTCGGCTGAACTACTGTTATCAGTTAAAGATGTATTCGAAAAGAGCATAGTTTTAATAAAACCTTTTGAAATATTGGGGCCATTTAATGATGACTTGACATGCAAATATTACATACTGCTACTTTAAGTCATCTTATGAATATAGTTTCCTCCTACTTATAATATAATATAATGTAATGTTTAGTTTACTTGAAAAAAAAATTACAAACAAATCTTTTGACAACCTTTTGTTACTTTGAGGAAATGTTACTCTTACCTAATCACATGTTTTGCTCCTCTTTCCTCATCGCTTTCAAAAGGGCATAAAAATGAAAATGTTACAGAGTAGAAAGCAGATGGATTAGGTCTGCGTATACTTCCATTATCGTTCCTTAATCAACAAGTCGCTTGGCTGTTTACACCCTTTCAAAGTAACATCCCCTTGACATGAATGTGTGCTCTCAATGTGATTAAAGTCGAATAGACAGACTGAGAACAACAGATGAGTCCTGGAAGAGGAGATCAACTTGTGCATGACAACATTCCACCTTTCAGCAGACGGAGGCGCAAACCTTGAAATTAACATTTTTGAGTTGTCCACAAGCACCGAGCACTGAGAGCAGCCTGGGCACAGCTTTAGCATACACAACAACCATCTAAAACACAAAGAAAATCGGTTTGCTCTGCTTGGTCTGATGCATTGTTTGTGATGAGAAAGTAAAATCAGGCTCACATTTATATAATGTTATAGGCATAAGTCCATTGCCCAAAACACTGGACTTGGCTCTGATCACTGATAAATGTTGATTTGTATTTAACCAAGAGGAATACGCACAACATCTTATTTGAACATAGTCAATAAATGGCCTGGCTAAGACAAGTGAAATGTCACCTAGGAATCAATCGTCAATTTTCACATGTGAGAAAGCACACTTCACAATTGTATCGATTCAATCTGATTGCGTATGTCACGCGACAGAAATACAACAACGGAGTACAAATAAGATGAGAAGGGAAGAAGCAAAAAAGTATGTGTCTGTTGACATCTGTTGGATATGTAAACAAACTACAACCATCTGTCTCTCGCAAGACAATGCTCCCGTTCTGCGATTGGTCCCTGAATCCATGCAAAGATCTTGACCTGAGTTTCCAGGCTGTTGCACAGTTCAAAATTATTGAAGCCCTCTCATTAGAATGGATATTCGCAGGCTCGTCACTAAAATTGTGTCCAAACAAAAATTGGAAATATGTTTCTTGATTTACACACAGACACACGTATACAGACATCTCTCCCCTGATAATGAATGTCAAAGTTTGCTACTTATCAAACTATAGTATGCCTTTGTATTTATTATCAGCAGTGAATCGTATGGCACTTTAACAAAATGGTTTGTCAGATCTAGAAGAAGAAGATATATTACCCGAGTTTACTGCAGGGACTGTGTGGAGGCCCCTCACCAGACGCACAACAGAAACACTGTTGTGGGTTGTGTAGACCATTCATCCTGTGCATTTACAGTGCCCTTTCTGCTTCCACACCTGTCTTTCCTCATTCTCCTCTAACATGCTTTTAATCTTTGCCTTTAGTCATGGGTGCTGCTTCCAAATATGGCTGTGTGGCTGTCATCACGGATTTAGAGCATTTTACAAATTCATTAATAGCCAACTGCCAGAAAGATTATTGTAACCTTGAGCATTTAAATGACAGACAGGCTTTTTATTATTGATATCAAATTATCATTGTGTAAAAGTGGGGTCCTGCCTTTGCTTTTTTCATAATCATACAAGGAAAATGTAGTGAACAAATCAGACCACAGAATGCTGTTTTGATTTTATTAGAAAACATATTTTGCTTACCTGTAAGAAAGGGACTATTTGACAGTTTTGGGCTGAGAGCTGAGCAAGTTATATCCATACAGCTTTCATTGTTCTGGTTTGATAGTTACATACCTCAGTTATGAACTCAAACACATGTTGATACACTTCGATTTCAGTCAAACATACTTTTATCAAAAACCTCTTGGAGCATCACTCATTACATGAATGATCATAGTTTATCAATGGAAAATTTCATGTTTTTCCTTGTTCTTGAAAGTTAAGAATGCTTCATTCATTTTTTTTTTTTCCAACAATGACCAAATCACAAATATGATGTCACAAAATATTTCTTTATTCTAAAAAGTCCACAATGCTTTCATATGGGAGTCTTTACAAATGAATACATTCAATGTATCATGGTGCATCTACGTATCTATACGTCATCTTAGACAAGCCACTGGTTCATAAAAACAAACTCACAACTGCTACTTGACAAGTGCCTGAGTGTCTGGGTGAAGGTCGGTGACCCCTTTCAATCTACGTCAGTAAATTACAACATTCCCAAGCTTTTCCAGTACAACCTACATCACTCCTCTCTGCTTTGACACATTGACTCTGGAATAAATTATGTCTCCTTGTTTGTCTTGCCTCAGTCTGAACAGTATTGGCTCAGAGGAAACCAAGAGGAAGAGCTCTGCTTCTGACAGCGCCTCGTCGGGACACAGCTCTCTGCTCACGGTCGACATGAAAAACTTCAAGGCTTTGTGGAATGAGGAGGTGTCTCAAAACAGAGAGAGGTGGAAAGCACAAGCGGCTAAAGGTACTGACGGCAGAACGTAAATACATTTGTCCAATAACAGTGATATATGGCTAGAGTAAGTACTGGAGTCTTACAACCTGATCTGACCGAGGAGAACAGGATAAATGCTCTCGTAAAAATGAGTGACGTTTATTACTCTGCATGTTACAAAGTACAACAGGATTTTCCCATTTTATGCCCAAATAAGGTCTAAAATAGTGCACCCTAGGCTTTTAAATGTTCTATTTATGAGTTTGTCCTTGCTTTCTCTGCATCCTGGTTTTAATCTTTAAGCTTTAGTACCAGGGTGTACCTCGGAGTAGAGGCAGCTTGGATATAAAAGAGTCAAACTTGTGAGGAGATAAAACATGAAGTTGATGAATACTCAAGGCTATGGGTGAATATTGTAGAGAAAAAGAAAAAACTAAAAACTGTTTTTTATGCAGTCACTTTCTATTCAGTTTCTAATTTTCAAGCTAAAGAAAATGGAACTATGTCATAAAAGCTATTTCTTAGTTCTCATAAAGGTTTGGTGTTATCACTAGTTTTCACAGTGATACAACAAAACTATCACTCAGCCAATCAGCTCTCAGACCAAAGCTCTTTCTTTCAAGTATGCATAATATATTTAATACAAAGCTGGGGAATATTTAATTTCTTCTGTTTCGTTTTTTTTTACTTTCGCCATAGACCGTGTATTAGAAATGGACTGCCCGCATATTGACATCACCCATAGTGAACATACACAAGCTGGAGTCAAATTCCTTATATGGGCATTTGTTCCGATGAGGTTAGATTTGAGCCGTAACGGGGGCAAACAGGTTGCTAACATGGTTGCAATGGCAAACTGGAGTTTCCCCAGCGAATGATTGGTCAATCCTTATGGCTCATATCTGGATTTACAAAGACAATATCAAACTTAAAACCCGATGATCATGGAGGGCGCTAAACCACAGATTGTTTAAGCCCAGATTAGTGAGTGTGACACAAACGGTTACTGAGCAAGAGGCGTTTACTTTTAATGTAAGTCAATAGAAGCGAGTGAGGGGTTAGCATTATCCATCTGTATACAGTCTCAGCCATTTCTTAGTTGAATATGTTATTATGTTTTATCACTAACTTTGAAGACGTAATTTGGACTTGAATATCCTCATCTCTTCACCGATGTAGTTGTTTTGGTTGGAATATTTCATAGAATTTTGTATTTGGCATTTTTGTAATTATTATATCAACATAATGTGGACTTCAATCGAATGTCATTTTTATATTATCTCCTCTTGATAGTAGAAGCCCCTTGCACCAACACGCTTTTCCAACACAGTTTTATCTTTAGTCTCGTGTAGGGCAGACAGTCTCACCCTCACGCTGGCCTTTGTGACTTCAGAGGCAGAGGAGCGAGCTAAACGGGAAGCGGAGGAGCAGGCAATGGATCCCCCACTGGGACCGGCTCAAGCAGTGCCCGATCCGAAGCAGGAAGCGGACGAGGAGGAAGAGGAGGCCACAGAGGCAGTGGAGGTCAGAGCTGCAGATGGGAACAACACAGGAGAAGCAGAGCAGCAGCCTGGGACCAGCCACCACCGGAGCACACCACTGCAAAACGGTACCAATTTAGACCCACAAACACGCACGGGCAGGCGTCTTTGGTTTCAGGGTTGAAAAATAAGAAATGAATGCTGCCTGCTGCATGATCAGTTGCTATGCCGACACTGAGTGTGTTAGATAAGCATGATTATATGGAGTATGTTCATTAAAAAGGACTCTGTTTCGTGTTGATACAAATCGGTCTGACTACGTTCCTCTCTTCATGAGTCCTGCTCATAAGCTGGGGCCTTGTGTGGGTTTCAAATGCATCTCGGAACTCTTTTTTAGTAGTAGCAAGAATATTGGATTCAGATTCTTTTTTTTGTGCCTTTTGCAGTAAAACCATATTGTAATAACTGTACAAGACTACCCCAGTGTGCACCAGATCTCTTGCCATGGCGCCTTGTCTCATTTCAAACACATGCAACATGAAGCTATAAACAATAAACAAGACACAAAATAAAAACAAAACAAGACACAAAATAAACAGAAAACACCTTTGCCTTCGCACTCAAACTTTACAACAGTAATCGTAAAGAAAATGGCCATCGTAAACACTGTAGACGCACACGTTTGCCAAATGTAACTATGCAACATCTTGTCATTTATTCTCCACAGCACAATTAATACTGCTTTTTCTGCACGTAACAAAACCAAAATAATTTGCTAATATAAGTATAGCTTTTCCTTGCGCTCTTAAATGCATCTGCTGGTGGTGTCTTAATAGGATCTGGTTTAACTGCTACTTGCCAGCGTAAGCGGAGTAGAAATGGTTTGATCTAGTTATGCCAAACGTACTGGAATTTCTCACATTTACATGCATCTTTCTCTAATGAATTACATTTTTCCTTTGATCCGGTTTTCTCCTTTTTATGAGGAAGTCTTTTATTGTTTTATTTTACATCCATTTTCTCACAGTTATTTTAACTATATTGCGCAAAACAGCACATGTTTAATGAAATAATTGCAAAAACTTTCAACATAAATGCATTTTATTTTTGGTCCACAGTCGCAGTTACGAATGACATATTTGGACTGGCTCTGGTCCATCAGGCTGGTTCACTTGCACTTGTGACAGAGAAGGTTAAAAGTGGACAACATTTCCACGCTCCGGGCAAAGATTCGGGTCTAAGAGCAGGAGTGTGCAGACAGAAGCCATCAGTGTCACACAAACAGCTGTTTTATTAATAACGAGAAGCTAAATTGTACTTCACTTGATTCTGTTTTATTTATTTCATTGCAAGGTTGATCTCAGCACTTCACAAAATTACTTAGAGAATTCTCCAACGCATTTCAACATGCTGTTTTCATCAGGGCTTGATTTAAACTTTGTTGCACGAACATGTATCCTCACTAACCACTCACTGAATCCTGGATAAAGATCACTTTCAAAATTGAATAATTTGTTTCTTGTCCCATTTCAAAGACTTCCTGAAAATCTGCTTGTAAACCTTTGTATTGTTGCTAACTAACAAATAAACAAGCCTTAATAAAAACTAATAATTATTCAGTTAAAATAAATCCAAGCAAATAATAAAATGATGTATAGCCATAATGTATGTATAAATCCTCTCTCAATCACTGCTGTCAAGGTGACTGCTTTAGTGGGTCAATTTCTTTTCATGCTTTTATACTGTGACGGATTTGCTCACCTTGTAATTGCTAGTCTCATTGTCAATTTGAGGAAAAAGAGAAAAGCCCTCGTTCCACTCCTTCACTACACAGATGGCAACAACATGTAATCTGTTCTTCACTGGGTCAGCAAACACATCGCCTGAACATTTTGTCCAAATCTTTACCTTTACCACTTTACCTCCCGGGCAGATCTGTGAAAACACAAGGTAAAAATTCGCATTTGAACAGTGCAGAGACGATATTCTATTCTATTCTGAAGCTGCATTTAAGTCTGTTGAGTGGAATATAAATATCATCTTTTTGTCTTTGATTTGAAATATATGAGACGGCGTGTCACTTTTTCAGGGGCGCTGTCTGAAGGCGCTGCGATTCCACAAAGTGCAGGACAGAAGAACAAGGCGGTGGATGGTGAGTCTGCACATTCTCAGCAGCATTATAAGGAAATGCTTTAACCAGGAGCTGATGTCTAATGTCATGACTGCCAGCATGAGTCTTACACCGAGACCCCAATCAATGTTCCCCTGATGACGCTGCTCATTGGAAGACAATACAACATGTTTTTGTTATTGACTTGTCAAAGTTGCATTTTGCACCTGGAAGAATGAAGACTGTGACATTTATGTGTGAATCCATCAGTGATTGTCAAACTGTGGTGTGTGAGCTCCTTCTGGTGGTGCATGGATTCCCTTGCAATGAAATATTACTGCCCCATGCCTTTTATTTCCACATTTGTTCTCCTATGAGTTGAACCTATTTGGAACAACTCTTTAATTATGCTGGTACTCAACAGCTGAAATAGTGAGGTAGTGTGGAACTTCTGAGTCGTACTGTGTGGATATTTGGAGAAGAAAGTACATACTGTATGGTATGATCACTGTTGTAGTCCTTCCTTTGATCAGTGATCCACAACCAAACTTTATCTCTTATTATACCAAACTCAAATAAAGTTAGAAATAAATTAAGTCAAAATGATTCCAAAGAAACTTAATTAAGGATGTGATATTAGGGTGTGTATCTTTCAGAGCCTGCAGATGCAACACAATATGTATGGAGGTTTTCATCTTAATCTTAAACTTCAAACTTTCAGAACACAATTCCCCCATATCTTCACTCTAACATTTCAATTGATTGTTGGAAAATATTCAGTCCCATGTTTCTGTTTGCAGTGTGTGGAGCTTTGACTATTATAATACATGACTATGTTAAAGAAGCTAGATATCAAAACATGACATTAAAACAAATAGAGAAAAAAACAATATTACTAAATGAAAGAAATGAACATCAAGAATCCAATATTATGTCTTCTTTAAAAAATAACTTTTTTAAATGTACAGCCATTTTTTCTTTTTTTTTTTAAATGGATTTATTTATTTATTTGAAAGTGGACAGTGCACATTAATCAACATTATACAATGTAAATGTGCCAGAGTTAGCTAAAATAAGCTAATATTTAATGATAGTCCTGTGGGCAGATATTAAGGCCAGCCTAAAAATAAAAAAACTAATAAAGAACACACTTCAATTTACAAATACACTAGAATACAGTATAACATTGAAGGAAAACTAAAACAATACATTTGCCGTACAGTTAGTGGTCACAAGCCACTTTTTGGTGTTCTATCCTATTTTTTTCAAATTTCCAAATCACATTGCACCTCTAAATTGTGTGCCCCCAGCGTATTAGTTCACATAGTGTAATTCAAAAACCCACTCACCATTGACAGCGACACAACGGCTTGTTATCCTTTGTGACTTTATAAACGCTCGGTCCATACATGATTTTTTTTTCTCTTCTACAGAAGTGGCCATGGAATAATGAAACTCCCACGGCCCCAATTCTGTCTCACTGAACACTGCTGCTGCTGCCATCCACTCCTGCTCCAGTCCAGGCAACACCACTCTACCCCTTCGCTCTGAAGTGGTCTCTGTCTCCCTCTAGTGGTCACTCCAACGCACGACACAAACTTCTTATAAAGCTGCCCTCATTTCATCTTGTTTGCAGCCCTCTAAAACCATGTGCATTATTCTACTTCCAAAAGACTTGCTAGCAAATGTATATTTTTCTTTACGTGTTGCCATTGTACAAATAGCTCTTATCTTTAACATTTTATTTTTGAAAAACTGACTCAAAAATGCAAAACTAGATGCACATATAAGCTTTTCACTACACAAAAGACATTCTCTGCCATCCAAACCAATGCTTTAGTATGCAGAGGAGTCGATATTCACCTCCAAACCTATCCATGAGTGCTTTCCTATGTGTTTTTAAGGCTTTGGAATGGCCGTTTTAGTCGTGTGTCCCATTGATTGTTCTGTATATTTATATGTAACAAGAGAAAGAACAGTAGAGTATCTAAGGCTACTTTTGCATACATTGTAATATAATCTATACTTAAAATAGGGGATTTAACATATCATGTGTTCAATTATAAACCATTTCTTCCTATTAATTGACATTCTTTCTCTGCCTTCTGCCTTCTTATATCTGTAGCATTGGCCAGTCTCTCCATTGTCCTCAAGCCTCTAAAATTGTATTCATATTTTCCCACGACGCGTTCTTGATGTCCGCTTCTTGATTGTCCCTCTAAATGCCTTGTAATGTTGTGTATAGAAAACATAATATATTGCTTATTGTATATATACATAGTGTGCAGCTTGTTGTGACACACAAAAAATGACAGAATTTGGCAGTATTTACGATAGGCCCCACAATTGTTTTCAGTTTGATTCATTTTAGTAAATGTAAATAGCATAATTGATGATATAACTAATGTAAATATAGGCATTCTATGGAAACTTCTCTCTATGTTAAAAAAAACCTTATAACGTACATGGAGAGTAGTATAGGATGTTCTATACCACGCTCTTTCTACCTAAAAAAGTTACCGCCGGCGCTGACGGCTGGCTGAATGTGTGCCTATCTCTTTACTCGCTTTGTCTGATTTCATGATGTCATACACGCTTCAAATACATGTGTTTATTTATACGTCCTGCTCAGAGGTGAGAGTAACCACAACAAATACATCTAGTATTTTTGAGTTGATACATGGCTCAGCAAGAAAGATTATAATGTAAACTTAATGATGCAGGCCTCTGGGGGGCGCTCTTTGACGCCACTGCTTTATATTGGATGTCCACAAGTTTTGGCCAAGTTACAACAATTTTAGATAAAAATCAAAATAATTTTATTTGCTTTCAAGAATCTTCATATTGGGTTTTTTTCTTTTACTGTATGTCCACTCCCAGCAAAATTACCGTAAAATTCCGGACTATAAGCTGCTACTTTTTTTCTAGTTCTCTGGACCTTGCGGCTTATATAACTATATTATATATTATATATCTATCTTATTTGATATTTCCAAATCCTTGAGGCTCCTCGTCATTGGTTTAACTGTTCTCCTCCAGCAAATCTTCTTGGTCATAGTTATGCCAAGGGGAATGACTATTTGGAATATATTGTGGAAAAATACTTGCTGTACATGATAATATACAGTGTCCCATGGTCCATAAAATACGTTCTTTTAAAAATGAAATACAAGCACCTTTCACTGAGGTACTGAAGCATACTTTAGTTCAGCTTAGTTCTGTACTTTAAATTTTGAGGAACAAACTGTAATATTTTTTTCCTTCTCTGGTAAATACTAATAAAACAATGTCAACAAAAAGCTCAATACGTTGAATTATCCTGAATTGAAAATCTGTGTCTCTTGTGGCTACTTTCCACCTCTGATCACAAGACGACGCTCGACTCGTTCGACATGTGGCTGATTTTATCAACTGTTTATACTTTTCGTGCTCCAATTATTGCCCATTGTGTGCTGTAAATTGTATATTGTTTTTGAATCACTGACAACTTCCACCTTTCGTCCCTTGACACTCAATTTCTATGTTAAACTCATGTCACCAGCACCGAAGTCATACAAAACCAGTGGCTTATACGTGTAAAGTCAAAGCTGTTATTGAACTATAGCAGAGTAGATTTATAATAGGAGTTTATATGATGAAACCTGCACTTAGCCTTCCTAACATACTAATGTCACGGGACCAAAACAACCTGTCTTGTACTTTTCTCGTTCACATTTGCTCCTGTGATAGTCTTCTTTAGTGCGGTGTTCCCCAACCTTTGTGAGCCGTGGCACCTCTTTCACATCAGGGTTGCAAATAAGGCAGCACATCCACATAACCTGATCGAGCGTCAGGGATTTTAATAAAGTGAATCATGGGAAAAAAAGAGAATAATCTGTTGTCTGATGAAGGGTCAAAGCCCGAAACATCACATTCGTGGTCGGTAATAACAACAATAATAATAAATCCTTTTTTGTATAGCATTGTGACAGGGTTAGCATAAAGCAACAAAAACATAACAGTCATAATAATATAACATATCAAAAAGAAAAACAGGAGATACAAGCAGAAAGACAACAAGAAAAACAAAACAATGTGGAAAAGGAAAAGAGTTTAAAAGAGACTGTTATGAAAAGGCCATTCGATAAGTGGGTTATAAGAGGTGATTTAAAAGATTTTACTGATGGAGCTCAAAGACAATTCAATGTATTCTTGTATAGCCCTAAATCACAACATCTAAGAGGACTTTTCAAAACCTTTGAATTTGCCAACACAGATCAGAAAATCAAACATTTCAAACACAAGAAATGCAACGATAAAAACACAGATGACCAATGTCCATAAATATTGTAGGATTATTATATTTTTGAGTGTCCTGGATCATCAGAGACATTTCTCTTTTTTTCCCATGTTACGCCTTTCACAGTAGACACCACCAGCTCAAACTGATACAAAAACGAGCCTATGTAGCCGTTATTAACAATGCAAAGTCACTTTCATCAATGTGTATTATTTAGAAACTCAAACAAGTGCAAAAAGTCTTTCTAATATTCTCACATAATTTTGACCAATTAGTCTATAATGCATCATGTCCCAAGACACAGCAAACAACATCTTCAAGGCACACTGGTTGGTCTAGCGTGCCATGGCCCACGGGTTGAAAAACGCTGCTTTAGTTTATGCATTCGTATCGGCCATCGTCCCACATGCGTCGCTGTGTTTTGTACAAAAAAAAGCGAACGGAAAAAAAAGAATTGACCTGCGTTGTGTTTTGTGACTGTAAATTTAATTCTGTCATTTGCTTTCTGTCTCCAAATGTTTTGAATTTTAACGAATGTAAAAGTGTGTGCGTGTGTGCGTATGTGCGTCTTATAATGTGCATTTCTGATCTCTTCACTGTGACCTGATTGACTACTGATATGAATGGGGTGTTTGAGTGTGAAGCCTACACCGCAATGCACTTAAAGCTGCACTATGTAACTTTCCTTGGGTTGGTTTTGTCGACATAGAGGTGTCATTGCTTTTCCCGGAGTATTACATGAATATATGTGCAGTTTTCTTACACTAAAACATAGTTCTGTAGCTTGTCTCATCAGAGTTTTTCATAACTCTTGGTGAGAAAGTCAAAACTAGTCTTGGAAATTTGGCCCTGCTCGACTCGGCTCTACTCTACCTGGTTGTGTTTCCATTACGCTGGTACCATATCCGAACACGCTACGTAGTACGAGAGAAAGGTATTTTTCTGAAATGATTGAAGGCTGCAGCAACAATCTGCGTGTTCTGTTTTCAACAGTTAATAGATTAACAAACCCCCCTGTTCAGATGCCATTAGAGCTAACTTCCAAACGTAAATGTAATGAGTTTGCACATTTTTTCAATGACAAGGTTCAAGGCATCAAAAACGCCATTGTCTCCAATCCACAGATAACCATCCAACAGCCTAAAAGGCTCTTTGAGCTAACTTACTTTGCACCTGTAAATGATCAAACTGTCCAAGAGATAATCTCCAGTCTGAGCGCCTCCACATGTAGCCTGGATGTACTACCCACTAGATTTCTAAAGTCTGTTCTGAGCAGTCTGTTACCTTCACTCACACAGATAGTAAACATGTCCCTTCATTCTGGAATATTCCCAAAGGCCCTGAAAACTGCAGTCATCAGGCCCCTGCTTAAAAAGAGCAGTCTGGATGCTACGGTACTTAACAACTACCGTCCCATCTCAAATCTGCCATTTATGGGGAAAGTCCTTGAAAAAGTTGTCTACCTACAGCTTACTAGATTTCTTGTAATCAACAACTCATTTGATATGTTTCAGTCCGGCTTTAGACCCCACCACAGCACTGAGACTGCTCTCGTCAAGGTTACAAACGATATCCGGCTAAGCACTGACGCAGGCAAAGTCTCAATCCTAATCCTGTTAGATCTGAGTGCTGCCTTTGACACTGTTGACCATGAGATCCTCTTACAGAGACTAGAGGACTGGGTTGGCGTCGCTGGCACCGCCCTAAGTTGGTTTAGGTCTTACCTTGAAGACAGGAAGTACTTTGTGGAGATTGGAAACTGTGTCTCAGATCATATGGCCCTGACCTGTGGAGTACCACAGGGGTCGATCCTGGGACCTCTTCTTTTCAATCTCTACATGCTGCCGTTAGGTCAGTTAATACGCAGAAACGAAGTTTCCTATCATAACTATGCAGATGACACTCAGATCTATGTCTCACTGACTGCAGGAGAACATGGACCAGTAGACTCACTCCTTCACTGTATCCAACAGATCAGTGACTGGATGCAAAACAACTTCCTTCAGCTAAACGCAGACAAAACTGAAATGATTGTCTTTGGTCCCCAGAAACAAAGAGAGTCATCTGTCATCTACAGTCTCTCTCCCTAAAACCTTCAAACAAGGTCAGAAATCTAGGGGTAATACTGGACTCAGACTTAAATTTTAATAGCCACATCAAATCAGTAACATCAGCAGCTTTTTACCATCTAAAAAACATTTCCAGGATCAAAAACATAGTGTCTAAAGCAGACTTGGAGATTCTTATCCATGCATTTGTCTCCAGTAGGTTAGACTACTGCAATGGCCTGCTCACAGGTCTGTCCAAACAGGCTGTAAAACAGCTGCAGTACATTCAAAATGCAGCAGCTCGAGTCCTGACTAGAACCAGGAAGTACGACCATATTAGTCCGGTCCTCAGGTCTCTGCACTGGCTTCCTGTGGCTCAGAGAATAGACTTTAAAACAGCTTTGCTTGTGTCTCTCCATGGCCTCGCACCAAAATATATTAGTGACATGTTAGTCCCATATGAACCAGCCAGGACTCTGAGGAGCACAGGGACTGGACTCCTGCTGGGACTCTGAGGAGCACAGGGACTGGACTCCTGTTAGTGCCCAGAGTCAGAACTAAACATGGGGAGGCTGCTTTTCAGATTCATGCTGCTAAAATCTGGAACATTCTTCCTGAAGATGTGAGACAGGCCTCCTCTCTGACTATGTTTAAAACCAGGTTAAAAACTGTGCTGTTTAGCTGTGCATACAACTGAGGGATTTTATATTTTTATCTTTATTTTTAATGTTCTGTGATTATTTATGATTTTAATGCTATCTTGTTCAGCACTTTGAGTTGCCTTGTGTATGAATTGTGCTATACAAATAAACTTGCCTTGCCTTGCCTACCCACAACAAACCAGCATCCGAGAAAAATCCTGGTATCCATGGCTTTTAGCGCCACGCTGGCCCTTCTCTGTCAGTTAGTACCAGCTCGGCACTTTAAAAGTACATGGTATCAGTGGAAACAGGGCTGATGGGCTCCCAATCATGATAGGGTATAGCCGAGAAGAGCAGGGCAAAGTACAGTAGGGCTGGTGGAAATGGCTACAGGCATGTTATACCTTATAAAACTCAGAGCTAATGTAGCTGGAGTGAAACTAAACATTTGTCATTCAGCCAACTTCAGCTCCATCAAATGTGAATCAGTATGGACATGATGTCAAGGCTCATATAAAGGAGCTGAATCCAGTCAAAACAGTTTTACAGTCAGTGTTGTCGGCCCCTGGACAAGTCCGTGCAACTAAAGTCTAAGAGTTTGGACCCCAGCCTTACACGATGACGTCATGTGGAGGTGGCCGTTTCTCTGTTGTTCTTACAAACTTGACAATCGCGTGGCTGTGTTTTCATGTTGAAACAGTCAATACAAGAAATTCAACACCTCCTCCTGGTCAAAGTGGAAAAGTACATGTGGAGACCATATATTGATCAATTATTTTTTTTGTATATCCCTAAATAACAGCAGTCGTCTCGGAGGACCCTACAAAGTTGTTGATTCACCGACAATAGATCAGTTTGAACACATTAGAATAACAAACAATAAAATGACAAACACATAGAAACCATAGGTCCAAAGAGAGCGGGAAGATCAATGTTCGTAAAATGTCCTGGATAATCCCTAGTTATATTATCCTTTATACATCTGTTCTGTTCATACCTTTTTTTTACCATGCATCATGCATACCTTGATGCATAATTTTACATTCTAAACATGAAATTCCAAAGTAAATAGTCGTTTTGTCATGCTTAAGCACCGACACAAACACAATAACTTCTTCTTTAACACTGTGGATCATTCAGGAGAAGCAATGACATCTCTATGGAGACGAGCAGGAGATGGACCCTTCACTATAAGTTAGATAGTGCCTCTTTTACCTTTTATTTTCATTTGAACAAACTTCTTTAAATATATATAAAAAAGCACCATCTCCCATTTTAATCTGAATTTCCCATGAAGTAGGTTTTAATCAAATCAGAAAACGTCTTTAGACAGGTTTTTCTTCTGTTGTTTAAATGGAGGATTGCGTGATGTGTGAAAGTGTGTGTGTGTGGGTATGTGTGTGTGTGCGCATGTGATAGCGTTGTGTGTGTCACTGCCCCCTGTGATGGGAGGCCTCATGTGCCACCATGCTCTGTGACTGCACAGCTGTATCAATAAATCTGGACTCAAAGGGCTCAGATCATGTCTGTCTGTCTTTATTTAACACACTCACAGACTCCACGAGAGATTTGGTCAGACCTACTCGATCTATACAGACGACAAGACAATCTGGTAAGTGAATGTGAACATGGAGGATCGACTTTGACACACAACAGAACCTAGACTAAGAATTAAGACACTTTTATTGACCATTAAAATGCATTGTGCTTTTGTGTCCATGCATCTAACCCTCAGCTCATCATGTAGTAGTCTGACTATGGGTTTATATTAGGGCTGAACGATATATCAAAAAAGTAATGTTATTGCGATAGTGGTACTTGCAATTCCATATTGAAAAAATGTGTGATATATATATATATATTTTCCCCCTTCATTAAAGACAACAAAACAGACGGACACATCAACATTCAACAAGAACAACAAACTAAAATTTATATAAATATATCCATTTGAATGTCATTAATCTTGTGCTTATTTTTTGTAATTTGTCTCTTACGTTTCAATGCAGATTGTAATTTTATGTGAAAAAAAGAAATGTCGCAATAATATCGTTAATACTAAACGCTCATTTCGAATATCGCTCTAATTCCCAATATTGTGCAGCCCTAGTTTATATGACATGCTAGTTTGTATCGAGGCTTAAGATTCCTTTCGATACAATTATTCTTTAAAACATGAACACAAGACCACACACGTTATTTTTTCAATCATTTTTAAGTGCTTTGTAAAAGGGAACTCTCACAGAAAATGAGGCTCATTCCCTAACAAATGTGAAAGTATTTTGTGCCGTACAATCACACACATATAAATACAGTATACTCTTGACCAATCTGCAGAGGCTCAAACACACAAAAGGAGTCATTAGAATTGTATTTAAAGATTGGCAAGTAATCACTACATATAGTAGTAGCACATAAGACTCTGCAGAAAATATTTGCAAGAATTATATTTATTGCGTGCCATACTTGAAATCTGGTTAAGATTTGCCGCTTAGACCCCAGCACAGCACCACAAGACCAATGCTGAAGGGGAAATGAAAATAGAGATTATGAGATTAAATCCCCTGCGACCTAGACCCTGGTGGTCGTGGTGTTACCCCCCAAATATGATTAGTGGAAATGATTTTAAATCCATTCAGTATGATTTAGTGTCCAATGGGATGAGGCTTTTGCATTGTCTGTGTCTATTACTATTACTACAGCAACCCGTCCAAATGACTGCTTTGGGAGTTCTATCTAGAGACAAATATCTATATCTTAAAATGTAATACCGCCTCTCTCCAGCAGATGTCCCCATTGTTCTACATCTTTCCCAACATCCACAGCACTGGCCCCTGACTCTCGGGGCCGTGTGGCAGTGAAGGGGCCGCTGTTGTATATTATTATTATGTGTGTACTGTACGTGTGTGTGTGTGTACGTATAGAATGTGTGCACGTAGACCTCCGCTCTTCTCTCCACATAGGCTCCTCCAGCAGCACATATTTATCCGGGGGAGCATGCATATTCATGGCGCGGCTTGATGGAGGCCGTGTATGAGTTTGGAGTGCAGGAGCAGAAGGCGAATCTTAATTCAATTATACGGCAGCTGTTCTTTGGTGCCCGTGGCCACTTTGTTTGCTCTAGAACAGAAATCTTACATTAAGTCTTCCCCGTCGCCATAAACGACCAGTACTGGAGCCGTGCGTGTTGACTTGCCAGTAACCAAAAGCCATCAACACGCCTTTAAGCAGCGTTTAATGTGTATATTTCTGAATAATCTGCGAGGCAGGAAAGATTTGTAGTTTTTTATGCACAGGATCGAACTTGATTTACTTTTGTTTTGGCTTATTACGCTGTTAAAAAGTCAATTTTCTTAGGAGTGAAATGCGCAAATGGTTCCTTTAATGACGGTATTAAGTCAATTCAAGGTTGGGTGGAGAGATTTGTCCTGGTGACGTCATGCGTCATTTTCTACTTGTGCTTTTAGTTTTAGTTGTGTGGTGGAGATTTTGTTTGCTTATTTATCCATTTTCTTTCATAATTGTATATCTTTCTTAATATTTACATTTGTTCATTTTTTACCTTTCTATTTGTATAGGACTAATTATAACCTATGCTACGATTGCTTATGTGATGAGTTTTATTATAAATTATGATGATAATAATAATAATAATGTGGTATAAAAGTTATTAGATAATAATTCCATTCATGTAATGTTATTGACCAGATGCATCAACGTCATCCAGTCACGTGATTGTGAATGAGCTTACGGCGGAAGTATTGGAAACTAGCATTGCTGAGAGAACAAAACGGACTACAACTCCTAAAAACGGAGCTTCCTCTCTTAAATCGAGAAGTGGCTGCTTCAAGCACATGTTCGATTACGTTATAGGTGGAAGTAGGACATCAGGTCAGGGCTCACAAAGAGTGGTATTTGGAGAAGTTAAGGATCGCCTAACTCGATGTTGACCCGTACCTTCTCCCCCCAGTCAATTTTATCGATTAAATAAAATGTATATTTTTGCCCAAATTCACCCTAGATGATATTTACCATTATCGTTAACAATGCATCCCCTCACACTGGAGCAGATTTATATGTACATTTTGCTGGTAGCATTAGCAATAGTCCACTTTTCTGTGGCTTTTCTGTCTACAGCCAAACATGATACGTACTGACGGAGAGGAAAATAGTGAAACACGCAATTGACTTAAAAGATAAAAATGTCAATGTTGCGGCGCACATACAGGACAGTAGTAAGAGACACGTTTGACGTGTGTCATTGTCCTCCAAATTAATGGAAATAAAATAAATACAAACTTGTGATTGCTTTATCTTGTAAAAAGTGTTCACTGCATATTAGGGAGTACTTGGATGGGTCCCAGTCCTTTTGGTTGATTGCCGCTGGCCATCGTCGTCTTCTGTCTTCATGACGAGCAGGTATCAGATAAAAAAGCTTATGTCCTTGCCTGTTAGTATAATCAACCGCGCTGCAAAATGTCACAGTTTTGGCTGTAATGCGCTGAAACAGGTTGTTTTGGTCAGGTGTCCGTTCTGCCGTCTGTCATGGAGAGTGGGCGTGGCCGTGACGTCACATGCAAGGGGTCAATAGCCTGGTTGTACCACACCATAGTACAAATGACATTTCATAATAAGGTCTGGAGGTGCTCCATTGAGCTCCGTTTACAGGGGGGAGGGGTTAACTCCTTTTGCAGATTGAAACGATTGGATCTGAGTTTACCGTGACATATGTAATGCGCACGAGTGTGTTGTTAGCATTTAGCCATCTGAGGCGTAGCGCCACAATCTTGACCAGCGATTACATTTGCTAAACATTCCTCTAGCTCCTGCTTCAATTTCTTGATAGAACCAGACCGGATTACTTTACTATCGTATTCTTCGCCATTGCCAAACTACAACCTGCCCGTTCGGCGCAAACTCTTGACGTCACCGGCACCGACCTACAACATCCGCCTTCCGCGCTCTCTGAGTAGCCGGTCGAAATACGACCGATTGTATTCGCTAACACAGGAACCAGACCCAGACGTTACATGCAGTGAAATGATGATTGAGCGGAGTGTTCGGATGGCTAAGGCCAGGCTAGTAATGTTATAATCTGGTGGTTTTTTTAGGTGGCACTCTCTCTCCTCGGTCCGATTCCACCTCCAAACCATAGACTGTATATATTAACGGACAGAGTCACGCCTATCTCCGCCGTTCTAACTAATGGGCCAAAAAATGTGCTCTACTGGAGCAATCCAAAATGGCCGCGAGTGGTCCCGCCCACAAGAAAATGGTGAAAAAACGCATCTGCGCATGCGTCAGCTGGCGAGAGCTCCATTCATTTGAACGAGAGACTTCATAAATTCACAGCGAGTAAACTAGAGTGGACCAAAAAAATTCACCCCCCTCAGCATTGACACACATGTGGAACGGAGCTTTGGGCCAAGAGCCAGATTTTGGTCCATCCTGTAAAGACGTTTTCGAGAGGTCTGCCAATGCTATATGTTAAGATAAGATAGGATGTGCTTTATTTATCTCACAAGGAGAAATTTACATGTCACATTGAGCATGGATAGAACACTCAGATTGTGCAAAAGGAGGAAATGTGCAAACATGTTACATGCAGGATATATATGTACAATAAAAGTTAGCTTGGCTAATTCTTCTTCTGGGTCCACCCCCATCGGCCCGGGGTGGTATTGCAAGCATGTCAGCGCACGCCATTTTGGCCACTTATGAGCTGGGACCCGCCCCCACTGACTAAAACATCAGCAAATAGCAGCTCACACACCTGTGTCTCGCTGCTCCTCCTCCTCACACACCATTGCTCCACACAGAGCGCTCTTTCCTGCCTCTAACTCACTCAGAGTTAGAGTTGGTCTATGCTTGTTATAATGTACTTTTGAACAAGAAAAGTCACGGAGCTCAGGTGGTGCTCCAGTATAATCGGTCCGTCTGAAACTCATTCGTGAGGAACGTTCCGCGGTGGAAAATACACATACGATTATAATGCGTCAATTTTTTTTTACGAGCTAATTTTGTTAATTAATCGTAATTAACGCGTTAAAGTCCCGGCCCTAATAATAACTATAAATTGTACAACAGCTGAAGGCGCTGTGAGTGACTTCATACAGTAAACAAAAACAAAAAAGAAAAAACACTAACAAAATTCTAAATATACAATCATTACGCCCTATTTACACAATAACATCCCATTAAACTATCAAACCCGTATTGCACAAGTACACCAGTATCAGACCATGAAGAAGATAAGATAAAAGAGCCTTTATTTGTCCCACAGTGGGGAAATTTCAATGTTGCAGCGCACATACAGGACAGCAGTAAGAGCACACAGGGGGCACACAAAATAGACAAAATAAGTATGTTTCTTAGCTATCTCTAAATTCTTCAATATCAATATAAATGCATTATTATGTATTTACTTACAGATGAGATGACATATAATACTTCTGCATATCTTAACATAAAAAGAGTTGGCGGGTTTGCTCCTCCACGAATCTGCCATGTCTATTGTCACTTTACTTGGTGCAATAATAATTTGAATAATGTCAGGATGTGCACTTTACTGAGTCACTTTGTCCCAGACCCTCACGCTAACCTTTTGCTTCTTTCTTTTTGCTAAAGTTAGATATTATATGTTTATCTTAAAGCATTTAGTTATTGTTCCCTCACCTTGTGCTGTTGTGCTCCTCATTCCTATACTGTCCTGAAACTGGTGATGAAAGGATCTCTCAGCCTCGGTGCTTGTCTCTATAGATGGATTCTGTAAGTACGTACATTAGCATTAATACAGCTCTTTCCACAATTTGCTCTTGCTCCACAATTGATTATTGTTATTCTTTGCACTGGCTCCTCTGTCTCATTTTTATTAGTATATAGAGTGGTGCATTGGCTTCTTTAGAGCTAATTTATATCCACATTTATTGCCGTGTTGGTGATTTTCTTAATGAACAGTTGGAAATGGCATGGTCTCAAACTCAGCTTGCAAAAAAAGATAAAGAAAAGTCAAAAATTGCTCAGATTTGGCAAAAAGTTTCTTAATTCAATTACATTTTGACTGCCTTAAAACAAGATTTTCCAATGGGACAAAGCAAAATGATCTTGTTTTATAAAGATACAAGATATGTCTCTCTTGGAACGAGAAAATAAAGCAACAGTTTTTGAAATAAGACTAAATAGCTTTGTCCAATTGGAGAATCTTCTTTTAACACAGTCAGAATGTGCTGTTTTTTGGACCACTCTAGTTTAGCTGCTGTGGACTTCAGAATGCACTTGTGAAATGAATGAGGCTAGTGCAGCTGACGCATGCGCAAATGCATTTTTTCACGTTTTCCTGCCCAGTGGCCATTTTGAAAAAGCCCACAGAAGGCAACAGTGATGGTACATTAGTTTGAACGGCGGAGATAGACCTGACTACATCAGTTAATATATACAGTCTATGATACATACACATGTACATATACGTCTATATATATATACACACAAATATAAACACACACATACAAATATACATATACATCTACATTTACAGTACATACACATACACACAAACTTAAACACAAATACGGATACAATACAGTAAAATACTGTTTATGAAACAATAAAAGTGTTGATTATTCAATATCTATATTTAGGCTCTGGAGACAAATTTATTATTATTGTATTTATAATTTTTCACTTCATTTTCAATTGTCACAACTTTCACAATCACCAAAAGAGGGTTTCCATGGTAACACAAAGCATTCCATTAGAATCGTGTTACCATGGAAACGTGTCTTCTCACATCCTTCTGGAAGAAACTGCAAGCTGAAGACGTCAGTGAGCAGAAGGCCAAGGCCAAGATGGAGCACATGTTTAAGGACCTGATCTGTGTGTCGGCCAATGAAGTCCTCAGGGCGTTGGTGACCAGGACGTGTCTGTATGAATGTTCCCCTGGTACACAGGACAGGAGTCAAAGGTTCACTCAGCCACATCTTTAGAATCATCGTCAAAACCACGTCTACAGAGGAGTTCATCGCTCTGGACAGAGTCATAAAACTCCTCTGTACAGAAGTAACTCACATGGTCAACTCTGTGCTGAAGGACAACTGTGGCTTTGAGCGTGTTCTGCTGGTGGAGGAGAAGGACTACTCCACACCACGTAGAACTCTGCGCCACATAGCTGCTAATGCACCAATGTTCCTGCCCCACATGACCTTCTCTGACCAGTGGGAAAAACTTCTAGAGGCCGAGATTTCCAAAGGTCTCACTGAAAGAGAACTGAAAAGTGGGATGCTGGACTCTGAGAACAAAGAGACTGAAGTCTCTGCCTCAGAACAGGAGCGAATGATCCCGGTCGACTTCATGTCTTTGCAGAACCTCTAATGGAGCAGATGGAAGTGAAGCAGAAGGGTGACATTCTTTCACTTGGATAACTCATGCTCCAGTTTGATTCCCCTGGTGCCCCCCACGATGAGACTGAAACTCAGCTTAAAACTGAGCAGAGCTCGTCTTGTGAACCAGCAAAGAACCAGGAACCATCTCCTCAGAGCTGCTTGAACCAGGAACCAGCTCCTCAGAACTGCTTGAACCAGGAACCAGCTCCTCAGAACTGCTTGAACCAGGAACCAGCTCCTCAGAACTGCTTGAACCAGGAACCTGGCCCTAAGACGCGAAGGAAGCAGAAACCAGCCAAGGATCTGCAGGGTGGGCTTGAAGAGCCAAAGACCCCGATCGAAAGCTTTTCCACAAGCGAACGAGGAAACTCTCCCCCGATAGCGCCTGCACAGACGAGTTTATCCAACACCGAGACTCAGCAGGTGGAATCCATCAGAAACAACTTACCCTCTGATGAACGAGAGAAGCCTCCTCCCATAAAAATCAGATACAGCTTACCTTCTGATGAACGAGAAGGGTCTCCTCCCATAAAAATCAGATACAGCTTACCTTCTGATGAACGAGAAAGGTCTCCTCCCATAAAAATCAGATACAGCTTACCTTCTGATGAACGAGAAAGGTCTCCTCCCATAAAAATCAGATACAGCTTACCTTCTGATGAACGAGAAAGGTCTCCTCCCATAGCCGTCAGATACAGCTTACCTTCTGATGCCCCCTTCATGCCTCTGCACCTGATCCCAGACCAGGGCTCGACTGAGATCATGAAGAAGCATGAGATCTCCTCTCAGTGGGACACCGTTTACATCTATAATTTAGCGTGGGAGGTTTCCCGACATATTCTCCAGGAAAAACCCCTGTCTCTGGAACACCCTCTGGTGATGAAGCTGTATCAGAAACTAGAAGAACAAATGTGGGAATGGAATGTGAAGGAGAGTCCAAAAAAATAGCTTGTGACATTTACAGAGACCTGTGCTCAAAGAAAAAGAAGAAATGGATTAAGTTTTCTGCACTGGTCATAGAACAGGAAAGCAACAACATCATCACAGAGATCCACAACCATCTGGTTGGACCAAAGAAGAGAGGCAGACTGTGCTCCTGCTTCCACTCCATCCGCCATGCTCTGTGCAGATCCTGTTAAGCTCCACTCACATTTCTGCAGGCCACTTCTGGACACACTTCCATCATCACATTTTGTGGCTAAAGTATCCTCAATACTTTTGCAGCAAAGTAATTGACATCCATTAACTTCTTCTAAAACCTATAAACCTGCTTCTTCTCAGCCTCAAACGATCTCGGATTTGATTCAGAGAAACAGATGAAGGGTGGAATGAAAGATGTTAGGAAATTCAACTTTGTTGATGTTTCTGAAAAGTACTTTTACTTTATAGAAAATACAGCCTTTTCAGCCAACGGCCACACTTCAGTTTCGGAAAGTATGTATGGCATCTTTGGTGAACGTTGAATTCACACAAATATCTTCAACAGCTCCACGTCTTTGGAAAACGATTCTCCAATGAAAGTGGAAACAGACTAAACTGCAGAAGTTTAGGCAAAGAGAGATT